>OY986438.1:66642330-67334830 GCA_963920525.1 Dichetophora obliterata | reverse complement strand
ATTATTATTATTATTATTATTATTATTATTATCATTATTATTATTATTATTATTATTATTATTATAATTATTATTATCATTATCATTATCATTATCATTATTATTATTATTATTATTATTATTGTTATTATTATTATTATCATTATTATTATTATTATTATTATTATTATTATTATTATTATTATTGTTATTGATAATTATTATTATTATTATTAACAAAAAGCATTAGTACAGTAATATTTAAGTTCTTTTATAGCACAACAAATACATTCAATATAAGTATAATAACAACTGTTTAGTGATTTATATTTATCATATCATTTGAATATAAATTTATAAAAACAGTTCATTAAATTAAAAAGAGAATGTTAAATAAGAGATTGTGAATTTGTGACAGAATAAGAAAGAATGAAGAAACTTAGTTGGATGAAAAATAAGTAAGAATAACTTGCCTAAAAACACCTCTCCATGTGACCTCTTTTAGATCACGTGGCAGTGCATTCCACAATCTGATGGCGTTAATAAAAAACAAGCGCGAGGAGGTTAATGAAGTATATCTTGGAACTATAAGAAATTACTTCGTCTAGAAAAGCTAAATTGAAGTTTATTATATAAGTTGGAAGGTTTTTTTGTATAGATCAGCTTATGCAAATAAATACAGTTTCTGGCATCAAGGTAGGATAGGTAATCACACCCAAGTATTACGTTTCTGAAACTAGATAAGTGGTCAAACCTACAACGCAACCCATAAACATAGCGCGTAGCATAATTAAAAGCAATTTGCAATTTTAACTGGGAGGATGAGTCGAGCCTATTATAAACCAACTCATCGTAAGTTATCACAGGTAGTACCAACTGTATTACCAACCTACGTCTAATATTGACAGGAGTGACCCTCCTCGGAAGCGGACATTCTTAAATTACGCAGGACATAATAAAATTTTTTAACTACACTATTAATATGATCACAACACGACATAGAAAAATTTATATAAAAACCCAGATTTAGAACTTTTGACACTAATTGCAGCTTGTTTGTTCTATTTATTTATTTATTTATTTATTTGTTTACGTCTATGGACAAAATTCCTTACAGACTAAGCAACTTAAAAAAATAATTAAGTACACAGTTTTTTAAACACCATTTAGTAAAAAAGTTATTGTATTTTTAAAAGCCAGTTTAGGCATAGAAAAATCTAACAAATTGTTATTGTACATACTATTAATAGCTATAAGGACTCTATTTATTGGCTCATTAATGGCATAATTAGTTCTATGACAGTTAATATAAAAATAATTAGAGTTGCGTAACGATTTTTGTGGAATATTAAACGATATTAGTTCGAGTAATTTCTCACAGATAATGTAACCATTAATTAAGTCATAAATAATCATAATACTATGCAGTAGTCGTCTATCTTCAAGAGAAGATAGACCAATAAGCAGACGACGCGTCCTGTATGACGGCAGAGGATCAGAAAAACTTAAAGAGCGCAAAGCAAATTTCAAAAATCGTTTTTGGACTTGTTCCAATCTTTTTATATGAACTGAGTAAAAAGGGCTCCAAATAAAAGATGCATATTCAAGGCTTGATCTTACAAGGGACGAATATAATGTTTTAAATGTGTATGGGTCAGCGAACCCAGCACTATTGCGTCTAACAAACGCTAAAAGAGAATAGGCTTTGGGGATGATACGATTTAAATGAGAACTAAAGTTAAGACCGGAGTCAAAAATTACGCCTAAATCACGGATTTCGGATAATCTAACTAAAGCCGAATTATCAAGAGTATAATCAATTAAAATCGGAGAATTAAGTTTATAATAAGAAACGACAAAGCATTTTCTTAGGTTTAGTGATAACTGGTTTAATTTAAACCAAGAAAAGACATTATTTAAATCATTTTGAAGATGAATTGCATCCGACAGACTTTTTACTTTATGAAATACTTTAAGATCGTCGGCATAAAGTAAAAATTGGGCAGTATTGAAGCATGTGGAAACATCATTTATAAAAATAACAAAAAGTAAGGGTCCAAGAATACTACCTTGGGGAACTCCAGATGTTGCTAAGAATGAAGACGATTTGACATTGTCAATGGCAACGTATGAAACTCTGTTAGAGAGGTATGAACCCAACCAAGAGAGAAAAACTGAATGAAAGCCAATCTTAGCTAGCTTTAGTAACAAAATATCGTGTGACAATTTGTCAAAAGCCTTAGATATGTCGGAATAAATTACATCAAGTTGCGAGCGTTCTTCAAAGGTGGTGATGCAGTAGTTTGTGAAAACACTAATGTTAGTAGTAGTTGACCTACCAGAGACAAACCCATGTTGATTTGGACTTATTAAATTTTTTAATGCAAAGTACATTTTGTCTTTAACGATTTTTTCAAAAAGCTTAGAAGTATTGGTTAGCTTTGAGATGGGTCTGTAGTTTAAAATATCATGTTTGTTGCCGGCTTTAAAAACTGGTGTTATAAGCGAAGCTTTCCATTTATCTATAAAAACTCCCGAAGTGAGTGATTTATTGAAAATAAAACAGAGAGGTGAGGACAAAGAGTGAGCACATTTTTTTAACAAAAAAGCGGGAAGACCATCTAGATCACATTTGACAGAGTTTTTCAGGCTATTTATAGCAGTTTCAACATCAGAGAGTGAAACAAGCATATTACCAAAATTAATGCTAGTGTTTACGTTATCAGCCACACAGGAGTTGACTTGATCCGGATTATTTACAAAATTAGATTTAAAATAATTTGCAAACAATTCAACTGTATCATTTACGGAGTAAGAAAATGCACCATTATAAAACATAGATGAGGGAATATTTGAAGAACCCTTTTTAGATTGTATAAAGGTCCAAAAAGATTTAGCATCGGTTTGAATCCGGTTTTCAATGCTTAAAACATACTGTTTATAAAGAAATTTATTTAAGAAATTAAATTCGCGTGAATAGTGAACATATTTAGATTTAGAATCAGGGTTTCCAGAAATTTTAAACTCATTGAAAAATTTGTTGCGCAAATTTTTCAGTTTTTTTAATCCCTTAGTGTACCAGGGAAGCTTATGGATTAATTTCTTTAAAGGAATATTACAAGCCAGTATATTGGATAAATTGCTTAGAAATATATCAAAGCATAACGAGACGTCCAAATTATCAAAAAGCGATTTCCAATTTATTTCATTAATGAGCCGATTTATAGTTTCAAAATTGCAATTTTTAAAATCATGAAAATGTTGTGAGGAACTAGTTATATTAAAATATTCATAAAATTCTATATTAAAAGTAAGCGCAGAGTGATGAATGCTTGATTCAGAAATAGAAAATGGACATTCATATAATTCATAATTTAGCGATTTGGTTATAAAAATTAAATCAAGTAATTTGGATAACTTATTAAAAATAGAATTAATTTGAATCAAATCAATATTAAAAAAACTATCGATTAGATGAATCTCGTGTGCCTGGTTAACATTTGTTGGCACAAAAATTTTGTCATCAGATGAAAAGTTCCAGTTTACTTTACTAAGATTAAAGTCACCTGCGACGCAGATATTTTCACCACCATCAATTGCAGACAATGATAATATATTATTAACATGAGCGTTATAAATTTCATAAGAGCTGTTAGGCGGAATGTAGGAGGCACAGACAAACATTTTTCCTTTTGGAAGATGGATAGAAATGCAAACCTGGTCAATTAATCCGTCCAGGGAATCTAAAGTGCACAGCGAAGAGCATAATTTTTTTCGAACAATAATAATAACTCCCCCACCTCTAGAGCATCCAGTTTGAGCAGCAGATCGATCTTTCCGATATACTTGGAAAATAGAGGGATCAGCAATCTCCTCATCCAAAAAATCATTATTCAGCCAAGTTTCAACAAGTATTAATACATCATAGTCATTTTCAGAGCAAAAAGAATGAGTAGTATTTAATTTTGTACGCATCCCTGATAAGTTTTGAAAATAAAATTTGATGCAATTATTACTGGAAGCAAAGTTGGCATTGATTTGTTTTATTGTATTTGCTTTTGAGGCAAGAATTTTGGATCTAAAAAAGAAAACGGGCGAACACGAACACCCACAGGCCAAAGCTCTGGATTTAGAATTTTATCGTAGAAGCATGCAGGAATGCTGAGCTTAAAGTTGACTCTTTTAATATTTTTTTCATCGGTATCTCTTTTCACCAGACGAAAGCAATTTATATGATGTTTATCAATATTAGCATGAGATGCAACATAATCAATTACATTAGTATATGTGACCGATGGCTTAAATGAAGAGAGATGAAGAAGTTTAATCGGCATCGCAACTCCAAGTTCAGTATTTGAGCTTCTTCCAACAATACTCAAAGGCTTGTTTTGCATATTATTACGTTGTTTGTGGTGGGTTTTATTTAGCCCAAGCTGCAAATCAGCTGATGACAGCGCGCCAATATTAGGAGAGCGAGGAAACGATTCGGCAACAACAACAGCAGAGCCACATGAAACTGAAGATTCATTAGAAACAGGCAGCGGCGATGATACAGCGGGCGACAAAGGCAGGGGGTTAGAGGCTTATTGTGATTTTTATTTCGTTGTTTGTTTTGTGTTTTCTTTTGCTCATGCATAATTTCAGCTGATGACGACACGCCCTTATTATGAGAGCGAAGAAGAGACTCAGCACCAGTATCAGCAGAACAACAAGCAACTAAAATATTATTCGATGCAGTTTGTGGTGTTGAAACAGCGGGCAGCAGAGGTAGCGGGTTAGCAGCAGCCCCAGCAGGCGTATTAACAACAACAGCAGCAGCATTAGAAGTAACGGAGAGGCAAGTGTCGCTTGGTAAACACGACAATTTGTTTGAAGCATTCTTAGCGACCGCACCAGTCGAAGCTTTTTTAGTTTCGAAGAGCTTAATTTTTAAAGCATTAGCTGGTAGTAGCAGTGGATCAGCGGGCAACGGGGCAGCGGTGACTACAGCTGGCGAAGTTACAACAACAGCAGTTCTAGTTGATGCAGAGAGGCTTGAATCACTTGAAGCGCTCGGCAATGCGTTGAGATTTTTTGCAGCAACAGCTGTGCCGAAACCAGTCGTTGAACTTATTTGCAAATTAGAGAGCGTTTGTTTTATGTCAGCCACATCATTCGTTAATTTAGAAATTAACTCAATTAAATTGAATGATATTGATAGACAGTTCGAGCAATTAAAAACAATATTTGGCACCGCGTTTATGCAATCAAAAACTTTATCATTAATGTTAGTACACGATTTATAGTAAATTAGATTGCAAATTTTACACGAGATAATAGAATCTTTGGCGATAATTACAGATTTAGTGCACAAAGCACAGCGATTTCTTAATTGCGATAACATAGTCAACCGTCGGAGAACGCAGTCAGAAGAAGACTGAAATAAACAAGTCAGCAATAAACAAGTTGTTCTAATAAACAAGTCAGGGTTATCAACAATACACGTTAAATTTTTACATATAGGTAGAACATACGATTTAGCATCATTCAATTGAAGACCATTGCGTTGGGCCAACTCATTGATGTTATTTAGATCTTCATTCATTTGGCAACAAAGATAATCAAGTAGTCCAATACGGCGAGAAAGATGCAACTGAACATCATCAGCATATGTATGAAACGATGAGTTTTTTTAGACAGAAAAAATGTCATTAATAAATAAGGAAAACAATAGTGGGCCAAGAATTGAACCTTGTGGAACACCACTTTGTACCGATTTATACTGCGAGAATTTATTCAAAACTCTTTCTTTGGAAAGATTCGTTAGAACAATTAACTGCGGGCGGCAGTGTTTTCTCCGCACCCTGTATTTTATTCTTAGTTTAGTTTTAGTTAATAACCGCTATATCTCTTGAGTCATAGTTGTTTGAGTAACTCCGAAAAACTATTATTGCAATTGTCTGTCAGCTGGCCGACGAGACTTTAATATTATTGTAAATCTGCAACCTGGTATCCTGGCTTCAATCTGGTAAGATCTTTAACTTTCTGGAAATCTTTTGGCGCAGCTCACGAAATATTTAGTATTGTAAACGTATACTTATGTTTACTTTTTTATAAATTAAATGTGTAATAAATATTAAGTTTATTTAAAAATGAAAAAATGTAAGGTTTGAGAATAAATAAAACAGATTTACAGTAGATTTACAATAGAATTAACGAAGTTTTTTCACAGAATGAATTTTTATTTTTTAATATTTGAAAATCAAGTATTGACAAACAAACAAAATGTAAGAATAGTAACTTCATAATATTAAAGCAAGTTAAAAAGAGTTATGTGTTTCAAGTCAATCACAGCATAACAAAAGGTTAAGTGTTTCAATTCAATCACATCATCCTGTTACTAATGCGGCTTCGCAGTTAGTGTTTAAGTATTCGTAGATGCAGACACACACTTCTCATCTTCACTTGGAACTTTTGCAGTTGCAGCGATATGACATCGGTTATTAAAACAACAAATTTTCGGCTCTCTGTTTTTATTGAAGCAGTTTCATTCAGTGTGTCTTAATCGCTTACAAAAAGTACACCAAGAAAGTGGTTTGTCAGCCTCTCCATTATTTTCATAATGTTGATTTTTCAAAACTTCAGCGCTTGATGCTACCTCCAAGATTGATCCTTCTTATGACCTGTTAAATCACAGTTGAAACATTTGCCTATGAATCGAAATTGCTGTGATGGTTCTTGTATTTTTTCCGTTTGCTTAAACTCTCGCCTTTAAATCGTTCACTGTCTCTTTCGGTTTCATAATGACGGAGTAATTTCATAAGTTCTTTTTTATTTTTGGGTTGATGCATTAATCTTAATCCTTCACGAACTGCCGATCTTCCTCAAATGTGGTCCAATTTTTGATCAAAAGTCTCTATCCATTGAAAAATCGTCGAGCTTTTCCAATTAGCGCCTCCCCGACCTTAAGAATCATAATGTGATCTTCAATTTTATATTTTACTCGAATTTCATTTACATCCCGCAGCCATTCCTCCATGGAATACGCAGTTTTGTCTGGATCAAAGTTTGCTAACTCAAAAGACAGTCGTTCTCCATCAACATTGGCAGAAGTAGGTATTTGCCCGGTAGCCATTTTCGTAAGTTGAGAAAAAAAATTTTTAACCATCTCGTTCATGTTTTTAACTTCTTCAAATGGTCGTTTAGAACGTTTTGGTGAAGACATTATTATTATATAGGTTAATGTTGGTACTTCTGATATTAACGAAGTTTTTTCACAGAATGAATTTATATATTTTTTTTTAATATTTAAAAATCAAGTATTGACAGACAAACAAAATGTAAGAATAATAACTTCATAATAATAAACTTCATAAAAATAATAAAGAATTTAATTTACATCCCGCAGCCAGTCCTCCATGGAATACGCAGTTTTGTCTGGATCAAAGTTTGCTAACTTAAAAGACAGTCGTTCTCCATCAACATTGGCAGAAGTAGGTATTTGTCTGGTCGGTTAGAACGTTTTGGTGAAGACATAATTATAAAATAGGTTCTTATATCCCACTTCTGATATTAACGAAGTTTTTTCACAGAATGAATTTTAATATTATTTTTTAATATTTAAAAATCAAGTATTGACAGACAAACAAAATGTAAGAATAATAACTTCATAATAATAAAGCAAGTTAAAAAGAGTTAAGTGTTTCAAGTCAATCACAGCATAACAAAGGGTTAATTGTTTCAATTCAATCACATCATAACATATATATATCTTATTTACTTACAATATTGTTTTTAATAATTTAAAAAAAATAATGTATTTTTAGAATTATATTTGAGCTTAATGCCAATTAAGTTCATGAAGCAACAGGTTGCAACGAAAACAATTTCTTTGCAGAACAAACCACCAAGCAGACTAGACCGACTGTTTCGTTGACAGCTACATCAACTCATCAGTAGTCTTCAGTGGTTTCAGCAGTACCATCCACTTTGTCTATATGAACACTTTCTGTTAAATCAAAATAGAACTATGAGCCACCTTCAAGGCAATGTTTTTCTACTACTGGGCAAAAGCAAAGGTTCAAAAAAGCGACTGCATTGATTCTGCAAAGATTTGTTTGTTGTGCTCTTTGTTTATTTCTTCATCAGTAATCAATCTAGGCTCCAATGCCAGTTTGCTGGCGTAAACCATAGAAGGCGTGAAGAAGTTTTCTGAAAAAAGTAATTACGCTCCACGTAATTAATGGACGCCCCCTTATGTCGATACATACATACATAACTTTTTTCACACAGTTCGAAAAGGATATAAGAGTTCAAGGAATTCCAGGAGTATTGCAATATAAAACCATACAAAATTTTGGTGTAAATGTTATTAATTGAATAGTTGAACAATGGGACAGCTAAAAGCTATACTTCATTTCCAATTATTTATAATTAAATGGAGACCGAGCATATGATATGGCCACGTTATGAATTTTAAATTTAAAGTACATTTAAAAAAAAAAATTCACTCGCCTAATCTTTATTCGCAGTAAGAAACGAACTGCCAAATACTTTTAAGTAATTTTATTAATAGTTTTTTTTTAAATGCTAGTTGTTTATCTAAAGTAGATTTATTAGATAGAAGTAACTATTTACCTCTAAAAGATGTTTTTATTGGAAACAAAGCCAAAATTTATTTTAACTCCTGTAATTTTACAGAAATAGAAGAAAAAATAACATCTAATGTTCTTTCTTTTTAAATCAAATACAAATTAGTTTCGAATTTTGATAGAGCTGAATTTAATTTTTTAACAATAATAACACCCCAAAAAGTTTTTTCGGACTGTGAAGTTTCTATATGACCACTACTTAAAAAGGTAAAGAAGTTAAGTCATTAACTAATCGTTTTCTATAAATAAAAAATTATTCAAGTTGCAAAATATTACGATTTTAACAAAGAAGTTCAATTATCCTTTTAATGTGAAAAAAATTATTTTATTAGCATTTGTTGTAAGTAGGAATTAAGTCCAAAGCATGCTTAAAATATTGATTTTTAATTCATTGCTCTATGTTCTAACAGAAGCTGGGAAATAAAATTTACAGCAAACGCTTATAAAAAATATAAAGATTTTTAAAAATAGTCAAGCAACAAACTTTCGTTTTTTTAGACCAGTTGATTTGGACTGACTCATATGAAAAAAAAGTTTCCATAAATTTCTTCATACAAAAAAATAAAAACAAAAAATGAAATGATTTTTCAAATAAAATAAATGAAAAAATTTTTATTTTAATTGACGTATTTTAAGTACCTTACAATGAAAAAATTGTTTTTATTAAAACCAAATATGTTTATATAATTTTGTATGTATTTTAGTTATGTACATTGAGTTTTAAAATGAACCCAATCTTATGATAACCATGCCTGCCTGTACAAGTTTACTTTATAAAAAATGTAAAATCTCGTTAAATTCTACAAAAGTTTATTTAATCATTTTAGCTTTAGCTAATGAGCTTAAATACTAATTACACACAATGAGTCAAATCGGTTGAAAAACACGTCTATCTCCCATACAAAGTGACTTTATAAAATTTCGATATCACAACTATAAAAAACTGTAGAAAACTTGTTTTGAAATTAAAGTAAATAGCATTTTTAGGACCATTAACAGGTTAAAAACCAATGAAACTGTAAGTTTGAGCACCTTAGCACTCTTGAGCTTAAAAAAGATATAATAGAGTCATTCAATGTGAACTCATGAAATCGAGGGCGTCACTATGTTTCAGATTTTGCTTAAACTTGGTGGGAATAATCATTGAGATGTAAAACCACAGTCGGTAAATTTTTCGCTTGGCCCAATTACCGACAACGCCAAGCGAAACATTTCGAATATATTAATTTAATGCATTACTTCTTTTAATTGTAAAAATTTTTGCATTGAACGTATCTTAAAGTTTGTGGTCTCAATTTAAATGTTAAAGATAGCCAATTAATACAAAATATAATATTTACTGCAATACCCAGTGGTAAATGGAATCATGACTTAATCAATTATTTCTTTTATTTCGAAAAACAGAAAATATTTCGTGATTTGTTATTGTTACTGTTATTGTTATTGTTATTGTTATTGTTATTGTTATTGTTGTTATTATTATTATTAGTATTGTTATTATTATTATTATTATTATTATTATTATTATTATTATTATTATTATTATTATTATTATTATTATTATTATTATTATCATTATTATTATTATTATTATTATTATTATTATTATTATTATTATTATTATTATTATTATTATTATTATTATTATTATTATTATTATTATTATTATTATTATTATTATTATTATTATTATTATTATTATTATTATTATTATTATTATTATTATTATTATTATTATTATTATTATTATTATTATTATTATTATTATTATTATTATTATTATTATTATTATTATTATTATTATTATTATTATTATTATTATTATTATTATTATTATTATTATTATCATTATTATTATTATTATTATTATTATTATTATTATTATTATTATTATTATTATTATTATTATTATTATTATTATTATTATTATTATTATTATTATTATTATTATTATTATTATTATTATTATTATTATTATTATTATTATTATTATTATTATTATTATTATTATTATTATTATTATTATTATTATTATTATTATTATTATTATTATTATTATTATTATTATTATTATTATTATTATTATTATTATTATTATTATTATTATTATTATTATTATTATTATTATTATTATTATTATTATTATTATTATTATTATTATTATTATTATTATTATTATTATTATTATTATTATTATTATTATTATTATTATTATTATTATTATTATTATTATTATTATTATTATTATTATTATTATTATTATTATTATTATTATTATTATTATTATTATTATTATTATTATTATTATTATTATTATTATTATTATTATTATTATTATTATTATTATTATTATTATTATTATTATTATTATTATTATTATTATTATTATTATTATTATTATTATTATTATTATTATTATTATTATTATTATTATTATTATTATTATTATTATTATTATTATTATTATTATTATTATTATTATTATTATTATTATTATTATTATTATTATTATTATCATTATTATTATTATTATTATTATTATTATTATTATTATTATTATTATTATTATTATTATTATTATTATTATTATTATTATACTATTATTATTATTATTATTATTATTATTATTATTATTATTATTATTATTATTATTATTATTATTATTATTATTATTATTATTATTATTATTATTATTATTATTATTATTATTATTATTATTATTATTATTATTATTATTATTATTATTATTATTATTATTATTATTATTATTATTATTATTATTATTATTATTATTATTATTATTATTATTATTATTATTATTATTATTATTATTATTATTATTATTATTATTATTATTATTATTATTATTATTATTATTATTATTATTATTATTATTATTATTATTATTATTATTATTATTATTATTATTATTATTATTATTATTATTATTATTATTATTATTATTATTATTATTATTATTATTATTATTATTATTATTATTATTATTATTATTATTATTATTATTATTATTATTATTATTATTATTATTATTATTATTATTATTATTATTATTATTATTATTATTATTATTATTATTATTATTATTATTATTATTATTATTATTATTATTATTATTATTATTATTATTATTATTATTATTATTATTATTATTATTATTATTATTATTATTATTATTATTATTATTATTATTATTATTATTATTATTATTATTATTATTATTATTATATTATTATTATTATATTATTATTATTATTATTATTATTATTATTATTATTATTATTATTATTATTATTATTATTATTATTATTATTATTATTATTATTATTATTATTATTATTATTATTATTATTATTATTATTATTATTATTATTATTATTATTATTGTTATTATTATTATTATTATTATTGTTATTATTATTATTATTATTATTATTATTATTATTATTATTATTATTATTATTATTATTATTATTATTATTATTATTATTATTATTATTATTATTATTATTATTATTATTATTATTATTATTATTATTATTATTATTATTATTATTATTGTTATTGATAATTATTATTATTATTATTAACAAAATACAAAAGTACAGTAATATTTAAGTTCTTTTATAGCACAACAAATACATTCAATATAAGTATAATAACAACTGTTTAGTGATTTATATTTATCATATCATTTGAATATAAATTTATAAAAACAGTTCATTAAATTAAAAAGAGAATGTTAAATAAGAGATTGTGAATTTGTGACAGAATAAGAAAGAATGAAGAAACTTAGTTGGATGAAAAATAAGTAAGAATAACTTGCCTAAAAACACCTCTCCATGTGACCTCTTTTAGATCACGTGGCAGTGCATTCCACAATCTGATGGCGTTAATAAAAAACAAGCGCGAGGAGGTTAATGAAGTATATCTTGGAACTATAAGAAATTACTTCGTCTAGAAAAGCTAAATTGAAGTTTATTATATAAGTTGGAAGGTTTTTTTGTATAGATCAGCTTATGCAAATAAATACAGTTTCTGGCATCAAGGTAGGATAGTTAATCACACCCAAGTATTACGTTTCTGAAACTAGATAAGTGGTCAAACCTACAACGCAACCCATAAACATAGCGCGTAGCATAATTAAAAGCAATTTGCAATTTTAACTGGGAGGATGAGTCGAGCCTATTATAAACCAACTCATCGTAAGTTATCACAGGTAGTACCAACTGTATTACCAACCTACGTCTAATATTGACAGGAGTGACCCTCCTCGGAAGCGGACATTCTTAAATTACGCAGGACATAATAAAATTTTTTAACTACACTATTAATATGATCACAACACGACATAGAAAAATTTATATAAAAACCCAGATTTAGAACTTTTGACACTAATTGCAGCTTGTTTGTTCTAATAAACAAGTCAGGGTTATCAACAATACACGTTAAATTTTTACATATAGGTAGAACATACGATTTAGCATCATTCAATTGAAGACCATTGCGTTGGGCCAACTCATTGATGTTATTTAGATCTTCATTCATTTGGCAACAAAGATAATCAAGTAGTCCAATACGGCGAGAAAGATGCAACTGAACATCATCAGCATATGTATGAAACGATGAGTTTTTTTAGACAGAAAAAATGTCATTAATAAATAAGGAAAACAATAGTGGGCCAAGAATTGAACCTTGTGGAACACCACTTTGTACCGATTTATACTGCGAGAATTTATTCAAAACTCTTTCTTTGGAAAGATTCGTTAGAACAATTAACTGCGGGCGGCAGTGTTTTCTCCGCACCCTGTATTTTATTCTTAGTTTAGTTTTAGTTAATAACCGCTATATCTCTTGAGTCATAGTTGTTTGAGTAACTCCGAAAAACTATTATTGCAATTGTCTGTCAGCTGGCCGACGAGACTTTAATATTATTGTAAATCTGCAACCTGGTATCCTGGCTTCAATCTGGTAAGATCTTTAACTTTCTGGAAATCTTTTGGCGCAGCTCACGTAATATTTAGTATTGTAAACGTATACTTATGTTTACTTATGTTTACTTTTTTATAAATTAAATGTGTAATAAATATTAAGTTTATTTAAAAATAAAAAAATGTAAGGTTTGAGAATAAATAAAACAGATTTACAGTAGATTTACAATAGAATTAACGAAGTTTTTTCACAGAATGAATTTTTATTTTTTAATATTTGAAAATCAAGTATTGACAAACAAACAAAATGTAAGAATAGTAACTTCATAATATTAAAGCAAGTTAAAAAGAGTTATGTGTTTCAAGTCAATCACAGCATAACAAAAGGTTAAGTGTTTCAATTCAATCACATCATCCTGTTACTAATGCGGCTTCGCAGTTAGTGTTTAAGTATTCGTAGATGCAGACACACACTTCTCATCTTCACTTGGAACTTTTGCAGTTGCAGCGATATGACATCGGTTATTAAAACAACAAATTTTCGGCTCTCTGTTTTTATTGAAGCAGTTTCATTCAGTGTGTCTTAATCGCTTACAAAAAGTACACCAAGAAAGTGGTTTGTCAGCCTCTCCATTATTTTCATAATGTTGATTTTTCAAAACTTCAGCGCTTGATGCTACCTCCAAGATTGATCCTTCTTATGACCTGTTAAATCACAGTTGAAACATTTGCCTATGAATCGAAATTGCTGTGATGGTTCTTGTATTTTTTCCGTTTGCTTAAACTCTCGCCTTTAAATCGTTCACTGTCTCTTTCGGTTTCATAATGACGGAGTAATTTCATAAGTTCTTTTTTATTTTTGGGTTGATGCATTAATCTTAATCCTTCACGAACTGCCGATCTTCCTCAAATGTGGTCCAATTTTTGATCAAAAGTCTCTATCCATTGAAAAATCGTCGAGCTTTTCCAATTAGCGCCTCCCCGACCTTAAGAATCATAATGTGATCTTCAATTTTATATTTTACTCGAATTTCATTTACATCCCGCAGCCATTCCTCCATGGAATACGCAGTTTTGTCTGGATCAAAGTTTGCTAACTCAAAAGACAGTCGTTCTCCATCAACATTGGCAGAAGTAGGTATTTGCCCGGTAGCCATTTTCGTAAGTTGAGAAAAAAAATTTTTAACCATCTCGTTCATGTTTTTAACTTCTTCAAATGGTCGTTTAGAACGTTTTGGTGAAGACATTATTATTATATAGGTTAATGTTGGTACTTCTGATATTAACGAAGTTTTTTCACAGAATGAATTTATATATTTTTTTTTAATATTTAAAAATCAAGTATTGACAGACAAACAAAATGTAAGAATAATAACTTCATAATAATAAACTTCATAAAAATAATAAAGAATTTAATTTACATCCCGCAGCCAGTCCTCCATGGAATACGCAGTTTTGTCTGGATCAAAGTTTGCTAACTTAAAAGACAGTCGTTCTCCATCAACATTGGCAGAAGTAGGTATTTGTCTGGTCGGTTAGAACGTTTTGGTGAAGACATAATTATAAAATAGGTTCTTATATCCCACTTCTGATATTAACGAAGTTTTTTCACAGAATGAATTTTAATATTATTTTTTAATATTTAAAAATCAAGTATTGACAGACAAACAAAATGTAAGAATAATAACTTCATAATAATAAAGCAAGTTAAAAAGAGTTAAGTGTTTCAAGTCAATCACAGCATAACAAAGGGTTAATTGTTTCAATTCAATCACATCATAACATATATATATCTTATTTACTTACAATATTGTTTTTAATAATTTAAAAAAAATAATGTATTTTTAGAATTATATTTGAGCTTAATGCCAATTAAGTTCATGAAGCAACAGGTTGCAACGAAAACAATTTCTTTGCAGAACAAACCACCAAGCAGACTAGACCGACTGTTTCGTTGACAGCTACATCAACTCATCAGTAGTCTTCAGTGGTTTCAGCAGTACCATCCACTTTGTCTATATGAACACTTTCTGTTAAATCAAAATAGAACTATGAGCCACCTTCAAGGCAATGTTTTTCTACTACTGGGCAAAAGCAAAGGTTCAAAAAAGCGACTGCATTGATTCTGCAAAGATTTGTTTGTTGTGCTCTTTGTTTATTTCTTCATCAGGAATCAATCTAGGCTCCAATGCCAGTTTGCTGGCGTAAGCCATAGAAGGCGTGAAGAAGTTTTCTGAAAAAAGTAATTACGCTCCACGTAATTAATGGACGCCCCCTTATGTCGATACATACATACATAACTTTTTTCACACAGTTCGAAAAGGATATAAGAGTTCAAGGAATTCCAGGAGTATTGCAATATAAAACCATACAAAATTTTGTTGTAAATGTTATTAATTGAATAGTTGAACAATGGGACAGCTAAAAGCTATACTTCATTTCCAATTATTTATAATTAAATGGAGACCGAGCATATGATATGGCCACGTTATGAATTTTAAATTTAAAGTACATTTAAAAAAAAAAAATCACTCGCCTAATCTTTATTCGCAGTAAGAAACGAACTGCCAAATACTTTTAAGTAATTTTATTAATAGTTTTTTTTTAAATGCTAGTTGTTTATCTAAAGTAGATTTATTAGATAGAAGTAACTATTTACCTCTAAAAGATGTTTTTATTGGAAACAAAGCCGAAATTTATTTTAACTTCTGTAATTTTACAGAAATAGAAGAAAAAATAACATCTAATGTTCTTTCTTTTTAAATCAAATACAAATTAGTTTCGAATTTTGATAGAGCTGAATTTAATTTTTTAACAATAATAACACCCCAAAAAGTTTTTTCGGACTGTGAAGTTTCTATATGACCACTACTTAAAAAGGTAAAGAAGTTAAGTCATTAACTAATCGTTTTCTATAAATAAAAAATTATTCAAGTTGCAAAATATTACGATTTTAACAAAGAAGTTCAATTATCCTTTTAATGTGAAAAAAATTATTTTATTAGCATTTGTTGTAAGTAGGAATTAAGTCCAAAGCATGCTTAAAATATTGATTTTTAATTCATTGCTCTATGTTCTAACAGAAGCTGGGAAATAAAATTTACAGCAAACGCTTATAAAAAATATAAAGATTTTTAAAAATAGTCAAGCAACAAACTTTCGTTTTTTTAGACCAGTTGATTTGGACTGACTCATATGAAAAAAAAGTTTCCATAAATTTCTTCATACAAAAAAATAAAAACAAAAAATGAAAAGATTTTTCAAATAAAATAAATGAAAAAATTTTTATTTTAATTGACGTATTTTAAGTACCTTACAATGAAAAAATTGTTTTTATTAAAACCAAATATGTTTATATAATTTTGTATGTATTTTAGTTATGTACATTGAGTTTTAAAATGAACCCAATCTTATGATAACCATGCCTGCCTGTACAAGTTTACTTTATAAAAAATGTAAAATCTCGTTAAATTCTACAAAAGTTTATTTAATCATTTTAGCTTTAGCTAATGAGCTTAAATACTAATTACACACAATGAGTCAAATCGGTTGAAAAACACGTCTATCTCCCATACAAAGTGACTTTATAAAATTTCGATATCACAACTATAAAAAACTGTAGAAAACTTGTTTTGAAATTAAAGTAAATAGCATTTTTAGGACCATTAACAGGTAAAAAACCAATGAAACTGTAAGTTTGAGCACCTTAGCACTCTTGAGCTTAAAAAAGATATAATAGAGTCATTCAATGTGAACTCATGAAATCGAGGGCGCCACTATGTTTCAGATTTTGCTTAAACTTGGTGGGAATAATCATTGAGATGTAAAACCACAGTCGGTAAATTTTTCGCTTGGCCCAATTACCGACAACGCCAAGCGAAACATTTCGAATATATTAATTTAATGCATTACTTCTTTTAATTGTAAAAATTTTTGCATTGAACGTATCTTAAAGTTTGTGGTCTCAATTTAAATGTTAAAGATAGCCAATTAATACAAAATATAATATTTACTGCAATACCCAGTGGTAAATGGAATCATGACTTAATCAATTATTTCTTTAATATAATGTAGCTGCGGGGCCTCCGAAGTGTGTTTACTCAATGTAATTCTCAATTACATTTGTTCGGACATGGCTGCTAAAACAGTGATGACATCTACTTTAC
Organism: Dichetophora obliterata; assembly: GCA_963920525.1. Taxonomy (NCBI): domain Eukaryota; kingdom Metazoa; phylum Arthropoda; class Insecta; order Diptera; family Sciomyzidae; genus Dichetophora; species Dichetophora obliterata. The sequence continues at coordinate 67,317,106 of OY986438.1, read as the reverse complement.
ACAGTAAGCGACGATAGGAGTAGATATCCACAAGATAGGAGAGAATAAAAAAATGACTCACAAAACTGAAGAGACCACAAATAAATTGAACGAAAATCCTCTCTATGCCAAAAATACAACAAAATTTCAACATAAAAAATTAAAAGAGAAAAACCGAAAAGAAGCAAACAAAAGCAAATGACGCCACAAATTATTGTGACAATCATTTTTGAAATTTAATGAAAAACTTTCTTACCTTTTAAAGATAATTTCAGAATTAATATATAACCCTTAGTTATTATAATATTTATTAACACTAAGTTCCAGGCAGTAAACTTTGTTCTGGTTTAAACATACAGATTTATTATTTTCACAAACACACTTCACTTAGTGCAGTTCACAGCAAAACTACCTCTTGTATATATATTGTATATATCTGTATGTTTAAACCAGAACAAAGTTTACTGCCTGGAACTTAGTGTTAATAAATATTATAATAACTAAGGGTTATATATTAATTCTGAAATTATCTTTAAAAGGTAAGAAAGTTTTTCATTAAATTTCAAAAATGATTGTCACAATAATTTGTGGCGTCATTTGCTTTTGTTTGCTTCTTTTCGGTTTTTCTCTTTTAATTTTTTATGTTGAAATTTTGTTGTATTTTTGGCATAGAGAGGATTTTCGTTCAATTTATTTGTGGTCTCTTCAGTTTTGTGAGTCATTTTTATTTTATATATATATACATATATATATATATATATATATATATATATATAAGTCGGGGATTTGCCGAAGCAGACCCCAGTGGGTCCCTTTTCGTCCCCTATTGGACAAAGGATGCTACTGCTCGGAGCACTCATACGCTACTGCTCGGAGCATGTTCCTTCTATAATCAACCTTTGTCACCTCAAGCATATCCTTGTAGGTCAGTTGACCAACCTCGGCTTCATCAACAAATGGACGTTCCAGAGTGGTCAATCTTATGCTTGCCAGCGCCGGACACTGACACAAAATGTATGCTGCTGTTTCCGGCTCTTCTAGTCATAACATACACGCATCGTCCTCGGTCAGAGTCATCTTCCCGAGATGGTACATGAAGGGACCGTGTTCTGTGACCAGTGCATCTTAAAGTCCTTCCATTGTATCGGATAAATTTTGCTCCCTCACTACGAGACCACTTCACGGCCGCCTTTGATTGCCTACAATTAACAGCTTCTTCCCACCTTGTACGGTGTTCCGAGTCCGTCCATTGTTTAATAAGGCCTGCCATCATGTTGTCGCCTATGGCGTGGTTTTGGTCCACAGAATTCTTCTGCTGATCCTTCTCTTGGTAAAGAATCAGCATTTTCATTCTGTTCTATCCCAGAGTGTCCTCTCACCCACATAAGTGTGAGCTCATTTGTCTGGGTGCACTTATTGAGTTTTGTAAGGCATTCTAACGCCAATCTGGGAGTGGTGTCTGTCCGTTGTAGACACCTAATCACAGACTGATCGTCGAGAGTAATGACAATTTTCTTGCCATTGATCCGGCCATCTATCAGGTGGTCCAGCGCATGCACTACGCCAAGTATTTCCGCCTGGTAAACAGACACAAACCTCCTTAACCTCAGTACAAAGGATAGGCTTAACTCTTCTGAGTAAAAGCCTGCCCCGGCTCTGCCATTCATCAGAGAGCCGTCTGTGAGTATACTGATATCGTTACCAGCGATTTCTTCAGAAACGGCTCCATCTGTTATAAGAGTTGTATAACATTTTTCTGCTATTCTTACTCTCTGCCTTCTGTCCATAGGCATACACGCCTCCCTGACATCTGTCTGTGCAATATCAGCATACCTAACAGAACCTGCATTGCGCTTGTTGGAGTGGTGCGTATTGCACCTGTTATTCCAACACACGCCAGCCGTTGGACTGTCTAGTCTTTTCTTAATGGTTTTTTGGCTGACTTTTGTCCACCAAATCACCGAAGCATACGTGATGACAGGTCTAACCATCATAGTGTAGACCCATTTCATAGCCACTGGGTTAAGCCCCCATTTGAGACCACAAAGGCGGCTACATTGAAACAGAACCATCTTGGCTCTTTGAATCCTATCTACTACATGCTCGTTCCAGTTCAGGTTGCTATCGAGTGTTACCCCAAGATATTTAACCTTCGTGGACATGTTGATTTCAGCTCCAAAAAGTCTGACTATTTCTCTCCTCAGGCCTACCCTCTTTCTAGTGAAGAGAATATTGTCTGATTTGCCTGCGTTTACGGTATATACTGAGTTTTGAAACAGAGAGATTTAATTTTATCGAAAATTTTGTAGTTTTAGAAAATGATGTTTCCGATGCGATTTCATGTTTAAAGTCAAGCTTCCATATTAATTCGCTTTATATTGGTCTATATATGCTTTTAAAGTTTGGCAATTTCTTCAGTTGTTGTATTTGTCAACATTTTTGAAAAATTTGCTTTTACTTAAACAACTGCTATGCATGGTGAGATTTAAAAATGGAACGATCTTCTTCTTTTTCTGCTTTTATCTGCTGGAACTTCGTTTGCAAACAAGAAAAAATAATGTATGGATTGAGTGTTTTAACATTTTTAATCTTTAAGTTGTGATAAAGGAATATGTTGAACATTCAAATAATTACATGCATGCTCTTATATTATTATATATCGTCAAACAAAGTTTGACAATTTTCACACTTGTTGTATTTGTCAGTGGCTTTTTATTTTTCACCACTGCGGCATTTTATTTTCAGAGTTGTCAACAATCATTGTTTTATTAATAATTTTTTTCATAACACGGGGGTTACACGAGACAGTACTGTTAAGACAGTGAAAAATACGTTTTAATTGTCAAACTTTGTGTCTGTGAAAAAGATTACAGACAGTTGGTAAGACAGTTGGCAAGACAGTAGACAAAATAGTAAAAAATTTCTATTTTATGAAGAAAATTTTGTTAAAACTACGAGTACGCCAAAGTATTGCAAATTTTCCATTAATTATATTAAATTTTCACGTATTCTGTCACTTGATATGCTAAATATCATTCTACTTTCCTAGCTACTGTCCTGCCAAATGTCTAAAAAAATTTGACAGTAGAGCAGACAGTAGCAAAAGTTAGTGTGTGTGGGTAAAAATTTGTGAATGTGTTGTGACTGTCTTAACAGTACTGTCTCGTGTAACCTCCGTGTAAAGGTCAAAAGGGAACTTTTCAGTCGTGGTAGGATAGAAACTGGTTGGATTAACTTTTCATGTAGAAAAGATTAGGTTGAATAAAATTTGTGTGTGTTGAAATAAATTTGTCTTTTTTGCTGTGTCAAATGTACTATGAAATTTTGACAGTTGCAAATTTTGACGTTTCACATTTCGATCGTGTCTTAGCGCAAATATTTTATTTAATTTGCATTTTATTCAATTTGCGACATATTTCATTCGAGTGCTTGTACTTGCAACTTATTTTGTAAACTTGTAATATTGTTAACTTAAAATACTTAAAATATAGCGAAATAATAAAAAAAAAACAAGCAAGTGCTTGAGTTTGTGTATGCGTGTGTGTGGGCCAACGATCTCCCTGTGCATCAGCAAGTGCAGCAAAGTTAAATTGGCTTTCTTTGCTGGCGAACGTCCTCCAAGTGCCGCCAACAGCAAGTGCAGTGCAAAATTTGTTGCTAGCCAACATCCTCCCAGTGCCATCACCAGCAGCATCAGCAAGTGCAGCACAATTCAATTGACTGGTCAACTCTCCAATATTTCAGAAGCACCATTTCAGCATGTCTCAAGCGCAGAGGCAAATTTCTGCCATTATACTCTGGCGTGAATTAAATAAATTGAAAGCGGAGAATTTGCGTTTCATTTGCTTGTGCTGTTGCTGGTGGCACTTGTTGGCACATGTTAGCTAGCAAGAAATTTGCGCTGCACTTGCTTGTGCTGTTGCTGGTGGTACTTGGAGGACGTTCACCAGCAAAGAAAGCCAATTCAACTTTGCTGCACTTGGTGATGCACCGGGATATCGTTGGCCCACGCACACACAAACTCAAGCACCTTCGTTATTTTTTTGAAGTGAAAACTTCTTTAGGTTCGTTGAACGATTTTGGTAGAGGGTAAATCTTTGGTTTGCGTCATCCTCATCGTCATTTTGCGAGTAACTCTCGTCATCAATACAAACTCGAGTAGGTTTTTAAATGACGCTCTTGGATCTTGACTACAAGGCGCTCAGCAAATGAAGCAAGCAACCATCAATAAGTTCCTCTGTTGATGCATCGTGTTTTCCCTTCCTTTGCTCCGCTGCGAAACATTGAATGATATAGCTTTTTCAATGTATATGTAGAGCTGCTGTAGGTTAAAATAAAATAAATTTAAAATTTTTGATATTTGGTTTTTGTTTGACTGGCCGTGAAGTCCCTTTTGATGCCACCACTTATATATAGTACAACTAGACAAAGTAGTGTTAGGGCTGAATGTGTTCTCTTTATTAGTGACCATAACTGTCAAACTCAGCCATTTTGGTATTTTGGCCAATTTTTGCTTTCATATTGCATTCTCATTGGTTGCATATTTTGTATGAAATGTCAACTTCGTTTTGACAGTTTCGGTTACCGGCTTTCCGCTTTAACAGTACCTTGTCTAATTTTCCCATTCCACCACTTGAGATTTTGCTACCAGGCAAACAGAAAGCATAACAAGCAAAATGCGGTTAATTTTCTGACGCCGATTCGTTCATCCCCTCTAACGTTGCGCAACTGCTGTGAACCTTTCTATTCTCACTGCGTTGTTGATGTAGATTTGAAATGTAATTGTTGTTGTACAGTTAGCTGGAATTTTTTTTACTTTTTTAGCTACAGTCGGCATATGACAACTGATTTATTTTAGATAAGAGTTTAAATCATTTTTTGAAATTTTGTATAAATGGCTGAAACTATTTCTTTTAACTAAATATACTACCATATCAAAAATATATACATAAATTTAATATCATTTTTTTAAATTATTTCATTATTGGATTAATTTAAAAATTTAAATCTTTTTTATATCTCTTTATATAATAACACAATATACATGCACGCTATATATAGTTTGTGTTGTGTATTTAAATAAGAATATATAAGAAATAGATATAGTATATAAATTATATATAATTTAATATAATAAATGTACGTAGACAGTTTAACCGCCTAGTGTTGTAAACTGAAAACGCAAACCAGCGACAAGCAAGACACGAGAAGCAATAGAATTTGTATAAAAAAGGTCTTGCTTCTCGTGTCTTACTTGTCGTTTTTTTGCGTTTTTGATTTTCAACATTAGGCGGTAATAAATAGAACGATTATGATAAGCAGACTGTAGTAATTCAATTACAACTGTAAATATAAATTTATTTTGCAGGTTTTTTGTGTAAGTGTTTTTATGTACATATATATAAAGCTTTATAAAAATACTTCGATTGTCATATGCCAACTGTAGCTACCAAATAACATCTAAATAAAATTAAAGCTAACTGCACAATAACAATTACCAAGCAAATCTACAACAAAAACGCAGAGAGAATGACATGATCACAGCGATTGCGCAGCGTTAGAGGGGATGAACCGAATTGGCGGCGAAAAATAAATAGCACTTTGCTTGCTATTTTTTCTGTTTGCCTGCTAGCAAGATCTAAAGTGGAGGCATTAAAAGAGACTTCACGACAGTCAAACAAAATACAGTTGTTGTTGTAAATTTGCTAAGTAGTTATTGTTGCACAGTAAGCTTTAATTTTTTGTAGATGTTGACATCGAACTAATTTAAAAAACAGTTTATACATATGAATTAAAGTGTATATATAATATTGTTAAATCTATTTGTTTTTAGTAAAAGTGTTACCATATCGGAAATACATACATACATATATATACATACATATATATATATACATATATACATATATATAGTTCATATATATGAACAATTTAGCTCATTGAGGAAATTTAAAGAGTATTTATGTATATTTATATAATAACAATTACGTAATAAACCTGCAAAGTAATTAATATTTTCAGTAGTAATTGGATAACTAAAGTCTGCTTATCCTAAGCATTCTTTTTTTTTAAACTGTTTAGCATTAATTTCTTATATGAATTATATATAATTTATATGCTATAGATATTTCTTAATTTTATAATATTCTATTTTTAATACACAACGCAATATAGAAATGGTGAACATGTATATTGTGTTAGTGTCATGATATAAATAGATATAAGTAAGCTTTAATTTTTTATATTAATTCAATAATAAAATAATTTACATAAATTACTTAAATTATATGTATTTTTGATATGGTAATACTTTTGCTTAAAAAAAAATAGTTTCAGTAATATATAAAAAATTTAATAAATTGCTATAAGCTCTTAACAAAAATTCTAATTTCATACGCCGACTGTAGCTATACAATTAGAATTCACAACGTCTACAAAAAATTTCCAGCTAAGTGCGCCAACAACAATTACCAAGGAAATCTACAAACAAGGACGCACAGAGAAGAACAAGATCATGGCGGAACTTTTAGAACTTTTTGATTTTCATCCTACATGTAGTATGAGCTGCAGTATGAGTTTTCGCACATTCCTACATGTCCATCCGACCTGTCAAATCCATCCTACTTGTAGGATAGTCCGAAACCCTATATTAGCATGAAAATTCTTATACAGCAGTAAGGCGGTCGTGGCAGGACAACGTCTTCCAGGGAATACTAATATTTTATATATAGGTTTTCGCTTCGGTCGGCTATACTGCTATACTTTTTTTTAAAGATATTTAAAGTTTCAAGCCCAATATTTGAAAATAATTTTAGATAAAAAGTGATAAATATGGGTGATAAAAAGTTAGCCCTTCAATCTGATTTCATTAAAAAATTTAGCGCATTTAAAAATGTCTATAAAAATTACTAATTTAATACAAAAAGCTTACCCTTAAGGGATACATACACACATCTTATATGTATATGAGTTTTTTTGCAATTTTATTACTGATTCGTGCACTTTTTCAAAAACAAGGCAAAAGACAATCTTAAAATTTTATCAATGTATTGCAAACATTTTTAAATAAATAACATTTTTTAAAATGTGCGTCTTCGGAGATATGGTGTCCGATAGTTGACACATTTTTCGTAAATTCATATTTTAAAAGCATGATATCTGCAAACCTGAAATTGTTTTTATAAATTTTTATGTCATTTTATCAAAAAGTATTTAAATAAGAATTTAGAAAAAATAAATAATTTAAAAACTCTAACTTCCAAAAACGGGGCGGTTAAAAAGTTTAAATAATTTTTTCAAACCTGAATTTTTTCAAAAATGAATTTTATTGTACTTAAAAACCAGTTACTTTTATATTGAACTACTTTTAAACGAAGTCAATACCTTTCTTAGAAGTAAAGATATAAGGGAAATCGTATGCACCTAAAACATGTTTATTTTGGGCGACCCTTTCGTTTCGAGTGGAATCACGGTCTAACGGAAAAAGAAAAAAATTAAAAAAAAGTTTTTTGTTGTCTCCAATAATGGGGCATTTATTCACATATATTTTTAACATATATTCATTCACAATACAAAAATGTATTCACATATAGTTTTTGCTAAATTTTTCTGGATGGCGAGGCGACAACCTGTTTCTAGCGAAATTATGCCCTGGATCAGTTTGTGGATCATAGTAGTAATTAGTCAATTTTTAACGAATCATAATGTTCTTTTTAAAAACGCGTTAATAAATTGTCCTTGGACCATAACATTGCATATTGGATTATTTACCAATAAAAATGTATCGAAAATTTTCAGCAAAAATGACGAAACAATTTTTCAATCGCCGCCATTTTGTTATTTTTTAATCAATTTCAATAAAAGTGGAATTTTCCATAATAACACTCTTCCTAAACAGGAAAATTTTTGATTTTTGGTTTCATATGATTCTTGCGACCTGTTAATAGGTCGCCAGCTCGGTTCGTGTTTTGCGCACTGGCGCATGTCGAGCCTGGTCCTTACAGAATATTTTTTTGTTTATTTTGATTATTGTTTTGAAAATTTTATACAATTTTCTTCAAAGTACTATTAATATACCTAAAAAGTTTTAAGTACCTTGTAACGATGCGTTCTCACGGCTGAGGTAAGCTCGCCGGAACCAGGATCGTTGCAAGAATTTAGTAATTGCAAACACTAAATCAAACTCAAGGGTTTTCAAATAATGACAATATTTATTCACAATTCGTAGCTTAAATCTAACTTAAATCTACCTAGCTAACTATTCAAATTGATCTATGATAATGTTTCGCAATTTAGATAATGTTTCGCAGTTTAATAAATGTTTCATAATTTAAATAATATTTTGTAATTTAAATAATGTTTTGTAATTTAAATAATGTTTCGTAATTTAAATAATATTTTGTAATTTAAATAATGTTTCTGGTGAGGAGCCAAAGCCTTTTTTGGTTCCTTTATTAATCGCAGCCAAAATTAAGAAAAAAAGCAAACAGAAAAACTTTCTATGTAAATTAATTTTATTAACTCTAATTCAACTCTAATGATTTTATAGTTTTATTTGCTGCAGTAAGAAATGTTGGCTGTTCCGTGCGAAGATAAAGCGAGAAGTGAGTAGGTAGTTTTTAGTGATGCTGATGCGACCCTAGCAGCAGCGAAAACAATTGTATGGGGAGAAACGTCGCGCCACCAATTGCATTTTTTATGCACGTACTTTTCCATTACTACTTGCTTAGCGGTGAACGATGTGTGTTGTTGTTGTTGTTGTTGTTGATTATCCAAAAATGTGACCTAAGCGATGACAAAGAGCAGGTGGTTGTTGTTGTTGTTACGACAATTTGAACTTGTTTTTTCCATGCATGGAGTCGACGATGAAGTGTGGAGGTGGGGGTGGTGGTGTTGGTGGTGGTGTCGAAGATGATGATGAAGTAAAAGAATTTACCGAAAAGTGGCGTGATTAGTTGCTTATTGCTATCAATGTGATGAAATATTTGAAGGTCAGTACAAAATATTATTTGCAGGTGCGGATGAGTACAAAAACAAAACTTGTGCATGATGGCAACAACAACATTCGATTAGCGAAGCAAGTTATTTTGTTATTCTACATACACTCGATGCAAAATATTATTATTATAATATAAAATTTGTGAGTATTTTTTTGGAACTCGAACATCCTCCCCCCCTTGAACGCAATGCGTTCAAAGACTTACTTTTGGGGTGGTGCTTCTTCTAGAGGTAGTTTGCATAACCTTGTTATTGCACGTTTGTGACTGCCTTCGGCGGTTTTGATCACAGCCACTCTCACCTGTCCATCCCAACCTGGTATGGTTTCAATGACTCGGCCTAAAACCCATTTCTGAGGTGGCAGGTTATCTTCTTTGAGCACCACCAAATCGTTGACTTGCAAATTAGGAGATGTATTTGTCCACTTGGTTTTTTGTTGCAGCTCTTTAAGATACTGGTTGTACCAGCGATTCCAAAATTGTTGTGTAATCCACTGCATAAGTTGGTATCTCTTCAACAGACCAGTGTTTGTTTGAAGCAATGAGGGCTCTGGAAGACATGTCAAGGTGCGCCCAACCAAAAAATGTGCTGGAGTGAGAGGACGAAGATCATCTGGGTCGTTGGATAGTGGTGTTATTGGACGACTGTTAACGATTGACTCAACTTGACAACATAGAGTATGGAGTTCATCGTGGCTTAGAATGTGCGTACCGATAGATCGTCGAAGATAATGTTTCGCTTGTTTCACAGCACTCTCCCAAAGACCACCGAAATGCGGCGATCGTGGTGGTATGAACCTCCAAGTGATTCCTTCTTCGCGACAGCTGAGCTGAACGGCTTCTATGTGCTGCTCTGAATTGAAAGCTGCTAACAATTCACGTAATTCTCTGTTAGCGCCTATGAAATTTGTCGCGTTGTCTGAGAAAATTGTTTTTGGTTTTCCTCGTCTGGCGGTGAATCGTTTCAGAGCGGCAATAAATGCATCGGACGTCAGATTAGGAACTAGTTCTAAATGAACAGCTTTTGTTGTGAAGCAAATAAAGACTGCGATGTAAACCTTGGCTGGTGCCCGTCCGCGCACTTGGTTGGTCATGAGAAGTGGTCCACAGTAGTCCACTCCGCTTACCTCAAAGGGATGTGATGGTGTAACACGCTCTTGTGGTAAACTAGCCATTACCTGTTCCATTACTTTCGGACGGCAACGAAAACATATTATGCAAGAGTGAATTAACTGCTTAACTGTGTTTCGAGCATTGACGATCCAAAATCTATCTCGCAAAATGTTAAGTAACGTTTGGCAGCCAGCGTGATGGTGTTGACGATGAAGTTGCCGAATTAGTGTGTGAACAAAAGGATGCGAATGTGGAAGAAGTATTGGATGTTTTGCCTCAAATGAAAGCGATGAATTACGAATTCTGCCACCAACTCTGATTAGGCCTTCATTTAAAAATGGTGACAGCGATGCGATTTTAGAGTGACGATTCACTTGTGCGGTGGACTGTAAATTTTTGATTTCTTCACGAAATGTTGCTTGTTGTATGCAGCAACATACTGTCTGGAGTGCGGTGTTGAGCTCTTCTGCTGTTACAGCTCCGATCTCAAAGTTATCGGATTTCTTTGTAGTCCGTGTGATGAACCGGTTGACGTATGCAAAAATTCGAAGCAATTTGTTGTAGTCGTTAATAAATTTAATGTTTGTTATGAGATCTGCTGCTGGTTCAACCAATAACACAATAGCTTGTTTGCGTTGCTCTGGAGGGTGTTCAGGTAACATTGACTCGTCATTAGGCCACTGCTGCTCTTTGAGTCGAATAAATTCTGGACCTTGAAACCAAAATGTATTGTCTTTAAGATTACTAACGTCTGAGCCTCGTGAAACAAGATCTGCCGGATTTTGAGGAGACAAAACATGTCGCCACGAAAATTCTGATGTGATGGCTTGTATTTTGCTGACCCTGTTTGCGACAAACGTAGTCCAGCGGCACGGCTCACCCTTAATCCAAGCTAGAGTGATTGAAGAATCTGTCCAACAGTAGATATTTTCTGGCGAGGCTGGGTAGATCTCAATAACTGACTGCAGCAATTCTGCCAACAATAATGCTGCGCACAGTTCCAGTCGCGGCAAACTTACTTCTTTGGTCGGGGCTACACGAGATTTTGCACAGAGCAGGGATGATGCTTTGCCGCTTTCAAGAGTTGACACCACATATATGCACGCGCCGTAAGCCTTAGTGCTGGCGTCTGAAAAAGCGTGAATTTGTGAGTACGAATGAAATGCTACCAACCTTGGAATGCGAATTTCGCCAATGTCTGCAAATTGCTGATGAAGATTCTCCCATAAAGTAGCAACATTTTGAAGAAGGCTCTCGTCCCAGTGCAGCTTTAATTTCCACAGAAGTTGCATAAAGATCTTACATGATAAAATAATTGGATTTAGGATTCCCAGCGGGTCGAAGAAACTGGCTATGTGTGATAGTATTGCTCTTTTTGTAGATTTCGAAGAAGTTTGTTTGTTGTAGCCGAAGAAAAAATTGTCGTCTGATGGTGACCATCGTAAACCCAGAGCCTTAATGTACTCCGTGCTGTCTAGTATAAGAGTTGCTTCTCTGTCAGCCAGTGGAACGTCTTCGATAATTTTTGGATGATTTGCAGCAAATTTGCGAAGTGGAAAACCGCCACGTTCAAGAAGCTGAACGACTTGTTCCTTTATGCGAATGGTGTCCTCGATGGTTTCGCTGCCAGTCATCAAATTGTCTACGTAAAAATCTTTTAGAGTGACTGCTGACCCAATAGGAAAAGAAAGTGCTTCTTCCTTTGCCAGCTGTTGTAAACACTTTACGGCTAAATATGGTGCGCAACATGTACCATAAGTAACAGTTTGAAGTTGGAAGGTTGTGATCGGGTCGCTAGGTTCATTTCTCCACAGAATTCGTTGCCACTGAGCGTCTTCTTTGTCGACAATGATTTGGCGGTACATCTTTACTATGTCGGCAACTAAAACGTATTTATGGCGGCGAAAACGGCTTAAGATAGTAAAGATGTCATCTTGAATTGTAGGTCCTATCCTTAAAATGTCGTTGAGTGACTTTCCGGATGACGTTCGGCATGACGCATCGAAAACGACTCTAAGCTTAGTTGAGCTACTGTCCGCTTTCACTACGCAGTGATGTGGAATGTAGTACGACGATGTGCTCTTGACTTGGTGATGGTTTTGTAGTGGAACCATATGATGCAGCTTTATGTATTCGTCGATGAATTGAGAATACTCTTGGTGAAGTGATGGATTGCGACTGAGTCGATTTTCCAATGATGCAAACCTTTTTCGAGCAATTTCAAGTGATTGTCCCAACGATTTTGGATCTGCTTTAAAGGGCAACCTGACAATAAATTTGTTACTTACGGGGCATCGCCTGGTTGTGTCCCGAAAGAATATTTCACACTCCATTTCCTCTCTTGAAAAATGCGATGATGACGACAAGTTGTTTTCGATGTTCCAAAATTTCTCCAGAGATGCGTCAAGATTAGCTTGAAGTGAGGTGGTAACACAAACTGCAGGTGCTCTAATTGACCTGGATGGTGACAACGATGATGACACACTGGATGACGTGGAGTATGGCCCTGAGACTATCCATCCCAGCGTGGTTTTTTGAAGAAGCGGTAGAGAATTTTGCATTTTAATTTGTCCAACTAGAAGTAAATCGTAGAATATGCCAGCACCAAGGAGGCAATCAACGGGCCCTGGCTTGTTAAAAGTACAATCGGCTAAGTTCACATTTTTTGGTATGTTCCAATTTTGAATACATATGGACTGACGTGGTTGGCAAGCTGTTATTGCAGGTATAATGACGGCATCAATAATTGTTGAATAACCAGTGTGCAATGATTTTATAATGAGAGAGCAAGCATACTGAGCATTCGTGACGTTTGAACCAATTCCAACTAAATCCATGTTGACCCTTGTTCGTGAAACTCGAAGATGATTAGCCATTCGTTCTGTTATGAAGTTCAGCTGAGAGGCTGAATCTAAAAGAGCGCGAGCAATGATAGACACGCCTGCAGAATTGCACAGTTGAATGTGAGCGGTGCCCAATAAAACCTCCGCTTTGTCTTGTGATATTTGAAAGACAGTGGATTGGCCTCCACTTGGTTTAGCTTCATGGTTGTTTGCTGCTGATCCGTCGTTGGTGATAGTTTTCTGTCTATGGAGGAGAGTGTGGTGACTCACATGACACTGTTGACAGCGGTTAAGTGATGGACAATTGCTTGAGACATGATTTGCTGCTAAGCAATTTAAACACAAATTTAGACGTTTGACCAAGTTGTAGCGGTCCATTGGACTCAAATCCATAAATTTTGAGCATACGAATGCGTTGTGGTTGGGTGTGGTGTTGCAAAATTTGCATTTTGATTGTTGCGAGTTGCTAGTGACGAGAGTGACTTGTTGAATGCGGTTTGCCTTTGCAGCCGATGACGATGAACGATGTTGCGATGCAAGTGTACTCGTTGGCAGGTTGTGCGGTGATCGATTGGCTTCAATTATATCGAAGGTTTGGCAGCGCCTTTCCAAAAACATCGATAAGTCTTCCCATGTCGGTAGTTGAAACGCAACACCGCAGTCGCATTTGGAGGCAACTTCTTCTTCCCACTTGGTCTGGGTGTCTTGATCTAACTTCGATGTAATTAAATGCAGAAGAATACCATCACCAATTTGAGCTCTCGAAGCGAGTGACTGCATTGCGCGCAGATTTGCATTAACTGCATCAACAAACTCGCGAATTGACGCCACATTGCATTTGAAAATATTTTGGACATTAAAAATATGCTTTAAGTGAGCTTGAAAGATGTACCTTTTATTATCATACCTGCTAGTCAGAAGCTCAAGCGCACGATGATAATTCTCTGCAGTGACCTCAAGTGCTTGCACAAGCCGCGCTGCGTCGTCAGTTAAGCAGGAACGCAAGTATTGAAATTTTTCAATATTTGTCAGCTCAGCATTGTTGTGGATAAGCACCGAGAACATGCTAAAAAAGTCCAGCCACTCGCGATGGAGTCCACTGAATCTTGTCAGCTGCAACTTTGGCAAGTTCAGATGCTTGAGCGACGACGATGTATTTGGTGGAGCAATGCGTGTGCTGCTTAAGGTGTCTACAGCGCTGTCACTGCGGGCGACTGCTTTTGCTTCGATAAGCAAAGCTTTTAATTCAGCAAATGAGGTTTCGAACGTTGTCCGGTTGTCACACAGAAATTCATTTACGTCGAGGTACTCCAGATCGCACTGCACTCGGTCAAAGGTCTCGTAATGGCGTTCAAGGAGCGATAATTTCACCTCAAGTTGATGTACTGACATGTTCTGCCAGTCCTCCGCTGTCTTCAATCGTCCAATGCGATCTATAATTTGTTGCCGTTGCAACCTTTTAACTCGCGCCTGGTGCGATGCATTGGTGCGCTGGGGAGTAAGGGTCTCCTCAGCCTCGAATTCCAATAAATTGTCTTCCATGGATGTTCCTTGCGTCATCCGGCTCGAAGGACCAAAAATGGTGAGGAGCCAAAGCCTTTTTTGGTTCCTTTATTAATCGCAGCCAAAATTAAGAAAAAAAGCAAACAGAAAAACTTTCTATGTAAATTAATTTTATTAACTCTAATTCAACTCTAATGATTTTATAGTTTTATTTGCTGCAGTAAGAAATGTTGGCTGTTCCGTGCGAAGATAAAGCGAGAAGTGAGTAGGTAGTTTTTAGTGATGCTGATGCGACCCTAGCAGCAGCGAAAACAATTGTATGGGGAGAAACGTCGCGCCACCAATTGCATTTTTTATGCACGTACTTTTCCATTACTACTTGCTTAGCGGTGAACGATGTGTGTTGTTGTTGTTGTTGTTGTTGTTGTTGATTATCCAAAAATGTGACCTAAGCGATGACAAAGAGCAGGTGGTTGTTGTTGTTGTTACGACAATTTGAACTTGTTTTTTCCATGCATGGAGTCGACGATGAAGTGTGGAGGTGGGGGTGGTGGTGTTGGTGGTGGTGTCGAAGATGATGATGAAGTAAAAGAATTTACCGAAAAGTGGCGTGATTAGTTGCTTATTGCTATCAATGTGATGAAATATTTGAAGGTCAGTACAAAATATTATTTGCAGGTGCGGATGAGTACAAAAACAAAACTTGTGCATGATGGCAACAACAACATTCGATTAGCGAAGCAAGTTATTTTGTTATTCTACATACACTCGATGCAAAATATTATTATTATAATATAAAATTTGTGAGTATTTTTTTGGAACTCGAACAGTTTCGTAATTTAAATAATATTATTTGTGAGTTTCTGTAATTTAAATATTGTTCTTAAATTCCCAACTGTCTAATCAGCCGGGGAGAATGCGTTACAATGCCAAAGGAAAGGATGGTTTTGAAGCACAAAAGGGTCGCAGTTCTCGCTAACCTTGAGGCAAGGAAAAATGCAATCGGGCTACAAGTCGCAGTTCACGCAAAGCTTGTAGTTCACCGAGGAAAAGGATGCTTAGGTTAGGTTTAAAGACCAAGCTTACGTTGGGTACGGGCTCGTCCTTGGACAGCGGATCCAAGAGTTCGCGTTCACGCTAATCTCGTTGGAGGAAAATGGGTTCCTGGAGGATTAAGAATGGACTGGATGGTTAGAAGCACAAAAGGGTCGCAGTTCTCGCTAACCTTGAGGCAAGGAAAATGCAATCGGGTCACAAGTCGCAGTTCACGCAAAGCTTGTGGTTCGCCGAGGAAAAGGATACTTAGGTTAGGTTTAAAGACCAAGCTTACGATGGGTACGGGCTTGACCTTGGACAGCGGATCCGAGAATTCGCGTTCTCACTAATCTCGTAGGAGGTGGGAATAAGGTTTGAGGAGGAATTAATTTGGCCGTTGTAATTTATTTAATTTCACTCACTTTTAATATTAAATTATTTAAATATCTGTTAGCAAAATAATTTTATATTTTAATTACGTTAGACTGATATTAAGTTATTTAAAAATGTATTTAATTATCTACGAAAATTATTATTAAATAAATCTACGAAAATCAATAAAATAAATAAACAGAAATAAATGATACTTAGTATTGTCCTGCTGCTGCTGACTTCAGGATTTGTCCTGGTATGGCCGGCGTTGCTCTGTCTCTGTCGCTGTTGACGTCTTCCTGGTGCTGACGCTGTGGCTGCTGCAATTTGGTGCTGTTGACGTCGACTTTGTTAATCGTCGTTGATTAATTACGTCGTCGTTGGTGCACTGCTGCTGCCGATTTGGCTATACGGTTTTGGGGCTGTCGATGATGTCGATGATCAATACTGCGCTGTTGACGCAGTTATCCTGTTGCTCAAGCCGAAGTCTCTTTCAACTGTGCGGCTGTGTCGCTGTTGACAGGATGCGGTAGATCTGGCAGCGCTATGTGGCGCTGCTACCATTGACGCACGTCCGCTGCCCGCTAGGCTGTGCGGTTCTGTCGCTGTTGTCGTCGGTGTCGATGATCAATACTGCGCTGTTAGCACAGCTATCCTGCTGCTCAAGCCGAAGTCTCTTTCAACTGTGCGGCTGTGTCGCTGTTGGCAGGATGCGGTAGATCTGGCAGAGCTGTATGGCGCTGCTACCGTTGACTCACGTCCGCTGCCTGCGTTGACTGCGCTGCTCTGGCGCTGTCGTCCTGACGGTCGATGTCGCTGCTGCGCTGTCTTAGCGTAGCTGTCGTAAAGGAAGTTATGCTGCTTGTAGTTTCTGCTCACTCGCTGGACTTACTGTCCTACTTCGCGGTTTTAATAAGACTGATGTTTCACTGGTGGACTTCTCGGTTTCGCGTTTCAAACAAGACTCACTTCTTCATCTCGATTCTAGTTTGGTATACCCTCGCTTGTTATGCTCCATCTCATGCAGGTGTTTGTTTCTCATAAACATCGTACGATGGTGCCGTTGTTACATGCAATGAAAAAAGCAAATACAACAAATTTCGCCTGATCGTATAGCTGTTGTTTAAATACGCATTAAGTTTTGCCGAAGCAACAATTATATGGAATTTAACTATATGTGTTTTATGCTTTCCAGCATCCCAGTTAGAAAAAGGGGGCACACCTTATTGGCATGACTAAGTGGTTCCTGCCTAACTAAATTAAGATGAAGAATGTCATGGTAAGTATGGTTTAATTTGTAGTGCGCACCAAGTTTAAGCAACCAAACGTACACAAACTATTTGGTTGCACTGTATTTATGTATGTTTATATTCACCACGCACAATGACCCGTGGTTATATATTTGATTTACATGACGCACTTTCGCACTAAGCTAATGTTCTATGTATTTCACTCGCGCATTTTTAATGTTTATATATCTTGTTATATTTATTTTGTATTACGCACTTACACATTAAGTTTATATTTATTATTCACTCACGCACTTGTTATGTTAAAATTTATGCACTTTTTAGATTTTAAGAAAATACCGTTGTTTGGCTTTATAAGCATCGAAAATTGAAAATAAAGATCATTAATTCTCCAAGCTTTAAATCAGCTTAATCTTTCTATTAAAAGCCTAAGTGCATTTTTATGCCGGCTGATATACAAAAATAAAAATATAAAATATTTAGAGCCAGTGGCGTTATTAAGCGCCGGCGAAAAACTTGAGGCAGGTCCTTTGCATTTTTAACAAAAATTTTAAACAAATACATTACATGGCGATCCTGCCAACTCAAGGCAAACAAACGTTACCAACGACGGAACGATCAGTGCCGGAGTACGTACCTGAAGGCGCCAACACCAACGCACCCAAGTACGTTCCATCCAGCTGCGCTCAACAGCAGCCTAAGCGGCTTACAATTAAGGAGTACCAACGGCGTCAGGAGCAAAACAAAAACGAACGGCTGACTCGGATACCAACAACGCAGAAGCCCAAACACAAGAGGAGCGGCAAGCTGGTAAAATTACGTAAGGCCATTGCCACTAGAAGGCGCATAGTCAATAGCGATCCTCCACCACCTTGGCACATCGCATCAGAAATTTGGAAGCAAATTGATGAACTGGAAACCCAAATGGATGGTCGCAGGAAATAAAATCATTAAAAATTACCCTGTACCAAAAGACACTGATGAAGTCAGAAGATTTGTTGCTTTCTGCAATTATTATAGGAGGTTCATACCCAAGTTTGCAGAAATAGCTAAAGTTTTGAACTCACTACTAAAAAAAGATGTTAAATTTAATTGGACTGAAGATTGTCAAAATGCTTTTGAAACGTTAAAAACAAAATTATTAAACCCACCGATACTACAATACCCAAATTTTGAAAAACAATTTGTACTGACAACAGACGCCTCAAATTATGCGTTAGGTGCTGTTTTGTCACAAGGTGATATTGGTTTAGATCTACCAATATCATACGCGAGCAAGTCTCTAAACAAACACGATTTAAACAAACCGATAATAGAAAAAGAGTTATTGGCCATACATTGGGCCATAAATTTTTTCAGACCATACCTCTACGGTCGCAAATTTTTAGTAGTAACAGATCACAGACCTTTAGTGTCTCTGTTTTCCCATAGAAACCCGTCATCTAAGATGACACGTATTAGATTAGATTAGACTTATGCGATTACAATTTTGAAATTATATACAAGAAAGGCAGCATGAATACTAATGCTGACGCATTATCTCGTATAGTACTAAACAGCGATTCATTGCAGGCTATGATTCCGACAGAAACGGATGATAGGAAAATACTGGCTATAACACGAAGTATGGTTAGAAATAAACATACACAAAACACTAATTCAGACAAAACAAGTGACATTACTAACAAGAAGTCTGATCAACTTTTTGCTTGGGAATGCACATCCAAATCAGATATAAACAAAATGATACAATTAAAATTCGTAATAGATAGAAATTACAAGGGAACCCAAATATATATAAATAATAGAGAAGTTATTGCAAGATGCAGCGATAATCCATCGATCACACAGCTGACTTTGGAGAAACTGTCTTCAAAAATGCAAAGGTTAAATATAAACGAGCTCGCGTTAAGTAAAAATGATAAAATATTTGAAACCATGAGAATGGATAAATTTAAAGAGATATTTAATAATTTACAAAGAAAAAATAATGAAAATTTAAAAATTTTAATATACAATGAACCTACAAGAATAATTGATAAAGATATACAAAATAAATTAATTGAAGAATATCATAATTCGGCTCATGGAGGACACATGGGCATTAGAAAAACCAATTTAAAAATGAAACAAAAATACATTTGGAAAAACATGAACAAAATGATAAAGAAATATATATTAAATTGCGAACAATGTAAAATCAACAAACAAACCAGACATACAAAAGAGGAATTAACTTTGACAGACACACCAGGAACTAGTTTTGAAACAATTTCAATAGATACTGTAGGGCCTTTGCGATTATCAAATAATTTACGTTATATTTTAACTATGCAATGTGAGTTAACGAAATATGTCATTGCTTGTCCAATGGAAACCAAAGACGCAAAAACCGTTGCCAAATCCTTAATAGAAAATGTTATCTTAATCTATGGTCATTTTAAAGTTCTTAAATCAGATAGGGGTACTGAATTTACCAATGAATTGATGTCGGAAATCTGCAAACAGCTTAACATTAAACAAATATTTAGCACGCCTTATCATCATGAGACCCTCGGTTCAATAGAAAGAAACCACAGAGTATTGAACGAATTTTTATTAAATTTTTGCAAAGATGATGAATGGAACCATTGGATCCCATACTTCACATTTGCTTACAATACAACACCTCATGTTGACACTAATTACACTCCTTTTGAACTTATATTTGGCAAATTAGCAAACCTACCAAATGATAATCTAGATAATTCAAAATGTTACAACACAGATAATTATGCGCAAGAATTGAGAGTAAGATTAAAATACTCATTAGAAAAAACGAAAGAATTGATAAATATAGCAAAGATTAAACGAATTCAAAATAATGTCACATCTGCACCATTAAATATAAAAATTGGTGAAAAAGTAATGATAAAGAAAATAAATAGAAAGAAAAACCAACCACCATATCATGGTCCATATATTATAGTTGATAAAAATGGAGTAAATTCTAAAGTTGATGTAGATGGTAAAATCAAAGAATACCATAATAATTTATTAAAAAGATGGATTTAATTCAAATTTTTCAATTAAAGTAAAAAAAAAAAATTTATTAACTAAAACAATTGCATTGTATAAATTTCATAAACAAATTGAATTTGTATAATTTTTAATAACATATATCATATATCTATTTTGAAACCATTTTTGTAATAAACTATAAAATATAATCTGTTATAGTCAATAAGAATATTTCAAATGCATGAAACAAGTACTATATTTTAAGATTAAATAATATATTGGATTATAATAAGAAAGTTTGAATTGTATAATTTTAAAAATTATTTTTCTTTTTTCAAATAATTTTTATCTTAAGGATGGGGGTGTAGTGCGCACCAAGTTTAAGCAACCAAACGTACACAAACTATTTGGTTGCACTGTATTTATGTATGTTTATATTCACCACGCACAATGACCCGTGGTTATATATTTGATTTACATGACGCACTTTCGCACTAAGCTAATGTTCTATGTATTTCACTCGCGCATTTTTAATGTTTATATATCTTGTTATATTTATTTTGTATTACGCACTTACACATTAAGTTTATATTTATTATTCACTCACGCACTTGTTATGTTAAAATTTATGCACTTTTTAGATTTTAAGAAAATACCGTTGTTTGGCTTTATAAGCATCGAAAATTGAAAATAAAGATCATTAATTCTCCAAGCTTTAAATCAGCTTAATCTTTCTATTAAAAGCCTAAGTGCATTTTTATGCCGGCTGATATACAAAAATAAAAATATAAAATATTTAGAGCCAGTGGCGTTATTAAGCGCCGGCGAAAAACTTGAGGCAGGTCCTTTGCATTTTTAACAAAAATTTTAAACAAATACATTACAAATTTCATGCCTGTTTTATTAATTATATTATATAAATAAATACTATTTATATAAATGTAAGTATTAATATAAAATTTAATAAGAATTAAATTTAAATAAAGTATATTAAATAAAAGTAAATAAAAGAATATTATTAATAACTTAGCCTATAATTCACGTTTTCCTTAACCTACTTAAACCTAATCTAAACCCCTAGATTGGGTCAACCCCTCCTCGTCTTCTGTCCTACCTAGCCTTGACCACCCTTGAAGTGGCCCTCGCATGGCTACTCTCCGCACTGGGTAATTTTAGGTTGGACTTTGTGTGTAGTCGACCGTGTACGACCCAGCAGGAAACGATATCTGAAATGAAAGTTATTACTATTAAAACATGTAGGGCAAAACTTTGCAAAAGTTTTGGTCCTTACATCTTCCCCTTACTTCAGTGGGCGGTGGCGGAGGGTCCCGGTGCCGTCTTTGCGGATGTTCACCTGGAATTGGCGGTTACCGATGGTGACGAGGAACCGGATCCTTTTGCCTTCTTGTACCCATTGCTGATGCTGTTCTGCTAACAAATTATTGAAGTAGGGTTTCAGCGGATCGGTAGCTGGAAGAGGTTGGGTTGACCATCCTGTGGTTGTTTAACGAAGCTCGCCCAGGCTCATGTCGCTGTCCTTATCGATGGCCTCTGCTGGAGATACTGTCTGTGTCATCTCCCTTAGGAAGAGGGGATCCTGGATTCAGATGTATGCGCACTGTGATGTACCGGGAACGCTTGGCTGTCGTCGGGATCCGCCTGCCGCTGTATTTAAGCTGACGCGGTTGAGTGCGCGTTTGCATGCGCGTTTGAAGTTTACTTGTCTCTTAAACAAGGTTTCGGCCTGTTGTCCCAATGGATGGCTCTTGACAGGTTCTGTGGCCTCGTGTGGGACTTGCTGTTGGCCGCTCGAGTAGCTGGCGCTGGCATATTGCCGCGCGCTGTGGGCGGGTGCTTGCTGTTCTGGCAAACTGGTGACGTGGGCCTCGGTTTCGGGCTTACTTGCTTCTGTTGGCTGCTCTTGCAGGCTGGCGTAGCCGAATTTGTGGATGACGCTGGCGCGCGTCGTGGTGTTGTTTGTGGGACCTGGCATAGGTTCGCAGCTGAGTTGTGCGAAATCGCTCTCAAATCGCTGCTGCTGTTGTAAACAACGCTGTTGTGGGGCACAAATCACACTTTTACGTGACTGGGATGTGCTGGCATGCTGTGGTGGGTCTGGTCACGTAAAGACGATGGGTGAAGAACTGCTGCTCCGTCTTGTCGATGCTTTGCTGGGACTCTGTATCGATGCCGTTTGGTTTGCGTTGGGCGTGGTGCTGCTGGTACTAGAACTAGTAGTGGTTGACGTTGACGAGCTGCTACTGCTGGAGCTGGTGCTGTCGTCGGATGAACTATCACGTCGAAATCGTCGTGGTGTACGCTGGATCGCTCGCTGTTGCCTTTTCGGAGCCTTGGCTGGTGCTGGAGGTGTTTTTATGGCTGCACTGTCGGTTTTCACTGTGCTGGTGAATTCAGTCAGGTATAGTGGTGGCAGGCTGGTTCTGACTGATTTTTCTACCAAGCCATGTATTAATGCTGCAAGCTCGCGTCGCTTGTTGGCTGCCTCGATGGGTGGGAACCACTCTCTGCCGCCGGCTGTTCGTAGGTCTACTCCAGGCTCGCGCAAAAATAGGTCTGCGAAGTGAAGCAGAAATGGCCCACAGTCTGTTGAATTTAATTGCTGTGGGACCACGACATCGTAGCTTGGCACTTTAGCCTCGTTCCAAGCTGCAAGGGTAGCATTTGGGTGCGCTGCCTTCCACTCGCTTTGGAGATATGTGCGCAATATTGGCGCTACATGGCTTCTGGGTGCGTTGGCAAACGAGTCGAGGATCCATATCCTACCTCGTCGCGGTACTGGGCACAACTGGCGTTTCAGGCATATAATCGCTAAGTACCAGTGACATCCTTCGTTTATAGGCACTAGGATGAACGACTTTTCCAGGAGTTTGATGCGCTTTGTCCAGCGACGCAGTCGGTCGGTCTGACCGGGCTCATTACCGCCACTTGTCACCTGGCTGAGCTGCGTGAAAAAGTGCGAGCTGAAGATGTGTACGCTCTCTTGGGTGATATCCGGTTGCTGAAGGTACAACCATTTCAGATAAAACTCAATGAGACTATCGTTAAATAGCCTTCCGCACGCAATCCGCTCATAATCAGCGCGGTAGATAGTGATGCCGCCCTGGCCAGGGGGGTAGATGAGTATGGCCGATTCGTAGCCTTGAGTTGACGCTCCGCTGACATTGGATTCGCGTTCCGCTGTGGTTAAGCTGTCGCGATTTGCCGATGAGGTGCTGGCTATGTCGACCCTTTTGCACTGCTCTTCTGCTCTTGCCGGATGGTGTGTACCATTTCCATCATTCGCTCGCTTCATTTTGCACTTGGATTTTCCTGAATAAATCGTTTAAATCGATGTTATTAGTTGATTTTAAGATTTATAAGTTTACCTTTCAGTTCGCTTGTTGTGTTGTTTTCGAAATAATAATAACGAATGCCTGTTTAAATTTCTAGTGTTGCAGGTCTGTCCGATTTTCCGATAACAATCAGTGTTGTTATTTTCTGATTAGAATTCTAGAGCTGTGATTTTCAAGTGCTGTGCACACGTGCCATCGATGTCGCACTACTTGGTTCATACGACCACGAAAAGGTATCGCTAGGAGAAAGTGGGCAAAGTGTTGGTTTGATAGCTGTAGGGGGGTTTTGAGGTGTTAAGGATACATCAAATACGGCGGAATTTTATTCTAATAGAATTTTACGTATTTTTATCCGAAATAAAACATGAAGTTTGTTAATTTTATCAATCTCAACATGAAAATGAATAAAATAACCCTGTGTCGTGATGACTTTAATTCTCAATTATTCCTGTCTTTACCCAAGCTTTCTAATTTTATCCTTTCTATTCGTTGGTTACCTCTTATTTCGTTGCAGGTTATGTTACTAATTCGTAATTTTGTCGATTTCTTGAGATCTTATGCTGCTCTACGGGATTGTGAACGTATCTGGTTCCATCTTTTGGGATTGCGCCGCCTTTTTAACAGTTGTTTCAGCGGGTGCCGCCACTTTGGTGTCCACTTGAGGTTTTCCGTCTCGCTACTCGGTGTGCAGTTGTTACGCGGTTGCCGCCGCGATTTGGCAGTTGTTTAATGGCGGATACGGCCGTCGAGTTGGCTGTATGGCTCTGGTGATATAATCGCTGACTCTGGTGATCCTTACTGCGCTACTGGCGCAGCAGTCCTGCTGCTCATACCGTGGTACTCGTGGTACTCTGCACGATTTTGTTGCTGTGATCAGGTTTCCTAGGGATCTTGTAGGGTTATTATGACGCTACAGCCATTGATGCACTGCCACTGCCTCTTGACCTATTTTTCATGACGATGGTCGCGTCGCATTTGGCTAGGTGACTCTGGGGTTGTTGTCTATGACTTTGGTGATCCTTACTACCCTGCATGGTATAGTAGTCCTGTTGCCCATACCGTGGTCCTTTTGACTGCACGATTCTGTTGCTGTAACCAGGCACTGGTGGATCTTGTAGCTCTATTAAGACACTACAGCCGTTGACACACTGCCACTGCCGTTTGACCTATTTTTAATGACGATGGTCGCGTCGTATTTGGCTCGATGACTCTGGTGTTGTTGTCGATGACTCTGGTGATCCTTACTTCCCTGCATGGTATAGTAGTCCTGTTGCTCATACCGTAGTCCTTTTGACTGCAGGATTCTGTTGCTGTAACTAGGATCTGGTGGATCTTGTAGCTCTATTAAGACACTACAGCCGTTGACACACTGCCACTGCCGTTTGACCTATTTTTAATGACGATGGTCACGTCGTATGTCGACTGCTACTTGTCGCTTTCCACAGTTGTTTTAGCGGTTGCTGCCGCGTCTTTTGCCCATTTTTTTAAAACGACGTTGGCTCGTCGTACTTCGTCTTCTACTTATGACAGTTGGTTTTGCGGTTGCCGCCGCGGTTGGCAGTTGTTTCTGCGGATGCGGCCGCCTGCTTGACCCCTCCTCCTTGGCAGTTGGTTTTGCGGTTGCCGCCGCGGTTGGCAGTTGTTTCTGCGGATGCGGCCGCCTGCTTGACCCCTCCTCCTTGGCAGTTGGTTTTGCGGTTGCCGCCGCGGTTGGCAGTTGTTTCTGCGGATGCGGCCGCCTGCTTGACCCCTCCTCCTTGACAGTTGGTTTTGCGGTTGCCGCCGCGGTTGGCAGTTGTTTCTGCGGATGCGGCCGCCTTCTTCGACTCTCTTGTCTCCACCTGCAGTTGGTTTAGCGGGTGCTGCCGCGTTTTCACAGTTGTTTCTGCGGATGCTGCCGCCTGTGCAGTTGTTTTTGCGGGTGCTGCCGCCTCCTCACAGTTGTTAACGCGGTTGCTGCCGCGCTTGTGACCTTGTTTAACGACGTTGGTCCCGTCGACGAACTTCTTCAGTTCGCCGACATGAGCTTTTCTTACTTTGGACTCACCTTTCTTGCGAATCTGTGCAATCACGGGCGAAATAAATCCGATGACGACGTAAGGGCCTTCATACTTGGGAGCTAATTTCGCAGCGAAGCTGTTTATTGCGCTAGACAGTGGATGCTGTTTGACGAGTATCTTCTCGCCTATCCTTGGCTGCCAATCGCGCCTACGCAAATTGTAGTGACGCGCCTGGTCGCGCGTAGCTTGACTCAATTTGCACCGCACAAGTTTAAATATTTCTTGCAGTTGTTCTGCACGTGCTGCTGGTGATTGAACTTCTCGGCCGGTGCCCATAGTTTGCTCATCAAAGAGTGCTCCAGGGAGTCTTGGTTCTCGACCTTGCACTAGAAATGCCGGGCTGAAGCCAGTGACATCAGACTTGCTGCTGTTCAGTGCTAAGGTGAGCTCCGGTAGACACTCATCCCACGTCTTATGTTGATTTTGACTGAATTGCGCTATCATTGTTTTGAGCGTCTTGTTGGTTCTCTCAGTCGGGTTTTCCTGCGGCGAATACGGGGCGGTAAACTGCTGCCTGGTACCAATCTCCTGCAGGAACTTCCGAAATGCACGACTGCAAAACTGAGAGCCGTTATCAGTTATGAGTACCTTTGGGACTCCAAATCGGGCTAATATTCTTTCTCGAAAACCTTTTTTTAAATTATCGCTGGTGGCTTTGCGCATCGGTACCGCTTCGGTCCATTTGCTAAATTTGTCGAATAGTACCAAAATCATGGTGTTACCGTGCTTCGACCTCGGTAATGGCCCAACAAAATCGGCGCACACGACTGACCATGGCTCGTCTGCGATGCGGGACAACATTTTTCCTGCCGGAGCCTGCTGGCTTGCTTTGTAGCGTTGGCATATCTCGCAGCTTCTCACATATCGGCTGACAGCTCGAAACAGGCCAGGCCAGTAATAGCGATTGGTTATGCGGCCAATGGTCTTACGAACTCCAAGGTGGCCGGCGCTGGGCTGGTCGTGGTTTTCTGCCATAACTCTCGCTCGCAGGTACGTCGGCACGCACAGCTTCCAAGCGGCTGCTTCTTCGTCGCCAATCTGGTTAGGTATGTGTCGGTATAGGCTGCCATCTTCCTCCATATAATCAGGAAATTTTTCAGGATTGTCTCGAACCTCTTGTTTTCGTCGCTCTAGCCAGGGACAATGCTGTGTTTCTGCCGTAACCTCAGTAGTCTTGCACAGGTCCTCCAACGGTTGTCTTGACAGTGCGTCCGCCACCACGTTCAGCTTACCGCGTCTGTATTGGATGTCAAAGCTATACTGCTGCAACTCGAGAGCCCACCGCGCGATGCGGCCGGACGGACTCTCTATCGAGTTCAGCCATTTCAAAGAAAGATGGTCGGTGATAACTTTGAAGCGGTAGCCTTCCAAATAACAGCGCATTTTTCGGATGCCCCACACGATGGCCAGGCACTCCTTTTCCGTAGGGCTGTAATTGCGTTCGGCTTGGATGAGGTGACGGCTGGCGTAGGCTATTACGCGCTCGGTGCCGTCAAAATCCTGCGTCAGTACTGCGCCGAGCCCATAGTCGCTCGCGTCGGTCTGCAGTACGAAGGTTCGGCTAAAATCTGGGCAGGCTAAGACAGGCGCCTTGGTCAATTTTTCCTTCAAGGCTTCGAACGCTTCTTGTTATTCAGGCCCCCATCGCCAATGCTTGCCTTTCTTCAGCAATTGTGTCATAGGCTGCGAGATAGTGGCAAAATCGGGTACAAAACGGCGGTACCACGACGCCACACCCAGATATCGACGCAGTTCTCGAAGGCTCGTCGGCGGTGCCAGATTTTTGATGGCCGCAACCTTATCTGGATCGGTGTGTATTCCGTTTTCGCTTACCACATGTCCAAGGTACTTCGTTTCGGACCTGAAGAACTCGCACTTCTCTATGTTCAATTTAAGGTTTGCCGCTCGTAACCGCCTAAACACCTCCTTCAGATTTTGGATATGCTCCTGCTTTGAACCTCCTGTCACAATGATGTCATCGAGATACGCGAAGGCGAATGGTTCCAATTCTGGGCCGATGACGTTGTCCAATGCTCGCTGGAATGTGGCCGGTGCTGAGTGTAATCCGAATGGCATTACGCGCCACTGAAATAAACCTCGCCCTGGGACGGTGAAAGCCGTATACTTTTTGCTATCTGGATGCATTGGAATCTGCCAATACCCATTTTTCAGGTCGAGGCTGCTTATATATTTGGCGTTGCGCAGCCTGTCCAAAATGTGGTGTATTCGAGGCAGAGGGTATGCGTCTGGAACCGACTTCGCGTTCAGCTGCCTGTAGTCGATGCAGAGCCTCCACGAGCCAGTTTTCTTACGCACCAGCACTATGGGCGCGCTGTGTGGGCTCTATGAAGCCTTTTTCCAGCAGCTCGTCTATCTCCTGGTTGATGATGCCCTGCATTGCCGGGTTCCTCGGGTAATAACGTTGTTTGAGGGGTCGGTCATCCATCATGACGATCTTATGTGGCGGCACGTGGGCGGTTCCTTGTAGAGCGTCGAATTCCTGTAGCTCGGTTTTTAAAAATGCGTCCAATGATTCTTCTCGGGGCGCTGGGACATTAGACATCGTAGTACACGCTGGTTCGCTGGGTACATGGTTTTTGACAGGCCGTAGCATAATAGTTTGGTTACCCCAGCCAAAGGTGGCTTTAGTCTTTACTAAAAAATCCATCCCAAGTAGGAGGTCATCTGTTACTCCAGGCAGGATGAGCAGGTGTAATTTACATTGCATTGATCCTATTCTTGCTCTCACGCTCAGGACCTCTTCGACTACCTGCAACGACCCATCGGCCATGCGCACGTTGGTTGTAGCAAATTGTTGATTGTTGGTAGTGCGTAGTTTATTTGCTAGCGTGTGGCTAGCAAAGCTGCGTGTGGCTCCTGTGTCGATGGTGGCCTCTATTTCATGCTGATCTATTTGCACTCGTACCCAGATTCGCCTGTCATCATGTTGTAGGTGTTTTATTGCTGTCGAGGAGTGTGGCGGCTGGACCCGTTCTTTCCTCGAACTGGAGCGGGTCCTCTGGCGTTTCCCTGAAACTGTGTTTCGCAACATTCGAAGGTAGCTCGGCCGCGTCGTCCACATTCCTTACAGAAGCATATTCGATCGTTTCTACATTCCGTTTGCTGATGGTCCTCTTGACCACATCTGCTGCAGGCTGTTCGGACGTTGATAAATTCGGCTTCTGGTGGTGGTTCCGGTTCCATATGACTATGCCGTTCGTCTGAAATTTGCTCTGGTACTTTCGCCTTTGCCGTGTTTGGTATGGCAGATCGGTATAATTCCTCCTTGCTTCGCTGAGGGTTCCTACTCGGTCCGTCCGACCCTCGTATGATTTCGTAGTCCTCAGCAAGAGAGAGCAATTCGGTGAAACTCGAGAAATCGCGTCGTCGTATATATAATTGGTACTCCTGTCGACAATTTCTGAAGACTCGTTCTACCTTTTGTGCCTCGGTCCAGTGGGCATGCCGCATCAGGTCGATAAGGTCCAGGCTATATTCTTTGAACCTCTCTTGCGGCTTCTGTACTCGACTACGTATTTGGTCTTCTAGGCGCTCAAAGAATCTGGCTGGCAGGAAATAGGTGAGGAATCTATGTTTAAAATTTGCCCACGATTCACTAGGGTTTTTATTATTTCGCCTCCAAATGAGGGCTCGGTCTTTGAGCAGCTCTGGCATCACCCTGGGAAAGTGGTCCTTATCCACGCTGTACACGCAGGCGAGCTCCTCTAGCCGCTCAACGAATTCCAAGGGGTCTCGGCCCTCCTCGAATCTAACGGGCCACCTTCGGACCTGGTTCATGATATTGCCGTACGATGATGCCTCGTGAAATTTCCCTCGTCCTGTTGGCACCTCGGGTATCGTGATGCTCACCGGTATATCCTCTTGGCCTGGTAGACTGAGCGCAGCTGTGTGTGTTCCCGGTCGTGGCGATGGCGTTCTTCGGTCGCTGTGTTTGCTTTCCAGCTCTACCAACCGCTTTTGTAATTGCGGGTTTTCTTCAAGATCGACCACGGCGGCTGCAAATCTCTTGCGTAATTCCTCCACAGTTCCTTCTTCGCTGAGCCCAAACTCGAGGGCGTAAATCATCAAATCATCCTTGCGAAGGCTGTGTATCCATGAGGTCTTGACCATGGTGATTCTGCTTCGTTTAGTTGCCGCAATGACGTGGTGACTATATATATTATTAATTTTATTTTCTTATTACCCACTCGCCCAACCTAAGTTCAAGGAAGAATGTAAGAATACCTTTACCGTTGCAAATTCCTACCTTATACGTGTTTAATACCTCTGAAAATCCAATAAAATTATTAAAGAAAGTTTATTATAATATACCGTGTTGGTTAGCCCTCTGCTAGGTCTCACACTCAATGACTCAAAATTTTATGCATGGGTGGCACCCTTGCCTCACCCAAAAATTCAAATTAAAATCAATATAAAACGTATATAAATAATCTTGATATCTTTATCAAACGACACCGTTAATATACCACCAATAGACCTGTGACTTATAGTATCTCCCAACTAGCTATGTGTCCACTAGGTCGTGGTATATTTTCTAGATGTGGTAAGTTTATCAAGATTTGTCCAATATAGATAGGATAATTCAACTATCTCTCAGAAAGCAGAATTGTACAAATTATTAAAAGCACATGCGAGGGGATACGATTCAAAATATATCTAATTTCGCACGATATTGGCTTTTATTTAAAGTTAAATGTTGTTAAAATGTATTTAATTTATTTACTTTTACAGCGGTCAACAAATTTAAATATCCTTACGCGAGATAGGCTCCTTTGGCTATCGTGTATGCGACGGCAGAATATTTAAATTGACTAATTCAATTATTAAATTTATTTCGTGAGTATGTAGTCTCTTATGGCTACCTCTTGCTCACGACTTGTGACCACAAAAATAAAATAACTAAATCAAGAGCAAAAAATTATGATATTAAATGTCCTTGAAACGATTTGTAATTGTTTCAAGAATATTTAATGTAATTTTTAGCAGCTAAATTGGGAGTAGATAATTAAGTTCAAAATATTTCAATTTAAAGCTCACTGGATTTGGTAGAATTTAAGCAATTCTGAAATGAGCTATAAATTGTGAATGTGATGATGTTTTTCAACGAAAAACGAAATATTGGAATTTAAATTTATATTAAATAAATTAAGAAAAAAATCTGACCTATAGCTCGTTTAACTACCAATAATTGTGAATTTATTTAAATTATTGTCTTCAAAGATGGTCAAGTATTTAGCTTAATGTCCTTTTATTGAGATTGATTTAGTGTCCCTGCTCGGGCGCCATTGTAACGATGCGTTCTCACGGCTGAGGTAAGCTCGCCAGAACCAGGATCGTTGCAAGAATTTAGTAATTGCAAACACTAAATCAAACTCAAGGGTTTTCAAATAATGACAATATTTATTCACAATTCGTAGCTTAAATCTAACTTAAATCTACCTAGAGCTACCCTATTCACATTGATCTGTGATAATGTTTCGCAATTAAGATAATGTTTCGCAGTTTAATAAATGTTTCATAATTTAAATAATATTTTGTAATTTAAATAATGTTTTGTAATTTAAATAATGTTTCGTAATTTAAATAATATTTTGTAATTTAAATAATGTTTCGTAATTTAAATAATGTTTCGTAATTTAAATAATATTATTTGTGAGTTTCTGTAATTTAAATATTGTTCTTAAATTCCCAACTGTCTAATCAGCCGGGGAGAATGCGTTACAATGCCAAAGGAAATGATGGTTTTGAAGCACAAAAGGGTCGCAGTTCTCGCTAACCTTGAGGCAAGGAAAAATGCAATCGGGCTACAAGTCGCAGTTCACGCAAAGCTTGTAGTTCACCGAGGAAAAGGATGCTTAGGTTAGGTTTAAAGACCAAGCTTACGTTGGGTACGGGCTCGTCCTTGGACAGCGGATCCGAGAGTTCGCGTTCACGCTAATCTCGTTGGAGGAAAATGGGTTCCTGGAGGATTAAGAACGGACTGGATGGTTAGAAGCACAAAAGGGTCGCAGTTCTCGCTAACCTTGAGGCAAGGAAAATGCAATCGGGTCACAAGTCGCAGTTCACGCAAAGCTTGTGGTTCGCCGAGGAAAAGGATGCTTAGGTTATGTTTAAAGACAGCGGATCCGAGAATTCGCGTTCTCACTAATCTCGTAGGAGGTGGGAATAAGGTTTGAGGAGGAATTAATTTGGCCGTTGTAATTAATTTAATTTGACTCACTTTTAATATTAAATTATTTAAATATCTGTTAGCAAAATAATTTTATATTTTAATTACGTTAGACTGATATTAAGTTATTTAAAAATGTATTTAATTATCTACGAAAATTATTATTAAATAAATCTACGAAAATCAATAAAATAAATAAACAGAAATAAATGATACTTAGTATTGTCCTGCTGCTGCTGACTTCAGGATTTGTCCTGGTATGGCCGGCGTTGCTCTGTCTCTGTCGCTGTTGACGTCTTCCTGGTGCTGACGCTGTGGCTGCTGCAATTTGGTGCTGTTGACGTCGACTTTGTTAATCGTCGTTGATTAATTACGTCGTCGTTGGTGCACTGCTGCTGCCGATTTGGCTATACGGTTTTGGGGCTGTCGATGATGTCGATGATCAATACTGCGCTGTTGACGCAGTTATCCTGTTGCTCAAGCCGAAGTCTCTTTCAACTGTGCGGCTGTGTCGCTGTTGACAGGATGCGGTAGATCTGGCAGCGCTATGTGGCGCTGCTACCATTGACGCACGTCCGCTGCCCGCTAGGCTGTGCGGTTCTGTCGCTGTTGTCGTCGGTGTCGATGATCAATACTGCGCTGTTAGCACAGTTATCCTGCTGCTCAAGCCGAAGTCTCTTTCAACTGTGCGGCTGTGTCGCTGTTGGCAGGATGCGGTAGATCTGGCAGAGCTGTATGGCGCTGCTACCGTTGACTCACGTCCGCTGCCTGCGTTGACTGCGCTGCTCTGGCGCTGTCGTCCTGACGGTCGATGTCGCTGCTGCGCTGTCTTAGCGTAGCTGTCGTAAAGGAAGTTATGCTGCTTGTAGTTTCTGCTCACTCGCTGGACTTACTGTCCGACTTCGCGGTTTTAATAAGACTGATGTTTCACTGGTGGACTTCTCGGTTTCGCGTTTCAAACAAGACTCACTTCTTCATCTCGATTCTAGTTTGGTATACTCTCGCTTGTTATGCTCCATCTCATGCAGGTGTTCGTTTCTCATAAACATCGTACGATGGTGCCGTTGTTACATGCAATGAAAAAAGCAAATACAACAAATTATCGCCTGATCGTATAGCTGTTGTTTAAATACGCATTAAGTTTTGCCGAAGCAACAATTATATGGAATTTAACTATATGTGTTTTATGCTTTCCAGCATCCCAGTGAGAAAAAGGGGGCACACCTTATTGGCATGACTAAGTGGTTCCTGCCTAACTAAATTAAGATGAAGAATGTCATGGTAAGTATGGTTTAATTTCATGCCTGTTTTATTAATTATATTATATAAATAAATACTATTTATATAAATGTAAGTATTAATATAAAATTTAATAAGAATGAAATTTAAATAAAGTATATTAAATAAAAGTAAATAAAAGAATATTAGTAATAACTTAGCCTATAATTCACGTTTTCCTTAACCTACTTAAACCTAATCTAAACCCCTAGATTGGGTCAACCCCTCCTCGTCTTCTGTCCTACCTAGCCTTGACCACCCTTGAAGTGGCCCTCGCATGGCTACTCTCCGCACTGGGTAATTTTAGGTTGGACTTTGTGTGTAGTCGACCGTGTACGACACAGCAGGAAACGATATCTGAAATGAAAGTTATTACTATTAAAACATGTAGGGCAAAACTTTGCAAAAGTTTTGGTCCTTACAACCTATATTTTCTACTTTTATCAAAAAACATTCATGAAAATTGCCTATCCAAACTGGATGCCGAAATGGATACCCAGACTGGACCCTTAAAAAAAATAAAATTTCATAAACCTTTTCATATTGTCTGTTGAAATCGGTTAAGAAATTGGAAAAATCTTAGGCCTTTAGAAATCCCTATGGAAATTAAAAAATATTTTTTTTTGCTTCAGTTTCAGTAAGCACAATTTTTTGAAAAAGGTACTATTTTTTTTTTGCAATTAGGCACAATCTGAAAAATTCCACTTCCATCCCTAGCTTGAACACATTGAAGACAGATGATAAACAACTGATTGTGAAAATATTGTGGAACAAGCAATGTTCCAGCAATTGCAAAATTTCTTGGCATTTAATTCTATCAATTAAATCAATTTAAATCACAAAAATTCACAACACAATTCCATTTGACAAGTTTTGTTATTTGCTTTGTTTTTGTTCGTAAACAACTGAGTTTGACAGCCAAGGTACCCACCACAAGAGAGAATTGTATCTACTAACACTACCTCCTTATATATACCTTGGTCCTAAGCAAGCGCGATGGTTTCATATTCTCTTTTTGCCTTGCTGTTCCCTGTTCACTTGTTTTATTTTCCCTGCCTGTGTAGATGTGACTGTATACATAGTTTTGCATATTTGTATGCGTGTATTTATTATTTGTTTCCTTACTTGTTATTCAAAACATTTATATTCAACTAGCAAATACCCGCTGCTTCGCCTGCGATAAAAATATTAAATACCATGTAAAAATTTTAAATCTTAAAATTTAAGTATTTAGTTATATTGAATCAAATTCTAAATATAAAAATTATTGTGTTTGTTTTGTTTGAATATTTATTGAATTTAATTTGAATTTAATATGAATATTTTATTTAAACTGTAATTGTTATGATGACATAAATTTACCAGGCTTTCTTTTTTTTGGTAATTTTTTACATATATTCTGAAAATAAATATATTCTTAAATTTAAAAAAGACCGTTATAATGACATCCAACTATGGAGATATCTCAAAAACTATAGACTTTCTCAATGCACAACAATGCATTTTTGTATGGACGGTCGTTTATTAATAAAATTAAGGGTAAAAATTAAAATCTTTTCTTTTCGGAAATATTTTGTACAGATATTAGGTATGTTTTAAAAAAACCGGTTAATATGACATTAAAATCATTGCGATATCTCAAAACTATAGATTTTCTCAGTATAATTCATTTTCTTAAGCCTCAGAATGAGAAAAAAACGATTGAAATTTCATGTTTTAACTTAGCAAGCAAACATT
Organism: Dichetophora obliterata; assembly: GCA_963920525.1. Taxonomy (NCBI): domain Eukaryota; kingdom Metazoa; phylum Arthropoda; class Insecta; order Diptera; family Sciomyzidae; genus Dichetophora; species Dichetophora obliterata. The sequence continues at coordinate 67,282,397 of OY986438.1, read as the reverse complement.
TCCGCCATTTTCAAATCGATTTTCATCAAATTTTCTTTGCTTGAAAGTTCAATTAACTAAATTGGGAAAATGAGAAAAGGTTTACTGTTACCTCACCAATACAATGTTTTGTTGTTTTCAAAGAACCTCTAAATATCCAACTTGTACTCAAAAATAGGCCAAGAGTTACTTTTGTTGTACATCTTTATTTTTAATTTTTTTTTTAATTTTAATTTTTCTTATTCTTTCATATAACATAATTTATCTGCAAAAATTAATCTTTTTTGACACAAACAGTGTCTATCATTAAAAATCATTGGCCACCTATTCCCTCTATGATTTTTTGATGAAAAATAATTTGTCTTAAATGCTTTTGTTATTGTTTTTGCAATGTTCTACAGCTTAAAAACTAATTTATGTGAAAAACATTTTCAAATAAAGCTTAAAAAATAATTCTGTGAAAAGTATTTCAAATATTTCAAACTATTCTAAAGTTATATACATAAATCTATGTTTTAATCTATTTCCTTATCTATATATTCATAGTTAACGTTATAGTTATAGTAGACTTTGTCATGACCCAATTCAATGAAATTTTTATGATCGTTTTGTGAATTTGTAAAAGTGTAAATTGACCTTCGAACAAAACACATGCTAGACGTTTCCGTTTGAAACATCAATGCTTGACGATCAGAATTTTCTGATATATACAGCATTCTTATTGATGTATAGTATTGCCCGGCAGACGTTGTACTGCCGCAGACCACCTTACTGCTATATACGAATTTTCATGCTGTTCGGAAAAAAATTTATATGTTCGCCATTTTTAGTACAGTTCCCGAAAGTAGCCGTATGAACTAAATTATCAAATTTTAGTCTAATATGACCAAAACCGTTCGAAATATACCATTTTCGTTTAATTTTGGTCGGTAATGGGGGTGTGGCAAAATTGTTTCACTTAAATTATCTCATACTCGAAACAATAGAATGCCAGAATTTCAGCCCAATTGAGCTTAAACCTAGTGCGCTTTGCTTTATTCCAAGCTTATCCCCCGAAAAGTGGACTTAACTAAAGTGGGTCATGCCCATTTTTAGTAAAGTTAGCGAACGTAACCATACAACGTAGATTACCAAATTCTAGTCTCATACGACCAAAATTGTCTGAAATATAGCATTTTTTGCAAAAAGTGGGCATGAAAAGTAGACGTGGCAAATCTAACATAGCATATTACGATTAAGTTGAAATAACAAATCGTTTGATACCTATATCGTGTTAATCAGTTCAGTGGTTCTTGCGTGATTGTCAAAGATCTGTGCAGTGTCACAACGCTTTTATATATTTGTATAGATAGACTAACACAATCTCAAGCTGGCTGGCAAGGCTGCAAAACATACTTAATGCTTATAACTAAATTCTGGCAACTCCCTTCAAAACATTTGCAAAGAAAATTAATCAACACTGTATGAAAGCAAGAAACCTTTTTTTTATATAAACTGCTTATATTCTACTTTTTCATATATTTCATTACTAAAATAAATAATAAATCTTTTAAATTCAATTAATTTTCATTGTTTAATTTACATCTCATATTTTTAATTCATTTTACAGTTTATTTATATAAATTTGTATAATTTGTGAGTCAAAAATTTTGTAACAATTTGAGTCCTCACACCCCCTTTTCTTTCCCCGTCAGTTGTGACCTTCACTTGTCCTTTTTTGAACACGGTATCGTCTGCCGTCAATGCTTCTTTGAAATGAAAATCGCTGCCACCTCGTCTTCTTCGTTATTGCAGCCTCGATTTAGGCAACTAGTGTTAGTGGTCTTCCAGCATCATTGGTGTGGCTGCGCACGTTGCACCTTGGCTCGGCTATTGCAACTGTCTGTAGCATCACTTCGAGCTCTTCTGCATAGCTGCCTTAGTCTATGACGTCAGCATTGGCGTCAGTCGGAGCGCTGTCATTGAATAGCTCTCCAATGATCGAGCTGACGTCACAACTTTCTGTGAGGTGCACGTCGGCTGTGGCATTTATTTTTAGTTGTTGCCCACTGGTGAATTGCAGATCACCTACCTTCGTTTCTGTAGCTGGGGTGCTGGTGACACTGGTTTCGTTCTCATCGTCGTCGCTCGAAATGTTAATGATGTCGGTGTTGTCAGTGAAGTCATCGACGCACAACTCAATCGTGCGTTTCAGGATCGTGGAATCGCTGCTAGCAATGCTTCGGTCGGCACAATCACTATCGATGCTTTATTTTCCTATAATTTGTTCGTGTTTGAGTGTTTTTCGTTGTTTTCGACCTTGTTGTTTACTTGTGTTACAGCTGTTTGACACTTTTTCACAAGTGGGTATGTTCACCAAAAGTACTGCTGAGTTGTTTTATTATTGCATATGCCCCAGTAGGAAATTACAAAATGGTCGCAAAAGTGGTTCTTAATCACTACATGTGTAACTATTATAATTATTTGGGCGGTTTGTTGGCAAAGTGCGTTGTCGATGCTGTTGCTGCAAGTATATTGGCGTGTGACTGGCGATACTGTCGCTGCTATTGACAGTTTATGCCGTTGCGCCGCTATCGGTACTTGACGCTCTTGATCATGCGTCTGCTCCTTCGCTGTTTTGATTATGCAGATGCTACTGCGCTGCCGTGCTGTTTTGTGGACGCAGCTGTTACTATGCTGCCGTGCTGTTTTGTTAACGCTGGTTCTACTGCGCTGCCGTGCTGCTTTTGCTTACGCTACTTCCACTGTGCTGCCGTGCTGCTTTTGCTTATGCTGTTTCTACTGTGCTGCCGTGCTGCTGTGATGCTTTTGATAACGTAGCTCTTTCTGCGCTGCTGTGCTGCTTTTGTTGATGCATCTGATACTGTGCTGGCAGTTGGTGACGCAGGTGCTGCTGCGATACTTTTGATAATGCAGCTGCTACTGTGAGCGCTTCTGGTTGCTCTTCCTCCTCGCCATGATAATCTTTCAGATCGCTTATATGACTGGTGTGTATTTTTGTTGCTGTAGGACTTCGCATCTGTACGATGACTGATGAAATGAACCCTATTACGGTGTATGGCCTGTGACATTTTGGAGCAAGCTTGGATGCAAAGATGTCGACAGCCTTCGAAAGGTGGTGTTCTTTTACAAGAACTTGGTCGCCAATTTGCGAGCTCCATTTGCATCTGCGCAAATTGTAGTATCTAGCCTGACCCTGAGCTGCGCGTTCCATGTTGCGGCACACAATTTTAAAGATTTCTTGCAGATGTGATGCTTTCTCGGCAGATGTCTGGCTGATTTGTCCGGTGCCTAGGGTATGTTGATCGTAGAGGGAAGCCAAGGCTCTCTTCCTTGGATCAAGAAGGCGGAACTGTATTCTGTGGAGTCAGATACGCTTGTGTTGATGGCGAGCGCGACTTTTGGAAGTAAGTAAGTAATGTTACGGTTTGCTCGCTCGGTGGGATTTTCTTGTGGCGTATGCGGTGCAGTGAACTGGTGTCTGATGCCCATTTCGCTCAAGAACTTCAAATAATTTTTCTCTGCATTGTTTAGGTGCCGGCTGGCGTATGCAATGACACGTTCTTGGTCATCATGGTCCTGAGTGAGAACCGCACCTAGACCGTAATCACTAGCATCTGTCTGTAACTTGAACTTTTTGTTTAAATCTGGACATGCTAGCACTGTAGCTTCGGTCAGTCTATCTTTTAATGTTTCGAACGCTTGGTATTGTTTGTCTCCCCATTTCCAGTGGTTACCCTTCTTTAACAATCCTGTGAGTGGGTGTACTACGTCTGAAAATTCCGGTACAAAACGTCTATACCATGAGGCTATTCCAAGGCACCTGCTAGCTGCTTTTCATTGGTTGATGGTTCGAGTTCTTGAATGGCGGCCACCTTATCCGGGTCGGTGTGAATACCTTGGTCGCAAACGACGTGTCCTAGATACTTAAATAATTCGCATTGCTCCACGTTTATTTTTAAATTCGCCGCCTGTAGTCGCCGGAATACTTCCTGAAGATGTCGCATGTGTTGCTCTAGCGAGGTCCCGATCACTAATATGTCGTCGAGATAGGCAAATGCATGCGGCTCCATGTCGGGTTCTATGACCTGGTCTAGTGCACGTTGAAACGTCGCTGGCGCTGAGTATAGCCCAAATGCCATAACGTGCCATTGGAAGAGCCCCCTTCATGGGACGGTAAATGCTGTGTACGGTTTACTACTCTCCTCCATAGGAATATGCCAGTATCCATTCTTCAGGTCGAGCGTACTTATATATTTGGCGCTTTTGAGCTTTTCCAGGATATGGTGGATTCGCGGCAATAGGTACGCATCGGGAATAGATTTGGCATTGAGCTGCCTGTAGTCCACACAAAGTCTCCACTTTCCATTTTTCTTTTTGATCAGGACAATGGGCGTACTGTGTGGGCTGTGCGATGGCTCGATACATCCTTTGTTTTTCAATTCATCGATTTTTTGGTTTATAATTCCTTGTACTGCGGGATTTCTTGGGAAGAACCTTTGCTTGATCGGTTGTCCATCTTTCATGATGATCCGATGCGTAGTGATATGGGACACTCCGTTGAGACCTACGAATTTGTTCAGCTCTGCTTTTAAAAACTCTTCGATTTTTGATTCGTCGGTTGGACCTTCTGCACCTGACTCGATTTTTTGGTGCTTCTTGTGAATCACCTACACTTGATTCCACTTGTGCTCGTACGACCTTAGCTGCTTCATGTGACTCGCCCGTGCTTGATTCAATTACCTCTGTTCGTGCAACCGTACAGCATGTCGTTTCTTGTTCTTTCTTATCGTTCGTGTTTTCCTTGAATGATTGCGCAGTCTCCACACTGCAATCTTGTTTACATTTTGACCAGAAAGTCTATGCCTAGAATAAGATCGGCGATCACGTCATGTAGTACTATTAACTTTGTGCAGCATTGCCTTCCTCCGAGTTTTATGTTTACTTCGAGTTGCTGAGTAACTAACCTCCTTCGTGATCCCGTCAGCCAATCGTATTCGTGTAGATATGTTTTCGAGTTTGCCTGATTCCTTTATTTTACTTGCCAGGGATCTGCTGATGAAACTCCGTGTTGCCCCAGTGTCGATCGTCGCCTTGATCGTCTGGTTGCCTATTGTGACTATAGCGACCACGTGGATCCCTTTTTGCGTGATGTTGTTTATTTGCGAGGATGCTGGTTCTGGGTATCCGTTTGTACTCGCCTGGGACGGTACCCTTGATAGTTTCCCGATGATTGTCTGCAGCAGTTTCTTGTCAACGTCCCTCTTCTCCCGCATTCCCAGCAGAAAATTATATCGAGGCTTCTGCATTCGTATTTGTATTGCCCTTCTTGCCCACAACGTCGACATGCCGTCTGTGGATTAATTGGGTACTCGGTTTCTTGCGTAATCCTGCGGTGATGTTCTTCTCGCTGCCGTGGTATGGCGGGCCTTGTCGGCGGAGCTTCTTTTTGCAGACTTTCAAAATCTTCGGCGAAACTAATCAGCTCTTCGAGATCCCTGAAGTCTTTTCGCTTTACATAGAGCTGATAGTCGTAGAGACTGTTGCTGTATATGAGCTCTAGTTTGCCTTGTTCAGATCTGCATGTAGCATTAAACTCTGCAGCTCGATGAGGTAGTCATTGAATTTTTCCTTTGGCCGCTGGTGACTTTGTCGGATCTCATCTTCCAGATGCTCAAAGTATTTGGATGGCTGGAAGAAACGTAAGAAATCCCTCTTATACGCATTCCATTCCTGCCACTGCCGATTGTTGTTGCGGAACCATTTCAGCGAGTTATCTTTTTTAATAGTTCGGGCATTGTTCGGGGTAAGAGGTCCTTGTTTAACCCGCATACTTCGGATAGCTCCTCTAGTCTTTCAATGAATGTCAGTGATTCTTTTCCGCCATCATATTTAAAAGACCACTTCCTGACATGGTCTATTACCGTGGAATATGGTATTTGATGCGCTCCTACGTGTTCTATTTGTCCTGTATATCCTGCGTGCGCGGCTGCTGGTTGCTTGTATTACATTGTCGGGGGGTTGAAATCTTGTTGCCCGCCTGTGTGTATTTATTTACATTTATTTATTTATTTTCACATTTATTTTCGGTATCTCGGGATTTCTTACCGGTGATGGTGTCCTCCCATGTTTTGCTTCAAATTCGAAAAAGCATGGTTGCAGCTCTGTTTTCTGACCTTGATCTGTGATGAAGGTCGCAAAATTCATCCTCGCTTCTTGCACCGTTCCTGTACTGCCGAATCCAAATTCTTCTGCGTACTTTTGCAGCTCGTCTTTCCGTAGAAAGTATACCCAGGAGGATCTGACCATTTTTTCATGTGTTGTTTTACGCTGATGCTTTCTCTGACTTTAGCTTTCTTTTCTGGCTTTAGCTTTGTTCTCTGTCTTTTAGCTTTGCTCTCTGTTTTTATATTTCTTCTCTAGCTTTCGTGTTTTCTTTGTTTTAAGAGTCCCTGCTCGGGCGCCATTTGTAACTAATCCTTTTCCTCGTTACTGATTTTTGCTGAAGTAGACTCAGTGAGCAAACCAGGGGTTCTTACAAAATAATATATTTACCAATGATTCCGTTGTTTTAAATAAGAAAGCCAGCGTTTTAGTTTTAAACTGTAAAGTAAGTCTTTATGATTTTCATTTGTTTTATTTATTACTTACTGAGTACGTTACTTAATTATTATTAATTATTAAACATTATATAAATTAAATTGATATCATTAATTCTTGCTTATTCATATTTATTCCATTACTTGCTATGATCCCTCTCGCTATGAGTGACTGCGATAGAACTCAGATTAAAACTATGTTTGAAGTGTGGAGACACCTTCGCTTAAGATAACTACGTTTGAACTTAGAGTAAACAACGTTCGAAGGGTGAGGACACCTTCGCTTAACCCATTAAGCGCCACTGTACTCATTTGAGTACAGCAAAATATTTTTAACTTTTAAAGTTTTCTTTGTTGTAAAGCATAAGTGAATTTTTGTGTTAATTGCCAATTGTTAAGCGGGTCAATTCCGTTTGTTTCTAATCTTTTTTTTAAATATGTTTTCTTAAAAAAAAATTAAAAACAAAAAAATAAAAAAAAATAAAAAAAACATTTTTTTGCTATTTTAGTTTGTTTTCTATTGTAAAATAAAAATGTTTTGGACTTTTCACTTTTACTTTTCATTTGGCTGTTAATGGGTTAAGATGACTACATTTTGAACTTAGAGTAGACAACGTTCGAAGGGTGAGGACACCTTCGCTTAAGACAACTATGTTTTGAACTTAGAGTAAACAACGTTCGAAATGGAGGACACCGTCGCTTAAGAAGACTACGTGACTTAGAGTAAACAACGTTCCACCATTGTTACACCATCGCTAACTACTCAGTCTCAAAGCATGTGCATTAGGGTGCATATTTTTTTTTAAATCACTTCTAATAGCATTTTTCTGGTGCTTTAATTCATAAATAAAAAACCTGTGCAAGGAGAAGGTCCTCAATTGATTTCTTCAGGTGGCGCCACGCCCTAGAATGTCCGCATATCGTAAAAATTCGACTTTTTCGTAGTTGTTTGATAAATATTGATCTATATACAAGCGTATGCACTGAAGATCAGTGAACAGCGGCATCAATTGGCATTGGCCCCCCAAGGATCTGATACTATTATTCAATAAATGGATTCAATAAAACCAAAACCATCTAATCGTGGTAGAATTATACACCGAAAAATTTCAATGCACTGTTATTTTGTAAATTCGTTTAATTTTTACAAGATTTATTTAACTAATATACCAATTTTATCGTATACTATTAATTGAAATATATGTGATTATAATTATAATTATTACGTTACATATTATTTTGGCCCGACTAAAGTACAGTTCACCACAATATTCAAACTGTTATCGTTCTTTGTGTCATGGACTAGAGCGCCACAGATATAAAAGGCGATGGTATTTCTTCTAATCTTCTGATTACATCAGTTTTATAAACAAAACACGATTGTTCTTTCAAAAGCACCGTTGCCGCGTATTTTGACAAAATTCTATTGTATTATAAGCTGCGTGGCATCACCGCTTTTAGAAGAACGATTGAGTTTGCTTATAAGACATTCGTGTCTGAGCCAGAGGAAACCAACGAATTCATTATTATAGAGTTTCTCGAGAGTTCACAGTGCAGTATTTAACATTCAAATTTCAGCAAAAAAGCAACAATTGTGTACTCATAATTTTCTGTTCAAGACAGCACAGAGCTAATGAATATATTAGAAACATTTGATCTGGATTCGGAAACATTTTTGTCCGAAAATTCAATAATAGAATTTTTTAAACTGTATTTCACCCACGTTGATGAAACTGTTCTCAGGAACCAATTGAGTGCGGCGAAAGAATATTTGAAACAAAATTAAACAAAATCAATTATAGATATGGTACAGAGTTTAGAAAAAATGCCAATAGCTTTTTCACAAATAATACAATTAATGTTTATTGTTTTGACATAGGGATGCGCAACTGCCAGCAAAAGTCGACTTCGACTTTTTCAACCGTTGAAAATATAAAAGTCGACTCATCGACTTTTTGAACCTTTAGAAGTCGACTTTTCTTGAAAACATTTTTGTACCGCTTTTGCAGGGCAGTTAAGAGCAAATGATTCAATATGAAAAATGTGTTTTATTGTTTAAAAATAAACAAGAACATGGTACTGCAGTAAATAAATAAAATAAAAAAAATACAAAATATTGCAATTTTAGTTCTTATACAGATAATCAGACTTGTTATGAATAATTTTTAGAGAGAGTTTAGGAGAGTTAATTTTCAAGATAAAGTTTAAGAACATTTTGGAAATTTTTAATGTAAATTTCTTCATTAACCTTTAATATTTATGAAAGTAAAATAAATGTGAGGCTCTTTCTGCTTTCCTAAACATTAAAACTATCTTTTCCGATTCCCCAGGAGAAATTATTAATAATTGCGCTGAATATCAAGCCCAAATCGCCGAATTAAAGTAAGCGTTATAAACCAAATTTTACAAGAAAAGCATTTTTCTTGTGTTTTTTTTGCGTAAGCGGTACATGTAAATTTTATTTTTATGTTAGATATAACTTTAGAATAGTTTAACGTAGAGATGTGAAATTTGTGGAATTGACGATTTTGTTGTCGTACTATCTATCGTTTGCCATTTAATAATAAATTTCGAAAAAGTGGCGCTTACGTTAATTCGGCGGTTAGGGCTCGATATATTTGTGCACAAGTGAATGCACAATCAAGGGAACCACAAGTCTTCACCAACTGAACGTAGAAAAACCAACACGTTAAGATGTTCTGGCGAAAGCCTGTTTCGCAATTGGTTTGCTATGAGACCATCATGAGAAAATAACCTTTCGGATGGCACCGAAGTTGCAACAGTTGATGAATATTTTTTGCAACGGCCCAAACAAAAGGAAATTCAGTTTTCATGCATTTCCAGACAACAAGCGGATTTTTATTAAGTTTTCGACCAACAGCTGGGCAATCCAGATAAAGGCGCAGAGTGGGCACCCCTTCAATTTCATCAGTTGTAGAGTCCATGCTTGTTTTAATCACCTCATCCAAAAAACATAATATGCCACTGTTATCGGATTCTTGATTATTAGATGTTGATGCCGCTATCACAACTTCTTCATTTGAAATTCTTGCTTGTCTCATCTCGGCATTCACAAGATCACCTAAATGGAGGGGGGGGGGGGGTTATATTTGCAGTAATTATTTATGTACTGCTGCTTACCAAGGTGAAAGATTGCTTGAGAACACTCACGGATATTTTGAAATCCGTGCTTTTTGAACCTAGGATCTAAAATTGTTAAAAAGCGTATTACCAATTCAATATCGTAAGTTTTTTATGTAATTTCAATGACTCGTTTTAAATTCTTGGCAATATGACTTAAAGCAGAACATTCCTGTTTTCTATAATAAAAAGTTAATCGATTTGAGCTTAGTTTGAATATTTTGAATATAAATTGGTATTAACAGCCAAAGGCAAAGTAACAATTGTTAGCCAGTATTCTTGATATTTCTATGTGTTTGTTGTATGTTTTTTTTTCCAAACAAAATTTGAAGCTCAAAAATAATAAATTTTGATAACTTTTGTCACCTGCTTTTCAAATAGTGACAATTTCATTAAATCATTTATTTACGCGTGTAACGTAATCAGACGATACGCAATTGCTTTGTCGCACTTCCACTTACAGTCTATTTTTTTTTTTAATTTTGCCGACCACTATTTTACATTTATGGAATCAAAAGTTGCCAACGCAGCTTTACTTGTTGTTAACTCATTTTCTACCACTGTTCGATTTTTCGAACACTAAAATACAACACTTTTCTATATTTTTTATAGCTAATAAGGCTAAGTATATATTAAATAATATTTATTTTATAAATTATTTCAATATTTTGGGACGTCGAAGAAAAAATATTGACTTCCTACTAATTTTAGGGCTAGGTGTAAAAAGTAACCATTTTTAGTCTTTTTTCTGTTTATTTTTTATGTATTATTAGCAAGGAAAAATTTTCAAAATTATGACGAGGAATTATTAACAATAGTCTAATTTTTTGATAACATCAAAAAAATTTTAGCAGACGGATAAGTTGAATCAGAAAAGTGCTACCAATTTCTTATTAGATATTTTGCTGTCAGTGAAAGTGCTCGTAAAGTGAAAGTTTAAGTGGATACTAATAAAAAACTGTAGTTGCAATTGACAAAATAAGTTATTGTGTTGATTTGTATCTACAAACAAACAAGTGCTTATAAATATTTCCACATAAACCGAGTTTTGAACAATTTTATGCGATGGCTCGTAAGGTTCTAACCATGAAGGAGATGGAAGCAATCATTGAAAATTGGAGTGATGAGGAAGATGAAATTGAGGCTGTAACAATTTTACCACCGGACAAAGTGGATGAAGTAACCGATGAAGAACTAATCGATGATGATTTGACTGCATCCGCACAAGATGAGGTGAGTCTTATTCAGCTACATTTATCAAAACAACCTCAATATTTTTATGTTTTAAAGGGTCTAAAAGAAGTTGTGGGTACACTTGAATTTGAATGCATAGATCTTTCCGGACCTGAAGTTATCGTCGATAACACTTGTACTCTTAGTAGCGAAAATGATAGTGTAGTATACCTATACATATTATTTAAATTACATCAATGTATTTCATTATAAAACAAGCTATAAATACTTTTATTAAAATAAGTAATAATATAAAAACCTCTACTGTAATAATTTTCGAGAACATGCATTCAAACAATAAGAACATATGTTCATTCTAAGCACTACTATCTATCTCATTCGCACACATGTACACATATGGCTGAATACAAAACATATGATATTATATTATACTTTTTACTCCTACACAAATATGTTAACATATGATTTTGTTTACGTTTTCTATTAATATAAGTCTACTCACTCACACATATTAAACTATTAATACTTAATTACAAATATGTATTACGATATTCTACTATTACTCTTACACTAATTAAAGAACATATGATTCTATTTACATTCTAAACTACACAAACAATTGTTAACTAGTTTTAAGACAAAATACCGTTATGCTTATTATAAAAGGATGAACATATTTGAAAATAAATCAATCTAGTTTTGAGCTCTATCAGCTGCCAACTATTTTCATTTTTATAAGTCTTGAGCTTTAATAGCTGCCGACTTAAACCCTTTTAGCCTCTGCACTTTTTTAGTGAACGGCATAAAAAGGATATTTAAAATAGCGCCAGTGGCGAACTTCGCCGGCAACCAATAGGCAGGTCCTACAACGTATTTTTATAGAACGCGAGTCCTTTTTTTATTATTTTAAAAATAAAAAGGCGCGTACATGGCGATCCTGCGATATCGCCAAAAATATTATTACATGGCGATCCTGCCAAATTGCGACAAGATACCAACGGCAACCGTAAGCGTGCCTGAGTACGCACCGTCGGGCGCACCATTGAATACTCCAACGTACATTCCAACCAAAATTGGGCCAAAAAAAATTACGCTGGAAGAATACACAAGGCGCCAGCAAAAATATAAGGACGAGACGAGAACAAGAATCCCGGAGGTCGACAAGCCCAAACCACGACGCGGAGGACGTTTAGTGCGAGAGAGAAGACGATTAGCGAGCTTAAAAAAAATCGTTAACAACGACCCTCCACCGCATTGGAAGGTAGCCACCGAAATCTGGCTACAAATAGAAAAGCTACAAAAACAAATAGAAGACCGCACCAACAAAAAACAACAAATGCACGCAATAAATTCAATTTAATCAACCTCATTTTTATAAAATTTTATTAATAATTTTAATTATACAACATGAATTTAATCACTTTACTTTTTACAAAATTTTATTAAATTAATAATTTTAATCATACATAATGAAAACAAAATAAAATACTACACATTTTTTTATTCATCTATTTTTCGAAAATTTCACTATAAATACTATAAAATTGTTATACTTCTTAAAGCAATAAGAATTGCAATATTTATTTCTTTATGATACATTTTTTTTGCTTTTTCTAGTGCATAAAAGTCATATGCATTATTTATTCTTTCGTCTCACTTTAAAACACACATACATACAAATCAAAACGCATCAAAACAAAAACTTTTCTCAGCGTATATTCTAATATACAATACTGATTCCTTATCATTTAAAATACACTATAATACATTAAATACAATTAAAATACACTATAGCAATAAAATACACTGAATATACATAATTTCATTTAACACAATCATAAATTTTTTCACAAACGACTTAGAAACCGAACGTAAACAATCGACCGACATTTTACTTTAGCTATGTTTTCTTTTTTTTTTGACATTTCTTCTTTCGTTAAAACTTGACGAACACTTGTTGCGCCACCTGCACGTTCAACTTGTAACGAAAAGCTGAATGTAGCACAGGGTGTTCAGAAATATAAAAAACTTTAAGTATAAAGTACTAAACAATAAGGGTATTCAGGATTAGATGGAAAACCTCCAAGAAAGCATTAAATTCTTAGAAAAACTAAAACTAAATATAAACAAAAGTAAAAATAGAGAATATACTGAACAGTATATTGAAGAAAAATTAAAAACTTTAGACTGTCTAAAAAACAAAGTAAATCTTGAACAGTCGATTGATGAAAATCATGAGATTTTAAAAGAAAAATTTAATAACCTCTATCAAGATTTAAATACAATTTTGAAAAATTTACCAATTAAACAAAAACCAGATATAAAAGAAGAAAACAATATGGCTAGTTTTGATATCAATGTTGTGGGAAAAAACCTACAAATTTTCAAAGGACAGTTTATCAATTTGGAAGATTTTATATCGCAAGCAGAATTGCTTCACGATATTTTAAAAGATGAAGATAAAGCTCTTTTCATTAAATATGTATATAATTTCAAACTTACTGCTCAAGTGCGTAGTATAATAGGTAGAACTAATAGACCTTCGACATTTACTGATTTAAAAAATTCATTGGAAAATGCTTGCCCCAATCCGAAAACGTTACAACAAGTTTTAAGTGAAATCGGTACAATTAAACAAAACAATAAAAGTATTTCTGAATTCAGAGAAAAAATTTCAGAACTTTCTGAACAGTTAATAACCTTCGAAATTAAATCTTTAACTAATCCGACGCAAGACGCAAAAGATGCAATTTACAAGGTTAACGAAAGCATGACATTGAATGTTTTCATGAAAGGTGTTAATTTAGAATACCAAACTATTTTGTTAGCAAATGCACCTAAAACATACAATGAAGCGGTAGAACGATGCATCACTGCAGAACAAAGTTTAAAGACAAATAAATCTAATATTTTCCAAGTTAGAAACAGAAATACTTACAGAGAAAATTACAATAGATTCAACGACATTAGAAATAGCTACATTCCACAAAACAATAATAGAAATAATAACAATTTTATGAATACAAGATACAATACAAACTATACAAATAATACAAATAAAAACTTTAACAGAAACAACAATTCTGCAAACAGTAATAATAATAGAAATTTACATGGAAATCATAACTTCATACATAACAATAGTAATTCCAACCGAAATTTTAATAGAAATTCCAATAATAACAATAGAAATTTTAATAATAATAACTTCAGAAGCAACAGCAATAATAACAATAGAAATTTTAATAATAATAACTTCAGAAGCAACAACACGCAGGGAAACCGCTATGGCCGGGTAGCAGAGAATGTTACCCACAGGGGCCAAAATTAATTTGCAAACTTAATAAAAATCTTTCTTTTTACATCACATTAAAATGCGAAAATACAAACGGCGATTTGAAATTTCTCGTTGACACTGGAGCGGATATCTCCATATGTAAAATTATAAATATAGATCACATAAACACACAGAATATTTCGACAATAACGGGTATTACAAATGAAGAAATTGAATGCATTGGTACAAAAAATTTAAATTTAATAGTGGACGATGAAGATATCCAACATAAATTTTATATCGTAGGAAACAATTTTCCAATTGCCACGGATGGCATTATAGGACGCGATTTTTTAGAGAAGTATATGGCAAAAATTGACTTTGAAACATATACTTTAACATTAATCATAAATGATAAAGAAATAATTTTACCAATAATTTTAAATAGTTGTAGTAGAACAAATATCGTGATTCCTGCTCGTTCAGAATCTATAGTTCCAATAAATATTAAAGTCAACGAAGATAGTATTATTTTAAATAAAGAGATAGAAAACGGAGTATTTTTAGGTAATAGCTTGATACCAGCAAATGGCAATGCTCACGTTAAGATTCTAAATACGAATAGTAACAATGTAATATTGAAAAATCTTGATTTTGAAACTCAACCACTAGAAAACTACAATATATTTGCCTGTAAAATCAATAATAAGACTGACAAAAATAGACTAGATACGTTACTAAAAACTTTAGACATTGGTTGTAACGACCCAGATGCCAAGACATCAATAATAAACATTATACAAAAATACAGTGACATTTTTCATCTCCCTGGAGAACACTTAAGTACAAATAATTTTTACACGCAGACAATACAAACAACAGATTCGACCCCGGTATACATAAAAAATTACAGACTTCCACAAACACAGTTAACAGAGATAAATGAACAGGTTGACCAACTTTTATCAGACAACATAATCGAACATTCAGTAAGCCCTTTCAACTCACCATTACTAGTAGTTCCCAAAAAGTCAACAGATGACAGCAAAAAATGGCGACTTGTAGTAGACTTTCGCAAATTAAATGAAAAAATTGTAAACGATAAATTCCCACTTACAAAAATAGGAGACGTTCTCGACCGACTGGGAAGAGCTAAATACTTTTCGACTTTGGACATGACCAGCTCTTTCCACCAAATTAACTTAGACAAAGACTCAAGACCGTTAACATCTTTTTCAACTGGAAATGGACATTTCCAATTTAAGCGTTTACCATTTGGATTGAAGATATCATCCAACAGCTTTCAAAGAATGCTGACTATCGCATTAAGTGGTTTAGATACAGAAGCTTTTATTTATGTAGACGATATAATTGTTTTCGGTTGTAGTTTAGGACATCATAACGACAATTTAATCAAAGTTTTTGACAGATTAAGAAAATATAATATAAAATTAAATTCACATAAATGTTGTTTTTTAAAGCCAGAAGTTATTTACCTTGGGCATCTTATAACGGCCAATGGTATAAAAACTGACCCGTCTAAAAATAAAATTATAAAAGAATATCCAATACCAAAAAACGCGGACGAAGTACGAAGATTTGTTGCTTTCTGCAACTACTACCGTCGATTTATTCCAAGATTTGCAGATATTGCTAAAAATTTAAACTCATTGTTAAAGAAGAACAGAAAATTTGACTGGAATGAAAATTGCCAGAACTCTTTTGAAGAGCTAAAGACAAAACTTTTAAACCCACCGATACTGCAATATCCCGATTTCAATAAACCCTTTATACTCACCACAGATGCTTCAAATTACGCTCTTGGTGCAGTCCTATCGCAAGGCGAAGTAGGCTCAGACTTACCAATTTCTTACGCAAGCAAATCTCTTGCAAAACATGACCTGAACAAGCCAATTATTGAGAAAGAGCTCTTAGCTATACATTGGGCAATCAATTTTTTCAGACCCTACCTCTACGGTAGAAAATTTTCGGTTCTAACAGACCACCGCCCACTAGTGTCTCTTTTCTCTCATAAAAATCCTTCTTCTAAAATGACACGCATAAGATTAGATCTTAGCGATTATGATTTCAATATTATTTATAAAAAGGGTAAAATGAATACCAATGCAGACGCATTGTCAAGAATAATTTTAAATAGTGATTCCCTAAAAGCTATGATTCCAACCGGAATGGAAGATAGCACACAAAACATACTAGCAATTACAAGAAGTATGAACACAGATAAACATACAAAAAACACTGATTTAAACAAAAGAGAATGTCCTGCCAGCAAAAAGCCCGCAAAACTTTTTGTTTGGGATTGTACATCCATAACAGATATAAAAAAAATTAAAAAATTAAGGTTCATTACAGAAAGAAAGTTTAAAAATACCAAAATTGAAATACATGATGAGGAAGTAATTATACGATGTAGTGATAATCCACTGTTCACACCGCTGACTTTGGAGAAGCTTTCATCAAAGATGTATAATGTAGGAATAGAAGAATTAGCGCTAAAGAGAAATGATGAAATATTTAAAACCATTGAAATGGATAAGTTCAAAGATATTTTTAATAACATAAAAAGAACAAACGAAAACTTATAAATTTTAATTTATAATGAACCACAAAGAATAGTCGACAAAATAAAACAAAACAAATTAATCGAAGAATACCACAATTCGACACATGGAGGTCATCTCGGTATAAGAAAAACAATAATGAAACTAAAACAAAAATACATATGGAAAAATATGAGCAAAATGATAAAAAAGTTCATTCTCAATTGTAACAATTGCAAAATTAATAAACAAACTAAACATACAAAAGAAAATTTAACAATGACAGACACACCAAGTACCAGCTTTGAAGTAGTTTCTATCGACACAGTAGGTCCCCTACGCTTATCCAACAATTACAGATATATATTAACGATGCAGTGCGACTTAACAAAGTATGTAATAGCATGTCCAATGGAGACAAAAGACGCGAAAACTGTTGCTAAAACACTTGTTGAAAACGTAATATTAATATACGGTCACTTTAAAATTTTAAAATCGGATAGAGGTACAGAATTCCTCAATGAATTAATGTCAGAAATATGCAATTTATTAGATATTAAACAAATTTTTAGCACTCCATATCACCATGAGACTCTAGGCTCGATTGAAAGAAACCATCGAGTATTAAATGAATATTTGTTAAACTTTTGTAAAAATGAAGAATGGGACCAATGGATCCCATACTTCACTTTTTCGTATAACACAACACCTCATGTTGATACAAATTATACACCGTTTGAGCTGATTTTTGGAAAACTTGAAAATCTTCCAAATGATAATCGTTTCGAATCAATAGTATATAATACAGACAATTACGCACAAGAACTGAAACATAGATTAAAATATTCTTTAAAAAAAGCAAATGAATTAATAAATATTGCAAAAATTAATAGAATAAAAAAAGATAAATATATAAATCCGTTAAATTTAAACATTGGAGATAAAGTGTTGATAAAAAGGATGAATAGAAGAAAAAATCAATCTCCTTATATTGGTCCATACATTATTGTAAATAAAAAAGGAGTAAATTCAATAGTAAATTTAAATGGAACACTTAAAGAATATCATAACAATATGTTAAAGAAATATTTGTAAAAATTATATCTTTTTATTTAAAAATTTAAATCTTGTAAATATATGAATTATATTAAAATATTGTATAAGTTAAAGCACAAAAAAAAAATTTTAATTTTTCACAAATTTCAAAATAAAAATTTTTTTTTCTTAAGGGTAAGGGTGTAGTATACCTATACATATTATTTAAATTACATCAATGTATTTCATTATAAAACAAGCTATAAATACTTTTATTAAAATAAGTAATAATATAAAAACCTCTACTGTAATAATTTTCGAGAACATGCATTCAAACAATAAGAACATATGTTCATTCTAAGCACTACTATCTATCTCATTCGCACACATGTACACATATGGCTGAATACAAAACATATGATATTATATTATACTTTTTACTCCTACACAAATATGTTAACATATGATTTTGTTTACGTTTTCTATTAATATAAGTCTACTCACTCACACATATTAAACTATTAATACTTAATTACAAATATGTATTACGATATTCTACTATTACTCTTACACTAATTAAAGAACATATGATTCTATTTACATTCTAAACTACACAAACAATTGTTAACTAGTTTTAAGACAAAATACCGTTATGCTTATTATAAAAGGATGAACATATTTGAAAATAAATCAATCTAGTTTTGAGCTCTATCAGCTGCCAACTATTTTCATTTTTATAAGTCTTGAGCTTTAATAGCTGCCGACTTAAACCCTTTTAGCCTCTGCACTTTTTTAGTGAACGGCATAAAAAGGATATTTAAAATAGCGCCAGTGGCGAACTTCGCCGGCAACCAATAGGCAGGTCCTACAACGTATTTTTATAGAACGCGAGTCCTTTTTTTATTATTTTAAAAATAAAAAGGCGCGTACATGGCGATCCTGCGATATCGCCAAAAATATTATTACAATAGTATTCTTGTAAGAACTGTTTCAACATCAGTGGGTGCTGCAAAACAGTCTATGAAACCGGCTAAAGTAATATACGCCCGCTTCGCTCATTTCGTAAACCAAAGTGGACGAAAAAAACAAACAAATCGCACAACTTTCAATACGATATAAGTCTAAATGGAGATAAGCTTCAAACAGTCAAAAAGGAGCTTTACGAAAAGCTAAAGAATCAATCGCCACAGGAGTTATTCGAAAAGTTATTTGATAGTGAGATAATGCAGTTTATCGTGGACCAGACTAACATCTATGCTCAACAAAAAAACTCATCATTTCGTTTAGATAAACTTATGCTAAAAAGATTCTTGGGTATACTCCTACTATCCGGCTATCGCACTTTGCCTGCAATATGTGACTATTGGTCTTCTAAACCATCCCTAGGTGTTCCGATTGTAAAACAATGCATGTCAAGGAATAAGTTCACTGAAATAAAAAAGTATTTACATTTTTGCAACAACAACAAACTGGACAAAAATGACAAAATGGAAAAGGTGAATAAATTTTAGCATTAAGTAAAAAATAAGCAAATCTCATCATGTCAGTAATATCTCATTTTCAGATACGCCCACTTTTCAAAATGATCAATGCCAAGCAGGCCCGTAGCTAGTATGGTGCTAGGGCAGGCTTAGCCTGCCCTTGAATCCGTCGAGCCTGCCCTAGCCAAATTTCCGTATGCTTTTACAACTGCCCTCGTTTATTTCGCAGTTGATCACAGTGTAATTAGACCTTTGCATTATAAACGTAAGCATACGCCAAAAAAATGGCAGCACTTTCATTTGACAGCTGAAAATAAAGAAAACAAAATTTCACAAGTCATTGCCAATAATAGCTGGCAAAAAATTATAAGAAAGTTAATTTTTGGTGAAAATCTATAGAATGTTGTTATTTTAATTGTTTTCAAGATTTTTTGAGTGAGTTTTTCAGATAATTTATTATTTTAAGTGTCTTAAACTAAATATACACAAAAAAGAAATTGCAGTTGGTGCAGTCGTTTTTCCAGCAATTTCTTCACTTTTTGTGTCTCCCAGTTTGCTGTTCTGATTAGGAAAAACACTTGCAACTACTTGAGGATGAATGGGGAGGATCTCGAAATTATATCATGATTCAAGGGCCAGCTCACTGCATTTCGGATTTTTCAACTTTAAGCGGCTGTACCAGGTCAGCAGTCTTCGCCTATTCCTGTAATCTAAATACTTTGCATTCATTCTCAAATAGTTATACATACTTTCCCCAATCTACTAATAATAATTAGTCTAATTAGTCTAACTAGAACTACTAATTGGGAGCATACAAATTTTTAAAGGCTGAAAGGAAAATAATGGATGTTGCAGACATAGCTTGCGATTGAATGAGGTACTTTTGATCAAAAACATTTAAAATAACAAGGTTTTATATCACGCAGAGTGCACCGTCGATCGAATCTATTAGGAAACTCAGTAGTAGAACAATCATTTGGTGGAAGAAGTGAATATTCTATTGAAATTAAGCCGCTTACTTTGATATCGTTGATAATATTATATTCAAATAAAAAAAGCGTTTCACCAAAAATGATCGTATATTGTTGGCATTGTCATCAGCTTACGAAATGAAGCCGACTAGTTTAAAAATATTATGTTCTATAGGCTTAAAAATACCCTCTGATGCCGAGATGTCTGTCGCGAAGAAATATCTGGACAAAAAAAGGGATGAGCATCAGAAAACATCACCAAATTCAATCAGTTTTGATACTTTGAATGAATTGTATCTAATGCGCGATGCGTTTCCTGATACTTATAATTTGTTTTGTGCAATCGAAACATTCGGCAATAGTACGGCGGTATGTGAAGCATCATTTTCCCGTGTAAACCGAATCAACAGAGTTCAAAGATTATCGATGACTACAATACGTCTGCGAGAACTTTCATTGATCGCTTTTGAAGGCCATTATTTGGGGAAAATTTGTCCCGAAACCATTCTTCGCAAATTTAATGAGAAACTAAGACGATTGCCTTTGTATTAAGCAGCAGAGCTGTGACTGTAGTGGGAATCAATATAGTACATTAGAAATTCGCTTTCAAACATTGAACTCATTTATGTTATATTTAATATGTTAATATACTTAACTTTTTTTTTTACTAAAATATACATTTGAACTATGAACTTATTCAATAACATGTAAATATATAAAAAATTCATTTGAAAATATGTTAATATACATATATATATTTATGTACAAATGTATGAAAAAAATTTGTTTATTTTTTACTGGAGGCTCAGCCTGCCCGGCTCTTAATTTCTGGCTACGGGCCTGATGCCAAGTTTATGCAGTTTGGGGTATGGAGTGAACAACTCTCGATCGATGAGCAGATGGTCCCGTATTTCGGCAGAAATTCTTGTAAAATGTATATAAGAGGCAAACCAATTCGATTCGGGTACAAGTTGTGGTGCCTCTGCTCATCTGCAGGATACCTGTATTCCTGCATGCCATATTCAGGATCAAGTGACAAGTACAATCCTCGTTTGGGTTTAGGAGCAGATGTGGTCATACGACTTTTAGAAAATTTACAACATCCTGAATGCCACTCCGTGTATTTTGATAATTTCTTCACATCACATTATTTAATGAACGTTCTTGCGGAAAAAAAAATTTGTGCTTCAGGTACTGTAAGAAAAAACAGAATTGGCGATGCACCATTAAAGTCTGGTAAAGCTTTGAAAAAAAGTGATTATGACTTTATCTTTGATGCTTCAAACAAAATTTTGTTTTGCCGGTGGCAGGATAACAGTGAAGTAACTGTGTGTTCAAACTTCGATCAAATCCAGCCAATGCTTCCCGTAAAAAGATGGGCAAAGCAAAAAAAGAATAAGGATGGTAATGTAGTGGAAGAAGGAAAATTCGTCATAATCAAACAGCCACTACTTTTTAAAGATTATAATCAAGGAATGGGTGGTCTTGATTTGCATGACAATGCCGTGCAAAATGATAAAGTAAACATACGCTCAAAAAAATGGTACTGGCCTTTGTGGCTCGCAGCATTGCAATCCTCTATGGTCAATGCATGGAATCTTTCATGCTTTGTAGCTGATTATATGCAAAACAAACCTATTTCTCAAAAAGATTTCAGAGTTGCCGTTGCTGAGAAGCTTCTTTTAGCCAGCGACCTAAACTCTACCGACGATGATTAGGATGAATTTGGTTCAAAAAATTTACCCAAAGTTGCAGGAGAGCATTTGATAGTTCCACACCCTCAGAAAAAACCTCGCCGTTGCCAGCTAAAAGGATGCGGAAAACCAACATATTTCATGTCAAAAATGTAATGTACATGTTCACACTAAGTGCTTTGCAGCTTTTCATGTAAAAACTTAAACTTTTCCATTAAAAAATAAACATTAACTATTGATACAATTAAAATGATTTTTTTTTTAAATAACAATAAATAATTGTATACCTTATAACTTACATTAACGAAAGATTTTATGCGTTTTTACTATTTATGTAAAAAGGAAGAAAATTTAGTTGCTTCTACCAACCCGTGTAATTTCAGAGCTGTGTATCAAGTGGCTCTCAATACATCGAAATTGGCGGTAAGGAAATATATCGAAATAGGCGTAATAGGCCCATTTTAAATATTTAAAAAAAACCCCACACAATACTTTCGGAAAATAGTATCTATCTTCATGTAATATTTAAGCGTCTAACCTCTTTTGGATGTTGAGCCAGATTTGATGTCGTGTAAATTAGGAATTGGAACAAATTAACGGACAGACAAACGGACAGACAAGCGGACAGACAAGCGGACAGACATACGTGTCTAAACCGCCTTCGTATTCGTTCCTAACCAAGAATATACACACATGGTCATATCTGATAAGCCTAATTTTAGGTGTAACAAGCATCTGCTCACACCTAATATACTTCGACATAGAAGGAGCAGCATAAAAAAAAAAATGCGGGATACCTACCACTGTTCGAAAAATCGAACACCTAATTCTGGTCAGGAAAAAAATTGCAAAATTTTTTCGACACCAGATTTGAGTTTCTAAGGTCTAAAATAGGAAAAATAAATTAGTTTAGCTTCGATAGAAAAAAATTTTTGGGCCGTGGTAGAAAATGGGTTAAACAGCTATTTTATTAGTTTAGAGAAAACAGTTCTCAGATTAGCGTTAAGATTTTTGTTTTGCCTAAAATGAAAAAAGTCGAGAGTAAAAGTCGAAAGTAAAAGTCGACTTTTGACAAAACTCAAAAATTATCTAACAAAAGCCGACTTTCGTCTTCGACTTGCACATCCCTATTTTGACAATGCCAGTGACCAGAGATGAAGAGATGGGAAACTCGGTTAGAGAGGAACAGCAATATTAGTCTGATTTCTGTCAAATTTTAGGCAATACTATCACAATATGTATAATTGTGGTAGTAAAATCTCGAAGAAACTCACCCGAGTGGTAATATTTTATATGTTAACTCACCTAGCCCGTAATATTTTTCTGGATATATTGAACTTGAAATTCTCAAGAAAAGCTGTTTTTTTTTAACTGTATCTGACGATTTCACCTCAAAAGACTTCGCAAACTGCTTAAGATTAGTTTCTGAACTTTTTCTTAAGCTTTTTTACTGAGTAATATTTTAATAGTTTTTCTTAAAACTTAATTGAATTTTAAATTATTAAAAGTTCATTTCTAACAAATATTTATTAATTTATTCAGATGTTAAATTTTTGAAAGTAGTTATACACATACGTAATGTAGATATGAATGCAAAAAGGGCCGCAGGAGAAATTTTTTTATAAAAAATCGCGCGATTTTCATGTTTTGATATATTAAGCTGAAAGTTCAAATTATTTTTTCCATTTTTTCAACTTTTGACCTCTATAACTCTTAAATTAGATGACAGCGGCCATTAATTTTTCAGATTTGGAATTAGATCTCGTTGATCAGTTAATCTCGTCTATTAGTTGGTGTCGGTTGTGTTTTATCGTGTTATGTAAAAGCCTTTGTTTGTTATATTCGTGAGTGAATTAAAATAATTCAATATCATAATTACTTAAATATTATATTGTACTATACTAATATCATTAATATACAAATGTTCCATTAAATAATAATTGTACATTTAAGTTGTGTAAGTTTAATTCTTGCATATTAACTTTGTTTAACTTGTTTAGTTAATGCAGTGTTGTTGTTTTTGCATGCTTACTGTGCTTTAGTTTCTTCTTTGTGCGGTGATTTGTTTATCTTCAGCTCAGTGAGTGTTGTTTTTGTTTTTTGTTTTCTACTAAACTGTGCCCAAACTACCTGAATTACTAAAAGTTACTCCCCCCTAATCCAGGGTGTCATGCGCACCGTGCCCATTGGATGGTTTGCAGTCAGGGGGTATACCGACTGTATTGGAACGGAGCCTTCATGATAACAGGCCGCCTCATGAAGTAACTGTGGCCTTACCATGGTATGCGGGCTCTGGCATGGTTGACCACCCTTTCCCAGCTATAAAACATAGACTGCGACGCTTTTGTCCGCGGACACGAGCTACCGGTCGAATCTTAAATATGAGCACAAACAAAAAACAAAACACAACAAACAGGAAGACTTGCGGGGAGTCACCGCAAGCAGAGCAGCAGACCTCATGGAACAGAGATTCCAAGAGGAAGGTCAACGGCAAGGCACCAAACCTAGGAGAAATCCTCCTCCGCCAGCCAGAACACAAGTCAATAGGACTGTACGCAGCAATGATCACGTGGAGCATAGAATCCATAATGATCACAGACACTGCAGCACACAGATGAGGAGGCACCCGTACGGCAAAGATCGAGTGGAGCATACCATCCACAGCGGTCAAAGGCCTAGTACCAGCCACCAAAGAAAAACTGCGAGCCCCAGGAGATCACATCCTGTCAAGATTCCCCCGGTAGAACACCGGGATGATACGACGTCGGCTCCAAAAAGTATCCCAATCACGGAAACTGCGTCAACATCCAAGGATGCGGCACAGAAAAGGGAATCAGAAGAAGGGCAAAAACACAAGCCCTTCCACAGTAGACGTCGCCGTGTCCACCTCCCTCAGCGCGGGGAGCCAGGAGGGCTAGACGACCCACTAAGAGTCGGCCTTAGTGGAGCAGGCGTAAGATGGTATCTGCGCTATCTGGAACAGGGCATGGCACCCGAAGTAGCTCATGAAAGAGCGGTAGAGCATCGGGGTAAAGCACCGGTACCAGAGGCAACGAAGAGGAGCTGCAGCGAGATAACGCCTCCTCAACGTCCAGAGAGCAAGAAGGCCAGAATAGCTCCTGGAAGCAACAGTAGGTCAGTGCCAGGGGCTAAGGTACCCGAGCCAGAACCTCAGAAAAATAGAAAAAGCTATGCAAGCATAACTAAGGGCATCCAAATAGCGGTTCTGCCCAAAGAATACCCCCGGCAAATGCTAAGTCCGGATGAGCTCTCGGAGCTAGAAGAAGCCATATTGAGCAAAGTAGTGAAGGGCTGGTCCACCAAGCTACAGTTTGAGGGAATTCACTTTCGTCCGGGCATGTTACTGGTCGACTGTTCGAATCCCTCAACAGCAGAATGGCTGCGACCAGCAGCACCAAAGCTCGAGCAATGGACAGGGCTAGAACTTATGGCTTGCCTAGGGGAGGAGGTCCCAA
The DNA here is from genome assembly GCA_963920525.1 of Dichetophora obliterata. Classification (NCBI taxonomy): domain Eukaryota; kingdom Metazoa; phylum Arthropoda; class Insecta; order Diptera; family Sciomyzidae; genus Dichetophora; species Dichetophora obliterata. The sequence continues at coordinate 67,256,989 of OY986438.1, read as the reverse complement.
AAGGACATACCGTTAGAATGTTCTTGCCAAGAAGTTCAAGCACGGAGATCAATAGATCGATGGGACTAATTGCCGCCCAGAACGATGGTCTCAATACTAAGTATTGGAAGATATTGAGCTCCAAGGATGAGGGAAGTGGGCATATGCTCACGTTCTCGATAGATAGGGAGTCACTTGAGACTATCAAGTCAAGGGGCTCCACTATCAGCTTCCGCTTTGGAACCATTCCGGTGTTGGGCACAAAATCGCCACCAACCAAACCGGTCAAAGCAGCAACATCCACAGCTGCAGCGCCCACAGCTGTAACGTCAACAGTGGTAACGTCCACAGAAGCCACATCTGCGACTCCAAATGAAGGAAAAGACGCAACGCCACCAATACAACCAACTGGTGAAGTTGTTACGGAGAAGTTCGCCTCCGTCTCGGTCATCACCGCAACACCTTCAATCGAAGATCAAGCAGAGGGCATGAACCTCGCCGCTCTCACGATTGATGGTTGTAAAAGCGAACCTCCGACTGAGGTAGTAGCAACGCTGCCTGAAGAATACCGGGGCAGCAGTCCAGTGCTATGACGATCGGCACAGTAACCAGCACGAAATTTGCCCAAGTAAACCTCCACCATGCAAAAGCTGCTTCGGCAGTTATTGCTCGGAGGTTTACCACAGAACAACTGGGCTTCGTGCTGATCCAAGAACCCTGGTGCTACAGGGGAAAAGTAAGTGGCCTCTACTGCAAAGAGGGTCAGGTAACTTGGGACCAGAGAACAATCAATCCCAGAGCATGTATTCTAATGCAGAAAAATATTAATTATATATGTCTTTCAGAATTTATGACGCGGGACCTTTCAGTTATCGAGACTCACATCGAAACTGATGGCAAGCACCGCGCCATAGTGATCGCATCCGCTTACTTTCCTGGGGACGATGTCAACATTCCCCCAGCGGAGATAAAAAGACTCGTGGAGCATTGCAGGAAAGAGCACCTTCCACTAATCATCGGCTGTGACGCCAACGCGCACCACACAATTTGGGGAAGCACCAACGTCAACACCAGAGGTGAGTACCTTTTGGAATTTCTTTTAAGTAGTAATCTAGACTTCTTCAATGTGGGGGTAACACCTACCTTTGTAACTAGGGCTAGAGAAGAGGTCTTAGATCTCACCATAGGAAGCCCAGATGTGGGGGATATGATTAGGGAATGGAGGGTATCAATGGAACCTTCAATGTCTGACCATAGAATAATAGAGTTTAGATTTGGGGCGAAATGTCAAGAGACAGAACCCAAAAGAAATCCAAGAAATACCAGTTGGGACACATACACCAACAACCTGAAAGAAAACCTACAGAACGTAAAAGCTAGGAGTAGAATTAGTAACATCCTAGAACTTGAATGCTATGTAGAGCAAGTAAACAATGCAGTATATAATGCCTACGAATCTAGCTGTCCAACAAGGCACAAGGCAAGAACAAAACATACTCCTTGGTGGAGCGCTGAGCTGACCAGACTCCGGAAGAAGGTGCGATGCAGCTTTAATGCCGCAAAGCGCAACGGAGAATGGCACAACTACGCGGCGACTCTGACGGAGTATAATAAAGAAATCAGGAAAGCTAAAAGACAGAGCTTTAGAACCTTCTGTGAAGACATTTCTTCCACGCCAGCAGCAGCCAGGATACACAAAGCAATGGCTAAAGGAAGAGTGGAGACAAAAATGTCACTTCTATTGCCAGACGGAAGCTATACGCTTAGAAAAGAGCAACGAGCCAGTCACCTTCTAGAAACTCATTTCCCGGGCAGTACACCGGTAACTGAGTATGAGACAGCAGACAGGCAGATTACTCCAAACCAAGAAGAATGGAAACTTGCAACGAGCATTTGTACTAAGGCTCGTCTAGATTGGGCACTCAGAACCTTTCAACCATTCAAATCAGCAGGTGTAGACGGCATCTTTCCTGCACTTCTACAAAAAGGTGCAGAAACTATATTGCCTCACCTAGTCAAAATAACTAGAAGCAGCCTTGCGCTGGGCTATATCCCAAGGAAATGGAGAAGGGCGATAGTCACCTTCATACCAAAAGTAGGGAAAATAGACTACACGCTACCAAAGTCGTTTAGACCCATTAGCCTTACCTCATTTGTACTTAAAACAATGGAAAAGGTAATAGATAACTATATAAGAACTGAGATTCTGGAGAAGGCACCAATGCACCCCTGTCAACACGCGTATAGGGCGGGCAGGTCTACAGAATCTGCTCTATACCAGTTGGCTAGCAACATCCAGTCAGCTTTCAAAAACAAAGAAACCGTACTCTGTGCCTTTCTAGACATAGAGGGAGCCTTTGATAATACTTCTCACGAGGCTGTGAAGAAGTCTTTACACAAAAAAGGAGTAAATGATATGCTCAGCAGATGGATATGCCAAATGCTTAGCACTAGAACTGCAGAAACAAAAGTGGGCAACACCACTATAAGAATCAAAACAACAAAAGGCTGCCCACAAGGCGGAGTCCTTTCTCCACTGCTGTGGAGTCTTGTTGTGGACGAATTATTAACGATGCTAACCGAGAATGGCATAAAATGTCAGGGTTACGCAGACGACATCGCCTTAATAGCGAGAGGGAAGTTCGAGGATACACTCTGTAACCTGATACAGAGAGGACTGTCAGTAACAAAGGAGTGGTGCAACACAGTGGGATTAAGTATCAACCCAGCGAAAACCACCATAGTACCTTTTACTAATAAAAGAAGCCTGCCAAACCTCCGAACAATGAGAATGGATGGCACTGAAATTCCCTTCAAAGGAGAAGTAAAGTATCTGGGACTTACACTAGATTCAAAGCTTCTCTGGAGAAGACATGCAGAGGTAACTATAAACAAAGCAACGCGCGCACTCATGGTATGTAGGAGCCTGGCGGGGAAAAGCTGGGGTTGTAACCCAACAATTCTCCGCTGGATGTATACCATGATGGTGAGACCCATCCTCACCTATGGTGCAATAGCATGGGCTGAGAGAACCAAGCTAACCACAATGAGGAATATGCTAACAAGGGTGCAGAGACTGGCCTGTGTATGCATCACAGGGGCCATGAGAACATGCCCTACAGCAGCACTAGAAGTAATTCTGGACCTAACACCCTTACACCTTGTCATAGAGGGAGTAGCCAAGCGAACTCTGTTGTGCATTGCAAAAGAGGGGACAGGTTTAGGTAAAACTATCAGCAGTAGAGAGAAGGAGGATATTGCAAAGCACACTCCCTACATCGATCTACCAAGAGACGATATAGTAAAAAGGTATAACTTCGAAAAACACTTCGGAATTAAGCTTAGTACCAAGAAAGAGTGGGACAGCGAGATGATATCGCAGGTCAAGAAACCACACAGTATAGCATGGTATACAGATGGGTCCAAGACATTGGAAGGTATAGGCGCAGGGGTCTACGGGCCAAGAACCAAGCACTTTGAACCTATGGGGACAACACCCAGTATCTTCCAAGCGGAGATCCTAGCAATACAGCTGTGTGCACAATTCAATCTGGACCGTAAATACAAAGGTCAGGATATAGTTGTGATGTCAGACAGCCAAGCAGCAATCAAAGCATTAGTTTCCTGTGAGATATCATCGAGAATAACATGGGAATGCCTAACAAAACTCAACGAACTAGGCAAGAATAACACTGTTACTATACTTTGGGTCCCAGGACACAAAGGAATACAGGGTAACGAAGAAGCCGATGGACTAGCACGACAGGGTGCAGCCACAAAATTTATAGGACCAGAACCATTCTGCGGATTGGGCACACATTCTATAAAAGAAGAACTAAGAAGGGAGGAGAGGCATAAACGATCAAACCTTTGGAAAAGCCTCCCAAAGCTAAGACAATCCAAATTGCTCCTCAGAGATTTTAATACTCGGAGAGCAAAATTGTGCATAAGCTTAGGAAAACCGAATCTTAGGATTCTAACGGGGTTCCTTACAGAACACTGTAAACTCAAATACCACCTGATGAAATTGGGCATAGAGACCGATAGTAACTGCCGTTTCTGTGAAGAAGCAGAGGAGATTCCAATACACCTACTTACAAACTGCGACGCCGTGGCTCGCAGACGTAAACTAGCACTGGGGAATTATGAGCTGAGTCTAGAGCAGGTTTCATCCCTTGAACCTAAGAATATTCTCAAATTCATTAGAGAAATAGGGCTGGATGAAATTCTGTAATCCGCAAATCCAGCGGAGCTTTGAGAAGGAGGTACAATAGATCTCATTTAGGTCGCAGTACGCATCTCCACCACACAACATTAACATTAACATTAACTACCTGAATATAATAACCCTAAAAGCACATTTTGCATATGCTCATTTTTTAAAAATTAAACATGGATTATTTTTTTGCAGAAAATATCGTTGCTTGTTCTTTAGACGAACTTTGCAAAAGCCAAAACATTCTGAACCCCATGTTCAGCTGTTCTGGTCCATGTGAGCAAATGTTTCATGCATCTTGTGCCGGTATTTCCAAGTCATGCCTTGACGACTTAAAATCTCTGCAATCAGGTCTTCGCTGGTACTGTGCTTCGTGTAGGGCACTTTCCCCAGATGAACTTTATTCAAAAATTAAGCTTTTTTGGGAAAGTCTTAACTCATTAAACGACAATTTTCGAGAAATTGTAACATTTTTTAGTGAAGTTAGGGCCGCACCCAGTACCAGCGTTTATGATGAAAATTCCATTTCGGAAAATATCCCGCTTTCTTTGTCACAGACTGTTTCTTCCGGGACACAAACAATCCTTTTATCAGAAGACCACATTATCTCAAAAAAAAAGAGAAAAAATAATAAGAATCGAAAATCATCTGGATCTACTTCTCAGGCCAAGCAGCCCTCAGCACCGCTTTTGAACAGGAACACTCCAGTTACTTCCTCGTCACCTTCTAATATTCCTTCTTTGACTAATAGTTCAGTTTTGACTCCTATTAAGCCTAGAAATCTATCAAGCTTAAGGGCAGTGTCGAGGAAAAAAAATGTATTTATTTCACGTCTTCAGCCCGACACAACTGTTGAAAATGTATTGACCTTTATCAAACATAATAACTTGTTGAGTCAAAATGCATTTTGTTCATGCAAAAAAATAGGTAATAAACCTTCCCATGCTTCCTTTATTCTCACAGTTCCAGTTGAAGAGTTTGCAACTGTTCTAAATTCTAATTTGTGGACTGATAATATACTCGTTACAGAGTTTCAGCCTAAGAATAAGCCTAGAGGGACGACTCAAGCCGCTCGTCAATTCCAAAAAAACTGAATAGGTTATCCCTTTACTATCAAAATGTTAAGGGATTACTCTCTAAGACGCGAGACATATTTTTAATGTCTCAGAATTTCTCTGAGGATATTATCGCACTGACTGAAACTTGGTTAAACGGAAGCAGTACTGACTTAGAATTGTTTGATAACAGTTTTGAAGTTTATAGAAGAGATAGACACGCTGACAATACTTCTGCTGTCGGTGGAGGTGTCTTATTAGCTGTAAGGAACTCCTTCGTTAGTTCCATTATTGTTATTCCCTGCTCTGTCAACATCGAACTTATATGCGTTAAGGTTGTACATTGCAATTCGAATTTATATCTTATTAATGCATACGTTCCTCTTAAGAGCAGTGTGGAAGATTATGCAAGCCTTGCGGATTGCATAGAATACGTTATTAGCATAATTGACGTTAATGACGACATTTTATTGTTAGGTGATTTTAATCTGCCTGTCTTGAAATGGGAATCTTCTGACGATGATACATATTTTTGTGCATCTAATTCGAAGGCTCGCCAAGAGCATATATTTTTTGATAAGATATGTTCTGACTTACAACAAGTGAGTTTATTTATAATAGTCGTGAAAGACTTCTTGACCTGGGGGTCAATTCTGGTTCTGTAAAACTATGAAATGAAAAGATACTTTTCATTTACCTTTTCATAGCCACTTTTCATTTCTATTTTTCACAAAGTGCTTAAATGCGATTCCTGTTTGTATTGTGATATCATTGCTCAGTAGCGAGAAGCCGCTGTAAAATAATGTTTCATTCCCAATCGTTCCGAGCACATCACAATAAAAATTACCCTGAAATATGACAGTTGGACAGAATTTATTGCAAACAGAAATAAAGTGTTTAAAACAACGGATAATATATCTCAAAATATGTCCGCAACAATAATATTAATTGAACTTAATACAATTCATCGTTATGAGCAGAGGTATTGGTTTGTTAATTTAAGCATTTGAACATTCGTAAAAATTATTTATAAACACATTTTTAGGATGCATCTGAGAGTGCTGAGGCGAAGTCTTCGCGATGACAACAACTCATTCGAAATTGCAAGCAATCAGCACTTTGTGGACTTGTATCGGTTCCCAAAATCTTTGTGTTTCGAACTTATTGATGAGTTAATGCCTTTTTTGCGAAGTTCACAAAAAATACACGCTATTCCAAGTCACATCAGGGTCTTAAGTGCGTTACGTTTTTTCACGGCGGGTAGTTTCCAACGATGTATGGGACAGGATAATTTGTTGGCCTTGTCGCAGACATCCGTCAGTCGTTGTGTGCAAGCAGTTGCTACTGCGTTAAACAAAATAGCGCACAGACATATAAAGTTCCCCAATCGTGAAGATTTTCCTAGGATCAAAATAAAGTTTATGGAAAAATGTCAATTTCCAGGAATAGTGAGACTTGTTGATGGAACGCATATAAAAATTTGTGCTCCAAAAAAGCAAGTGGAACATGTATATTACTGCCGTAAGGGTGGCCATTCAAAAAATGTAATGATCATTTGTGATGCAGACTACATTATCCTCAGCGCAAACGCCCAATTTGGAGGTACTGCTCACGACTCCTACGTATGGCGCCGATCACGGGCTTGTCAAGCTCTAGAGGAATTTTACATTGCTGGCGAACATGATTTCTGGCTTTGAGGTGATAGTGGCTATCCATTACAGGTAATATTTATTTTTTTCTTTTCTGGATTAAATTAATAAGTTTCAATTTCCCCTAACATCTGCTGCCGAGGAACGCTACAACATAGCACACAAGAGCACAAGAGCACTTGTAGAAAGATGCATTGGACTTTTAAAAAGTAGATTCCGCTGTCTTTCAAAAGAAAGAGCTCTTTTCTACATCCCAAAGCTGGGCTTATAATTAACGCATGTATTGTTCTGCATAATTATTTAATTCGCGCTAGAGTTCCATTTTGAGAATTCGTGCTAGATCAAGAAGACCACGACAGCATTGAGACTTTCTCAAGTAACAGCACATTGGCTGCTGGCAAAAGACAACGAACAAAAATTGTGCAAGAAGCTTTTTCATAAAAAAAGTAGTAAAAAACAAGAACTTATTGAGGGGTGTTGTGGAAACCGTCAATTGTCAGAATCGGTTTTAAAATCGACACAGATTTGATTTTGTTGTCATAGAAACTGATTATCGATTTGGTTGTCGGTTTAGTTTTCGAAATTGGTTTTGTGTTGGTATTAGGTATCACATAAACCGATTTATTGATTTGACTGTCGTTTTTAAAACGAGGAGATAACATGTGCCAGAAGTGCCGATCAAGGCCTATATATTCATTTACAGGAAAATGCAAACTAAAGAACTATACACAAAAACACGAAATAAAGATTTGCTATCCGCCGGCAAAACAGCTCATATCCATTTAAAATATATTTAACTAGCACACTTTGTAGTGGAGAAAAGAAAAATAAAAAATCCATTTTAAGTTCATTTAAAACATCTTTTATTGAATGCTCTGTTGTACTCATTTTTTGATTTTTTTCATTTTCGGTGTAAATATTGCTAACTTAACTAACTTTGACCTGAGTTTAATTTTGTCTACTTTTTGTGTGATCCCGTTAGCTTTCTGGCATCCGACTATGTCATGCCATATGGCATCATGATGGTTTGCCAACACGCGAAACAAAACGCGTGGCAAATTTACTCTGCACGAAAATGCAAGCTATAAGTTGACAAAGTTTCAAACAAACAAGCCAATTTAAATTTTTATATATAAGATGTATAGATTTTTATTAAATATTAATTTTTTTGTTCATTTTTTAAGTTTTAAATATTAATCTAAACTTCAGTCTTTAAAATATCGTAACTTAAAATAAATAAAAGCTTTAAAAAATGGGGTCGTAATGGAGTAATTAATTTTTTGATAAAGCAGATTTGAGATTAACTAATTAATCGATTAATCAGTTTTCTTATTGATCATAATTTATCTTAAATCTAATTTATCATCAATTAATGACTCGCTTAAATTCCGGCTCAAAAAAAAAAAAATCCTAATAATTAAAAGTAAGTTTATTTTTTTTATTAAATTAAAAAGGAACACCATTTAAAAAGAGTTGAAAACATTTTTTAAACTATATGAGTCTTTCAATTAAAAGCTCATTTTTTATCATAAAAAATTAAAATTTAAAAATCTTGCAGAATTTCATAAACATGTTCTAAAAAACAAAAAGCACAGCCATGTCAATTTAAAAAGTAAAAACAGCGCCTCATTGTTTACTTTTACAGCCCTTTTATGGCAAAGTAACAATTGTTACCCAGTATTTTTAATATTTCTATGTGTTAATTATAATTTTTGTTTTCAAAGCAAAATTTGAAACTCAAAAATCAATATTTTTTAATGAAATTGTCACTATCTGAAAAACAGGTGACAACTTTTATCAACATTTATTATTTTTAAGCTTCAGATTATGTTTTGAAATAAAAAAATTTAAAAAAAAATAGAAATATTGAAAATGCTGGGTAACAATAACAAGCAAGAAATAAAAACTTTGACAAAAACAACACAATTTTTTTAACTAATCGATGTTTTGAAAACATCGATTAATTCTTTCAGTTTTTCACACAACTCTGTCTTTAGTTCTGTGTCTGCTTTTATAGATTCCGTCTGCTCCTTTATTAATATAAGTTGCTCTTTCTTTAACTCTGTGTCTGCTTTTATTGCTTCCGTCTGCTCCTTTATGAATTTCAGTTGCTCTTTCTTCAAATTATTCGCCAGTTCCATCTCTTTTAGCTTCTTTTCCTTTGCGTCGAAAAGTTTTCCAACGTCAATGTTGCCTTCTTGAAACCCTCTGCTTCTTTTCTGCGTCCTATTTATTTTTGCACGCTGTACTCTTGCTCCAGTCATAGCCGCTGTCGAAGCTGTTGTGGTTGCAATTGCAGTGCCATCAGATGTAGTTGCTGTTGCGTTTACATCTACTGTACTGGTTGCTCGAGCTCCGAGTGTTGTTGCTGCTGATGCAGTTGCCCGTTGTGTTGTTGCTTGCTTAAAAGCACTGGATGTGACAGCTTCTGCAGTAGCATTCGCTGCTGGAGTCTCTTCAGCGAATTCATATGGAATGAACCATTCGGAGTCGTCAACGACATATGCAGATGATTTGGCACTGATGTCAGCATCATCGAAGGATGTCTCGTTGCCAAATCCAACTTCAAGAGTCTTATCTCCATCAACCGCTTCAATTGTAGTAATTTGAATTACTTTTTCTTCCAGTGTTGACAACACCTTTGCCCGCTTTAAGCCGTTGACTCCACTGCGTTGTTCCTCCTGCCTGATGGTGCTGTATTTGGCTTTAGTGTGCACCCTAAAGTTGGGATTCACTCACAAACATATTGTGGAGTATCTAAGTCGAACTTACCTTAAATCGCTCCAATATTTCCTCCACTTGGCACTACTCTTTTGGGTGCCACCAAGAACATTTAGCTCCACTGCCAATTCATCCCACTTGGAGTCGCGAAATTTGGCGCCATCAGCTGTTACAAATCTAATACAGGAAACAATTTTAAAAACATTTTCTTTTATATACAAAGCAAGCTTACTTGTCATTGGCAATATCCACATTATTAAGTAAATAGTTTACTAAGTACTCCTTTTGGTTTTCGCTTGCCCTTTTTCCTCTAACTGTTTTTTTTCCATTTTTGAATTTTAATTGAGTGTGATAACTTTTGCACAGACAAATACGTTATGAAAAAAACTTTATCATATCAAAAGTTTCTGACCTTTCTTTTCATTTTTACACTAAACGAGAATCAGAAACACTGTGAAAAAATTAAACAACTTTTCATTTCAACTTTTCACAGAACCAGAATTTACCCCCTGGTCTTAACTACAGACAGTAACAATGTGATTGTTGAGAGACCCTCATTTGCTGTTGATGAATACCATCCACCATTGAGCATATGGTACAAATCGGACAGGGATAATATAGTAAAGTCTAACTCAATAGATAAAGTTTATGAATTAAATTTTAAAAAAGCTGACTTTTTGAAGTTGAATCATTTACTTCAAAGTAAACTTCATGTTATTTTAGAATATGTTAATAATAACACTCTTGATGATTCAATTAATTTTTTTTTATATGGAAATCTTTGCTATGTTTTCTCTGTCCGTGCCATATAGCCTCAAATTTACGAAAAATTATGCTTACCCCTGGTACACAAAGGAGTTAAAGATTCTTCGCAACAGCAGGAATAGGGCATGGAAAAATATGTCTGTAGCTTAGACTTGAATGGCCTAGAAATCTACAAGCGTTTGTTTCTGGATTTTGAACATTTGCTTAGCTACCTTATATCAAAATTATTTAGACAGTATTAAACTGAGAATATTGTCTGATCCGAAGAAATTCTGGGGTTTCATAAACACTAAAAAAAAAAACTCTGATGGATTCCCTTCATCATTTAAAACCTTTGACAGATTTACTGACGATCCCGTTGTAATTTGTAGTCTATTTGCCAATCTCTTTAAAGAGTAATTTTGTTCAGACTCTTTCAATCCTGATGAAGAATACTTTGAATATATGAGCTCTACACCCAGGGTTTCGTTGGATTCTATATCCTTCAGAGGATATTTTAAAGTATATTGGATTGAACGATGAGGATTTAAATGCTGGACCTGACGGAATTCCTGCCACAGTGTTAACACGATGTGGTTCCGTTCTAGTCAACCACTGTCCATGTTATTCAACAAATCAATTAGCGAAAGTATTTTTCCACTTCTTTGGAACAAATCTTTTATAAGTCCTATTTATAACAAAAGGTTGCAAGAACGATATAAACAACTACAGGCCTATCGCGAAACTCTCGTCGATTCCAAAACTTTTTGAGCGGCTCGTGTATGATCGTGTGAAAATTCACTGTGGGAAGGTCATTACAACTCGTCAGCATGAATTTGTTACTGGCAGATCTACTGTGTCTAATCTCCTCGATTTTCCAACGTTTTGCTTAAATTCATTTTACTCAGGTAACCAGGTCGACTGCATTTACACTGATTTTAGTAAAGCATTTGATAAACCGCCACACAACTTAATTCTCTTTAAACTAAAGTTAATGGGTTTTCCACAGATTTTTGTAAGCTGGATTCAATCGTATCTGACAGAGCGATCTTATCAAATACGATTTCGAGGCGTATTGTCAGCTGAATTTATTGCTGAATCAGGTGTTTTCAAGGTAGCCACCTTGGTCCACTTCTGTTTATTTTAGCCATTAATGATGTAACCCACATCATCAAACACTCTCATCTACTTATCTATGCAGATGACATGAAAATATACAGAGAAATAGATGCTAACGACAATTCAGATCCGCTCCAGTCTGATTTGAAATCCTTTGAAATTTGGTGTTCAAAAAATAATATGTTTCTAAATCCAGATAAATGCCAAACTATGATCTTTTCGCGAAAAAGGAATAATTTAATTTTTGATTATAAGATAAAAGATACTGCATTAAGTCGTGTAGATGCTGTCAAAGATCTTGGTATATGCATGGATTCTAAGGTAGCGCTTAACGTTCATATTGATTACATATATAAAAAAGCGCGGCCAGATATGTTATAAATATCTGGTCCCCGCTAAAATAAAGGAATTAATTGATGTACTTTAAACTAAAACGGTTGCAGTCAATTTCTTTTCACGGAAGCAGACCAGATTTCCAATTGGGAAAAACCCAAAAGTAAGTATAAACTAAAACCTCCACGCCTGAATGCACCTAAGGGTGACGGTGACAGAGGTCTTTTTTTTTGAGTAGCTTGCCAGTGGCGCTCTTAAGCGCCGGCAAACAAACCATAGGTAGGACGTCGCTCGGCGACTGTTAGGACCAACGCAATACTGCTTTAAGTCGTGTAGATGCTGTCAGAGATCTTGGTATATGCATGGATTCTAAGCTAACGTTTAAAGTTCATATTAATTACATTTGTAAAAAAGCATCTTCTATGCTCGGGTTTATGAAACGCTGGGCCAAAGAATTTAATAGTATGATCACAACTACAACGCTGTATTATGCAGTTGTGCGACCTCACTTAGAGTATGCAAGTCAAGTTTGGTCCCCAAGTTACAATGTGAACGTATAGAGAGAATTCAAAAACGTTTTGTTCGGTTTGCTCTAAGGGGCTTAAGTGCAACTGACACTTTAAACCTTCCTCCTTATGAGGATCGTTTAAAACTATTAAAAATGCAATCTTTGAATGAAAGAAAGAAGTCTGCAGATATCGTCTATTCACTCCAACTCATAACTGGTATTCGATTCACCAAAACTCCTAGCTCTTATAAATTTTAACACTAACCGTGGAAGCAGTAGAAATGCTAACAATTTAATTTACTTACCTTTTAGTAGAACAAATTATATGGCTACCTCTCCTTTACATCGCGTGAGTACCTTTGTTAACAACTGTAGCTTTTTTGATGTTAACTTATCGAAAGGTCAACTCAAAAGTAAATTGAAAACTAATGTATGATTAGATCTATGTAAACGCATGGTTAGTTGTTATGTCTTGTGTTGTCCCTGAGCCCAACCCATATTATGGTGGGTAAATCTTTCTCACTTTAGATTGTTTTGGACCACTCTTATCGATATCATTGAGATGTTTTAATGTTATTTGGGCTGGTTCTTAAGATGATCTAAAGCGGATAAAGTGCGAAAAAGCTGTAGTAGCTGAACTCTATTGTTATTGCATGTATAGAAGCCCTTAATAATTAATAAAAAAAATAATTAATTTTGGCTAAAAGTATTCCAAATTTTACACTGAATTTTAAATTATGCTAAAATTATATGAAATTCTATTAAACAAAAAGAGAATTATATCCAGAGGCCGGATTCTGAAAATCGCCTAGCTAAAGCTAAATCTCTATCGCTTAAATGCTAAAAAAATGCTTCGTTCAATTCCTTAGCGATTTCGCTAAAATGCGATTCTGAGTTTCAAATCGCCTAGCTAAAAATGTTGCTTCTACTACTCGCCACAGGAAGCGTTGTTTTAGCGATTCTTATGTCAAAAAATTGATTTGGTTATGGCTGTGTGCCATTTGGAAACTTTTCACTATGGGTTCTATAGGAAAGAAAATGTTGAGTTGAAAAAAATTTCTATCTGTGGTATTTAAATTGTCATAGTTTGCTGTGACAAATGAAACATGAAAATGTTATCCAGAAATTTTAACGTCTTCTCAGCGAATGAACGAGTTTTTTAAGACGCATTTGACTGCCACTACTACTACAAATTATTTTTGTATTCAAAATGATATTATGAGCTACACATTCCTTGTATGCTTTAAGTAAAATAACTTATAAAACCAAAACTTGTGTAAACATTAAAAATTTGTAAAAAAATTACAATTTTTATTCATGATTATTTTGTTGTATGTATTTTATCTAATTAGCTTAGAGATGGAATAAATTAAAAACATGTTTTAAAAATATATGTTTAGATTTTACTCCACTTATAAAATATACTTACTACTTACTTAGTTGGCGCTACAACCGTATGTCGGTCTTGGCCTCATCTAAGAATTTGCGCCAGCCATTTCTGTCTTTTGCTTGCTGGCGCCAGTTGGAAATTCCAAGCTTCGTCAGGTTGTCCTCTACTTGGTCTTTCCAACGAAGATGCGGTCGTCCTCTTCTGCGTTGACCGCCGCTGGGTACCGAATCGAATGTTTTCTTCACTGGAGCATCGTCTTTCATGCGCTGAACATGACCAAGCCAGCGAAGCCGCTCGATTTTAATGCGCTTGACTATGTCGATGTCAGCGTACAGCTCATACAGTTCATCATTCCACCGTATTCGGTACTCGCCATTGACGCAGATTGGTCCGTAGATCTTACGAAGAATCTTTCTCTCGAATGCTCCTAAAGTCTTTTCATCTAAACTGCTCAGCGTCCAGGTTTGTGATGCGTAAAGTAGGACGGGCATGATGAGCGATTTATAGAGCGTGATTTTCGTTCGTCGAGAGAGGGCTCTGCTTCTCAATTGCCTACTGAGCCCAAAGTAACACCTGTTGGCAAGAGTTATTCTTCGTTTGATCTCAATGCTGATGTCGTTGGTTGAATTAATGCTGGATCCTAGATAGACGAAGTTCTTCACAACCTCGAAGGAGGTATTGTCAACGGTAACGTGGGTTCCAAGACGCTGGGACTGTTTGTTTGTTGACACTAAGTATTTCGTCTTATCTGCATTCACTGACAGACCCATTCGACTTGACTCTCTTTCTAATCTGGAAAATGCTGCACTGACTTCGCGCGTATTATGGCCAATGATATCTATGTCATCAGCATACGCAAGCAGCATAACACTCTTGTAGAATATTGTGCCACTACGTCTCAGATCAGCAGCTCGGATGATCTTTTCCATCATTAGGTTGAAAAAGTCGCACGATAAGGAATCACCTTGTCTGAAACCTCGTTTGGTAATAAATGGTGGGGAGAGGTCCTTCCCGACTTTAACTGCGCTGCTGGTGTTGCTCAGTGTCATCCTGCAAAGTCGTATTAGTTTTGCAGGAATACCAAATTCAGACATGGTGGAGTACAGGTGCTTCCTTATTGGGCTGTCGAAGGCGGCTTTGTAGTCAACAAAAAGATGGTGGGTGTCGACTTGTTTTTCTTGAGTCTTCTCCAAGATTTGTCGTAGCGTGAAAATCTGGTCGATGGTGGACTTTCCAGGTCTGAAGCCACACTGATAAGGTCCGATCAGTTCGTTTACAATGGGCTTCAATCTTTCACATAAAACGCTCGACAGGACCTTATATGCGATATTAAGAAGGCTTATCCCACGGTAATTGGCACAGATAGTGGGATCGCCTTTCTTGTGGATTGGGCAGAGCACACTGAGATTCCAATCGTTCGGAATGCATTCTTCCGACCATATTCTGCATAGAAGCTCGTGAATGCATTTAAGTAGAGCTTCGCCTCCGTTCTTAAACAGCTCAGCAGGTAAGCCATCAGCTCCCGCGGCTTTGTTATTTTTAAGCCGAGCTATAGCTGTCAGAACTTCATCATAGTCGGGCAGCGAAACCTCGACGCTGTCATCCGCAATTGGGGTTTCCGGAATATCATCTCTATTGGCGGGATTGTTGTCAGCGTCGCCATTTAGAAGCTTAGAGAAGTGTTCCCTCCATAACGTCAGTGTACTCTGGACATCTGTCACTAGATTCCCGTTTTCATCCTTGCAGGAAGAGGCCCCGGTTTTAAAACCATCGGCAAGGCGTCTTATTTTTTCGAAAAATTTTCGGGCCTCATTCCTGTCACCATACATCTCAATCTTCTCCTGCTCGCGCTTTTCTGCCTCTCTTTTTTTCCGCCTGAAAATATGTCTCTCTTCCCTCCTCTTTTCTTTGTATCGCTCCTTAGCAGCGCGCGTTACAACCGACTGCAGGGTGGCTTTGTAGGCGGCGTCTTTCTCTGCAGTGGCGTCGCGACACTCCTGGTCGTACCACTGGTTTCGGCGAGGGCGTTGGTAGCCAATCACCTCTTCAGCAGCCGCACGCATGGAGTTGGAAATGTGTGTCCACTGCGCGCATATATCATCGATTGGAGGAGTGCTTTGAAGCAGGAGTGAGAGTCGAGTGGCGAAAGCATCGGCTGTCTGTTTCGATTGCAGCTTGTCGACGTCTAGCTTTCTCTGTGTAGGGTTGCGTGTATTTTTAGCTGCGCACAGACGTGTACGGATCTTGGCTGCAACAAGATAGTGATCCGAGTCAATGTTTGCACCACGGATCGTGCGTACATCCAATACACTGGAAGAGTGCCTTCCGTCGATCAAAACGTGATCAATTTGATTTTTTGTTTTTTGATCAGGGGACATCCAGGTGGCTTTATGAATATTGAGATGCTTGAATCTAGTACTACTTACGACCATGTTTCGTGCTGCGGCGAAGTCAATCAGCCTCATTCCGTTATCGGAGGTGTTGTCGTGGAGGCTGAACTTTCCGACTGTTGGACCAAAAATATTTTCCTTGCCCACCTTAGCGTTGAAGTCACCAAGCACGATTTTTACGTCGTGGCGGGGGCAGCGCTCGTAAGCATTTTCAAGGCGCTCATAGAAAATTTCCTTGATCTCATCGTCCTTGTCTTCTGTCGGAGCGTGCGCACATATTAGGCTTATATTGAAGAATCTAACCTTGATGCGGATTATGGCAAGTCGTTCGTTCACAGGTGTGAATCGCAGGACGTGGGGCCGTAGTCTCTTGCCAACTACAAATCCGCATCCAAACTCGTGCTTCTCCGCATGGCCGCTGTAGTAGATATCACAGGGTGCATGCCGAATGCAACCCTGTCCCTTCCATCGCATTTCTTGGATAGCAGTGATATCAGCTTTGTATCTTTCCAAGACATCAGTCAGTTGGATAGATGCACCTTCCCAATTAAGGGTTCGGACATTCCAGGTGCATATCCGTAAATCATTATCAGTTTTTCGTTTGCGGTAGTCGTCATCAGATTTGGGGATCATTTTTCTTCTATTCTTATATGTTTTCATTGAAATTGGTTTTTACGGGTGGGCTTCAAACCCGACGCACAACCTATTTTAAGCCTAGGGAGGCCCGCCGCTCAGATTAGCCGCCAAACTAACGGTTGTCAGTTTTGACGTTGCCCAGGAAACACCACGTGGAGGTTTGAGTCGACTTGAGGCGATTTCACAAAGATTATGCTGGCCTCGCCAGGTTGAGACAGTCAGACATGTTACATTGATCCATCGCCCCCAGTTTCCCCTTATAAAATATAGTGTAGTAAAAAAAGTATCAGTGTTAAAGTTTTCTTGTCAACTGGACCTAAAAATCCTTAACCTTAACTATACGCGAGGATAAAAATCGCACTATAAAGGTTGCCATACCCGAAATACACTTACTGCCAAATTTTGAGGTTAATCGACTGTAATACGAAAGAAAATATTGACTTATACTCAGTTGATCAAGCAGCTAACCATAAAACATCCTTAAACACGTATTAACTCATTATCGGCCATATTTATAAATATTTAAAAAGTATATTCAATGTATTAGTTTGGCAAGTTGAATGCAGTAAAGGAAAAACTAAATACATTGCGTATATCAAAAGTAATTAACTTCCAAATTTAACATAAATATTTATTTAAGCTTCTTAGACTGGCCTTGTTTTAAAATTCTTAAAAAAGAATTGTAGTATTTTTTATTGACACTAAAATAAATTAAAGACGACTGAAGTGACTCCATACTTTTTAATTGCTCCTCAAGCCTGCATTTTTGGCCTTAAAATAAATATTTTCTAAATATTAAAAGCAAAGCACAATCCTTTTTTTATACAGAAACATAAATAAAACTACTTTTTTCAGAAAAAATACACAGTAAAATACTGATACTAACAATTTTGTAATGGTAAAGCACAATCCTTTTACTTCACTCAAAAATTCTTGTGCCGGTTGTCAAAATTTCTACTAGTCCCCGGGGCTACATGAAATTTTGACAATAAAACTCACCTCACTGATATCAAAAATTCTATATCCGACTGTCAAAAATTCATCATCCGAGTGAAAAGTTTTCGAAAACTTTTTAAAGTTTCTTTCGAACCTTAATTAAATTAATATAATAATTAAAATAAGCTTGTTTCTTATTTTTAAAATGGTTTACTAACTGCACCAATATCTTAATAAAAAGTGCAAAATAAATAATAATGCAAAACATTCAGTTATTTTTAAAAATTTTAAATAAACTTAAGTTAACTTCCTTAAAACTTGTGGTTAATTTTTAAAGTATATTTACACGAGTACTTTACGATTTTTCATTAAATATTCTTGTGTTGTCATAGAATAAAACTATGTAAAAACTAGTGAGGATTTATTTTGACTGGTTCAACTTTAAATACCAAAACAGTCGTGGCTTATTGGAGGCTTAGGTTTCATTCAATTCTTCAAAATTTTGCACTCAGAGCACATTTTGCATATTAAAAATTAGGTGCAAAATTTCTTGTCAATTAATGACTTAATTGCAATCTAACTGCATTATTCCGTATAACGTAGAAGCAAACCAATGATAAGAAAGACACAAGGAGCAATACTTTCTTCCATACAGAATTGTTTTGTTTCAAGTGTCTTTCTTATCGTTGGTGTGCCGCTTCGTGATACAGAATGATCACAAAGAGTGTGTCACAACAATTTAAGCTTATTTTTAAACTACCAATTCATTTAATAAATTTTTATAAAGTTGTAAGATATGAAACCTTTTTCTAAAAGCATGTTATCATACAATAGGGGCATTCACGATTCAGTGTACTTGCCAGTGCAGTTGAGGACTTGTGCATTTTACAAAAACAAAATACACGTGCGTCAAAAATCTGCACAAGTGCTTTTTTACTGCAGTCGAAAACTTGAAGATTTGAGCAGTTGTGCACTTGTGTGCATTGAAAAATTTGACAGCTTGGAAAAAGTGTTAGTGGTTTGTTCACGAAAACCTAATTGCACAACTGCACAAGTCCTCAACTGCACAGGCAAGTGCACTGAAACGTGAATACCGCTAATATTAATACAACTGATAAATACAAACAGCAAGTTTTAGGAAAAGTGCTTTAAATTGGTATATTTTTCTTTGAAAACATTCAAAAGAGACAAAGCATTAATTATTCTAAATCTACATATATCAAAAATTACGATTTTAATTGAAAAATCTTTCAATTTTTAACTTAGCGGCAACAAAATATTGGACTCTAAAATTATAGCTAAAAATAAAATTAGAGTTCCTGTAAATCTCTAAAAAAAAGTTTAGAATCGCAGCAATCGCTAAAAATTTAGCTATGACAGCTTTAATTTTATTCTTCGTTAAAAGCTCGTTCAGTCTCTAAATTTTTAGCATGAAAATAGGCGATGGAGTTTTTCAGAATAGCAATATCGCTAAAAACTATTAATTTAGCTTTAGCGGTGGAGATTTAGCTTTAGCGTTTTTCAGAATCCGCCCTCAGGAGTACTTAGACAGCGAAGCCGATGTTGAACTTGAGAGAAAATAAATTTGACATGGTAATTTTTCAAGTTACCACGAATTTAATGTAATGAGGTAGGTTTAATTACAGATAAAATGATTTTTCCGTTTACGGAGTGTTAAAAATAAGCTTAAAATGGTAATTTTTTAAGTTTTGTATCTCCTAAACTATTCGAATCCGACATTTTTTACACTTTAGACTAACAGCCCTATTCTGACAAATTAACAATTGTTTACCATTATTTTTAATATTTATATGTGTTTGTTATAATTTTTTTAATTTCAAAATAAAATTTAATGCTCAAAAATAACAAATTAAAATAAAAATTTTCAACTGCTTTTCAGTTATTGCCAATTTTGTTGAAAAATATTATTTTTTGAGCTTCAAATGTTGTTTTGAAAACAACAAACATATAGAAATATAAAAAAATAAGAAAAAATTATTCAAGCTTGGTTCGTAAACTGTATTTATTCCTTTTTTATGTGAAAGTAAATCTAAGAAAATTTTTTACCTATTACTAGAATTGTGTTTTTTTAAGTGAAATATCAAAAATCAAAATTAGTTCAGTACTTGAAAAAATACAAAGTCTTAAAAAGAAAAAATAAGTCTTAATTTCCATACAAATTGCATATTCAAACGTTAAAATATTTTTACCTTTTTTATATTGAACCTTTTTATTGAGTATTAGTGGGTGCATTTACATGAAGCTGGATGACTAAAAAAAGCGAGTTTCATAACTTTAAAAAATCGTAGTAAAATTTATCAAGTAATAAACAAAATAATTAAAATTTATCTTAAAGCTTCTTATGACCGAGCTTCTTATGATCAATTTTATTGTGTGAGTGTGTGTTATTAAATGTTATAGGCTGGTCGATTTGTATCAGGCATGAAAAGTTTAAAAAAGGGGGACATAGGGGTGCACTTTACCAATTTTGTGAATTCTTTCTTCACTTAAAAATTTTTGTATATAAACGTGGACATTCTGTAAAAAATTCCTAAAGAAACAAATTCACAAATTCAACGATCACGGCTGAACCACCGAAGCTATCCACCTTATATTCACAACATGTGTTCGTGTGGTCCTCTGAAATTTTAGTGTTTTTTTTAAATCCTCCTAGGTTGCGCTGTGGTCGATATTTTAAAAAAGTATATTTATAAACCGATAAAAATCGACCACAGCGCAACCTAGGAGGCTTTAAAAAAAACCACTAAAATTTCCGAGGACCACACGAATACATGTTGTGAATATAAGGTGGATAGCTTCAGTGGTTCAGCCGTGATGGTCAAAAATACATAAGCACCAACGTTAAGAAAAAAAATCACAAAATTTAAGATGTGAAATTGTAAAGTGCCCCCTTTTTAAACTTTTCATGACCGATCCCAAAACCGCCCAGACAACATCGGTTTGCAAATGGACCCAGCCAATGTACAATGATTCAAAAACTGGACCCTCAAATTTTAAGCCGACTCTAAGACTAATATCAACGTTTTCAGAAGATTTATTTAAAGAAAACAAGGGTTACTAAGCATTACTTTTTAAATAATAAAAAACTACTGAAATCTGTCTTAAAGTTTTAATATATGATTGTACTGTGATTTTATAATAATTATGTTTTTAAAATAGTACCTCAATTAAAATTATTACTAAATGTATTAAAATTTTAAACAAACAAACAAATCCAACAAATTTACAAGATTACTTTATATTACCACACCATCCAATATTTAAAAAAAAAAACTCGATTTATAGAGGTCACGGATGGCTATTCTAGAGTCGACATATTTGGGCAATCATCATAACATAAACCAAGGATTATCTTGAGCAACTGTGCCGAACAATTTTTTTTGTGAGGCGCCTTAATGGACATTGCCTGCCTCAATAAATACGGCTTTTGGAATCGGAATCTATGACATTTCAAAGTGCCTGCTTATCAAAGAGTGCCAGGTTGCCTTCAAAATCTTCATTTAACAGTGGATCGTCCATGGAACAACCAAATGTTTGATTCTGCTTAATGCTATGCTCTCGCCGCAGCTGCTTGCGCTGCTTCTTACTGCCGTTAATATTTCCATTGTCATTTCCATTACCATTACCGCTGCCGTTGCCATTGTCATTACCATTCACTGGGAAGCCATTACGAATTTTTACATTTCCATTGCAATTCAAAAACGATGCTGGAGGAGCATTGATATCGGTGGGCTTGCAGCAGAACAAACCTTCCACATTGTAGCTGGTCCCAGTGGAGAGCGAGGTAGAGGAACATGAGTTGAAGGCGGCTTCCATGCGTACTTCAACCTTTGGTGGAATAAGATTTCCAAAAAACTGTGCCACACTATTTGAAGTGCAGGGTGGAGATCGAGGAGTGCAAGCATTGTTCGGAAATATCGAAGGATGCGGTACACAGGGTATGGGTGGAAAATGTTCTGCAGGCGGGGATCTGCAACAAAGAATTATATTAAAAATTTTACTAGATTCGAATGTTGAGTACGCAACCTTTGTTGGCCATTGTACGCAATGCTTATATCCGTCATCTGACTGGCTATATTGGAGATGCTCACATTGGGCGAATCATTAAATAGTTGTTGAAGTTTGTGCCCATTAACGATATTGGCAAAGTTGGGCTGCTTCACAGGCTAAAATGTATGTCCTGTTTTAATATGTAAGATACTAAACTTGGAAAATTAAATTTCATAAATTTTCCTAGCCAAATTTTGGAGGTGTATGCCACACCACAATTCACAATCCACAATTAATAAGATATTGCTAAGTCCTTTTAAATTCGAAATAATTGTATTTTTAGCTGGGTAGAAATTTTTCAAGTGAGCTCATGATTTTCAATGTTGTGATGTAAATTAAAAATATTTACAGGCACAAAACCTATTTCGAAGTAGAAAATAATGGCATACAAATTTTTGCAAAAAAATAGTTTGTTTCCTTGCAAATAGACTTAGAAATTTTTTGAGTTTCTTAAAAAAAAGGGATTTTCTCTTAAAATATTCATAGAAAATTGATTTTTGTAGGCTTTGGCCGTAAAATTAAACACGAGTTTTAATTTTGATTTTATGTATATACTTTTCGATATTTCGACTAAAATTGTTAGTCATCATCAAGACCGACCTACAGCAAAAAACATAGAATCATTAATCACAACACTTAAACGTTATATTAACACAATAAATTCAATAAAAAGCAATAAAAATTACAATTAAACATTAAAAAATTATCATTACCAGTAACACTAAACAAAAAGGTACTTGTTACAAAGAATTACTTTCGTTAACTAATGTTTTGTCTAATTAAATGTTTGTAAATATGAGCGCAGTTATCAGTGTCTGTTTAATAGTTAAGTCTCTTTTGTTTGGGTGTGTTGATTATGTGGAGCATCTCTATTGTGTATCTTCGTTTGTAATTGTGCTCTTGTTGCAGAATCTTCGTTTCTTTAAAGTTGGGAGAGTGACCAAACTTTACGCAATGGGCCGCAAGTGCTGTTTTATTGTCAATCTTGTTGTTTATGTCCGATTTGTGCGCTGATATTCGTGTTCTTAATTTAGATTTTGTCGTTCCAACATATACTTGTTCGCATACATTGTCCTCGTCTCCTTTACATTTAATTTTATAGACCAAGTTTGACTTGTCCATGTCTTCAATTTTTGATTTCGTGTTACTATAGATGTTTCTTAAGGTGTTATAAGATTTTGGTGCAAGTTGAACCTTGTTTTTGTTATATAAGTCGGTTTTTTTTTTAATTTTTCCGTAAAGCCTTCTACATATGTGACTCCTTTGTAAATAAATGTTTTCTTATATTGGTTATTATTATTTTTAGCGTCGCTTTCTTTAAGCAACCGGGCTATCGTCGGTTATGGAAAATCATTATTAATTAATATATTTTTAATTTTACGTTTGTTGTTTATTTGGAAAATGTCATCACTTATGTTTAGTTCTCTGTTAATAAAGTTTTTCGCCATGTTTATTATTGTCTTTTTTGGATGTTTTTAATTGAAATTTATGAGACGTTCTGATGCTATTTGTTTTTGATACCAATCCGTTTTTAATATATTGTTGTTCCTTATTAGTTTTGTGTCTAGATATGGTAGTTGACCCTTTTTTTTCTTCCTCTATCGTAAATTTTATGTATCTGTGGCAAGTGTTGAAACTTTCCAATGTTGTGACTATCTTATCCGTTTTTATGATACAAAAAATGTCATCCACGTATTTTGTTAAAAGTCTAGGTTTTTGCTCAATGTTGTCCATAAAAATGTTTAAAATTTCTTCCATTACGGTGTCTGCAATAAAACCAAAATATATGGTTTGGTCATACTTAAAATAATTGTTGTCTATCAGACAAAATTTAAGCATGTCCATAAATAGTTCTTTTGGTATATTTGTATGTTTTTCTATAGTGTCTCATGTCTTGTATATTGTTTTGATAGCGAAATCCACTGGAATGCTAGGGAAAAGTGATACCACGTCAAAAGAAACCATTAGTTCATCGTCACATATGTAGCTGTTGTTTATTTTGTTCTTTAATTCTGCCGCGTCGTTAATGTTATATATGGAATTTATCGTCAAGTATTTTAATATTTTAGAAAGATATTTGCATAAGCTATATGTAGGTGAATTAATTGATGAGCAGATCGGTCTCAGTGGCATGTCTTGTTTGTGTATTTTTGGGAGCCCATAAATTCGTGGGGCCGTGGCATTGTATGTTATTAGTTTGTATTTTTCCTGTATCGTTATTAATTCTCTCTTGAATAGTTTATCAACCAGAATTTTGTTTTTTTGTTGTAGTGTTGTTATTGGATCTCTTCTTAGTGTTTTATATGTTCCATTGTATCGTAATATTGCACGCATACCCTTTTCATAATCTGTTTTTTCCATCGCTACCGTCTTTTTCCCTTTATCTGCTTCCACAATAATGATATCATTATTTGATTTTAAGAACTCTCTTGTTGTTTTTGTTAGATTTATTATGTACTTGTCTCTTACTGTTGGTTGCGTTACTCTTAAATGTCTTTCTATTAATGTTGTTAGTCGTACTCTAGATATGTCTTGTTCTTCTCTATCTTCTAACGATCGTATGCAATCTTCTCCTTCGGCAATTAAGCTAAACATGGGGAACTGTTGCTTAGTCGATGGTAAGGCGAACTTCGGCCCGTGCGCGAGTAACCATTGCACATCTTTAGGTATACTTTTGTTTGTTTTGTTTACAAACCATTCGTTGGTAGTGTTGTTATTAATGTTGAGTTGTTGCATTTGTTTTTCTCTTAGTGTTTAAAATTTTTTGTCATTTCTCGCTGTTATTTCTTGTTTTTCTACTGCAGTTATTGTTATGTTGTGGGAGAAAATTACTTGTGCATCTTCTTTACACACTTTTTTGGTTATGGCGGAATCTATTTTGTTTTTATGTATCATCTTTTCTTTTAATATTTTATATTTATATGTTATTAGCTGATTTAATTTTATATGTTGGAATTTTATTGTATGCTTTTCTATTGTTTTTGTTAATTGTGGCGGTAGTTTATTATTGCAGATTTGTATAGGAAATATTTTGTGAACATTTTTTGTTGTGCTGCGTTTGTTTTGCTGGGTGGAGCTAAAGATTTTCATTTTATGTGAACCCAAAAAGCGAGCACAAAAATGTTGTAACAGTTTCCTAATCTTTAATATTTGGAGCTTCATTTGGTCAAAATTATTTAAATTTTCCGCATTCAGCTCTGCGTCATATAAGCAATTGTTTTTAAAATATTGGTAAAAAAGTAGGGAAAAATAGCGGTATCACAATTTTTGAAATGCCCTTGTTGGATGCATTTATTTCTGTTTATCCTCTCAAATTTTCTATGAATAGTTTAAGAGAAAATCACCTTTTTCCGAAGAAACTAAAAAAATTTCTAAGTTTATTTGCAAGGAAAAAAAAACTATTTTTTTGCAAAAATTTGTATGCCATTATTTTCTTCTATGAAATAGGTTGTGTGCCTGTAAATATTTTTAATTAACATCACAACATTGAAAATCATGAGCTCACTTGAAAAATTTCTACCCAGCTATTATTCTGTATACTTGTGGCATGCGTCAACAAATTTTTTGCTGCTGTTCTGCAGAATTTTATTTTTAAAGTCGTAGAAGCAGCAATGAGAATCGGTGAAGCGAGGTGTATTTGTTAATGTTTCGTTTTTTGTTTACGACCGCGAGAAGAAATCAGAACAAAGCAAACCATTATGTTTCGGTCTCACTTTTCGGCCTGCTAGGGGTTGTGCTTGTGTTTAAGTTGAATAGCTATATGCAAGTAAAGCGGAGTAATTATTTATATTTAAAAAAAAAAACATAACAGATCAAAAACGAACCGTTCGCTAATATAGAATAGGTGTCTCTTGCGATGATTCAAAAATCATTTATTCATAGAAAAGAAAAGCTTAACCAAACTTCATTTTTAAAATAATAATAATAATACTATTGAAATGCAGATACGATAAATGTAGATAAGGCGATGTCATGCCTTAGCAATTAAAGTTGTTATAAATTATCACAAATTCCCACAATACAACTAATATATTACTAATTTTGCCTAACACAAATTCTTACAAGATAATTAATTGTGGGTTATTTTTATTTTTCTTTATTAGTAAATAAAGAACAGATAGTCAGAATCCTAAGACCGAGACGGATACCGATTAGGTATCCAATGCTTACCTTTAAAAGGCAATCAAGCGCGCTAAGGTTTTAAGTTTTTGGTTAAAAAATTATTTTAATACCATATGAGTTATATGAAAGGTTGTTTTGGTTTTATGTCATAATTTTGGCTAAAATCATGTTAGAAGCTCCAGATTTTGTTGGTTTATAGTGCTTTATGTGTGGAACACAGCTAAATTAAAAACTAAGTTCTGTCTTAGGTCGACTTAAGCGATTATTGCTTACCGAAACAAATTTATTGTTTAACCTAGGATGGGCTATTCTTTTAACATTTTCTTCGTGTCATGTTTTTTATAGTTTTGGTTGTTGCACTTTTCATTTCACTATTATTTTAATGAGAATAAAATCGCAACAATATTTAAAAGTTTTCACAAACATTTATAGCTGTTATTTGCGTTACTCACTGTTACAATATTAAAAAAATAAATTGACGTATCTGGAGCAAAGTCGCGGAGTGTTGCTACTTAGTATTTACATATGATGAATTTCATTCAAAAATCGAGATAATACTGAAATTTTGAACCCGACCACCTCAGATATCGATGAAATTTTGTTCATAGCTAAATTTGATCAATACAAACAAACTCTCATTTTTAGAAATGATTGTTTTGCGATTTTTTGGGCGTGGCACAGTGGGAAAGTTTTCGAAAAAACGCGAAAATTGTCAAAAAGAGCTCCATTTAAACTACAATAACTCAGAATCGGCTGAACCGATTTCCATGATCTTGGTATCATTAAAAAGATATTTTAACAGGCTTTATGACACGTTTTATGACACAAAAAAAATTACACTGTAAAAATTTATAAAAAAAGAAAATTTTAACTAACGAAAAATCCAAAAAGATCAAGGGTTTTTTTACAGTGTATTACTTTTTTAGAAAGGTTTATCCTTCACCTATACCATATCAAAAAATAAAAATGGGTTCTTTTTTAGTTTTTTTTATATAATTTTTTAAGTAGTGTCACTTCAAGTAATTGCCCCCTTATATTTTATATTTACAGGTAAAATAAAACAGTACAACACATGATTTGCCAACTCAATTCTGAGAACTGTATGTGAAATTAGACCCAAAACGAAGAATTTCTGCATCATTCGTTTTGTCTTCTTACCTGCCAAAATATTTTTAATATCGATTTGAAGTTAGTACTATCGTATTGGGGAATTTATCACGTTTTAGGCCCTGTTGTTTGACATAGCTCGACAACCACTAGCCCGATTTAGTTGAAATAAAGTTTAAAAAATTAAAAATTACAATTTCCTTAATCTGATCATATATTGTTTTCCTATAAAAGCCACAGTTTCCAAGTTAAAAATAAGCGCATGAAGAAAAAAAATATTTTTTTTTTAAATTCATAAAAAATACAAAACGGAAATAAGTTTCAAGTCTAGTTACTTTTTCGCAAAGTCACATAACCTATGAGCAAAATGAGACAAAGATCATGAAAATCGATGCACGAGTTTTGCTTTTATTCGCAATTGAGTAAAGGTATGAATTTCAAAAATCAGTTATAGCCACCACCCTTAAAATAAAAAAATTTTGAATTGCTCAGTAAACAAATTTTTTCGATCTTTTTTCTGTATTTTTCGGACGATATGACCACAAACGTAACAAAATTCATCCAAATTTGGGCACTTGTTGTTTTCCATATTGATATATTTCATGTTTTGTTGTTATTCACTTTTAAAAAACTGGAGAAAAATCACTTTCACTGTTCGCGTTCGTCGGCACTGCCTGAATGACAAAAATCGATCAATGCACATCTATAAATACTACGTATTTTTCAATATTTTACGGCCAGGTACTTATAAATGGGCGCATATTTTAAGGGTGGCTGGCTATATACCTGATTCAGCACTTGTACGTTTCAAATTGTGCAAAACTTTCCAAATAATCAGCACCCTTAAATGTGTGTTTATTTATTATTTTGTTTATTCCTTTTTTTTAATTCTCAGAATCATAAAAAAGGTGTCAATGTTTTCTCCAAATATTGTTGTGCATAAAACGTGAAAAATTCCCCTATACGATAGTTACTAACTTCAAATCGATATTAAAAATATTTTGGCAGGTAAGAAGACAAAACGAATGATGCAGAAATTCTTCTTTTTGGGTCTAATTTTACATACAGTTCTCAGAATTGAGTTGGCAATCAATGAACTGAAAAATGTTGTACTGTGTAAATAAACATTGTCCCAGGAAAATTATGAATATGTTTTAACCCCAAAAAGTTCTTGCTTGCCTTAAAAATTGCACCTGATAAATGCACCTGATGAACGTACCGAAATTCATAATTATAAACAGTTTCGAGAAGCCAAGGTATCCCATTACAATTTTTACGCGTATATTTTAAAAATTTGAGTGAATATGAATTCAAACAATAAGTACAGATGCATAAAAATATCTAATAAGTGTTGCGCTTCGCTTCGTAAAATAAGTGAAAACGAGGCTGCAAATATAATTGAATATTTTCCAGCTGTCGCCAGCATTCATTGTAGCCGTATTTGCGAAACTTGCCGGAATACACTGAGAAAAGCGCGCAGTCGTAATGAATCCAACGTGGAGCAGAATGAAGTCTCAAATTATTTACCAACAACGCCCAGCGATGAAATTAGGGAAGAATTGAATTAACTTCCAACTTGTACCAGCCGTAATGTAAACATCGAAAGCAACGAACTCATTGAAAATATAAATGATCATATTATTCCTCATCTACCAAACCAAATGTCGCCTCTTAAGAGGAAATATATCAAACGAGATGCATACAGAAATAGAAAATCACTGCAAATTTTGGAAAATGAAGCAGATTCACTTGGAGCTGATCCATTGTCTGATTTGTCAGCGCAACTTGAAAACGTCAAAGCCATTTACGAAGAAATTTTGCAAAACATCAAATATCAAATAGAGAACAGCTCAAATCTTTTGGAAAAGCAAAAACTTTTATCTCTCTTACCAATCAATATGAGTCACGCAGAAATTAAAGATCGTTTTTGGGATGATATATCTCACGATTGTATCAAAAAAAGTAAAGATATCCAAAGGAATAAAACGAAGATTGCAGATATCAATGTTTTAAAAATGAGCACACGTAGTTTACCAACCGAAACTCTAAGCACAGTCAAGTTATTTTATGAAGATGATGAAATTAGCCGAATGATGCCAGGATCGCAAGATTCAATTACTGTTAAACAAGGAAACTTACGTGAAAAAGTTCAAAAAAGACTGATGTTATCTTCACTACGCGAATCTTACTACGAATTTAAAAAAAACCATCCCCTGGCCAAAGTGGGTTTTACAAAATTTACAATGTTAAGGCCAAAAAGTTGTATGAAACTTGGAGTTGGAAACCAGCAAAATATCTGTGTATGCACATTGCATCAGAATATGAAATTGATGTTTGAAAAAAGTGGCTTAAAATCAATTTGTATTGAAAGAAAATGCACATTTACCGACTACAAAGATGTTCTCAAATTCGTTGTTTGTGATGGTGACATAGAAAAAAGCGAGTGTTGCGTTTCAATGTGTGGTCACTGCTTCAAAAATTTAAATAATCTAAAAACGCATATGCTAAAACATTTTGAAAATAACCAAACTGAAGAAATAATATACAAAAAGTGGAATACAACGATTAGATGTATTCTGGAAACGTTAACCACCAACCCAGAATCATTTGTCAGCGATTTTACTAAACACATCAAAGTTCTGATTCCGCATCATTTCATAGCAAAGCGACAATCTGAATTTATCAGCAATAAAAGAGCGGCGCTGTTAACAGGAGAAATGTTAATTCAAATGGACTTTGCTGAAAATTATGCATTTCTTGTACAAGATGCCGTGCAAGGATACCATTGGAATAATGATCAGGCTACAATACATCCGTTAGTTATTTATTACAAAGGTAATTATTTTAATATTTTGGTATTAGTAAACACATCCATCCACACACACTCATCAAAATATTTAATATTTTTTATTTATTTGTTTTTTCCTTTGTTTGTTTATTTTCAGATAACGATAAATTGACTCATAAAAGCTTCGCCATAATATCTGATTGCAATACCCATGATAGTATAGCAGTTCATCTATATATTTAAAAAATGATACAGTTCGTGAAGGCCAATACAACCAACAATATTAATAAAATCATTTACGTATCAGATGGTGCAGGAGCACAATATAAAAATAAATATAACTTCATTAATTTATGCCATCACAAATCTGATTTTGGTATTGACGCTGAATGGCACTTTTATGCTACCAGTCACGGAAAATCTGCATGTGATGGAATCGAAGGAACATTGAAGAGAGGTGCTCGAAATTATAGTATTGCAAATAAAAATGAAATCCAGACAACGAGGCAACTCTATCACTGGGCATCAGAAACATATAAGACTACCATACAAGTTGCTTACGCAGATGCTGACGAATACAACAACGTTAAAGAAAAGCTATTTTCAAGATATAAAGAAGCTCAAACTATAACAGGAACTCAAGGCTTTCATTCATTCATTCCGATAAATGAAACTTTTGTACATGTGCGCAGATATTCTGACTGTGCCAAATTTGAGCAGCGCAAAATTTCTTACAAATAATTAACTTAAAAAAAATGTATATAAAATAAAACACAAATTAATAAAAACATGGCAAATAATATAAACAATTGTTGATGGTTTTTTATTTGTAAACATTTAAAAAATGTTATAATTGTTGAACTATTTTGTAAATGTGTAAGAATGTGACCTGATATTTTCGCTGTTATTCGAATTATTTCGAAAACTTTCGGTACGTATTACTAGAAGTGACACTACTTAAAAAATTGGGGTTAAAACATATTCATAATTTTCCTAGGACTATGTTTATTTATTTAACCTGTAAATATAAAATATAAGGGCAATTACTAGAAGTGACACTACTTAAAAAATTATATAAAAAAAACTAAAAAAGAACCCATTTTTATTTTTTGATATGGTATAGGTGGAGGATAAACCTTTCTAAAAAAGTAATACACTGTAAAAATACCCTTGATCTTTTTGGATTTTTCGTTAGCTAAAATTTTCTTTTTTTATAAATTTTTTACAGTGTAATTTTTTTTGTGTCATAAAACGTGTCATAAAGCCTGTTAAAATATCTTTTTAATGATACCAAGATCATGGAAATCGGTTCAGCCGATTCTGAGTTATTGTAGTTTAAATGGAGCTCTTTTTGACCATTTTCGCGTTTTTTCGAAAACTTTCCCACTGTGCCACGCCAAAAAATCGCAAAACAGTCATTTCTAAAAATGAGAGTTTGTTTGTATTAATCAAATTTAGCTATGAACAAAATTTCATCGATATCTGAGGGGGTCGGGTTCAATGCATCTCGATTTTTACATGAAATTCATCATATGTATATATTTTAATTAAAATTATTATAAATTAAATTAAAGTTGGGATAGAAAAGTTAAAAATATTAAAAAACCAAATTTAGACATAATTCTAGTTCGGGCCATAAAGGGATATATAATAAAATGCTTCACAAAATTTTAAGTTAATCGGTCTATTAGAACTTGAGATATCATGTCAACAGTTTTGGAAAAAGTAGTTTCGAGAAAAACGCGTTTACAGCTTTTAAGTTCAGTTTCATGCAGACTAACTGACTACTCTAAAATTTCCATTACTTTTAAAATTATTCGAATTTCGACACTCCAAGACTGCCTTAAATCAGCTTCAGTCTTAAAATGACTCCTGCAATACATCCTAAGACTAAACATACATTTTAGCAACTCTACCCATTAAGCCAAATAAGTTTGGAATACAATTTTAGTATTATAAAATTCTAAAAGAGTGTGTTGGAATTATCACTGAATACAGGCACTGATATCAAAATTGTTAGTAATGGAACTTTGTTTTTTATTGCAATTGTAATTTGGAATACTTGCAGAATTCCCTTATAATGTGGAAGTTGTGAAACTATTGCCTCTGAAAGCATTTTCCAATCATGCTTTGAAAACGCTTGTAAATTGAACTTACTACAAGCATTATTATAAGAAGCTTACTTTTATCATGTTTCGATACAATTTTAGAACGCAACTTGTAAATTTATTACGTAGACAAGTGTTTTCAAAGCATGTTTGTAAAAGGCTTTCATTATTACATTGCTGGTAAGCTTGCCTTGAAAACACTATTACACAATTGGGTAGCAGACTTACTTGTAATACATGTCCGTATAATCACATAGCACCTCACAATCATATAGTCTTAAAGAGTGGCACTAGCACTTTGAAAAGTTCATGCATCAACTGCTTTTCCAGTAGCCAGCAGCCAGCCAACACCATAGTGGCTTTATGGCGAACATCATGACAAAAGGCGTTATAAATCATCTGCATTATAAAATGTTTTAATTTATAAAAAAATTTCAATAAGAACACCTACCAGTTCCGCATATCCACGCGCTTCATCCGGCCTATTGTAGTATAATTCAATGCGTTCGTACTTTACCAAAGCAGTCACTGTTTTGCACAACTTTAACATCTTGCCTGGAGGTCCATCGGGGTGCTTTTGTTTGCTTAGCGCTTCGGCAATCTTGCGATCCAGTCCTAGTTGCTGTAGTTTTTTTGTACAATTCCAGTGATTTTTTGTATAAAACGTTTCTGACCTGGCTGTTGCGCTCGAGTGTTCAATTGCTTTTCAGCCAAATCAAACCGTACCAGAACGGGCAGCACTAGCTGGGTGGTCTTAATTAAAGTGAATTAAAGTGAAAAACATTCGGAATAAGCGTCGACATTTATTTAATGTGTACAAAGCCAATGACACGCATTTATTTTTATTTATTTATTAATCAAATAGAATCACATACACAAAAAATGAGTTACACCAAAGTACATAAAAACGGAAAAAACATATGTTTTGACGTCACAAATTTTAAGTTTCCTATCTCTTTATCTCTGTCAGTGTACCGCATCCAACGAAAGATTTTTCTCCACTTTAAAGAGAGTAAAGTCGTATCTTCGTACAACAATGGGAGATGACCGTTGCTGATGCTGATGGCTGTGGAACCAGAAATGGTAAAAAAGTTCAACAAGGAAGATCTCGTTAACGAGTTTGCCCTCAAACGTCAACGTCGTTATCCAATGGAATAAATCCAATATATATTTTCCCGTTAAAGGATTACAAATTTTATTTTTAAGTCCATGGATTTAAAGGCTTCTGTGTGTATATTGTAATATGTATTAAATTCATATATATGTGTATAACTATGTGTAAATGTATATAACTATGGTTTTATTAAATATTATGTTTTACGAAAAAAATCTTATTATGCCATTTAAATTTTCGCCCCCCTAAGGTTTTGGTGAAATGACGCCACTGTCACTGAAACAATTTTTTTATTACTGAAGACTATGTGAAAAAAAAATCCCAAATCATAAATATATATACAATTCTATTTTTCAGGACGATATTTTGAACAGCTTTAGGGAAAACTTTTTTCAAATTCGTGAGAATATCGCACTTTCTGAAAGAGTGTGCCAACTAAAAAATGTATTTAGTGTAAATTGTAGTAATACTATTCAACACCTTCAATTTAAGAGTTATTAGAAGTTTCTAAGTGCTCTGGAATCAAAGTTCTAGTATTTTTAAGAGTTTGTAATTCTAGAGTTTTCATATCTGCGAACGCTCATTTTTTATCTCTGGATATTTCAAATCCAGACTTAAGTGCGTAGAATGTACGATTTTACATATTTTATCGATTTTAAAGCAATATTTCTGAATTAATATTTTTTAATTTCACTCTTATAGTATTAAGATTATTATGATAATTGATTACACGGTGCTACAGTGGAAATGTACTTTTACTCTTTTTTAAGTGACATAGTCTAGGTTATAGGTCAGGTCAAGTATAAAACGAAACCATATTTGAAATTGTTAATACACCGCAAAATTTGAAAAATTTGCACTCTAATGTGCATGCTACTGCGCCTGCGACAAGAATGATTGTCCTAAGCAAGCGCGATGGTTTTACATTCTCTTGTTGTCTTGCTGTTCCCTGTTCACTTGTTTTGTTTTCCCTGCCTGTGTATATGTGACTGTATACATGGGTTTGCATGTTTGTGTGTGTGTATTTATTATTTGTTTCTTTAATTGCTATTCAATACATTTATATTCAATAAAATATACTTTTAATACCTTTTTTTGATATAAACTACTTATATTCTATGTATTTCCATATGTTTCATTACCAAAATAAATAATAAATCTTTCAAATTCAATTCATTTTCATAGTTAATTTACATCTCATTTATTCATTTACAAAATTCATTTTACTAGTTTATTTCTCTCAAAATTTTTGTTGTTCGCTGACGAGGTTAAATTATTTCTAAAAATTTCTCATTCTTCGGATTGCTTATCGTTACAGAATGAGTTAAACACTTTGAGTCATTGGTGTTCGATAAATTTAAACATAACCAAATGTTGTATAAGTAGTTTCATATACGAAGTGTAGTAACAAATTGTTTTTTATTACTCTAACGATAATCGTAATCTAATCCGCAAACATGAGTATAAGGATTTAGGTGTAATTTTTTACTCGAATTTTAGTTTCAAAATTCATTTTGACTATGTTATCTCTGAATCATATTCTATGATGGGTTTTATAAAGAGAAATTCTCATATTTTTAGAGATCCTTTGACAGTTAAAGCACTATAGAGGTATTCACACCAACTTGGGTAGTTTGGTATGTGTAGTTGGGTATGGGTAGATTGAGTACTTTTGATTATTGCGAGCACCCTAAATTGCAATTGAGTACTTTGTATAATAGTTTTGGGCAGTGCTGCATGTTTGTTTGATCTCCTCGAAATATTCACGATTTTTTGATGCAGTTAATATTTTACAAATTTTAATGCTTCAAATGTTATTTATAATATTATATATACATAGTTATTATTAATAACAATAATATAATTGTTATATTGGCTATAAAAGAACTTTCAATTTAACTTTTTGATAAAACTTACAGCATTGGCATCGCTGTTCCTACATTACTATTTGTTAGTGATGTTGATATTGGGTTCATTAAAATCGGTTCATCTATCTTCGATCTCATCCTTGTTTAACTTTATTTGTCTTCGGTCCATCTTTTGACTTCGGTTTTAACAATAACATGTTGATAATAACAAAGAAAGCTTACTTTAAAATGGTTGCTCAAATGTTAAATTTTACACCAACAAATATGTGAGTGTGCTTAATGTCAAACAAACTATTGAAGCCCCCATATAATACTACATGTTGGATGGACAAGTTCTACAAAATAACAGGATTGCTTTTGTTGGCCCTACACGATCGCACACGTTGAATTTACTTTATTATTTTGTAGCTGTCAAATTGTTAACATCAAGTGAAAACGATTGTTATGAACATTTATTTTTATATTTTTCACTTTTAATATCCCAAGACTCTGCGAAACTTTTGTAAAGCTCAAAAACTTCGAGTCAAAATTGAACATTTGTTACTCTCTTCAGTTTTGCAGCGAGATATGCACTTCTGAAAAATTATAATCGAATGATAAAATACTCTGAGCTGGATGGAAACGCACAGAAACGGCCGCAAATGTCGGATGGACCAATCGAAAAGTCAATAATATTTGTCTTTCATCGGACATGTCTAGCAACTTGGTTTTAGCTCACAAACGATACTACATGTGTGACATGACAGGTCCACCTAACATGTAGTTCCGTCTGGGGTTACCTATAGAAAACGAAGACTTCCAAACTAATGGTAGAATTACAAAGTTTTGTCAGAATTACATTGGAGAAAAAAAGTGAGATAGATGTCAAAGTCAGCTATTCGAATTTGTTTTTCCTAATAGGCCCCCTAACGGTAATACATGTTGAATGGCGTAACATGTCACCACAAATGAAGTGGTTTTTAGTTAGTGAGCTAAAAACCAAGTTGGATGGACATGTCTGATGAAAGACAAAAATTTTTGACTTTTCGGTCGGTCCTTCTGGTCGGTCCATCCAACTTAAGGCCCGACGAAACGAGACGATTCCAACTTGCATTTAACCAAAATGAAACGGTTTGCTCAACTCGTCTGAAACAGCTGATCAATTGCGAACAGAGTGTCTTTTAGTTATCAACAAATGTGCAATCATAATTTTATTAATTATTATGATTGCACATAAACATTTGTGAACTATGAGTGAAAAAATTTCGCACACTTTGAACAGCTGTTGTTGACGAGTTGAGATGTCCTAACCAGGGTTCAGAATATTCACACATCTTCACTCACAAACATTTGCTTGAAGCACACAACACACAATGTTATTTTCATTTCATTTTTGTGTGTAACGTAGTTATCGTGTTGTTGATCATCCAACATGAATTCTTCGTTTTAATATTTGCTTGTGCGTCACAAACTCCAACAATGATCGATCTCAACAATTCTCTGTGTTTCAGTTTTACACTTATGTTTGCGTCAAAATGTTCATGTTGGAGAATTCAGGCCTTTGTCAAAACCAAAACAAAGTCAATTTTTCCAACATGAATAAGTGGTGTTTGCAAAATTGTCTTTGTTTGTGTCGGTCAATAAGATCGATCACTACCGTCGTGTGGAGTAAAAAACAAATGCTGTTCTGGTTGCTGTGCAGCGTATTGAATTGGTTTTTGGCCAAGTGTAGCAAATTTCGGCGTCAATTAGAAAATATTTTAAAATATTAAAATAATAACCTAATAATATGTTTTTTCAAGAGATTTAAACGTCATTTATCAGTGTTAAGGGGTCGCTGATTTCGAATCTAAAGTCAGAATGTTAAAATTCAAGATGGTGGATAGGGTTGCCACCTTAATTTTTTGTAGTTTTATGAATTCGGGGCTGGCAAAAAAAAAATGGTACACTAAAAATGGGTCGCTGAACCCGAATCCGTTGTCAGAATTTTCAAATTATGAAATTTTGAAATGATAGGGTTGCCACCTAATATTATATCTTTTCAAGAGTTTTAAACGTCATTTATCAGTATTAAGGGGTCGCTGATTTCGAATCTAAAGTCAGAATTTTAAAATTCAAGATGGTGGATAGGGTTGCCACCTTAATTTTTTGTAGTTTTATGAATTCGGGGCTGGCAAAAAAATGGTATACTAAAAATGGGTCGCTGAACCCGAATCCGTTGTCAGAATTTCCAAATTATAAAATTTTGAAATAATAGGGTTGCCATCTAATAGTATGTCTTTTCAAGAGTTTTAAACGTCATTTATCAGTGTTAAGGGGTCGCTGATATCGAATTTCGAAAATTTTATAATTTGAAAATTCTGACAACGGATTCGGATTGAGGGACCCATTTTTGGTGTACCATTTTTTTTTGCCAGCCCCGAATTCATAAAACTACAAAAAATTAAGGTGGCAACCCTATCCCCATCTTGAATTTTAAAATTCTGACTTTAGATTCGAAATCAGCGACCCCTTAATACTGATAAATGACGTTTAAAACTCTTGAGAAGATATAATATTAGGTGGCAACCCTATTATTTCAAAATTTCATAATATGAAAATTCTGACAACGGATTCGGATTCAGCGACCCATTTTTAGTGTACCATTTTTTTTTGCCAGCCCCGAATTCATAAAACTAAAAAAAATTAAGGTGGCAACCCTATCCCCATCTTAAATTTTAAAATTCTGACTTTAGATTCGAAATCAGCGACCCCTTAATACTGATAAATGACGTTTAAAACTCTTGAAAAGATATAATATTAGGTGGCAACCCTATTATTTCAAAATTTCATAATTTGAAAATTCTGACAACGGATTCGGATTCAGCGACCCATTTTTAGTGTACCATTTTTTTTTGCCAGCCCCGAATTCATAAAACTAAAAAAAATTAAGGTGGCAACCCTATCCCCCATCTTGAATTTTAACATTCTGACTTTAGATTCGAAATCAGCGACCCCTTAACACTGATAAATGACGTTTAAATTAAAGCTCTGCAAAGAACCATCCAAGAACACCAGTTGTGTGTTGTTATTTTTTCTTATATCTACTTGTATCTGTTTCGCTCTCTAAGCATTGAGTATGCATGGAATATTTCGCATTTAGATAACGATGGAATAGGTATGAGAGAGTGAAATTACCAAGTATCAAAAATACTAGTTTGAGCACATACAGAACAAACAGATATATCGATATTACTGTTATCTTTATTTGGAATATCTGGAGTATGTGACGTTGCAAGCATAAAGATTAAAGAGCGAAATAAACAACAAAAAAAGAAATAAAGTTTTGAAATAATAGGGTTGCCACCTAATAATATGTATTTTTTAGAATTTTAAACATCATTTAACAGTATTAGGGAGTCACTGATTTCGAATCTGAAGTCAGAATTTTAAAATGCAAAATGGTGGATAGGGTTGCCACCTTAATTTTTTGTATTTTTATGAATTCGGGGCTGGCAAAAAAAAATGATACACCAAAAATGGGTCGCTGAATCCGAATCCGTGGCCAGAATTTCAATATGATAAAGTTTTGAAATAATAGGGTTGCCACCTAATAATATGTATTTTTTAGAATTTTAAACATCATTTAACAGTATTAGGGAGTCACTGATTTCGAATCTGAAGTCAGAATTTTAAAATGCAAAATGGTGGATAGGGTTGCCACCTTAATTTTTTGTATTTTTATGAATTCGGGGCTGGCAAAAAAAATGGTACATCAAAAATGGGTCGCTGAATCCGAATCCGCGGTCAGAATATTTAAATTATAAACTTTTGAAATAATAGGGTTGCTTTTACTTTTGAAAATACATATTATTAGGTGGCAGCCCTATTATTATAAAATTTTATCATTTTGAAATTCTGACCACGGATTCGGACTCAGCGACCCATTTTTGCGTACCATTTTTTTTGCCAGCCCCGAATTCATAAAAATACAAAAAATTAAGGTGGCAACCCTATCCACCATTTTGCATTTTAAAATTCTGACTTCAGATTCGAAATCAGTGGCTCCCTAATACTGTTAAATGATGTTTAAAATTCTAAAAAATACATATTATTAGGTGGCAACCCTATTATTTCAAAACTTTATCATATTGAAATTCTGGCCACGGATTCGGATTCAGCGACCCATTTTTGGTGTACCATTTTTTTTGCCAGCCCCGAATTCATAAAAATACAAAAATTAAGGTGGCAACCCTATCCACCATTTTGCATTTTAAAATTTTGAGTTCAGATTCGAAATCAGTAACTTCCCAATACTGTTCCCTCATGTTTAAAATTCTTAAAATAAAACATTTTTAGGTGGCAACCCTATGTGTAAAAAAATTTTCGAATTTTGAAATTCTGAAAACGGATTCGGATTCAGCGACCCATTTTTACCCTTTAGTTCGCGCCAGCCCCGAATTCGTAAAAATAAAAAATTAAGGTGGCAACCTTATCCAAATTTTAAAATTCTGACATCAGATTCGAAATCAGTAACCCCCCAATACTGTTTCCATATGCTTAAAAATCTGTATTTTCAAATACAAAGAGAACTATCTGGAATATCCATATTGAATGGATATATCCATTTAAAAAAGGGTTAAAACAGATACTCCACTTAGAGGAACAGATAAAGAAAAAAAAAGCTTACACTACAATGAGAGCCAGAGAAAGAGATGATAAGCTCTCTGCTTATTCCAAAGCATGTAAGCATATGTTCAGTTCTACTCCTTGTTGTATTTGTACCAATTTTATCAGGTTTTTACTTGTTTTATCTGTTTGTACAAGTAGAACGGATGGTTCGCTGCAGACCTTTAGTTTAAATATCTTGAAAAAACATATTATTAGGTTATTATTTTAATATTTTAAAATATTTTCTAATTGACGCCGAAATTTGCTACACTTGGCCAAAAAACAATTCAATACGCTGCACAGCAACCAGAACAGCATTTGTTTTTTACGCCACACGACGGTAGTGATCGATCTTAATGACCGACACAAACAAAGACAATTTTGCAAACACCACTTATTCATGTTGGAAATATTGTCTTTGTTTTGGTTTTGACAAAGGCCTGAATTCTCCAACATGAACATTTTGACGCAAACATAAGTGTAAAACTGAAACACAGAGAATTGTTGAGATCGATCATTGTTTGAGTTTGTGACGCACAAGCAAATATTAAAACGAAGAATTCATGTTGGATGATCAACAACACGATAACTACGTTACACACAAAAATGAAATGAAAATAACATTGTGTGTTGTGTGCTTCAAATAGTGTTTATTGACATTTATATTGGAGATTTCTGTTACATGAGTGAAAATTTCTGAACCCTGGTCCTAACACTACCTTGTCTAGTTATACCATGTACATGTCCATCCAACTTGTATTATTAACTGGGGGTCCTTATAAAACGCAGAGTTTCTGTTGTTTCGTTCTAATTGCAACTGTTCTGGTATTGGGTACTCAACTTTACCTAAATAAATATTGTTTGCACATTCAGTTGTTTATTGTTTATAAACTGCCGAAAAAAGTGAAAGATCTAGAGCTTGTGAATTTTTAGTTAATAAAAATTAGCTAAGAATCGTATTAAGCTAATAGAAGGTTATAAATGTAAAATACATAAGGTTTCTTTTAATTGGCAAAACAAAGCTGGTGACTCCGCGTATTCCTTATCTGATATTGTAATTACGCCATATCGGACCAACTCGCCACACTTTGCGAGGACAAAAAGAGTTGAATTCAATTTGCGATTTAGCAAATACCATGTCTGGGTGGAGCATTGCTTCGGCATTTTAAAAGAAAAGTTTGGTAGCTTAAAGGAGTTGAGAATGCTTAGAGGAGTTGGAATCGAATAAACTGATTCAACTAGTGAAGGAACCCACTTTTTTCCCCCAAAGTGATTTGCAAAGCCATAATATCCTTGACCTTTTTCTGACTTCACATCATGAAAAATATGATGTGAGTGTCAACGCACTTCTTGGTAACTCGGACCATTGTACCATATCCGCTGCTTTTCCATATTCTAACCCCTGCACCTCTACGCCTAAAGCCCCGAAGAGGACTGCATGGTTTTATGGAAAGGCAAATTGGACTGCGTTAAATAATTTTTATCGCAGCTTCAATTGGAAATTATGTTTCGCTGATAGAAATGTGAATGCCGCGGCTGTCATGGTACAAGAAATTATTCTATTGGGTATGCTGTCTTTCATCCCCAATAAGATGAGAAGCATTAAACCAAAAGACCACTCATGGTTTAATGAGACTTGCAGGATTGCAGTCAGGTCCAAAGAGGATGCTTTTCAGAATTGGCGTTCTACCAAGAATACTGATACTAAAAGACTTCGCATCGAGGCAAGGAATCGCTGTAATGCAATTTTAAAACGCGAAAAGTTTCTGCACGAAGCTCGCATTCGAGAACAGGTTCTTCTCTGCCCCAAAGGGAGCAAAAATTTTTGCTCATTTGTTAAAAGAGTTAAGAACCAGACATCGTCATCGATTCCAGCTCTTTTAAAAGATGACCAAATCTTCACTGACTCGGCTGATAAAGCGAACCTATTGGCTAGATTGTTTGCACAAAATTCCACTCTCTCGGATAGCAATCAGCCACTGCCCTTTGTTGAGGGTGGATCTTCTGCAATGCAGGAGATATACTTTCGAACGAGAGCAGTTAAAAGGGTCCTTACAAATCTCAACGTTAACAAAGCCTCTGGTCCTGATGGCATACCGCCAATTGTGCTTAAAATGTGTGCTTCTTCGCTGGCTCGGCCTTTGCACAACCTTTTTAACATCTCCTACAGAACAGGAATATTTCCATCTTGTTGGAAGGTGGCAAATGTCCAGCCGGTACCTAAAAAGGGTGATGCCACGAACCCTGCAAACTACCGACCCATTGCGATATGCTCTACGCTTTCCAAAGTTATGGAGAGCGTAATAAACTTCAACGTTGTGAACTATCTGGAGCACAACCAACTGCTCAGTGACCGTCAATATGGTTTCCGTAGGGCTCGCTCTACTGGTGATCTTATGGCGTTCTTAACCGAAGAATGGAATAAATGCGTTCACTTTTTCGGCGAGAGCAGGGTTGTTGCTCTGGATATTTCAAAAGCGTTCGACCGAGTGTGGCATAAAGCGCTCGTGTCAAAACTTGCTGCATATGGTTTTGGTGGTAATTTTGCTCGATGGATCACGTGTTTTCTCAAGGACAGAACGAT
Organism: Dichetophora obliterata; assembly: GCA_963920525.1. Lineage (NCBI taxonomy): Eukaryota > Metazoa > Arthropoda > Insecta > Diptera > Sciomyzidae > Dichetophora > Dichetophora obliterata. The sequence goes on along the minus strand of OY986438.1, from coordinate 67,214,922 downwards.
TCGAGTCGTAGTTGACGGTATTTCGTCCGAGAAGCACGCCATCAACGCAGGAGTACCGCAGGGTTCAGTTCTATCGCCAACCTTGTTTCTGGTTTTTATCAACGACCTTCTGTCGTTGACGCATAACCCAATTCATTCGTTTGCGGACGACAGCAGCATTTGTCATTCATATTCATTCAAAAAACGCCCAAGCTCTATGGAGATTGAGAGAAAAAGGCAAACTATGAATGACACACTCCTTAATGATCTACAAAAAATCTCCGAGTGGGGTCTTGCTAATAGAGTAGAGTTCAATGCAAGCAAGACCCAGTGTTGTCTGTTAACCCACAAGCGGATGGATTGCCCCTTAGCTCCCCTCAATATGAATGGTGTGGATCTTGTGGAATCAGCCGCTCTTGACGTTCTGGGCATATCGATCCAATGTGATCTTCGTTGGAATGATCATATTTTCGATGTGTCGAAAGAAGCGGGCAAGTGCCTAGGTTTTCTAAAACGGTGCAAAAAATATTTCACTTCAGCTGATCTTCGCATGATCTACACCTCATATATTAGGCCGAAAATGGAGTACAATTCGCACATTTGGGCAGGGGCTTCAAGATTTTATTTGGAGCTTCTGGACCGAATTCAACGTCGTGCGATATATTTGATAGGAGATGAAAGTATTTCATCCTCTCTCAACTCTCTTGAGCATCGACGTAATGTAGGTTGCCTAAGCCTTCTGTATAGGTATTACCATAGGAAGTGTTCAAGGGAGATACATGGCCTGACGCCACCAGCTCGTGTGTTTCCCAGGTCCACTCGGGCAGCTGTCCAAGCCCACTCCTTTACCATTGCATCGATGCCTAATAGAACCTAGCATTACCGCGATAATTCGTTCTTTAGTCGCGCGGTTAAGTTGTGGAATAGTCTCCCTGCGAGCGTGTTTTGAGATGTGCAAATTCAAAACAAATCTTCACCGACACTACTCCATCTATCCACCCTCCAACTAACTATCACCCATCTTCCGAATCAACACAATGCTTACGCATTTATAGGGGGCATCCCCGTAGCGTTGGTTCAGTCTAAAAAAAAAAATGCGCCTTCACAATGAAGAAAGCCACCAATGTTGCTTCAAATGGATTGTAGTCTGTTGCATACTTCACAACATACATTAATCGAAGAATTTCAAAATGTATATCCAAATGGGATTGAAGAGCAAGCTGATGACGATGCCTCAGATATATGAAGTTCAAATATATGGAATCATGATATAAAAAGACAGGCAATATACTACCTCATGTTTGATTAAATTAATATAAATTAAATTTATGTATAAGAAATAATTTCTAATTTTATTAAAAAATTTACCTGCAAGTTTAAGTTTTTATTATAACGCATTCTAAGAGACAGAAAAATAAAAATTTGAAATGTTAATTCTAAAATATGGAAAAATTAGTTAAAGCAGTGAACTGTTGAAATCGTATGAAAGGCTTATATTCAGTAGAGTTATAAATGTTTACATTGTAGCTTTAAATTTCAGATCAAGTTCATATTTCGCAATGCGTTCTTTTTGCTCTAGTTCTTTAAGTTTCAATTCAAAATTATTCTTCATATTCTCCTCCTCACTTTTTTTTTCATTATTTGCAAATCTTGTTCCATTTGTAGTTTTTTTTCTTGTATATCTTCTTCCATTTTAAATTTTTTTGTCTGTATATCTTCTTCCATTTTTTGTTTATATTTTTCTATTTGAATCCTTTCTATTTCTAATTTCAACCGTTTTTCCAAAAATTTTTCACGCTTAGACTCCATTTCTATGACTTCCTGAAAGTGTGATTTTGGAGCTCGTCTTTTTAGCTTCTCTGCAAATTGTCGTGCTTGCTTGGAAGTACTTGCTTTTGGTGTTGACGGAGCTGCTGTTGTTGGAGTTGATGTTGATGTTTGACATGATGTTGTTGGAGTTGATGTTGCTACCGCCGTTGCAGGTGGAGTTGTAACTGCTGTTGGAGTAAGTGGTGCAAATTAAGGTTTTGTTGTTAGTGTCGTCGCCTCGACATCGTCAGTTAGATTGATGCTTTGCATTACTAAGTGGCAAGCGCGTCGGAAGCTAATTTCATCTGGGGGGGCAGTACAAATGGGGTGGCAGTACAAATGGTGGTGCAAAAAAAAGTTCACCAAAATTTCTTCAAAGGAACATGAATGTGAATAAACAAATTTTTTATTTTAGTTTAAAATAAAAAAATATAAAAATATATAAAAAATATTAAAATTTCATTATTTTTAAAAGTTCTTCCAATTTTAATATTAGAGATCATTCTTTAAAGGATCTTTCATATGGTAATATGAAAATATAAGAAATAATGGTTGCTTTTATAAAGCAAGACTAGGTATATCTTTACATGGTTTAAATGTAATAAGGTACAAAAAGTTATATCAATTTAAATTATTCCACAATGTTTCTTTCTGTCCTTGCGAGAAACAAACTCTTTCACCACCTCCATCGAATTCAATTCTTCGGTTTTATCTTTGTGAATGTGTATAAGTGCCGCATGAGTGAGTCGTTTCTGTGTCATAGTTGCTCGAAGATACGTTTTAAGTCGTCTTAGTGCACTAAAAGAACGCTCAGATGAAGCTGCTGATGCAGGCACAGTCAAAAACAAAGCAATAAGTTTTTCAACTTCATTTAATAGTTTTTTTACAGTATCCGAATTTTTCGCAAATTGGGATACAATGCCACTACAATTTCAAGGTGTTTGGCCAGGCAATTGCTTCAGCAATTTCATCTGCAAAAAAGTCATCTGCATAAAGATCTAGTTTTGTTTTTAGATTTTGTTCAGAAGGCACTTTTCCGTTGAAGGCTTCGATTATAATATTTTCCAACGATTCCAGAGTATCAAGATCTGTTCAAATGTACAATAAGATTTACAAAGTGCCAGTTTACACTAGCTTCACTCAACCGACTCACCGAATGTTAAATCAAAGTGAGTCGGTTGAGTGAAGCTGGTGTAAACATGCAAAAATAAAAAAAAAGTAAAATATCAACCTGTTTGATCGAATCTAGCCGTTATCTCATTTGAGGGAAGAACTAAAATTTCGAAATAATCTTTTCGTAGCCGGTCATATAATGGCAACTGTATTAAAGGAACCGGATTTGATGTTTCTTCAAAGCGTCGAGGTGGATTTTCATCAGATAATTCACAGTAGGGACTTTCGCATGGTCCAAAACATTGGACCAACATGGCGGATTGTACAACATGTAGTACCATGCGTAAGCTAAAACGATAGTCGAAATTTTTGGTTTTTTTCTGCCGATTGTACAATATTGTACAATTATGTAAAATTACTGCTCAATTGTTAGGGCATCTTAAAGTTGCTTAGCTATTAGCCGGATGTGTTCTGCTTGAGAGTTTGCAATTAATGATGTTGCTTTATAAGTTAGATCGTTCGAACGCTTAATCAAATAGTCCCATTTGTTTTCCATCTAACTTATCGTACAACATGTCGTCCAATATGGAAAGCCCCTAAGAACATGTCAAATTTTTTCTTACCAGAGTTGCAAAATTAACAAGCATTAAGCTACATACTTAAGGGTGCTTTTAAACTGAAGTGGTGGGTTTGCAGTAGAAACTCTACATTTTGTTCTGTCTTTTTGCAAACACAGATAAAGAAAATGGTTATCCGCAAGCATGCTTATGAAGAAGAGAGAAAGAAGAGGAAAATATAAAATACAAAAATATTATCGTTGTGAAAAAAACTGATATTTTGAATAAATTTTGAAGTGTTCCTTTTAAGTTGTTTATCTAGCTAAAAAAGGGGGGGCGACTGCCCCCTTGCCCCCCGCTTCCGACGCCAATGCTAAGTGGTCTTGATTTTCTCTGCGGCTGCTGAAAATTTCTGAAAGGTGACGGTAATGTGGGCAAATCTTCCGTTTTTTTTTCTACAAAAAAAACGAGTTGTGTTATCATATGTTGATTACCTTCAACAGTATTAACCCCCAATTCATCACACACTCCAGCTCCCGTTGATTTCCGCCATTCATTGCCTTTATTGAAAGATGTTTTCAGGTTTTTTAACCGGTACTTCACAAGTTCCCAGCTGGCTTCAATTTTCGTCTTCTCAATCAAATTTTTATAAAAAATTTTTTATAAAAATTTGATCTTTCGGCTTCTGCTTAATTCGTAGTCGGCTGTAGTTAATTTTTGTTAAAACCAACTATAGGTAGGTAGTCTAAGATAACTTGCACTTCCTCATTAGTCCATTTTTTTTTGGGTACATCCCCGCTTCTTCTTTTTTTGTTCTTGGAACACTAAATTAACGCAATATTTATAAAATAAATTAAAGAAATTTCCCACTTTTGGCAAACATTTTTTTCTCAGCTGGAAGTGGGTTACCAGCAGATTATTTTTTGTCATATTATGTGCGCAAAATTTAGGCCATTATATGGGCGTAAAAAGTTATATTATATATGAGTAATTTTTTACGTGAAGTTCGTAGCATTTTATAATTTATATCAGTACTTTTTATGTTATAACTCTTTTTAACACATTTTTCTGTTTTATCCACTTGTAATTATTTGACTTTTTCTTTATTTTTTTTTTTTCAACTCAATCATTGCCTTTGTTTTGCAAAAGGTGGTAACACATGGAAAAAGTACTCAATTTGGCAAGAAATCAATCTACCCAAACAAGTCAGGGGGACAGCTTGAGTAGATTGGTAGATGGGTACTTGGGTACAATGGCACTTTTCAAAAACAAAATGCACAGCATTTACCAATCTACCCAACTACCCAAGTCGGTGTGAATACCCCTTATATGTGTCTTTAGTTCGAAGTGTTCTTAATTATTGTTCGACTATCTGGGATCCTTTTTATGCTGAACAGTCTTATCACATAGAAAAAAATTCAAAAACACTTGACAAAATATGCGCTTCTTAAAATGCGGTGGCCTGATGGTCTTTCATCTTATGAAACTAGACGTAAATATCTTGGGTTGCAGTCTTTAAGTGATAGACGATCATATTGTTCCCTTTTGTTTGTGCACAATGTTCTATCTGGTAAAATCAACAGTAATGATATTCGAAGTCTATTCTATGCGAAATCATCGTATGCTTAATGATAGAATCCATAGAACCAATTATTCCTTGAATATTGCAAGAAGCATTCGTTTGTGTAATACAATAATTTTTCCCATTTTCTGAAATTCAATGTTCTTTAAGTGACTTTCGTTTACAATTATTCATTATTTTCAGTAAGGCGAAGATTTATAATTAATTAAATGTTTGTAATTAATAGTCTGTAAGATTGTATAATCCGTAGACCGTAAATAAAATAAAAAATAAATAAAAAATAAAAAATTGGATTTTTATGACTCATCCTTTCGGTTACAATTATTCATTATTTTCAGTAAGGCTTAGATTTATAATTAATTAAATGTTTGTAATTAATAGTCTGTAAGATTGTATAATCCGTAGACCGTAAATAAAATAAAAAAATCAGAAAAAAATACAAAAATTGGATTTTTATGACTCATCCCCTACCTCCACTCTGACTGAAATAATCTTCTTTTTTTAGACTTAGTATGAATTTTTTTACACCCAAAAAATACTATGTATGAAATAATTATTATATTTTACTGTATACTTTACTAAAAATCTTCTTTGTTAAGACTTATACTTTTACCACGCAAGCAATTATATATATTTTATTTTTTTAGCCAACCAGGAGACAATTGCAGAACTTATCGGTTTTATTGATCGTATGACATATTTATATAAACGAAAACGTGGAGACTGTGATAAATCGGATAAGATTCAGATTAATACTGAATTCCAATCTGATGTACAATCCATATGGCACTGTGAAAAGCAAACTGAAATCAGTTTTGATTTTCACCGTTTAAATGTTTTAGTTTTACGTGAATCCAATAGAGATAACATTATTGTTGGGAGAAAAGTTGGAACATTCTCCATGAGTGAAGCCAAAATTCATGCTTCATTAGGAAAAGAAATATGTGTAACTGGATCACTGGGTGGATTGCAAATTTTGGATGTTACCCCAGAGGGAGTTAATCATCAACGTATTTTTTCCGTTGGTAAAGATCCCCTTACTGATCCTCCTGAAGTGATTCAGGAAGGGTTACTGAGCTCTCTTGCTCGAGATGTATATGGACATTCTTCAAAAGACGCTAGTACAAGTTCGCAGGAAGCTTTGGTGTTTCAAGTTGTGCAAAGTAAAAACTGCGTGCTTAATATAAAAATCAGAATGGCTTCAGTATGGTATACTCACTGTATCCGATTTATTACGGAAATAAACTTGTGCGCATTTCAATTTAAGCACCATTTAAAGTAAGTATAATATATATGTGTAGATTTAAATATTTCTTAGATTTAATTTAAGCACTTCATAATACAAATTGCTAAATGAAATAACCTAACTTCTTTTTAGCCGCCTACTGCTCAGCACAGCCTTATAGCGGCTCAAAAATACTTCAATTAGTTTTGTTCTTTTTACATTCAAATTTGAGTTCCAAGTTAGTAAATTGTATTTTTAAACGCGCTTCTTTTCGTCGATTCTTGTGATTTTCAATTGTAAAGCTTCAACGAACATTTTTTTTTTCTCCAAAATAAAAAAGTTCGCCCATGGTATTTTACACCAATCCGCATCGAGCTTTTTCTAAACATTTTTTCCTTTATATCTCGTGAGCCAACTCGATAGTAAGGCTAGTAACTCATTTGGATAAAGCTATTTCAAGACAGTTTTGTTTTGTGTTCATGTTGAGTTCACTCACTGAGGCACAGGGACCGCAACGGTTATGATTTTTTTCCAAAAATTCAACAAATAATCGTTATTTTTTGACCGATTTTATTTCGATCAAAAATAAAAGTAAAATTTTAACTTATATTTTTTGATCAAAAAAAAGTATAAGTCAAAGTTTTTGATCAAAAATATAAGTTAAAATTTGACTTTTATTTTTTCGGTCAAAAATATAAGTTCAAATTTAAGTTTTATTTTTTAGATCAAAAAAAAAGTTAAAATTTTACTTTTATATTTTTCGATACATAAAAAATCAATATGCTGCTAAATGACTGTTTATTATTTAATTAATTGTAATTATGTATATATTTAAATTTATCATATAATTTAATAATTATTATTCTTTTACACCTATTCGTAACATTTTTGCAAAGATAAAAAACATTACTATCGATCTTCATATCGACTTCGCTTATTGGCTTGCTTATAATTGCACATTGTGTTTTCATTCATTTCGCAAACGACTGATACAGTGACTGTTGCGTTAAATAGCGCAACACATTCGATCAGGCACTTGAAACTTCTCGAATATTTATCAACTGTTGATTTGGTTAATTAGGCACTTGAACCTATTTAACTCCAGGAGCAAAATTGAAACAAAAGCTTCAAATGATTTTTTAGTACTCAATTTATTGATATTATTTTAAGGTCTTTTATACAAAATTTAATCAATATTGTATAACTAATACATAATATCTATATGCAAATATCAGTAATATATTTGTATGTGTAAAACAATAAAAGTTATTAATTGATATAAGGCATAACAATAAAATGCACACATGACGAAAACAGCCAAGCTGGCTTTAAAATAATTGTTTAGAGCATTGCACTAAAAAACATACAAAAAATGCATTGACAAAAAGAACTGCATTCATATTACAAAATAACCAAACTGGCCTTGAATCAGAAGAGCCAGAACCTTGCACTGGGACTCGACTTATATGTCGCTTTTGCAAGCTCAGCTTTTTTGGCAGTTAATAGCTCGCTTTGTCACTTGTGAATATTGCTGTTATGGTTTTATTTAATCTATAATTGTTATTAAGTTCTGAACAACAACAACAATCAAATTATGTTCAGAACTGAGCATTCTCCGCCCCGTTGAACAATGAGTTCAACAATTGGAATTTAAACCTCAACCGTGAAATCCGAATCCCTGTTATGACTTGCGTCAGGAGTGATGACGTGAATTCTTGGCCTGGGTAGTGGTGGTGAGCAATTGATTCTGCGAGACCTTCTGATGCGGTTCCAAGCGAAGAATGTGATAATGCAACCGAACAGAAAAAGACATATATAGCTAATGGTGTAGTGATGAATATCATGTGGTCGAATTTCGGTAGGAAGTTTAGACTGTAGTTTAGACATTTCATTTTGGGTAGCTGATAGTTCTTCTTGATAGGAGTTGCAATGAAGAGAAATGTTAACTGCTGAAGATTTCTTTGATGGAAGCATCAAATCAGATGTCTGCACGGTTGGAATGTATGATTTGTGAATCGTTGACTTTAATGTTTTGTGGCCTTGAATGGTTATCAGTGGCTGTTTAATGACGCAGTTTCCATTCATAGAAAGAAGTCCCGAGTCTTTAATGGTGAATTGTGTTAGAACTGCTTCACAAACTGCATTTACCACGACTTCACAGAATATATCCATGTGATTATATTGTGTAATTGAAGCCAATGGGGGCCCGCTTCTGCATGTTTGATGGAGCATGACGTGTTTGTTGCAACATGATAAAGTAAATTTAACTCACATATTGCAATGTTGGATCCTCGCTTATAAAGTGGGTGATTTGGTTGACATAGATATTGCTCTCTTTCGGTGGACGTGCATATCTTTGAATCTGCTTCTTTCAGTGGGTAATATTGATCACGATGCAGATTTACAATCAAGAATGAGAACAATGACTGAATTTGAAACAATTCATGGCTTAGATTCCTCGGCACAGGAGTAAGCTGTAATAATTGAAAATCTTCAGTAGATGTTAATGGATGTTTCAATTCAAAAATAATGTAATTTGTGTTGACTCAGCCTTTGATTGACATTAAGTTATATAGTTGTATCAATTTTTCGGTAGGTAGCTTTAGATGGCTGGGAAGGCTCGCCTTTATGTGGAGTAGCTCTTCTTGTAGCTGTTGAAGAGCTGCGGGTCAATTAAAATGCTTAGAAGAGAGTTTCATTCATTCGTGTCTGTTTTGGTTGGTGAGAAGAGCCAGTGGGATCAGAGTGTTTCTTCTTCTTTTCATTTGTTTTAGAGCTGTCTTCTTTACGCTTGAGCCCTTTATTGTTTTGTTCTGTTTCAAGGAAGTTATCTTCTTGATGAAGATTTTTTATTGGTAGAGGTGTAAGCCTGTGAATCGAGCGTTTTAAGGTTCCTGTTGCTGTCTGAATGTCAGCCACTCTAACAACATTGTCGTGACCCGTTGTGTAGACTCTGCTCAGTTTCCATTGAAGCGGTGGAACGTTATCTTCTTGTATTATTACCATTATTCCTGGATCGATGTTGACCTTTGTTGCTTCCATTTCGTTTTCGGATGAATTACTTTATAAATTTTTCTTGAACTACTGCTGCAACCCGTGTTGAAGTAATTTTTGGTTTTTTTTAATTTTTCTTAGTATTTTTTACTCATCAAAAGTGGTTAGTTTGCATGGTCTACCGGTATGAGGTCGGCTTTGAGGATTTTCTTTTCCTTCAAAACGCTTTATTATACTTTAAATATTAAAACGGCTTCAATTTTCTATTTAGCCGGTTTGTGCTCTTAATGTGCAGATGTATAGTTATTTTTTTTTAGCTTCACTTGTTTCTTTTTGTTTCCGACCCATTTTTAACTTGAGATCAATTTTTAACAACGCACACGCCAAAGCCAAAAACGTAAAGTTACTAGATAAGTTGAATTTTGAATGCTCGCATTTATAACTTCACTTTTCCGAAAGTATAAGTTGTTTTGTTACAAGGAAAAATCAGTTCAAGTTTTGAAAAACATGCTTTGTGTGAATATTTTTGTCTTACATTTTATTTAATTTTCTTGTACATGGACATTTTTCTGTTAATTTGTTATTGTATTTAGATAGGTAATGAAACAACAAATATTTTCTATTTGCATAGTATTAGTGTAATGTTTAACGATTGGAAGATAGAAAGTAGGAAATTTTAGTATGTGTGAATAATTTTGTCCGCCTCTATAGATAGCACTGTGCCACAATTTAAGGGTCATGGAATCTAACGAAAAAGAGACCAATACAGGTCGATAGTACTGATCTAGACCAACAAAACCCTAAGAAGGTTTTGCAAAGTTAGCTCGCTTTTAAATGTTATAGCCTTTGAAAGATGAGCTGATTATAATATTTAAAAGAAATACTTGCTATCATGAAATTTTTGTTTATATCTTCTTTATAGTTATTATTTCTTTAAAACACATCTAAACAAAAATTGTTAAATCAATTAAGACCAATCAAACGGGATCTCAAAAACTCAAAATTTTAGTTTAACATTTTTGTCAATGCTGAGGTAAGTTGTTTTGACGAAATAATTTGTAAATTCATGCTAGGAAGAACAATTTTTTTTAAAAATCGAAAAACGAAAGGATTCGTGGTATTATTAACCTGGTGTCTTAAAAATATACTTTCAGAAATATTTGAAGAATCCGAATTCAGAAAATTATCTTCGGTACCAAAAGTTATAAAATTGCATTTACGTACGTATACATTTCTCAAAAACAAGAAAATTCATTGGCGAAAATTATGCAAATTTTTAATGGCCAAATTTAAGAAAACGTGAACACTTCCATACCACCAAAATTTAGACAATCAGATAACAATCAAAAATTCTGTGTTATTTCAAGTGTACCTTTAAATTTGCATATCCTTCACGCAGGACACTGAGGGTAGAAATCAAGAGTGGCATCTTGTTTGGCGAGATATTGCTAGTTTAAGTCTATATTTGCTTTTGCTTTAAACACATGTTGTTTTTTTTACTAAAATCAAAGCATGTTTAATTCGTTATTTTTTACTGTTTTTCTCAAAAAGCAACTTTGTCCTTGCGGGAGAGAAAGCTTCCTTTTTTTTAAATTTGTTCCCAATGCAACTTTTGAGAACTCTTAGAATACGAATTTCAAAAAAATTTGTAATTTGATACGCCCAATGAGCACTTCATTTTTAAAAAATACTCTACAAGAGGCAAACTTGCAATGCCTATATCTTTTAAAAGCGAGCTAATTTTGCAAAACTCTTTTAGGGTTTTCTTACTATAAACCAGTACTATCATCCTGTGTTATCCGCTTTTCCGTTAAAAAAATGTGTTGCACAGTGTAGTCTAACACAGAAGCTGCACTTAAAATTTTAAGTAAATCGAATGAAAAAATAGAATGAAATTGCTTCTTTTATGATGCAAGCCGATTGTCCGACGTTCAGAAGTTCGATAAATAACAATCACCAATAATCGTTTCATTCAATCAACAACCCTGCTAATGCAGATATCGTTGTTTACCATCCACCGTTATTCTTTGTATGCAGATAGATATTGCCAAGTATTTTTTATGTTCTCTTTCTTATGATATCTTTGGTTCTAAATCGCAACCTTTATTACATTTGATCATTCCTTGTAAAAATTTCATTAGAGCAAGTCGTGCATTTAATTCAATAAACTTAACTTTGTATCACACTTTGCATTTTATTCAAATCAGTAGAAATACACTATATTTAATATTGGCAAAAAAGCTTTTCAAGTCATTACACCGATTTTAGGATGTAATTTAAAAGCTGATCTTTACCACCCACTTGCAAAATTGATTTAATTTAAAATCGAAATTTTATACATATACATATTTTAATGTAAATTTGTACATATTTATACATATGTAAATATTAGTACTTTGTAACACTTTTAGTAGGAGAGTTGTTAGACATTTTAGGGTACGTGTTGTGGCACTATGAAAACTTGTAAAATACGTTTTTTTTATGATATTTAAATGAAAAACCCAAACCTTGCTTAGGGGTAGTGAGCCTGAACAAACACTATAATTTTTTAAATAAGAAATATTTTATAATGGGTTTTTGTAGATATCATAGAAGAAATATTGTTCGTTTTCATAGTGCCTCAAACACGTTCTCTAAAATGTATCACAGCTCTCGGGCTATTCGTTATTGAATAATCATATTTTTACTAAAAAAATTATTGTAAAAGTTAATTTTGTTGCTTCTATTGTAACATTTAATCTACTTTTTATATAAACGTACAATAATAAAACCACAATAATGTTATTGGATTTCAGGAATTTTGCACAAACTATTCGTAACAAAGCAACGGATATGGCAATCGAATTTGTTCAAAAAATTCACGACCAAACAAAATTAGTTGGCAAACACAAAATATTTATAAACGACGTTCCTGAAAATGAAGACGCAAAAATAGGAAGCAGTTGTCGAGTAAAGTGAGTATTATTCTTCATTTTAATTTTGCTTCTTTACTAGGGTATTTTGTTCTGCAAAATATTTCTAAAACTTTTGATTGTTTTTGTGGTTTTATTTAAATTTAAAAAAAAAAAATTTAATTGTAATTTTTTTTACATTATTCCTAAAAGAGTTAAAATTGACACAGAGTTGCAGGAGCAAGCGTGTGCTTACTCTTCTATGTCCGGAACAGAATTAATTTTTAGAAAGATTCTAAGGTAGCATGACACATAAGTAATGCTCCCATGTCCTTTTTCGCCAAAAACAGGACAAATTGACAACATTTTTAAGTTTTTACAGGATTTCCAGGACGTCTCCCAAAAACAGGACATTTTCGCAGGACGCAATTTAAAGTAAAAAAATGATTATTTCTTGTATGTTCAAAGAATTAAAATTAGCATTTTCATTGATAATATTATCAAAGTTATTATTTAATTTAGGAATTGCAGCATAAGCTTCAAATATCGATTAATATTAGGCATTTGTATTTAATATGTCGTAATCTTATTTTTTAAATATTCAATTATATTCAATATAACAAAATTATAACAAAAATAAAAAAATAAGAATTTATTAAAGTTTTTTCCTAAATGACCTTGTTATTTTATTATGTTGACTTTATATGATTTAAATACAAATTCTAAATGTTTGATAGTTTAAATTATGCTTGATTTTAAATACAAATTCTAGTTGTTTGATAGTTTAAAATCGTTTATTGAGCTTAAGGTCAAAGTTAGAACAATTGTTCTAACGAATCTTTCCAAAGAAACAACAACAACAAAGTTTTTTCAATATGAAAAGGAAAAAATCACTAGCTGATTTTATTGCAATTTCGGCCGTGCAAAAGGCTTCATCAGAAATCTTTGTGATACCCCGTGCAAGCGCGCACTAACGCACTGCACCACAGGCGCGATGAGATTTGAAGTGTCAATTTATCAGTTTTTCTCAATTTCATCATTTCACATTTGTTGTTGTATTTTTGCTTTACTTATGCTTATGTTATTATTTATGGAGTCCAACAGCCTGCTGGAAGTCTTCCAAGTTAAAATCAAGCATGATTTAAACTATCAAACATTTAGAATTTGTATTTAAATCATATAAAGTCAACATAATAATAAAAATTTATTTTATTTAAATGACACATTAGTTAGATTTTCCATGTTCTCCTTAGCACTTTGAGCGGAACACCTCACTATCACTATTTTTTTCCGGGAATGAATATTTTTTTAAGTTGATTACTTAACACACACTTTCGCTTCAACATTTCGACAAAATTTATAAATTAGTAACACAGATACTTAAGAGGGTCGCAAAAATGGGGAAATGTACTAGCACTATGAGCGAAACACCTCACTATCACTATTTTTTTCCAAGAATGAATATTTTTTAAGTTGATTACTCTACACACTTTCGCTTCGACATTTCCATAAGATTTATAAATTAGTAACACAGACACTTAAGAGGGTCGCAAAAATGGGAAAATGGGTTAAGGGAAACTTTCGACTTCCCTTCGTTCGAGTTTGTTCATGTCATATGGCCACGCCACAGTACTCCCCTAGCATTTTACAAGTGATTTAAAATCTCTTAATACAAATATTGGTTTTGTATTGAAGATACAAACTCGCTGACATACAAAAGTTAAAGTTGATGATCGAAGACCTAATAAAATAATTGGCAGCGTCTCGCTCCAGTCGTCGCTCTCGTGACACATTATAGCTGCCTTAAGTGTACGATGACATCTGTCGATCAATCCGTACGCTTGCGGATGGTAGGGCGTTGTACGAAAGTGTTGGATTCCTAGGAGGCTATTGAGCTGTATGAATATATCCGATTCAAACTACCGACCGAGGTCTCTTGTGATGCATAGTCAAACACTGAATCATGTTATCTCCAGATATGAGATGACGAGCTGCTGTCTCTGAGATCATGTCATGCAGAAGAATGGCCTTGTAAATCTGTCGATTATAGTCAAACAATAGCGATTGTTTCGCGAAATCGGAAGCGGGCTTATTAGGTCGATGTTAATATTTTCGAACCTTTCATTCGGCTTATTGTAAAAGAATAGCGGCGCATTGTTGTGTTGCTGGACCTTTAAACGTTTGGCCAAACATAACGTTGCACCAGTTTCATCGAACCGTTGACGCCTGGGTGCGCGTGCCGTGAAGTTTCTTTATGAAATTTTCTCTGCAATTGAAAGGTACAAACTGGCGAATTTTATCGTATGCCGATTCGCAATAAAACGGCTTCGAGCTTTCGTAGGTGAAGCGATGAGGTTTTTCCCGTGTTTTCGATCAACAATTTCATTTCGGTCGATTACGTCGATTGTTCGGTGGTCATTTCGTCGAAATTGATTACATCATCGTACTTTCGCATCGTCATTTGCTGAATTCTTGATAAGGTGTTGTCGGCACCTGATTAATGTCCTATATCCGTATAGAATTGCCCTATGTAGTCCAGGTGGCGTTCCTGGCGCGATGGCGCTTTGTCGAGATTTGGTTTGAATGCGAATATGAGTGTCTTATGTTATGTGAAGATAACGAAATCACGACCTTCGATCATATGTTTACACAATTTTACCGCTTGGGCCAGCAATTCACGGTCAAACGTACGTTCTCATATATGTTTACATACATATTATCATTCACACCAATCTGCATTCTCATTCACGTTTTCATCTTCCTACATAAAAACACTTTTTTAATAACTTTAAAATACTTTTTGGATTTAAGATAACAACAATTATCTATGTATCAAAAATATTTTACTGAAAAATAAGTTTGTATATACACATATATATAGTTTGTAATATAAAAAAAAATAAATTTGAATATAAGAATCAAGCGCGTCGGAAGCTAATTTCATCTGGGGGGGCAGTACAAATGGGGGGGCAGTACAAATGGTGGTGCAAAAAAAGTTCACCAAAATTTCTTCAAAGAAACATGAATGTGAATACACAAATTTGTTATTTTAGTTTAAAATAAAAAAAATATAAAAATATATAAAAAATATTAAAATTTCATTATTTGTAAAAGTTCTTCCAATTTCAATATTAGAGATCATTCTTTAAAGGATCTTTCATATGGTAATATGAAAATATAAAAAATTATGGTTGCTTTTATAAAGCAAGACTAGGTATATCTTTACATGGTTTAAATGCAATTAGGTACAAGAAGTTATATCAATTTAAATTATTCCAAAATGTTTCCTTCTGTCCTTGCGAGAAACAAACTCTTTCACCAATTCCATCGAATTCAATTCTTCGGTTTTATCTTTGTGAATGTGTATAAGTGCCGCATGAGTGAGTCGTTTCTGTGTCACAGTTGCTCGAAGATACGTTTTAAGTCGTCTTAGTGCACTAAAAGAACGCTCAGATGAAGCTGCTGATGCAGGCACAGTCAAAAGCAAAGCAATAAGTTTTTCAACTTCATTTAATAGTTTTTTTTACAGTATCTGAATTTTTTGCAAATTGGGATACAATGCCACTACAATTTCAAGGTGTTTGGCCAGGCAATTGCTTCAGCAATTTAAGTTGCGCGTGGAGGTCGCTCACATCAAAGTCATCTGCATAAAGATCTAGTTTTGTTTTTAGATTTTGTTCAGAAGGCAGTTTTCCGTTGAAGGCTTCGATTACAATATTTTCCAACGATTCTAGAGTGTCAAGATCTGTTTAAATGTACAATAAGATTTACAAAGTGCCAGTTTACACTAGCTTCACTCAACCGACTCACCGAATGTTAAATCAAAGTGAGTCGGTTGAGTGAAGCTGGTGTAAACATGCAAAATTAAAAAAAAGTAAAATATCAACCTGTTTAATCAAATCTAGCCGTTATCTCAATATTGTACAACTATGTAAAATTACTGCTCAATTGTTAGGGCATCTAAAAGTTGCTTAGCTATTATCCGGATGTGTTCTGCTCGAGAGCTTGTAATTAATGATGTTGATTTACAAGTTGGATCGTTCGAACGCTCAATCAAATAGTCCCATTAGTTTTCCATCTAACTTATCATACAACATGTCGTCCAATATGGAAAGCCGCTCAGAACATGCCAAATTTTTTCTTACCAGAGTTGCAAAATGAACAAGCATTTAGCTACATACTTAAGGGTGCTTTTTAACTGAAGTGGTGGGTTTGCAGTAGAAACTCTACATTTTGTTCTATCTATGTAAGAAAAACTGATATTTTGAATAACTTTTGAAGTTTTCCTTTTAAATTGTTTATCTAGCTAAAAAAGTGGGGGCGACTGCCCCCCTTGTTCCCCCGCTTCCGACGCCAATGATAAGAATACATTTTTGACTCCGAAATTCGCGCGCAACAATTGTAAAACGTTCACTTAAATTTGAAAGGTGGTGCACTCAACTCTATGAAGCCGAAGAACAAGCGCAGCACTACGAGCAACTGTGTATGCAGCTGGAAGCTCTACCTCAACAATTGCACGCCAAAAACACTCACGTTTCGGATCAACTGTCCAAGCAGCAACATAACCATAAACTATATATATCTTTAGTGACTTTAGCAGTAACTCAATACAACCACAACAACAGCCACAACAACATCAAAGTTCCAATATTCCTCTTGTAGTACACTAAAAAATATATTTGTTAGAACCCTCAACATCGGATTCTAGACTTGGAAGTTAAACAGATACTTTAACTTTACAACTTAAACACTTTATTTACTGCACTTAGAATAAAATCCAACTAAACTTTAGCAGACTAACAAAATATTCTTATGTGCTCACTGAAATTCTCCCAAAATATGCAGCACAGGGAATATGCTGCGTTGCAGGTTCCCACAGGTTAATGGTATCCAATTACGACGCGTGTGTCCCAGGCAACATAAGTTTATTAGTCATCATGTGCCGTAGGGTGAACAAGACACATGACCATGCATGGTCACTATCAGCAAATCTATAACTATATTCTATATGATATTTGGCTATACTCAACTTCGGCATTGAGAGACCGTAGAGTAAGAGAGAACCATTAGTGTATATTGAAAGCTCTCCAAACTCTTTTATTGTATTCTTATACGGAAGTGTCTAGATTTCTGCAAGGAGCCGAACCATTTCCTCTTTGTCCAGCATATTACTGTTTATGATGCCATGTTTAGCCACCTGACATGCACGGACGATTTTGCTGACTTCTGTTCTTACTATTAACAGTTTGTTGAGGATGTCACCCTCAATTTTTCCTTCTTTGATATCCTTGGAAATGCTGTTAACCTTCCGTTACTAACATGCTGTCTCACAGACCGAACACATACTTAAAGTTTTCTGTAGTATGTTTTATTTAATGAAATTTTGTTATTTCTTTTTGTTATGTTTATTTTACTATTGAATACAATAATAACTAACAACAATTAAATAAATAGTCCAAACAAATGTGTTTATTGTGAAGAAATTTGTATTTTCTGCAAACGTGCTATAAAATTCATGTTAGTAACGGAAGGTTAAGTTTGCTTATAACGTGGTTCACCCTCTGCAATGCTTCACGAGAAGAATTAAAAGGTTTTTCTGTATGTAAGTTTGTTGCAATTAAGCTTAGGCTAAATGGTCTGTTGTTTTTTTATGCAAATAAATAAAATTTACTTCATATTTTTCCTCCGATGTTTCGCTGGTTATTTTTCAACTTCCTCAGGGATATATATTAAATCTTAAAGTAAACCAAAATGTTGTTTTTTATGTATACAAATATAAATATAAAATTGAGACTATAACTGAACAAAGGTAACAATAGATTTTTAAATTATTAAACGAATATTTACTTACAAAATTTTACATTAAAAACTGATTTTTACATTAAATTTACATTAAAACTGGTTTGACTGTTTAAATAACATTATCACAATTTAAAACATGGACTTTTTAAAAAACATTAAACATTAAAAACATCACTATTTGAAATTTTCAAGTAGACCTAATACTTATATTGCATCAAATGAAATTTTAAATTGCCATAAAGTAGACCAGATTTATGTTGCCCTTGTCTTCCTTAGTGTTCATCGTTGTTTTGATTTTTTTGCTGTATTCGTAGGCTCTCAAGTGTGAGTCTCTTATTTGTTCTCTTTTCTTTGTCCTGAATTTTAATCTTATCAAAATCAGCTGTGTGTCCAGTATCCAGGTTTTTCATTAATGTTATATTGATGATATCTAGTTTTTGTGATGTGGTCTTGGGTCTGAAGAATGGCGTCCCTGTCAGTAGCATCTGGAGACCCTGCAATCCCCTTCCACGCCGAACCTATCTAGTTGATGGACCGTGTTCTTCTTTTTGTCCTTAAAAGGAGCTCGTTCAGCCCGTCATTTATCCAATTAAGATGGTATTCGAATATCTTGGTGTTGCTATGAAATGTTGTTCGCCGTATTTGTTATATTTTTCAGTAGCTCGTTGAGTATGAGTTGAGATTGCTGATATGTACCATCTTGACTAGTCCGTTTATGACACACACGTATTGACCATTTTGAATGTACTTATTTTTTATTATATCTTATATTTTAAAATTTTTGTATAAACTACCTTTCCGCAGATATGCTTAACTTAATCTTTCTATATACGTTAATTTAAGCATTAAATATATGTGTGGTGCCTTACTAACGCATAAATAATACACACAAATCACACTCACATTAGAAAATACACTTTGCTTTAATTTAGAAAATAATTCAAAAAATTTATTTTCATCATTGTCAATTTTTATTATCGATCCTGCGATCGATTTTTATTATATCGATTTATGGCGATCCTGCAAATCGAACTTTTAAAATAGCACTTAACTATAGGGAGCTAAATTTGCACTTTAATTAAAAAAGTGGGACACCCAACGCATACAAGCCGAAGAACAAGAGTAGCACTACGAGCAACTGTGTACGCAGATGAAAGATCTATTTCAATCGTTTCGGATAACTGTCCAAACAGCAACACTACCATCAACTAAAAATTTCTTCAGTGACTGCATAGCAGCATCTCACAAATGCTTACTTACTCGTCGCACGCTCACTTAAACAACAAAATAACAATTTAACCACAGCTAACTTGTCATATAGATCTTGGCACCAAAAACCGGCAGCAATTTCTTGAAGCTTAAAAAAGAGCTTTATTTTCAAAGCTCGATTGCAACACTTTCATAAAATGCATGAAGTAGCGCAGTTCTACTTATAGAATTTTTGTTATGACAACTATTGTAGCTCACTGCTACTAGCACTGGTTGTTGTGCAAATTAAAACCGGTTATGTACTTATCTGAAGTTCTTTTGATGTTGTGGCACTTCTTTGCAAGCATTTTATTTTATGTTATAGGAGAGAATGAAAATCTATTTGGGTTGTTGTACAACAAATCAAAGGTGGTTTTGTAGCTTTGACGTTCTTTTGATCTTGTGGCACTTTATTTCAAAAATTTTATTTGATTTTAGAAGAGAAACAAAACTATTTTGTATCTCAATCAATTGTTGCATCAAATTTACTAATCAAGTCCGTAAGTCGAGTGGTAAGCGTAGTTATGAAATTTGCGACAGAGCACTAAGGGGTACTTGATCCAAAAAGCTGGCCAAAAGTCCAATTCTTATAAAGTAATCTAAGAAATAATATTTGGTCAATAATAGAAATTAAATTGGTCAGAAATAATAGTAATGAAAAATTTCTACCTACCTGCATCAAAAAATTTTCATTTTTTGCATTCGGATTTAAAATAATGTTGCTTTTTGTGCATTATGTTGGATTTTTTTTAACTATTTTCAATAAAATTCAAAGAAACGTTATTTCTAATGCAATCCTCACTTTCAGGATGTCGTTGGAAAGGTTTTGAGTGCTTGCATCAGAGACCTGTAGCGATGAACTGCAACTACTTTTACAGTCAGTACATACTTAGTTTTTGTATGACTTCAATATCATTAATACCATGCAACATATTCTACGCCATAGAATTAACTTACAACATCAAGCATGTCGCATTAGCCGATCGTACCAAAGAAAAACACTGTGTGATGTGTGCTTCGACTTCAGTGGAACATATGGATGTTTGCATAATATAATTATGTGTATTTATAGCGCACGAGCGGCAATCGTTATCATTATGCATAATTTTAAATTACTGCCTCGTGTACCATTGCAGGTTGATTACAACTTTGGCTAAGTAGTGATACAAAAGTAAGCTTACGAACAAGGAAATCAGCGCGTACACTGCAGTAAATAGTTTTTATAAGGGCTGTTAACATAATTCAGGTTGTAGCATAGCATGCTATCGAATGTTTATCTCAGTTTACCCGATTTATATAAAAATATGCCATTAGATAAATATTTTCAAATATTAAGAAATTTTATATCTGATTTTTGAATCATTAGTACTAAATAATGCGAAATTTTGAGAAAAGTTCATTATTTGATATGTACAGGTGCCTCACGAAAAAAATTGTTCGAGTAGGTTCCTCAAAAAATTCTTTGGCTTATGTTATGATAATTCCCTCTGTCGATATCCAATTCGACTCTATCGATAGCCATCCATGAGCTGTAATGGTTTGAAATAACCACTAAAAATAGAGTGTTTCGTAAAAATATTGGCTGGTGCGGTAGTTAAAAAAAAAACGCTCATAAATAATAGTTATGGAAAACTTCTTCCAATCTGGATCAACAAATTTAAAATTTTTGCATTCCGACTAAAAATAAGGCTGTGTGTAGTGAGTTTTTTTAATTCTTTGAAGTTTTTTTCACTAAACTTAATTATTTATAATGCGATCATAGCTTTCAAGATATCGTCGGAAAGGTTTTGAGTGCTTGCATTGATGCCTGGCAAGAATTGCTTAAATTGATCGATGTTTAAACATAAATATTAATTACAAAATAAACACCTACTGAAAAAATACCGCTTAAAGAAATTAAAAAAAAATAAAAATGAATTTATTTGAATTTTGGAAGTTTTGTACGGAAATCAAATAATGAAATTTAAAAAATATGCATAAAAACAGAACTACAGTAACATATGGATACAAAGAACTCCCGAAATAAAGAACAGCTCAAAATAGTGAACGCTTTAGAAACAGACATTTCAGAGAATCAGAAGCAAAAGAGTAAAAAAAAAATTTTAAGATTTAAGCCAAAATATCCATTTTTTAAGAAAAAATGCGAACAGTCTGGATACAAAGAAAAGGCCTTGCAAAAATTAGTTCACTATATCCAGATTCGACTGTATTTTTATTTCGAATGCAAACATTTACAAGTTTTTGATGCAAGATCTTTTTCAGGCCAATAATTTGTTACTGTTTATTTATTTACACCTATTACACTATCAAGAAGCTGCGTTGAATGAACTTGAATGGTATTAACCCATTTGTGCTCACTGTAGTTGCTTCTGCATTTTTCTACATCCTAGGGCAGTTCACGATCTTGTTGCATCGTTGCAAATGCAAAATAAACAGCTTTTACAAAAACAAAAAGCAAATGTTGCAAAAGCTTTTCAATGCTTTTTGTTTTTGTAAAAGCTGTTTATTTTGCATTTGCAACGATGCAACAAGATCGTGAACTGCCCTACTGTTTCGTCTGTTTCACCACGCGCAGAGCTTTTTTTTTAATCAATATATGTAAAAAAGCTACCCCTTTTATGAGAGGCACTGTTTTTGATTGAAGAGACTCTATTGTTAAAAAAATATGTTTAAAAATTCGCATTTTTAAATTTTTCAATACGAAAAAAAAACTAAAAAATATTATATTAAAATCACACTTAAAAAACTATAAATGCTGTAAAAATTAAAAATGTTCAAAAATGAGAATCGCTTAAAAATTCCAAATCGCTTAAAAATTACCAAAAAATGCCCCAAACCTAGAAATTACCAGAAAATTAAAACCGATAAAAAACGATAAAAAACGATAAAAAATTACAAAAAAATACCTAAAAACTTTTCATATTTGGAATTTAGGAAACATAAATAAATGTCCTAAACAACCATAAAATGTTTTAAAAGCAGCAGAAAAAAGATGACATGTCGTCAAAGTCCTAGCCCTGCTAATGACGAATTTAGACCTAAAAGAGCGATGCAGACCATTTTTCAAACAGCGCCCATTTCGAAAATAACTCAAACAAAACAATTGACTTGAACATAGGTTGTTGCTTTATCAAAGACTGCATGCATACAAAATCTTATCAAAATCAGTGATAAAAGGTGTTTTATACTAAAATGGCGTCTGTTATAATTTTTAAAAAAACTGAGTTTAATAAATATTTTTAAAAATTTACTTAACAAACTATATTGCTCACTCAATTAAACTTTAGAATTTATTTTAAAAAAGAAATCAGCTAATTGAACCTGTTAGAATCGGTGCTATTTTTATCGCCAAATTGCTCCGGTCATAGGGGGCGGGAGCAATTTAGCGCGTAAAAATAACACACGTGATGATAGGCTTTCGGTAGCATACCATGAGAAGAATGCTGCTTCCGACCTGTGGGAGAACTTATGCTCCTCATTAAGTACCAAAGTAGGCAGGGACTTCCTTTAAATGAAGGGTATCATTTAAAGGAAGTAACTCAGCGAAATTTGATTATTAATAAGGGAATTAATAACGAAATAAAAAAGTGGTGGTTTATAGAGGTGTAGAGTTTTTTATTGGACCTTACCCTTTGGCGCTCAGATCAAGAAGCGAGTTAAAAAGCAAAAATACAAATCAAAAAAATCTACTGTTCTAAGCAGTGTGGCGTACAATTATAAAATATTTTCAAAACGAGTTTCTACAACAGTGTTTCACTTTTAGTGGCACTAAGGTCAATTTCACAAATTTATATAAATCAAAAAATAATTACACTTCATGTAATACACATTAAAAAATAGCCAGCACGTATGTTGGAATGTCAGTCTGCGACGCTCGGCGTCAACATGGCGCCCGCCTTGCACTAGTGCAAATTATAATAAACTTTGCAGACGTTGGAGCTCTCGTATGGCGATCAGCAGATGTTCCCGTGGACTCTCGCCGCGTTGTGTTTTTGTTGGCCTAGTGCATGCTTGAGAGCGCCCGAGGGGCTGAGGTGACGGGGGACGTTGGCGAGGCCTTGAGCGCCCTTCAGAATTCCCAGGCTGCGACCGTTGTGGCCCGGGCGATGGCGACGGATAGGCGACCCGTCGTCGCACTCGTACTGGTGATGGCGAAGGCGATCGCGATGCCGACGGTGATGGACGGACGTCTTTTCGTCCCAGCCGGCGAGCTATACCGCTTCTTTTGGTCTTATCGACGCGTGAAGTACGCTAAGTTGCGATCTTGATGTGGTTGTCGTTCGCGCGCTATGACGCTGATTGGGGTTTGATGCGATTTTTGTGCGCGTGCAGCATCGAGTGATGGAGCCCGCTGCAAACGTTGCACACCGCCTTGGAAGTACAGCTTCCGATTGCGTGGGAGCGTGCGAGGCAGTTTGAGCAATACCCATGCTGGTTCACTGTCTGGCGACGCTGAAGGACCGACATCGCTTTGAATTTTTTACAAAAACGGATAGAGTGTCGCTGCTGGCACAGCAGACATATATAGAGCCTGGAGAGAGAGAAACGAAAAGTTTATTAGATTTATATGTAATTGGAGGCGGGGAATGGGTGAGGTTGTGTAAGGTTATGCTAGAGACACAAGGAAGATATGAGCAAGATACGTGAGAGTTGGGTGCTAGACAGTGATTGAGCGCTAAAGTAAACATGAGGCAAATGTACTAATTGCACAAGTAACTAGAAATGTAACCAAAAGTAAGGCTAAGTTTTATTATATTTATTGAAAGGGGAGTACGCATAGCTTGACTATGGGCCTAGTGATGATCCCAGTTTGTGTCCGAATGTCGGCGACTCGAGCTCGCCTATCTGGGCCTAGGTGAGTGTTGACGATACGGCCGAGTCGCCACTCTGTCGGAGGAAGTAATTCGTCCTTTATGACGACTAAGTCTTCCACTTGGAGATCTCGCGCGGGATGCTTCCACTTGTACCGTTTGTGCAACTCGGTTAAGTATTCCTCCTTCCAACGGCGACTGAACTGGTGGTGGAGAACCTTCACTTTCTCCCACCTATTGATCAACGAGAGACTTTCCTTGTCGAGTTCGGGAATAGCGAGCAGTGGCGCACGTAAAAGCTTGGATCTGCTAATTCAATTCCTTCTAATTCTTTCAAATTTGGGTGTACCAGGGGGTAGGTAGGCAAAAAATTTGTGAGTTTTGGGAGCACTATCGCTTCTACTTCTAGTTGAAATTGTAAAGATTTTGATACGAGGTTAAACACACAAATTTTTTGTGAGCTGCCTACAATGCCACCACCCATTCCAGATATGTTCGTGTGAAGCTTTCTTGTTGGTAACGCCAGCCGATTTTGAACCTTTTCTGAGAGAAAAGTTCTTTGCGATCCTTGATCTATCAGTGCTCTTACTGTAAACAGGTCGCCCATATGGCGAATGTGAACTAAAGCGGTGGGTAAAACTACTTTGTCCTCATTCGCTGTGAAGTGAGAGAACACTTCAGGCACTTCCTCTGAGACTACGCCAGACGATTCTTGGGTTAAGTCGGTGTTTGGGCTAAATGCTTGAGTATGCATTAAATTGACAGGGCCATTTCTTGAGGAAGAGGGTGTATTGTCACTATCAAGAGCTTGATCTGGAGTTCGAATGTGTAGCATAGAATGATGCTGCTTCTTGCAATGAATACAAGCAAATACGCTGGTACAGTGAGACCTGAGATGTGAAGTTGCCAAGCAGTTTGAACAAATTTTGTTCCGTTTAACAAAGTCAAATCTTTCTTGGGGAGAAAGCGCTTTGAATTTCGGACAAAATCGAACGGAGTGGTTTTTTTTGCATGCTTGGCATGAAGCGTAGTTGCGTTGTGCATTGTTTTCAGTGTGGAAATTCTGCACATTAGATTGATTTTGAGAATTTCGTGGAGGCAGATTTTGTGTGTCTTGAGATTGGACCTTATTTTGGCCCCACGAGTTCGGGTTTCGGATATTTGAGAATGTTGGCTGGGGTCTATTTTGAATAACTGGTGGCAATTTGGGTTTAGCACCTCTTATGCTATTTACTTTCTCGACTACTTCATAGCGAGACGTCAAGAACTCGTCCATCTGTACCCACGTTGGGAACTCTTTTCTGGATGTAAGATATTGTTCCAGAGTGCTAAAGTTTCCTCCAGGAGCTTTGTGGAGCACAGATAGACGATTTTGGGGTCCCAGTTGTCGATGCACACATCTTGAGCTGACAGCATGGCGAGGCAGTCGTTAATGGTAGACTGAATTCTCTGAATTGCCGTACTGTTTTCCGTGGATGCCGATGGGATGCCGAATAGGACCTTTAACTGGTTGTAAACCAGTATCCTTTTATTCTCATATCGTATTTTAAGTGCTTCCCATGCTAGATTAAAATTTTCATCGTACAGCTGGTATCTCTTTACGATATTTCCCGCAGGGCCACGAGTTTTATTACGTAAATGATACAGTTTTTGTGCCGGCGAGAATTTTGGGTGCTTGGTGTAGACGGCCGTGAACATATCCCTGAAGGATGGCCAATCTTCATAGATCCTTGACCATCTCATTATCAAATATTTTTCCCAGGTCCATCATCTGAGTTTTGCATCGGTGATATGCGTCAACGCACGCTGTAAATTACGTCCTTGCTGATTTTCGAAACTCCTCATCTACTACGGAGGCGTCGGCTATCATCACTTCTACATAAGCGTCATTGAATTTTAGCCAACGTTGATCCAAGTCTATCATTTGAACGTGTACACTAGAGTCGGTGTGGTTGTCGACGGCAATTTCCTCAAAGGTTGAGCAGAACTGGACAACTTGATCCGATAGTAGAATATATTTCGTTTTGGCAGCCATTTTCGGTGTGGACCTGAGTGTACGAGTGGAATGGGACTCCAATTCGAGTACTTTTCAGGGTTTTAAGAATTAGTTATAAGAAACTTTCCAAACGAGCAATCCCTTTTAATTAAAAAAAAATTTTTTGGGAAATTTTTCGCAAAAACGAATGTTAAATTTGGGAAAATTAAATTTTTGTTAAAAATTTATTTTCAACAACGAGCAATCCAGTGTAAATGTTGAAAATTTATTTTCAAAATGAGACGTACAGTGTAAATGTGAAAAATTTATTTTCAAAACGAGTGCTATAGTGTAAATGTGAAAATGTATGATCACAACGAGCAATACACATTAAATGTGAAAAATTTTGGGTGATTGTTTTTTTTTTTCACAAAAACGAGTGGTAAAATTTTCAAAAAACGAGTAATCCAGTGTAACTGAAAAATTTAGGGTTAATTTATCACAAAAACAAGAAATATAATGTATAGTGTAGTATTGTGTAAAAGGGAAAAATGTATTTTCAAAACCAGTAGTACCGTGTAAGTGTGAAAAATTTAGGGTAAATTTATCACAAAAAAAACAAGAAATAATTGTATAAATTCTTGGTTAAATATTACAATTTATTTTCAAACGAGCAATCCAGTGTAAATTTTGGGGAAAAAAATTAATTTTTGTTAAAAAATTTATATTCCGAAACGAGTAATCCAGTGTAACTGTAAAAAATTTAGGGGAAATTTATCACAAAAACAAGAAATATATTGTACAGTGTTGTACAGTGCAAAAGGGAAAAAATTTGTTTTCAAAACGAGTAGTACAGTGTAACTGTGAAAAATTTAGGGTAAATTTATCACAAAAAGCAAGAAATATATTGTATAAATTTTTGGGTCAATTTTACTATTTATTTTCAAAACGAGTAATCCAGTGTAAATTTTGGGGAAAAAAATTAATTCTTTGTTAAATAATTTATATTCAGAAACGAGTAATCCAGTGTAATTGTGAAAAATTTAGGGGAAATTTATCACAAAAACAAGAAATACAGTATCGGACAAAACTAAAGCGCGGAATATTGCTTACTAATGTAGTTCAAAAAAATTGGAAAACTTGGTTGGATTTAATTTTTTTTTATTATTTTATAATGATTATACACTAAGTTTACTAAAAAAAAACAAAACATAATAATATTGTTTATTTTAAACAAAAAGAATCATATTGAATTGAAATATTCGTTATCCTTACGCGACAAAACTAAAGCACAGGTTCAATATATTAAAAAAAAATTTATTTATCTAATACTTGGTTGCGTAACCCTTATTTTTCATAATTGCTGCACATCTGCGTGGCATGGACTCAATAAGATTGGACAAGACATTCCCAGAAATGCCTTTCCATGCGATTTCTGCTTGACGGAAAAGCTCGTCCTTATTTTTGCAAGTTTCGCGTAATATTTTACGATCTACAATTTCCCATAGATTTTTTATGAGATTGAGATCTGGCGATTGGGCTGGCCACTTTAAAACATCGATCTCATTATTAACAAACCACTCTTTCACACATTTTGCAGTGTGTTTGGGCTGAAATATCCACTTTAGTGGCATTTCCTCCTCTGCATGTGGTAGCATAACTTCTTGCAAAATATCTTTATACATAAAACGATCCATTATACCGTTTATCTTATGGATTGGTCCGATTCCATGACCTGAAAAACATCCCCAGACCATTACATTCCCTCCCCCGTGCTTTACTGTGCCTTTAGTATAGCGTGGGTCAAGGCGTTTTCCTCTTGGTCCACGCACTAGCTTGAATCCGTCAGAATCCTTTAAATTGAATTTCGATTCGTCAGAGAAAAGCACAGTTTTCCATCGAGAAGTAGTCCAGTTAAGATGTTCCTTTGCAAACTCAAGCCTGGCCTTTACATTTTTATGGGAAATAAACGGTTTTTTTGCGCTTCTGTATGTTGCGAAGCCACCATCCACAGCTCGTCTTTGGATGGATCTGGGCGTTTTGTTTAATTCCAATTGATTTGCAATAGACCTTGCTGATACAAAAGGATCCTTTTTAATAATCCGAATAATTACCTGGTCTTCGCGTTTGGTGGTTTTTCGCGGTCGACAACCTCCATGTATGGTAGTCAACGAACCCGAAGAGCTGAATCGGCTTATAATCCGGGAAATTACGCTATGGTGAATGCCAAATTTCTTAGAAATTCATGTCACTGATTCACCATTATTAAAATCACTAATTATTTTTTCTCTGATTTGAGTTGAATACTTATTGCGAGCCATTTTGTTTGATAAATTTTAAAAAGATGCACGGCTACTTTGAATGATCAAATATGACGTGTCAAATTTTTCTAAACACTCAATGTTCTTCACAAGATGTTCTCCAAATAACGGTTTTCTTATTTAACGGCACTTGTTGTTGGTAGTTTCTAATAATCAAATAAAACAGCAAGCACCAAAGATTATGTCCTTTAGTTTTGTCGCTGGCATTTCTTGGCTTTTGGCATAACTTTGTAAAAAAAACATGGTTAAATTAAAAACAAAAGCATTTTAATTATAATTTTTGTATATTTAGTATGTTTTCCACATAAAATAAAGAATACAAATTAAATAAGTGCTTTTATTTAAACTTTATTGTATAATTTGGGAACAAGCAGAAGTCCGTGCTTTAGTTTTGTCCGATACTGTATATTGTACAGTGTAGTACTGTGGAAAAAGGAAAAATTTATTTTCAAAACGAGTAGTACAGTGTAAGTGTGAAAAATTTAGGGTAAATTTATCACAAAAACAAGAAATATATTGTACAGTGTAGTACAGTGCAAAAGGGGAAAATTTTCTTTTCAAAACGAGTAGTACAGTGTAAGTGTGAAAAAATTTAGGGTAAATTTATCACAAAATTTTTGGTTAAATTTACAATTTATTTTCAAAACGAGTACCATAGTGTGAATGTGAAAATGTATGTTCACAACGAGCAACACACATTAAATGTGAAAAATTTTGAGTGATTTTTTTTTTCACAAAAACGAGTGGTAAAATTTTCAAAAAACGAGTAATCCAGTGTAACTTTTGGGGAAAAAAATTAATTTTTTGTTAAATAATTTATATTCAGAAACGAGTAATCCAGTGTAATTGTGAAAAATTTAGGTTAAATTTATCACAAAAACAAGAGATATATTGTATAAATTTTGTTTAAATTTTTTTTTTAAAAATTTATTTTCAAAAATGAGCAATCCAGTGTAAATTTTTTTGGAAAAAAATTAATTTTTGTTAAATAATTTATATTCAGAAACGAGTAATCCAGTTTAACTGTGAAAAATTTAGGAGAAATTTATCACAAAAACAAGAAATATATTGTAGTGTAGTGCTGTGTAAAAGGGAAAAATTTATTTTAAAAACGAGTAGTACAGTGTAAGTGTGAAAAATGTAGGGTAAATTTATCACAAAATTTTTGGTTAAATTTTACAATTTATTTTCAATACGAGTAATCCAGTGTAAATTTTGGGGAAAAAATTAATTTTTGTTAAAACCTCTATATTCACACACAAGTAGTCCAGTGTAACAGTGAAAAGAGTTATGGGAAACTTTCCATATAAGCACAACCTGATTTTGTTGCCGAGCGCTTGCAACCATCAGCCGATATTATTTATGTGTCATATGTATTATGCTATGTACTTATTTGCTAACTGCATTCTTTTTTGCTTACATGCAAGGCATACGTGCGTATGTTGATTTTATGTTCGCGTAATGGAATGTGTGTGTATTATAGGTTGATGTCAAAGGTACAGTCGCTTGTTATTGAAAAACTACCTTTTGCCCTTGGGTCTCCCAACAAGGGTCATTCCTGGTTTTTACGAATTGCAGCTGTGTCTGCTTCTGTTGCTGATGTTGCTGCTGTGTTACAACTTTTGCCCAACACGGTTATTGTTTTATTTGAAAATTTAGGTTAAATTGTACAATTTTATTTTTAAAAAGAGCAAATTTAATTTTAATTTAAATTTAGAGGTTTTTTCACTTTTTTAGAGCCCTTTTTTCACTTTTTTTCACTTTTTTCACTTTTTTCACTTTTTTCACTTTTTCCAATTTAGAGTCCTTTCTTTTACTTTAACACAACAACATTACACTTCAATCTGCCCAAGTAGAGAAAAGAATTTTAACTGACGCACTAGCCAAGAACACAAAATGTCTGCAGTGCCGGCAAAAAGAAACAAAAAAGGTGGAACCCATGTGTTTCATGTGGAACCTAGCGCTCTTCCTAACGACAACTTGTGGGTGAAGAAGATCACAAGCTCTATACCGTACTCGTTGCGTTGTTGTTGCTGTTGAATAGATTGCACTTGGAGAGATTTAATTATCGATGTTGTTGTTATCGTTGTTTTTGCGCTTTTGTTTCGAATACTTTGGCATGCAGCTGCTTATGAAAGTTTTGCGTAATTATGATAATTGCACATTTCGTTTCTTCTTTGCCATATTTAATTTAATTTGTCAATAATTCTTAAATGGTCTGATTTTTTTTTTCTTTCTAATCCAGTTGTTGTTTATTTATTTTTCGGTTTTATTTTATGTTTATTTTGCTGCTTGGCGTATTCCATGCAGACCAATTATTGCGGAATTCACTGCTGCTGCCATGAAGCAGCTTTGCCACGAACAAGAAATGTAATAGTTTTTTCACAACACATTTTTTATTTAATTTGTTTGTTTTTTATATATTTTATGCCCGCATTCAATATTTTCTTTTGACAATTTTGATAATTTTGTTTTATTTTCGGTACTTTTTCCGCGAATTTGTTAAAAATTGTGCAACGACACGAGTTTTTCAGCGGGACACGTTCTTCACTCAAGTTATTCGTTATTCGTTGTGTCAAAATAAAACGAGTGAGCCGTCTGTTCGTTTACAGAAATAGGACCGAAACGGAACAAAGGAGAATGGTATGGCTTATTCTTTCTCCCCTTTGTCTTTTCTTTGTGGTGCGTATGTTTTTTGGTTGATGGTTGCTTCCCTCTTACCTATTTCCTTATATCGTGGACGGCATGTCCGCCCAATGTTGCTTGCCATCTTGCTTCTTGCGCTTGAAAAAAGATGTTGCCTTTGTATGGTGTCTGAAACTTTATTTTAGTATTATTTTGGGTTACTATATAGGTTTAGGGACTTGAAGGGATACACCAGTGGAGTATGTAATCCACTGCAGTTCTGGGGAACTCGAAGGACCATGTTAGAATCGGTGCTATTTTTATCGCCAAATTGCTCCGGTCATAGGGGGCGGGAGCTTATGTGCAAAATGTGTAGTCATTAAATTATTTTTTTTGTGGAATTTAAATAGATTTTACCGTTTTGGTAAAGCCTCTTTGGGTGGGAGGTATGCGTGGTTTTTATCCGATTTTGCTCATTTTCGAATTTGATCTCTATTTTTGTTTGTTTGAATGTTTTTACGATAACTCTTAAATTACGACTATTATCCTAATTGCAGACGGACATACAGACAAACGGACCTTGATAAATCGACGCAGGAGGTGTTGGTAATCAAGAATATATATACTTTTCTATACCTGCCACGCCTCCTTATCGGCGTTACAAGCTGAGTGACAAAGTTAATATACCTATTACGCAGTACGTGTTTCTACTAGCAAATAACAAGTCGGCCGACCAAGTTAGATTAATACTGACCTCCTAGGAGGTTGAAACTATTTTTGCTATCCAAAGGGCATGTGATTTCTTTGTTGAAGAAAAAAAAACTTAAATAAAACATTTGAGCAGAAAATGGGACCTCATAAGAAATGAGATTGTTTGATTTCCTTGTGAAGAGCATTTATTGGTGTCGTATTTAGACCCCTGAACGCAAAGTAACTCCATAAGAATAAGCAATTAGAAAATGTGTACTGAATCAACAACAACCAATGTGAATTAAATTTTCTTGAGATTAAAAATTATAGCAAAATGAAAATACATCGAATTTTGGTGGCTTTAGAGGTCCATAAACGTAATTTCTTAATTGCATTTGAATATTTAATGTTGTTATTTTAAAATATTTTTATTGAATTCTTATATAAATAAATATCAAATATAAAAATATTAAAATCAAATATTTTCTTCAGAATGAAATCAGATCTATAAAATACAAGTTGACTTGCTATTAAATAAAAAAAGTGTTTAATTACTTTGTATAATATACATTATTATTTCAGGTCAGGTGTTCAATTTACGGATAATTGAGTCCTTTTTGAAAGAAACCTAGTATATAATTTTTTAAAGGAATTTTCAAAATACATACTTTCAAATCAGCGAGTGTTAAAATTCTTTAACTTAAAAATATGTAAGCATGTTACAAGATTTAACAGAAGTCTGTTTTGCTGGTACTTCAAATACTGTTTCTGTACTTCAAGCTTATACATATTAGGAGAAGCAATATCTGGGCTGTTGTCAATCCCAATTTTTTGTGGATTTGAATAAAAATCCAGAATTTTTTACTCTAACATTTCTGGTCACACCTCCACAATATAACTTAAAGATCACAAGGGGTAGAATGAACTCAGAAAGTTTTACCAAAATAGTTTTAAAAAAACTCAAAGAAATATATATAAAAAGAATTTTATAATAAGAGCATTCAAGATTACACTGTAGGTAAATTTTTTAAAAGACAAAAAAAAAAAACGCAGAGATACGTAAACTTAATTTTTGGTAGATCAAAATACCTAGATATTCAGATTTTTGATATTCGACCTTCATTTAAAAAAATTTTATAGTTTTTAACAATTACTTTTTATTGTCTTTTCAAAAATACTTTCAACGTGAAAATCGAATTAGCCTTGTTGAATCTTTGATTTTTCAAAAGTTAAGAAATTTCTTTTTTTTCCATTTTGAACAAATTTTAATGTTGAACGTAAGATCTTTAATAAATCATTACATTTTTTTTACTCAAATTAGTGTTTTTATTTCATAAGTAGATTAAATTCTAAAAGTTAAAGCAAAATCGAAGGTGGTCAAAATTTTTGGTATCCAAATTGGTCTAAAAGTGACTAAATATCAATCGCAAATAACTCGAGATTTTGATCTGATTGGGAAAACTGAGTATGCCACTAAATTCTACGACCAAAAAATAAGTTTCGGCATTTTCGTGTGTCTTTTGGACGACTCTACAGTGTAATTGTTACCAAGACAAAAACCTTATATGCTTGAATGGACTTGTTCAAACAATAAATCCTTGCAATATCGCCAGATTTGTTTTTTAAAATACGATGAGTGGTTTTATATATGAACTATTAAATGTTATCAAGATCTTATTGAGAACTTATTCTGTAAAATTCGACACAAAAAACGAAACCCTTCCGTATATGAGTTAAACCAAATTATAGAATTATATCTGTGCAAATTATGTATTCCTCTGATTATGCCACCTGTGAAGAGGATTCCGACTATTTAATTGCAATTTACTGAAAAGCGGTTGTTGGCAGCAATCAAGAACAACCACATCAAAAAACTCAGCAAACCTTCATGAAATCGAATCTCATCAAAACATACCAATAGAAGGTTATGAAAATAAGGATGATGAGCTTGAGTTACATAATTCTTTAAATATGCAAGACGTACCATTATACAATAATGCAGCAACATACTTTTGCAGGATATGTAGTCTACAAAGTTTGGAAAAATGTCTAAAAAACTGTAAAAAGTGCACTAAAGCCATTGAGCATATCGGAGCAGAAGAATGTTTAACCTCAGAATGGCTCTTGAATTTTAAAAACTTTTCTGAATTTGCAGATTTTTGTTCCCTACATCGGCCAACCAATTCTTTTTATATTCATGAGTGAGCCATTTGTAAGATAAATAAAAGAAGAAAGTTATTGCAAAAGCCGAAAATGATTAAATCATATGCTTAAATGTCGATGAAAAGTAATGAACACAAAAAAAAAATTATGATTGATTTTGCCTTCCTCGTTTTATTTTGTTCGGTAGTCAATTGACAAAATTTGTAATCGATGCGATTTTCAAAATGACAGGCTTGATATTAATGCAAAAAAACAGAATGAAATCACTAAAAGAATAAAACAAACTAAAAAAAAACCAAAACAAAACTTAAAGCCATTAAAAAAGGATTTTCAAAGTAGGATTTGAACTCACTACTTAAGATTTCAAAAAACAAGAATGAAAACTAAAGCCTAAGCCAACTGAGCCATTTACACTGCTGTGATTCTGTTGAAATAATATACATAACAACAACAGTTGCAAAACTGCTTCTCAACTGCAGGCAATATGTGTGTACATGAAAGTGTCTCGTGTGCTTGTGTTAGTGACATTGGAGTCAAGAGCTTTAGCTTCAGAGGAAAGAGCTTTAGCGTTGGAGGCAAAATTTTAAAAATTTACGGCCGCTTTTTTGTTCTAGGATGTACATCTATATGATAAGTTATATGTGATTGCTGATAGTTACAGCAACTAGTGGCGTTTATTAAGACACGCCCACGCAACGATGCCACCGGAACACAACGGGGCCAGCGATCACGCAAGCAGCAATCACAACAACGACTACAGCAGCAGATACAACAACAACAAAAGTAGCAGCGACAACAACAACAGCAGAGACAACAAACACAGCAGCAGCAACAACAACAACAACAAAAAAATTTAAACATTTTTAAAATATATGTATTTAAAAAAATTTGTTAAGACTTTATAAAATTTACTAGCTTTTCACGAGGTAGCTTCTAAAACGAATGTAATACAATCGGATCGGAAAAAATTGATCATATTGCAATTGAGGCACTACAATACACCTGGTATACAGTTAGGAATACAGATAGGAACACATTATAGGGTACACACATTTAGGAACACATGATAAATTTTAAAACATTATTTTTTTTTTAAATTAAGATGCAAAATGCATTTTGCAATTTTTAATAAAGATTTGTGAAAGATGAGTGAATGGTGAAATTGAAACAAATTGATGAAAATAAAATAAAAACATACTCTGCACAGCTGTTGCTGACGAGTTGCTACTAGCAGTTCGGTTCTTATGGAATAATACGTCTTGTCAAACTGTTTCGTTTAGTTTCGTTCATTAACGTTTGCTCATTTTGGGTAACAACATTAATGTGTATTTAACCGAACACTTACGTTCTTCTGGAGCAAATCGTCTATTTTGGTTGGGCCTTCACACACCTCCTCACCCCTCTTACACCCCTCTCACTCCGGCGAAGGTTTTTTTTTCCTCGAATCAGAATTAATCAATCCGTTCGAACAACCCATTCAAACAGAATTTCACGCGACAGTGACCAAGTTGGTACAGTTTTGGACTTCATGTCCCAAAAGCATGGTTCGGAGGAAATTATGGCTACGCAAGCTTCCAAAAAGCCTTAATATCGCTTCGACTGGGTCTGGGCTCAGAGAATTAGAAGACAGATTGAAACTTGCAGATATGGAAAGCTGTCACTAAATCAGATGTTTCAATAGTTAACAGAATTTCTCATCAAGCAATGAAAGCCGTTTCGAACTCCGAACTAGCAAGCATAACAAAAAAAAATTCCGAAACCACTTTCAAAATTTTAGAATGTTTCAATAAACTTTCTCTCTCGAGGTACAAGAACTTAGGAACGAACAAAACAGCCGTTCGCGTTATATTTCGAGAAGATTTAATTACAGTAGTTATCCAAGACGTAGAGACCCTTCTAGAAGTATGTCACGGGAACCTCCTGCCCACTGGATATGGAGATACCATTTAAAATTCGGCAAATCGGCTGGAAAATGTGAACAACCATGTCCATTTGATAAAAACGATGTATCCAGCAAAACAAACTAGGTACCTCCATCATTTCGACGGCTGATGATGGAAGTAATATTACACTTACACGCAGTCTATTCATATACGATACAGATAACAAAAGAATTTCGACTTGCTCTTGACAGCAGCAACCAGTAGTACAATTTCAGTATACGGAAAGAAACTACTCAACATTAACTTAAAACTCAGAAGGCGAATTTCCATTCACTTTCGTACTAGCAGATATTACAACACCCATAATAGGAGCAGATTTCCTTACGAAATATGGGCTCTTGATAGATCGCAAACATAAAAAAATTTATTGATCCACTAACAAAACTATCAGTTAACGCAATCACAGCATCACTGCCTAAATTAATTACAATAGACAAGTACACTACATGACTCGAAAACTTTCCATCACTCACAGCAGAACCCGATTATAGCAAACCAGTTAAACACACAACAGAACATCACATCACTTACCATTTTTTTGACCACGACGATTGAACTTAATTGCTTAAACAAGAACTCGATTTTGTAATCAAATCAAATATATGTCGTCAGTCAGACTCCATGTCAGCATCCCCACTTCATCTAGTCCCCAAAAAATATGTTAACAACTGGAGACCCTGTGGCAATTACAGTCCCAGACCGATACCCATTACCACATATTCAGGACTTATTTATAGACTTACACTACAAAAATATATTGTCCAAATAAGACTTAGTAAGAGCATACCACCAAATTCTCACGGCTACTAAAGACATCCATAAGACTGCAATAACTACACCTTTTGAAATGTTTGAATTCCTCAGAGTGCCATTCGGCTTAAGAAATGCAGCGCAAACATTTCAAACATTTATCAATGAGGTTCTAAAAGAATTAGACTTTGTATTTGTTTACCGCGGTGACATTTTAGTAGCTAGCGAGACTGAAGAAGAACACTTAAGACATTTAAATTTAGTATTCGAACGACCAAACGAATTTGAACTAAACATCAAACCAAACAAATGTATTTTCGGCGTAAACAACATAAATTTCTTTGGTTACAATATTTCAAAACAAGGCAATCAAAAAAAAGGGAGGCAATCATCTCCCGATAGAATTCAATGTTAAGTTAATTACCCTAAGCCCGAAACACATAAGCAAATGCAGAAATTCATCGGGATGATAAAATATTACCATAGGTGCATACCAAAAATGGCACACACACTTACACACATTTACGACATGGTAACAACAGCATCAAAAACAAAAGGTAAACATTTAAATTGGACAGATGATACCACAGAAGCATTCACAACGATTAAATAAAGTGGCAAAAATTTCCATCGCTGTAGATACATCTAACACTGCTATCGGTGTTTTACATCGAGTTTTACAACAAGAATTCAATAATAAAACAGAACCATTAGCTCTCTTTTCACAGAAATTAGCACCATCCGAAAAGAAATACGAAGAAATACGCCTTTTATATTTCGGGATTAGAGAACAAAAACAAATATTAATCATCGAAAATCACTTTATTGTTTTTCAAAATATTCTCCATGAAGATCTATACACTTTTGCATGCGTTTGAACCAATTGTCGAAGCACTTTTGCCACTCTGATTGAGGTATCTCCAAAACATGCATTCTGAATGCCGCAACCGCTTCTTCGGGCGTCGAAAATCGTTGTCCACGCAGTTTATTCTTCACGGTTGGGAATAAAAAGAAGTCATTCGGTGCCAAGTCAGGACTATACGGCGGATGACCCATCAAATCGATGTTTTGGGTGCTCAAAAATGCAGATGTTTGAGCCGATGTGTGAGAGCTCGCATTGTCGTGGTGAAGAGTGATCCGTCTTCGGCGGTTGGTTTTCCTGATTTCTTGGAAGACAACTGGCAAACAAATGGTTGTGTACCACTCAGAGTTGACTGTTCTGCGTTGTTCTAGTGGTACAGTTGCGACATGTCCATATTTTCCGAAAAAACAGGCGACCATTTGCTTGGAAGTGCTTCGTGCGCGAACAACTTTTGTTGGATTTGGCTCATCTTGAAACACCCATACAGTCGACTGCTGTTTACTTTCGAGCTCATACGCGTAAATCCACGATTCTTCACCTGCCACGATGTCATAGACGTGTTTCGAAGCACCGCGAATATTTTTTGAGCATTTCCGACGACCAATCGACACGAGCCTTTTTTTGAGCGATTGACAAATTGTGTGGGATCCAACGCGAACAAATTTTTTTGACAATCAAATGTTTATGCAATATTGAATGTATGCTGGTCCCACTTATGCCTAAGGTTGCCTCAATCTCACGATAGGTAACATGACGATCTTCCAATATCAGTTCGCGCACAGCATCAATGGTTTTCGGAACAACAGCTGATTTCGGACGACCTTCACGAAATTCGTCTTGGAGTGAACTACGACCACGATTGAATTCACCATACCATCGATAAACACTGGTCCTTGATGGAGCTTCATCGCCAAAAATTGAATTAAGTTCATCCATGCACTGCTGCTGTGTTAATCCACGTCGAAAGTTGTAAAAAATAATCGCACGAAAATGTTCACGATTTAATTCCATTTTTGGACCGAGATGAATCTTTTAAGTTACTATAAACAACACAAATAGCGCTCGTATGTCAAAACGTTCTGAGTACGTATAAGCCAACAAATGTCAAACTTTGCGATAGAGCTTTCAGTTGACAGATTGCAACACCAGGGTTGCCAAATCCCGAAATATAAAAGGCACCCCTCGTACAGTACTTTCGATCGCGAACTTTTTTCAATTTACCTCACTATCAAACACTTCCGATACTATTTAGAAGGTAGAAATTTCACAATCTACACAGATCACAAACCACTTACTGCATCATTACACTAAAAACAGAAAGAAGCCCAAGGCAAACACGACACTTGGAATTCATCGCACAATTTTCTAACGACATCAAACACATCAAAGGTACAGACAAGAATTATCTACACAAACAACAAATAACAGATTCAAAATTACAAAAAATATCCAAACACACTTACAATTTCGAACAAATACACATTCCACTACTCAACATCAAGATTTGGTGCGAACAAATAGAACACGTCCATATATCCCACAATCACTACGGAAATAAATATTTGAACAATTACACAACATCTCACACCCAGGTACACGAGCTTCTCGACGACTTATTACACAACGATACTTCTGGCCCAAAATGAACATACAAATTACACTCGGCCGCTTTGAGCATGTCCATAGTTGGTCCATTTCCAATATTAAACAATTATAGATATCTACTTACCTTAATCAACCGAAACACACGTTGGCCCGAAGCGTATCCACTAAAAGATACTAACGCCAATACCAACGTAGACACACTTAAAAGAGAATACATATCACGTTTTGGAGTTCCTCTGGAAATTACTTCCGATCGAGGTCCTCAGTCCACAACGATAACATTCAGAAATTTTGTTAAAAGTCTAGGAAGCAAACATATAACTACTGCTTATCATCCACAAGCTAACGGAATTGTAGAACGTTTTCATTGTCAGCTAAAAACTTCTATAATAGCGAGCAATAATCAAACAAACTGGTTCACAGAGTTACCACAAATTCTTCTAGGGAGGGCTCAGATCTACAGTCAAAGAAGACATTAAGGCTTCACCAGCAGAAATGGTCTTTGGTCAAACACTTAGATTCGTCGTACATCTTGTCCAAACTTAAAGAAGTCGTCGAAAGCAATCGTTCAAATATTTCACATCACAACACAAAGTTTCAACAATATATACCTCAAGCACTCAAGACTTGTAAATTTGAATTCGTCCGTAATGACACAATCGGAAAATCGCTTCAAGAACCATATGATGGACCATTTAAAGTCATCGAAAGAACCCCTAAATATTTCACTATTTGCAAAAACAACACCAACATAACAGTTAATATAGACAGACTTAAACCCGCTTCTTTAGACACAGAAACAACATCAAAACACAGTAAAAACAAGAAAATACATTTTTACCTTTTGGCCAACAAAACACTTTTTTTCGTAGGGGAGCATAATTTGGTGCATTACCCCCACATAAATAACACACATAAATAACACACACAAATCATACACGTATAAATAATACACACAAATCATACACACATTAGAAAATACACTTTGCTTTAATTTAGAAAATAATTCAAAAAACTTATTTTCATCATTGCCAATTTTTTAATTATAAAATTTTCATTCGAAAATCTATATGGGCAATTCCCAAAATCTTTTAACATTTGGGTGTAGAATAAAATATGAAAAAAATTGGATGGCACATTAATGGGCTTTTGCATGCTCAACAAGCATCCCATCAAAGTAATAAATCTGAAAGCGAACACAACATTTAGCGAGGCGCGTGGTAAAGGGGCGCGGTTTAGTGGTTTTTTGTAGTGTTCCCTATAGCATGAGAACTAGTGCACCGATTTTGATGTAATGGGTATCAAATGATTCGTATGAGTTCAAGGGAATAGAATTTCATTATATTTTGACAAATTTTTCTCTGAAATGCCAGAAATTTCGTTAGTTAATCTTACAAAAACCTTACAAGTCAGTATTTTGTACATATTCATGTCAAAGTTTTGACAATTTTTACATAAAACTAGAATATCAGTTGTGAACTGCGTACTCAACGAGAAAAAGTCAAGGGATTTGCAAAAAAAATGTAAACAATAACTATTGAAAATATGCGCTTTTTATTTTAATTTTTTTTGTATACTATATTATATTTTCATAGAATTAATAGAATTAATACAAAAAGTAAATAAAGTGCTTAACCATTTATTAGAAAAAGCATTAGGATTAAAAGAATAGTGACTGCAGGATGGATTTTTCTTACAAATTATACAATACAAATAGTTAAAAAATATTTTTTTTTGATTGAGGTGATTAAGTATGGAAAATTTATTGATTTAATGGACAAATCATCGTTTCGTCAAATCATCTTCGATCTACCCTACTTACAGTTAATATACCGAAAGTTTGTTTTTAGATGAAAACAACTTAAAGAGGTTAATATTTTTGACAACAGCTCAATATTTTCACATAAAGTTCAAAAGACGAATTTTGTCACGAGAATTGCGCTTGTGCTCTACTTTGTACAGGTGTTAGTATCAAAAGTAGGCTTAAAATCAAACCATACATAACATAAAGCACCATACCAATTTTTATCATTGTAACATTAAAATGGCGACATTAGTTTCACATTGACCATTTATGGTATATGAGGGGTACACGAAGTAGTGAACCAATTTAGCACATTTTGATTTTAGTATCATGTCTTATTGTCATTATGCTTATTACCAAGTTTCATAGTTCTTGGACAACTCCTTCAAATTTTATATTACGGAGTTTATCGCGTTGTCAAAAAACGAATTTTGATCATCTTGGCACATCCAAAATATTCAACATTTTTAAGAGCGCCTTGTGGCAAACATTCAAATGTCGAAAGCATACATGTGCAAAGAGGAGCGTTCTCATCCTTTCAGGATCTTCGATGTGCCAGTGAAAAAAAGTCATATTTTTTGATGGTGTTCGTTTTAAATGACCATTTTTGAGGAAATTTTGTGTGAATAATATTAATGGCACTCTAATGCCACCCACCTCAAAAATTTTTAAATTTTATAGAATTAATTAAAATGAGTTTATATTAGTACCTTTCTTATGGCGCGCGTTTTCTATATCTCAAAAACTACGAACAATTAACAAATGCCACAAAAGTGGTATCACGCCTTGAATGTGTTTTAACTTTCGTTAACTTCATGGCACATCAATAATAAAACTATATATTTTGTATTTGTATTTTCGTACAAAACTCATATAAATTTTACCGAAAGTTGGTGGCGCACAATTTCTATATAGCTCAGAAGGTAAAAGTCTGTGTGTAAATCAACTCAGTTTTTAGTGTTTTTCTTACTTTCGATCCCAGTAGCAACTCAAGGTAGCAAACATGAAAGTTATTAACACGGTTATACCAAAATCATAGATTTTAAAAGATTTTGGGAATTGCCCATATATATAAAAATAAGTTGTCCTATGTTCGTGATTTTATAACTCGAGAACCACTCAACCGATTTTCAAACGAGTACATGCGTTGGAAAGGTCTACTTTCACTGATGGTTTATAATTTCTACGAATATGCGTTATACGCACACTTTTATGATGGTGTGTTTTCCCCATATAAAATGTATATTTTTTTATGAGAATTAAATTTTGTCGGTATAAGGCTCTGCTTGCTCGCGTCATTTGACTTATTTAATTTCTGTGTGTTTATTTTTAGTTTGAACGGTTACTGTTGA
The DNA here is from genome assembly GCA_963920525.1 of Dichetophora obliterata. NCBI lineage: Eukaryota > Metazoa > Arthropoda > Insecta > Diptera > Sciomyzidae > Dichetophora > Dichetophora obliterata. Next base: position 67,172,821 of record OY986438.1, on the reverse strand, counting down.
CAACTGTACTAAAATGGGTTTCCACGCCCCCTTTTACCGCCCACAAATCAATGAAAATGCTTCATTTCAGACGGTTTTGGTCGTATAAGACTTAAATTTGGTAATTTAGTTTGTATGGTTACTGTCGGTAACTGTATTAAAAGTGTGTTTCCACGCCCCCTTTTTCCGCCCACAAACCAATGAAAATGCTTTATTTAATACGGTTTTGGTCATATAAGACTTAAATTTGGTAATTTGGTTTGTATGGTTACTGACAGTAATTGTACGAAAAATTAGTTTCCACGCCCCCTTTTTCCGCCCACAAATCAGTGAATATGCTATATTTCAAGCAGTTTTAGCCGCATAAGACTAACATTTTATACTTAAGTTTGTATGGTTAATTTCGGCAACTATACTAAAATGGGCGTTATTACTATATAGCCACACCCACTTTTTGAGAAATCATTAAAATTGACTTCTAGGTCGATTGAGCTAAAATTTTGGCTTAGCTTGTATGGTTACTGTCAGCAACTGTACTAAAAATTGGTTTCCACGCCCCCTTTTACCGCCCACAAACCAATGAAAATGTTTTATTTCAACGGTTTGGGTCGTATTAGACAAACATTTTATAATTTAGTTCATATGGTTACTCTCGGCAAGTGCACTAAGAATAGGCCTGTCCCACTTTAGTTAAACTCACTTTTCGGGGAGTTAGCGTCGAGTAAAGTAAAGTGCGCCAGACTTAAGCTAAATTGAGCTGAAATTTGGGCAGTCGATTTGTTTCGATTATGAGATGGGTTAAGGAAAATAATTATGACGCACCCCTTTTTACCGCTTACAAAACAAAAAAAATGCTATAGTATTAGACTAAAATTTGGTTATTTAGTGCATATGGTTACTTTCGGCAGCTATACTGAAAATGGTGAATATATTTGGCATTTCTTGACATTTTCGTATATGGCAGTAAGGCGGTCTGTGGCAGAACAACGTCTGCCGGGGAATACTAGTTCTTTTTTAAAAGAAGTTGTTTCTTTAATATGTTTAAAAAATAAAATTATTACAAAAACAAAAGTTTACATTTACAAATATATATAAAAATTTTCCGTACATACATTCCCTTTTTATCGGGGAGGAAAAAGTTTAAAGAATTTTCTTCAGTTGATATATGCGTTATTGCATTATTGTGGTTTATTTATTTATTGGCCAAGCAAGGCAATTTACTTATTCTAACATGTTTGTTTTTTGTTTTTCTTTTTTTTCCCCTCCTCATCCCTTTCCTTATTTTGGTATTTGAATATATGCAACTCGAAGTGGGCGCAATCCACCCTGTAAATGAATTCCAAACCATGCCAAAAAGAAAAGGGGGGAAGAAAGAAAAAATAAAAGGAGCTTAAAAACTATCATATTTTATACATGGCAGTTCTAACGACTAAAAGGACAATAAAGAAAGAGCGCAGGATCATTGAGCTTTTAGTAGGGAATGGGATTTGGAGAGGGCATGCTTAAATATCAGGGCCGGATTATCCATAAGGCAGTGTAGGCAGCGCATCGAAAAAAAATTTTTAAATGTTTCATCGAGTCAAAATTTAATTTGAAGATTTGTATCCTCAATGACAATATTATTGCTTTATTTTTTTAATCGATTTCAAAAAGGAGGAGGTTCCCAAGTTCGTTGGTTTTTTCTTCTTTTAGTGTATGTAAATTATAGTAGAACGAAACGTATGGAAGCAAAAAATCTTCATCGGCTTCATATATTCCTGAAAACTCCTCGTCAAAACAAACTTTTCTGCATCCTTGGTTTTTTTCTGCGACATAACTTTTGACTTTGCCCAAGGGTTTTTGTATTTCATTGCCATATTGTTTTCATTGACTTTTTTTTAATCTGATACTGAAAAATATTCGTTCCCATTTTTTTGATTCCAATTAACAACTTATCATGATTTCCCTAGGATACCATGTACGCGCTAGAAGTTATACGCATTTTAATCCGTAGAACTTTGAAGTTTTCGAATTCATTCGCGAATATCGTCTAATGGCATCGAAGGAAAATCATGAACTAAATAATGTCCTTCTTGTTGAAAGTGGCATTAAATTCAGAAGGCTAAATCTATAATCATAAGGTAGCAATATATTGTACTCACGGGGGTTAATTAACAGGATAATGCATTCATATTCAAGAAGAGGGCGCACTACATACATTTTTGAGCTCTTTTGCACGTCGTTTTATAAAACCAAGTTGTTTGCTGGCCCTAGATACAATTTTATCATAATGTAAGTTGAATCGCAAATTGTTGTTCAAGACTACTCCAAGATCGACAATATGGGTTACTCTTTTAAGTTCAATGCTTTTGAGGAAGTAACTGCAATTTGTAATTACATTTTTACGAGAGAAGGTTAATACGCAGCATTTGTTATCATTTAGATAAAGCTTATTTTGATTGCACCAGTGCTCAAGAGATGACAATTTCGCACAAAATTACATCTGTTTCCGACTTAATAAAATGGTACATTTTTAGGTCGTCTGCATACATTAGATGTGGGATATCGCATAGTACATCAGATAGGTCTGAGATAAAAATATTAAAGAGAAGTGGGCCAAAGTGACTACCTTGTGGTACGCCGGATGTAACTAAAGCCTGTTTGGATAAGGTGCCTTGAAATTTAAACGATTTGGGACCTGTCGTGGAGATAGGATTTCATCCAGCTGAGCAAAGATCCTGAGATATCAAACTTTCTCAATTTGAAAGCTAAGATATTATGATCGACACGATCAAAAGCTTTGCTAAAGTCGGTATAAATTGCATCCACTAGATGCCCTTTTTCCATTTTACTTAAAACATCAAAGATCATAGTCATGAGATTTTTTGTGGTTGATCTACCTTAACGGAAACCATGTTACTGTTCATTGAGTAGAGGATTTTTAATGGATGCTAGTTTTGTGCATATAATTTTTTCGAACAATTTTAGAATAGCCGATAATATGGCAATCCTCTATAATTTTCAACGGACCTTTTGTTGCCATTTTTATTTATTGAGGTGAGGTGTGATATCTTCCAATACGATGGAAAAGCACCTTGGAGCAGAGATTTGTTAAATATTATATATAAAGGAATGATTAGTGCGTCTAAACATTGGATTAGTAAGCGTGGGGCAACAGGTCTGGCCTGGGTCATTTATTTGGATCAAGTTCTTTCATCGCTTTGTATGATATACGATGAGATTCATCGCGCGTTAATTGGATATGATTAATTATGGGGCGTATTCCTAAAAAGGAAGGGGGATTGTAAGTATTTCCTGTTAAAATGCAGAAAGCGTCCTTAAAATGGTCTGCGAAAAGATTACAGATCTCTTGTGTGTTCGAAGACATTACGTCACCTTTAAACATGGACGTTGAATATCCATCAGATTTACGTTTAACATTGACGTAGTCAAAAAAGTTTTTGAGTTTTTCAACAATTTTTTCACCAATAATTTTTATATAAAATTGATAAGCTTCTTTTGACTTAATAGGAAATCATTAGCCAACTCCTCATAACTTGTCTTCACTTCCTCGCTTACATTTGTTGAAGTTTTGATAATTTTGTATAATTTATTTCTTTAGTTTCTAAGACGTCTAAGATACTGGTCTAACCATGGTTCCGAGCGTTTATTTTTTTCTTTATTTTTGGGACATGTCTATCAATAATTGTGAGAACACGCTGATAGAAAAGGGAAACTGAACTATCAAGATCCAATACTGAAAGATAACTCCATCAAAAGTATAAAGACTGATTTTAATTCTGTTGGAATCTGCATTAAAAAATTCATATACAATTGAGTTATTAAATGAATGGGTAAATGTTATACTGGCGTTCCGTAGTTAAGGCTGTGTGGTGAAGACTGTTAGAAAACAGGTGTTCAGCTTCAATAGTTGGTCCAACTATTTACTTCATCGTAGGCGTTAGTGAAGATTAAATCCAACCATCTGCCATTCTGGTTTGGAGTTCTATTTACTTGGTGGATGTCATTGCCATAAAAGGTACTGAGTAAAGTAAAATCTATTGAGGTGGAGAGGTTAACCGGAAGAAGATAGTTGTCATTTTCATCATTGACAAAGGAAATATGTGGGCGGCTAAAATCGCCAAAGATAATAACTTTATCGTCTTCATTCAATGTAGTGGTTAGTGAGGAAGTGGTGTCACATATTTGATGTAAGCAGATTTGATAGAATTAGGAGGAATATAGACAATACCAATATAAATACATTGATTATTGTGTGAACAAATTCTGATTATTCGGTCTTCATATTATTAGAGGTGGACTGTCTGACTTGAAAGAAAATTATTTGTTGCGATTAAAACACCACCACCACGCGAATGGCGTGAATGGGAATAATCACGATCATTACGATAGACTGTCCAATTGCAGTTTAGAATTTCTTCGTTTCTAAAAGAATCTTTTAACCAAGTTTCCGCGATAACTAACACATTAAAGTGGCAAGATTTTGCATCAACAAACCACCACAATTGTTATAAAGTATTTTAAAAGAATTAATTGTAGATGCAAAGTGACATGGATCTTTGGGTATTACTTGAGGAGTGTTGTTAGGAGCAATAATAGTTTTTCAAATTCGAACGGGTTTTGTTCAGATACTAAAGAGACAAATGCTGACAAATCATTGTCAACATCACTAGGGAAAAAATTGAAATTCTTAAGTTCAGTTGGATTAGTTGGTAGTCCTTCTTGCTGTATCGCTACTCTGGCGCTTGTTTTTGTTGATCCATCAATGCATATCGAGTCGGATTTATCTTGCAAATATGCAAGGTATAGGCGTACATATTCATATAACCTACGGTTTTATAGACAAGACACAACAAAGCAGCCTTCAGTGCTTGTTTCCGCCTAATTTTTTGTTAATTTGGCTGTAGGCGGAAGAAGAGGATCCAGAAAAGTTGGGGGCACATTAGCGTAAGATGGTGTTGTGGTAGCCTTATAAACTGAAGATGTTGTTGTGGAGTATGAGATTAATTAGATTCTCTGTTTGGAGAGAAGGTTACTGATTTTATGTTCGGAGGTCTTTTTGGTATGACAGACTGAGACTGTGCAGCATTTAAAATGTGGGTTCGGGTAATACTCTGTGGAAGAGGCTACTTTTTCTGAAGTGTTCCGACTTGGTGTAGAACTTGTTGAGGGAGACAGATTAAATGACACTCGCTTGTATTAAGGATACACTATATAAGAGGAGTTGTTCGGAACTCCTGTTCTGTGGGGAGAGAAAGCAGGAAAGATGTTGGTCTTAAAGGTCCAGTTAGAATTAGCGGAGTGTTTTTTTAAGGATTCTGGGGGTAATATTTTTACTAATAGACTTATATATTTGCTTTCTTTCAGGCTTGATGGTCCACTCAGTTATGCATAATCTTCCATCTTTCACTGTCCCGCCAAGACGATTCAAAAATATCCATGCGTATTTAGTGGGTATACTTATCTTGAAACTGCTAAATATGGCGTAGTTGGAAGACGTCTTCTGGCAATCAAGAATGCTGATTTTATATTCTTCAAAATATTTTTGCACCAATGATTTGTTAGCATTTAATGGGAATCCTTTGACGAAGAGTATTGCCTTTTTGGTTACCACTATTTAACCTTTGGATCCTACTATCCTATTCTGATTTGGTCCATGATGTTAAAAAGCATTGAATCACTTGACGAGGATATGTAACTGGAAGCGTTGGGGTAGCGTGTCAACAGAGAGGCAGACGGGTTCAGGGTCCACAGTTATTGCGGGTGTAGTTATAGTAGTTAAAGCAGGAGGATCGACTGAGAGTGATTGAAGAGTGCATCCATTGGCGTAGCAACCGGGCATGTACCACCATTTGTACTGCCCCCCCAGATGAAATTCGCTTCCGACCCGCTTGGATGCATCTCTTATTTCTTCAAAGATGGAAGACGTGTTTATGTACTGATCAGATCTTGTAGCTTCGGTAATATTGTCGACTCTGTTTAATGGCTGTCTCAAAACATCTACGATTTCTTCAAGTGTAGCACGAAATACACCTAGTTCATCAGTGATTTCATCCATTTTTCGAATCTACATTTCTACTAGATGAGCAGGCTGCTGGGGTAGTTGTGGCGGATTGTTGGACGCTGACTGGAGCATGATATCTAACTCATTACGGATAGGGTCAATATTGTCGATTAGTTGTTGATTAGGTTCCTGATTGTTAATTTTATCAAAGTTTTTGATAATGTCGCAGTTAAGTTTTTTATTGCGGATTCAACAGTCGAAGTATTACAATGACTGCTTATTGTATCATTTAATGATTATATGCTATTGGCAATAGCTTTTAGTTTTATGTCTGTACTTTTATTTGAAGTTTTTATAACATGAGTAATGTCCTCCCATAATTGTGTACTCGTCTCAAGTTTTGAAATTTATTCATTTGTTTAATTTGTTTTAATAATAAATTTGCTTTTATTCTCCTATTTAACTAAAAAATTGTATATATATATATTAATATTTTATTAAAATATGTGTATTAGGCCGCGTCAAATTGACGGCAAAGAGTATAGCAAAAACAACATCTACGGGTAATTGTAAGAAACTTTGCCAAAGAAACCTAATGTTTCTAAGAGAGGGTCACTTTTGTTTTCAGCAAGATTCTTTTCCAGCACAAAAGACAAAACTCATTCAAAGGTGGTACAGAGCAAATTTGCCATGTTTTATTTCTGTTGAAGGAATGCCCTCCGTCATCCCCTTACTTAAACCCCCTGGACTTTTCTATTTGGGGTATAATGCTCAGCAAATTAAAGAACATAAAAACATGACGGTAGATAAACTTAAGCGATGATCAATGAAAATATCAGATGATATGCCTGAAAACCAGATGCGTGCCGCATACTCGTCTTTCACAAAATGGTTCGAGGAATTCTTATTAAATTATTTGACTATATTCAATTTACTATATTTACTATATTCAATTTGTTGATTTTATATATACCTGAAAATTTATTTATCAGTCATGCTTGCTATAACTTTATATTGCATTGCACTATAAATCAATTACACACTTACCAAACATAGCATAGAATGTCAATAACGATAAATTACCGAACACACCTAATTATTCGTATCTTCTCTTTACTCGAATAAATCACTAGTCTTAATCTAGCAAGAACGTGGACCTTTTTCTTTTATTTAATTCTTTTGCTCAACAGTCAGTGTAAATACAATTAATATATTTAATTTTTATTGAGTTAGCTAAATTAATGAGCATTGTTGAGTTGCAGTTTACGATTACGATTTCCGGGACGCCGCGATTTGAAAGTGTTTTCTGGTAGAGAACAAAAACAAATGTTTTGCGGAACAAAAAATCAATAACTCAACTACTTATCGAGTTATCGATTTTTTAGTTTTTTTTTTTGCTAAAAGATCTTAAAAAAACTTCCATTTCTTTGCCATGGTATCCAAGATTGATAATTTGAAAGATAGTTAAATTACCTTTTCAGTGATATACAATACTTATATTATTATTATACAAATACGCTTTATAATTTTATAAGCAAAACTATATTATATTTAAAATTTGTAATTAAAAAAACCGTTATTTTCTACTAAATTGGCGTTATTAAGGAACTAAAATAATATTTTATTTTTAAAGCTTACAATTTATCTGATATATTAACATACACATATATATTCTTTACAATTTACACTTTATTACATAAAACTAAAAAAATTGCTATTTGCTATTGCATTATCCAAAACTGATCAACTAAAAATTTCAAATTTTTTTCGCTCGCTATAAAATCCTATGCATTCATGTTAATATTACAGCTACAATGTTGCCTTAAGAACAGTAATAGTTTAGTTTAGTTTAGTTTAGTTTAGTTTATTCAGTCTATGGATCATTCAATTCCTTACAGACTAGAGAAAATAACAATTAGGTTACAATTACTAAAATAATCATAATAAAAATAATAAAACACAAATTTAAGCTTAAATTATGTTAAAACAAACTAGTAACAAAATTTTTAAAAGATGATTTCGACATTGAAAAATCAAACAAGTACCTAGATGATAACTCATTATATAAACATAAAGACCTTGTTATAGGCCCAATTAAGGCATAATTCGTTCGATGGATTTTAATGAAAAATAGCTTAAAATAACGCAACTGCCTTGGTGGTATATTGAAATGAATCAAACTCAAAAGCATAGGGTCATCAATATTACTGCATATTATATCATAGATGAAGATTAAAGAGGTTATTTTCCTCCTGATTTCGAGCGTCTTTAAACCCATCAGTAGACATCGCACATGATAAGAGGGTAAGTCAAATCTAAAGTTAGTGCAATAAAGCATATACTTTGTAGCGATTTTTTTAACTTTTTCGAGCCTCAACGAATGAATTGTAGCTGAAGGGTTCCAAATTAAAGAAGCATATTCTAATCTTGACCTGATTTCCTATGAATAAAGGCAAGCAAGGAAAAAACTTTAGGCAACAAGAAGTTTAAGTGCTCAACAAAGGTAAATTTGGAATCAAAGATGACGCCCAGGTCCCGAATTGTATTTACTCTTTGAAGAGGTATATCGGAAATGGAATAAGAAGTCAAGATAAAATTATTAGATTTACTAAAAGTGGCATGGTAGCATTTACTTATGTTCAGAGGTAACCCATTGCGGATACTCCATACAAAGACATTGTCCAGATCTGCTTGCAGTAAGGCCGAGTCACCAAAGGATTTAATTTTCGCAAACAATTTAAGATCATCAGCAAAAAGAAGATAATTTGCAAAATGAAAACATTGTGTTATATCATTAATATAAAGCACAAAAAACAGAGGTCCCAAAATACTACCTTGAGGGACACCAGAGGTTGCTGGATAGAAATATGAATGCGTATTATCAATCGAGACAAAACAAACTCTTCCACTAAGATAAGACTTTATCCATTCCAGAAAAATCGAATGGCAACCCAATTTACTTAGTTTAGCCATGAGAACCCTATGGGAGACTTTATCGAAAGCTTTTGAAAAATCCGTGTAAAGCGCATCAATTTGAAAGCCTGATTCAAAAGCAGAGATGCAGTAATTAGAAAAAAGGGAAAGATTAGTAACAGTGGACTTTCCGGCTGCAAACCCATGCTGCTCAGGACAGATACAAAGCTTTAAAAGAAAACAAAGCTTCTTCTTGATAATTGACTCAAAGAGTTTTGAGACAATTGTCAATTTGGAGATAGGGCGGTGGTTGCCAACATCATTGTTTTGTCCGCTTTTAAAAATTGGACTTATAGCTGCAATCTTCCAAGACTCAATGAAAGAACCAGATGAAAGTGACTTATTAAAGATAAAACAAAGAGGTTCAGCTAATGCAGATGCACACTGTTTAAATAAAATAGCACAAAAACCAACATTATCAGACTTAGTTGAGGATTTGAGGAGGGACAATGCATGGCGAACATCTTCAATTGAAACTGACATAGAGCCAATATCAACTCTAGACACAATGTTTTCCAAAATAGAATGATCAAATCACGAGTCGTCATCAACAAAGTTAGATTTAAAATAATCGGCAAAAAGATTCACTGTATCTCTATTAGAAGAAGACTTCCTACCTTCAAAGGACATTGAAGTTGGAATCTGAGAACCATTCTTCTTTGACTGAATGTAATTCCAAAAACTCTTCGGATTTGAAATTATATTAGATTCAAATCTGAGAATGTATAGAAATTGTATAGAAATTTGTTTAAAAAATTAAACTCTCTAGAGTAATGCTCATATTTTACTTTACAATTGTAATAATTTGTAGACTGAAAAAGTTTGAAAAATTTATTACGAAGGTTTTTTAGCTTTTTGAGACCACTAGTGTACCACGGATTTTTATGGGTACTTTGCTCAACCAGTGAAATATTATTTGAACAGATGTAATGAATATTTAATTTAAAAATATCAAAGCATGTTGCGGTATTTTGGCTATCAAATAAGCTTGACCAGTTAATAACATTAAAAAGTTGACTTAAATAATCAAAATTGCACGAATTAAAGTTAAAAACATTTCGCGTTTGCTTAAACGAGATAAATTCATAAAATTTTATAACTACAAATAAAGGTAGATGATGAATGCCACCTGGGCTAACTGGAAAACTACATTCTGAAAGTTGATACTGAATATTGTTGGAGACAAAAATTAAATCAAGAATTTTATTGAGATTATTCTCGATAAAATTGATTTGTGTTAGATCGATACTAAAAAAATTATCAACTAAGTTAATTTCATGAAGCTGGTTTACGTTAGTTGGCGTAAGTTCTCCTGCGATACGAATCCATTTAATTTTCGAGAGGTTGAAGTCACCCATAACACACAAATGGCTAATTGAATCCATCGAAGCATGTAGAGCTACAATATTATCTGCATGGGCAGCATAAATTTGATCAGAGCTATTCGGAGGTATATATGAAGCACATAGAAACAGAGTACCAATGGATTACCGATTTAGTTCTAATACTCGACATATTTTGAAAGTAGAGTTTAAGTCCAGGGCAGGAACTATTCACTAATAATTCATTCGCTAATTTACTTTGTTCAGTGCACCCACCTTTTGAAAATTTTGGAATGCGTGCACTCTTACATTGGCAGGCCACAGAGATGGGTCTATAATATTATTCAGTAGGTTCGCTGACACTCCCAATTTGAAAGATACACTGCTAAGATTATCCAGAACCGCATCTTTTTTAACAAGCTTAGCACATGAAAAATGACTTCTATCAATTCCAGATTGTTTAACCACATAATCTACAATATTACTCTCTGACACATACGGTTTAAACGACGAAACATGCATAAATTTTTTTTCAGCGACGATATCAAGATCGTGAGTATCATTAACTCCCAAAAAACCAGTACGGGTTAATTTTGGTTATTAATTATTGTAATGGTGATATAGGAAAATATGGAATTGGAATACAAAACAACTAAGGTAAATATGCTTGAATTAACAACTCGCCGTACAAAGGCAAATCATTTTATCATAAAAAACACATCAAAAATTAAATAAATCATATGTTTTATATACCAAACGAAAGATAAATTTTCAGGCTTCAATAATTTACTTTTTATAATCCATAGTAACAACGGTAGTTTTTAAGAAAATAACAGTTTTATATAAACAAATATTTTACATTTGCATACAAATAGCTATAAAATATTAAATACTCAACGGATTTGATTAATTTAAAATTAATATGAAAGCTTTATGCATTACCTTTCAAGTAACATCTTAATTAGCAATATCGGTTATACACTTAGAAAAAAATAGATAGTTTTCTTAAAACATCTAAAAAAAGGAAATTTTTTAAAAATCGATAACTTGAAAACAAATCGATTAATCGATTTTTCCTTAAGCCATTCTTATTTTTCGTTAAAAACCTTCCTGAATCCATTGTCAAATCGCGGCGCCCGGAAATCGTAATCTCCCCTTTTATCAAAATAGTTTATATTGAATGTGATTGAATTTTGACTTTTTTACAAGATTTGTTTGAAGCGAATTGTTTTCAGTAGCTGTTTGTGTGTTTGCTGTTGATGCTGTTGTTGTTTTTATGTTTTTAAATTTGTACGTATATAAAAAGATATCAGCTGCTTTCGTTTTTGTCGTATTTTTCGTTTGTTATTGATTTTGTTAATCTTCATCGATGTAATATAACAAATAATACAGATGTTATTTATTATATAAATAATATAACTACTACAATGGTTAGATATGGGCATTTCTAAACTGGCGTTACGGACGATTTGTACGCAGAAATATTAAAAAAAAGAATGGAAATGTTTTAATTTTTAAAAAATCTTTTTTATATTTGAGTAGTAATTAGTAGTAACTTTAATTAGTAATAAAGTAAAAACAATCACAACAATCGACCCTATGGTTTTTAAGATATAAGCAAAAATACGTACTGGCGTTACGTTACAAAAATCGTAAGTGATTTTCGACTTGAATTACAAAATTTGCAAAACTCTCTGAAATGGGCAAGACTTTTTGTATAAAACTTTTTTAAGAACGAACTTAATAACCTAAGTTTGTTTTCCAAGTGATCAAATTTAAAAATCTTCTCTGGTTTTTTTTTATTAGGCTTTTTGATTTGTCGTTACGTTACTGGCGTTACGTTGCTGAAATTTCCATTGTAGTTCAATTGTAGTTCAATTGGGTAATTAAGTTATTAAGTAATTATGTAATTATGTTATTATGTAATTTAGTAATTAAAAACACATTTTAATATATTGTCCTTTCCTTGCCTCAACCATTTATCATTATTTTTAGCCAATGCCTTGCCTTCCATTTTTACTGAAATAAAAAGTTTACGAAACTAATTAACATTTATGAAAAATAAAAAACTACATATGTGAAACAGTGCAGACAATTGTTAATGATTTTATGTATAAATTGCTTAAAATAATAAAATAAAAATGTTTCTCTTAGATAATATCATCAAATAATGAGTTTTTCAGAAGTTTTCATTTTTTGGTCACGGTAGACTTTTCTGTGGAAATGCCTATATGCAGAAACATTTATTTATTAGACATAATAAATTGTAATTATTTCCTTTATTATTTAACTGATACTATAAACCTGATAAGTTCACTGAAATAGAAAAAAAAACAAAAATTTAAAAATCTATATATTTCTTTTATTAAATTTTGTATATAAAATTTATGTTAATAATACAGCATATAGTTTATTTATTAATAGCGAAGGATATTAAAATATGAATAGCCAATATGAATAAAGAATACAGCCATCATATACTTCCACCATATGCATTGTGATTTGGGGATTTCAGACTTTGGGGGATTTTTTTTAGTTTGACTGCGTACAGTGGCATCATTTAAGTAACAGACGCACGACCTGCTAACTCGACATTATGATTTCAAATTTATAATAAAGCACGATCAACGCTCGACCGACCTAATGCGCCTTTGCGATTTGGCCTTTATGCATCGAAATCGATCTCAAAACAGAGCAATAATTGAATGCGAATTTTTTATTCTCTTATTTGTTGTTGTTTTTGTTTGAGAAGACAAAAAACATTTTTAAGATTGAAAACATGAACTGATATAATAAAAAAAAATTATTTTTGTTGTTAAATTATCAGGTATTACAGTTTACGTTATTTATTTTTAAATCGTAAGGTTTTGAGTTAATAGGCTACATTCACGACTTTTGTTACGAAGAATCTGGCCATTCAGTAATTAAATATTCTGGGGATACCGCGTTGTGAGTTACAACAGCTTGGCTTATTAAAAAATCCCTAGGTTTGGCTCCGGTTTCGGTCGTAGTCTAGTGGGCAGAGTGCGTGGGCCCTAAGCTAAAGAACCACGGTAGCCCGGTTTCAATTGCAGCTCAGACAGAATGTTTTCGATTGAATTAATTTTACTGTTCGGTCGTCACCTCTCTGCAGACAATGACAAACTTTAGAGACTAATCAGTCGTTAGGTTAAGTTAAGTTGAGATGGCAGCCGCTGTACGTGCTCAAACCATACCGACGTACCACGGCTCACTTAGACCTATAAGGTCCATTGTGATACCGCTGCACACTTGTAAGACTTAATTAAGCTTGTAAGACGTTTGACGCTTGTCTTTGACAAGTCATCAAGCTCAGAGAAGAATAATTATCCTAGATATTTATGCCTCCTTCTAGCAAGCGCGGGACAGGAACATAGAAGGTGGGAGAAGGTTTCCTCCTTTTCCCTGCAGCTTCTGTACACACTTAAAAATTTGTATAGAATTTTTACACCGATCGGTGTTCCAGGGAGTCCTACACCGTTCGGTGTTAAAAAACACCGTGTCAAAGTGCTAGAATTTTATATCCGAAAGAGCATATTTTTTTCACACCGATCGGTGTAAAAAAGTAAACATCAGATGGGATGTTTGTTTTATACCCTGTTAGGTGTTTATTTATAATACGCAAAATGATAATTTTATTTAACACCGAACCGAACGGTGTAATTTGGAACTATTGAAAAAGAAGCTTTTTACAATTTTTATTAAATTGTCATTAAATTTATTAATTGTCAATTGAAATAAGCCGCAAAAAATTTTAATTGTAAAGAAATTGTACCCAAAAATTGGGAGTTATTTCATATGAAGTAACACACAAAAATGTATGGACATATTTTGTGCTTATTTAATTTTTTGGGGTCTATTTCAAATATCAAAAATAAAGTTTGAGTCTTTAATCAAGATTTACAAAATTAAAATGAGCACATTAAATTAGAAAATTTCAATTTTTAATTTGTTTATCAATGAGAATGTGATTTCAATATTGCTCTTCTTCTTTGCCTTTCTAATTTCACACCGATCGGATAAGTTTGTCATTTCACACCGAGTAAGTGGTGTAAATTAACACCGTTCGGTGTAGAAAATGTAAACATCCGCTCACCGGTGTGAATTTATTTTTGAAATTTTTTAGTGTGTAGAAGTCATTTGTGATGACTTCCAGTCTGGATGCATGTCTGCCTATCAAGCAGTGCCCTGTGGTAACGGTTGCTGCCTCTGGTCTTCCCAATGAGAGAAGGGCTCTCGATCGCTTTGGGCTTAGAGTCGGCCAGATAAGCCTCGTTGTTCCGCATGTTGAGAGTTCAGCCCATCTTAAGTTGGATCTAGATGTGGTGTACTCATTAAGCAGCATTTTGACAGTTACCATCGGGATGCTCGGTGAGTTCCGAACCATTGAAGTCACCGATGTACCTTTCCTAGCTAGCTCGTCTGGTTTTTCATTTCCACGTATGCCTTTATGCCCAGGTACCCATATTAAACTTATATCAAAAAACTTTGTCACTTCGCCTAATGCAGCACGGCGTTCTTTTGCTACTTTAGAGCTGATGGATACTTCGATTCACATCGATTTGATCGCTGCTTAGCTGTTCGAGAAAATATATATTTCTCGTTTAGAGATAACAATCTCTGAGAGCCTTGTTGCAACTTCCTTAATCGCTATCATTTCGGCTTGGTAAATACTACAGTGATCTGGCATCCTACGAACCAAGGATACCCCTAATTTTTTTTGAGTAGACCCCATACCCGGCCTTGTCATTTAATTTTGACCCATCTGTATAGAACTGAAGACACCCTGGTTTCCACGGTGCACCTTAATGCGAGTATGTTTTAGGTGGAATAAGCGTGC
The DNA here is from genome assembly GCA_963920525.1 of Dichetophora obliterata. Lineage (NCBI taxonomy): Eukaryota > Metazoa > Arthropoda > Insecta > Diptera > Sciomyzidae > Dichetophora > Dichetophora obliterata. The sequence continues at coordinate 67,157,685 of OY986438.1, read as the reverse complement.
CGTGGTTTCCATTAAAGCAAAGCAGTGGCTTACAGTAATCAGTCCTTGGTGGAATGAAGTTGAATTTTTAGAGTATGGATGCGTGTCCTGAACCCAGGTTTTTTCATACTCCAGTTTCTCTTAATCTGTCCGTCGAACAGGCTGCTAGTTGCCTAGCAACCAAGTCGAGCGGTAGAAGGTGAAGTAAGGTCTCTAAAGCTGCAGCTTCGCAACTCTAGTCGTATAGATTGTGGCGTGACATTACTAAATGCTCCCTCTATGTCTACGAAAGCAACTAAGGTAAATTCATTATGCAAGAAGGATTTTTCAATGGTCCCGACTAGTAAGTGTTAACCCGTTTCCACGGACCTTCCCTCACTGTATGCATGCTGTGATGCCGATAGAAGAGCAGAGTCGATACTGCTGCGTAGATACAGATCTAGTAGCCGTTCTAACGTCTTCAGGAGGAATGACGTTATACTTAAAGGCCTGGAAACTTTGGGAGTGGTATGTGATGTCTTCCCTGCTTTGGGTTTGAAGACCACTCTGGCCTTGTTCCAAGCGTTGGGAATATATGGCAAGCTTATACAGGCATTGAAAATAATGCGAAGCCAGGGCAAAATATATATCGCAGCTTCTTGTATTTCTACAGGGTAAACACCATCAGGCCCTGGTGATTTATAGGGCTTGAAGCTGTTTATCGCCTATTTAAGTTTCCTATCGGAGCCTATTAGGCCAATTAAGATTCGCAGAAATAAACTGCTGTGTTTTCTTACGAGTAGATACAACAGTCAAGAAGACACAGCAGTTTTGAGCTATTATGGTTCAAAACAATACATTGTTGTCACGCTTGATTGCGGAACGTATTTAGAATTCGTTGCTTGACTGATCCTGGGTTGCTTCAGAGAAAAATAAAAAGTAATCGTTAAAAGGTATTTTCTAAATAACAAAAATTACTACCACGATAATAAATTACTTTCCGTAATAGGCCTAATTTGTTTGTACGGAAGAATTTGAAAGCCCAAATTTTAACCCGTTCATTTCAACTGGAGTTAAAAAAAGGATAAAATCTAGTTTCATGAAATAACTGGATTTTAAAATGTTTTTAAGTACAAGAAAGCATTTTTTACGAAGATTACAATGGTGTTAGAAAAATCCCACCCTCCACCCTTTTGGCCGGAAACACGGTCCCTTTTTATAGTAAAAAACAAAACAAAACAAAAGTCTTTTAAATTGGCTATAATTCTTAAATTATTGTACGGATATCAATTTTATTGGCACTATAGGGAATTATTTATGGCCCTTATAATGGTATATAATATTATTAAATCGAACTTACTTTAAGTTATACTATTTATTTAAAAATTTTATTATTTCAATTTGCTAACTCCAAAAAAATCTGCAATATCAGAAAATCTTAAAAATGGGATATGTAGTTTGGATTGTACAGCAAAAAAAAAAAATAATTCACCAAAAGGGACATCAAAATAAAATTTCGGTTACGGTTATTTTTCCAAGGATGCAGTTTTATATAAATAGGTTTTGTTCGAGAGTTATTTCGAAGTACCTATATAAATATGAAAAACATTAAATACTTCTTACTAGTTAACTATTAGTGGAATTCCCAAATGCTTTGACGACGATTTTCGATAGCGTTAATAAGCAAAAACTGTAATTTTTTATGAACGTGGCACGCACAATGACTGATTACGACAACGATTATTATCAGCTGCGTTCCTTTCGCCTTAATATAATCGCGATAACAAATTTTCTCAAAGGAACGGCAAGAAAAACGACTCGTAGAGGGCATTAGCGTTGCAGTCAAAATTAAATTCAACCAAGCAATCATGATACAATAGCTATTAGGTGTCATGAGAACGTGTGTCGTTCAAAACTGTTGTGAACTGTTATGGTAGCGATACCTTAGTGAAGGATGTTTTTTCTGAATGTGCTTTGCTCTAAACGTCAGGAAAAGTGTAAATTATTTAATTTAATTATTAATATTATGCAACTATATAAAAAGTTTAAGTGCAATTGTTGGCTCCGCTGAATGCGTCTAATGTGTGTGATACACGCGGTTTGTTTTGTTTTCTTTTGTTTAACATTCGATGGTCGCAGCTCGTGAGAAAATAGGTAGCTGTCATAGCTACCTTATAGTCATTGTATCAAACAATCAGAATATTAAAAAAATAAATGACAGCTCAGAGAAATATACAGGTGCGACACCTGTGTTTCAAATTTTATAAAGGCTATATCACAATTTTATATGGAAAGCAAAAATAATCCAATTTGTTATTGGATTATTATTTTTGTTTTTGCTTTGCATGTAAAAAAAAAATAATCTGGATTATTTTGAAGCGAATGGAACGCAGCTATCGTTAAATTTTTGGCAATAAGCTTAATTTGGATAAACAATTTTTTGTCGATAAGTCGAAAACAAATCTAGATATCGATAAGAAAAGCTTAATTCATTACCAAAATAAAGTTTTAAGCTTTGTTCGACTTTTAACGTTTAATTTTTTTGGTTTAAGAATTCAAACTTATTTTCAAACGGCTATCTCCTAAACTATAAGAGATAGAGCAAAGCGCGTTTAGACTTCGGCGAAACTCAACTTAAGGACGATGTAATGGCGATCATTTTGGTACATTTAATATTGAAAAAGTTAGAGGAATGCCATTAACGGAATATATTCACATTGGGAACATTTGCGTAAGAAAATAAAAATATTCGGCTACTTTGGGCCGAAGAATAAAAAATCGGCCGATTATGCTGAATACCGAAGCCGAATATTCGATCAGACACTAGATATTTTACAAAATAGACTAGGAATCTTAAAAAATAAATTTTTATAGTGCCAATAATATAAGAATTATGAGAGAATACCTCTCTCCTATCCGAATGGGGGAGGAGAGCGGGATTTTTTAGAACCATTATAATTTATGCAAAAAGTGCTACCTTGTATTAAACTTTTTAAAATTTCAGCATTTTCATCTAACTTCATTTATTCCGAAATTTCAGTAAAACGTAATTTCCTCTTCTCTCATAAACAATTGTTTAGTTTATTTGTTTACGTCTATGGACAAAATTCCTTACAGACTAAGCAACTTAAAAAATAATTAAGTACACAGTTTTTTAAACACCATTTAGTAAAAAAGTTATTGTATTTTTAAAAGCCAGTTTAGGCATAGAAAAATCTAACAAATTGTTATTGTACAAACTATTAATAGCTATAAGGACTCTATTTATTGGCTCATTAATGGCATAATTAGTTCTATGACAGTTAATATAAAAATAATTAGAGTTGCGTAACGATTTTTGTGGAATATTAAACGATATTAGTTCGAGTAATTTCTCACAGATAATGTAACCATTAATTAAGTCATAAATGATCATAATACAATGCAGTAGTCGTCTATCTTCAAGAGAAGATAGACCAATAAGCAATCGACGCGTTCTGTATGATGGCAGAGGATCAGAAAAACTGAAAGAGCGCAAAGCAAATTTCAAAAATTGTTTTTGGACTTGTTCCAATCTTTTTATATGAACTGAGTAAAAAGGGCTCCAAATAAAAGATGCATATTCAAGGCTTGATCTTACAAGGGACGAATATAATGTTTTAAATGTGTATGGGTCAGCGAACCCAGCACTATTGCGTCTAACAAACGCTAAAAGAGAGTAGGCTTTGGGGATGATACGATTTAAATGAGAACTAAAGTTAAGACCGGAGTCAAAAATTACGCCTAAGTCACGGATTTCGGATAATCTAACTAAAGCCGAATTATCAAGAGTATAATCAATTAGAATCGGAGAATTAAGTTTATAATAAGAAACGACAAAGCATTTACTTAGGTTTAGTGATAACTGGTTTAATTTAAACCAAGAAAAGACATTATTTAAATCATTTTGAAGATGAATTGCATCCGACAGACTTTTTACTTTATGAAATACTTTAAGATCGTCGGCATAAAGTAAAAATTGGGCAGTATTGAAGCATGTGGAAACATCATTTATAAAAATAACAAAAAGTAAGGGTCCAAGAATACTACCTTGGGGAACTCCAGACGTTGCTAAAAATGAAGACGATTTGACATTGTCAATGGCAACGTATGAAACTCTGTTAGAGAGGTATGATCCCAACCAAGAGAGAAAAACTGAATGAAAGCCAATCTTAGCTAGCTTTAGTAACAAAATATCGTGTGACAATTTGTCAAAAGCCTTAGATATGTCGGAATAAATTACATCAAGTTGAGAGCGTTCTTCAAAGGTGGTGATGCAGTAGTTTGTGAAAACACTAATGTTAGTAGTAGTTGACCTACCAGAGACAAACCCATGTTGATTTGGACTTATTAAATTTTTTAATGCAAAGTACATTTTATCTTTAACGATTTTTTCAAAAAGCTTAGAAGTATTGGTTAGCTTAGAGATGGGTCTGTAGTTTAAAATATCATGTTTGTTGCCGGCTTTAAAAACTGGTGTTATAAGCGAAGCTTTCCATTTATCGATAAAAACTCCCGAAGTGAGTGATTTATTGAAAATAAAACAGAGAAGTGAGGACAAAGAGTGAGCACATTTTTTTAACAAAAAAGCGGGAAGACCATCTAGATCACATTTGATCGAGTTTTTCAGGCTATTTATAGCAGTTTCAACATCAGAGAGTGTAACCAGCATATTACCAAAATTAATGCTAGTGTTTACGTTATCAGCCACACAGGAGTTGACTTGATCCGGATTATTTACAAAATTAGATTTAAAATAATTTGCAAACAATTCAACTGTACCATTTACGGAGTAAGAAAATGCACCATTATAAAACATAGATGAGGGAATATTCGAAGAACCCTTTTTAGATTGTATAAAGGTCCAAAAAGATTTAGCATCGGTTTGAATCCGGTTTTCAATGCTTAAAACATACTGTTTATAAAGAAATTCGCGTGAATAGTGAACATATTTAGATTTAAAATCAGGGTTTCCAGAAATTTTAAACTCATTGTTTTTTTAATCCCTTAGTGTACCAGGGAAGCTTATGGATTAATTTCTTTAAAGGAATATTACAAGCCAGTATATTGGATAAGTTGCTTAGAAATATATCAAAGCATAACGAGACGTCCAAATTATCAAAAAGCGATTTCCAATTTATTTCATGAATGAGCCGATTTATAGTTTCAAAATTGCAATTTTTAAAATCATGAAAATGTTGTGAGGAACTAGTTATATTAAAATATTCATAAAATTCTATATTAAAAGTAAGCGCAGAGTGATGAATGCTTGATTCAGAAATAGAAAATGGACATTCATATAATTCATAATTTAGCGATTTGGTTATAAAAATTAAATCAAGTAATTTGGATAACTTATTAAAAATAGAATTAATTTGAATCAAATCAATATTAAAAAAACTATCGATTAGATGAATCTCGTGTGCCTGGTTAACATTTGTTGGCACAAAAATTTTGTCATCAGATGAAAAGTTCCAGTTTACTTTACTAAGATTAAAGTCACCTGCGACGCAGATATTTTCACCACCATCAATTGCAGACAATGATAATATATTATTAACATGAGCGTTATAAATTTCATAAGAGCTGTTAGGCGGAATGTAGGAAGCACAGACAAACATTTTTCCTTTTGGAAGATGGATAGAAATGCAAACCTGGTCTATTAATCCGTCCAGGGAATCTAGAGTGCACAGCGAAGAGCATAATTTTTTTCGAACAATAATAATAACTCCCCCACCTCTAGAGCATCCAGTTTGAGCAACAGATCGATCTTTCCGATATACTTGGAAAATAGAGGGATCAGCAATCTCCTCATCCAGAAAATCATTATTCAGCCAAGTTTCAACAAGTATTAATACATCATAGTCATTTTCGGTGCAAAATGAATGAGTAGTATTTAATTTTGTACGCATCCCTGATAAGTTTTGAAAATAAAATTTGATGCAATTATTACTGGAAGCAAAGTTGGCATTGATTTGTTTTATTGTATTTGCTTTTGAGGCGTGAATTTTGGATCTAAAAAAGAGAACGGGCGAACACGAACACCCATAGGCCAAAGCTCTGGATTTAGAATTTTATCGTAGAAGCATGCAGGAATGCTGAGCTTAAAGTTGACTCTTTTAATATTTTTTTCATCGGTATCTCTTTTCACCAGACGAAAGCAATTTATATGATGTTTATCAATATTAGCATGAGATGCAACATAATCAATCACATTAGTATATGTGACCGATGGCTTAAATGAAGAGAGATGAAGAAGTTTAATCGGCATCGCAACTCCAAGTTCAGTATTTGAGCTTCTTCCAACAATACTCAAAGGCTTGTTTTGGATATTATTACGTTGTTTGTGGTGGGTTTTATTTAGCCCAAGCTGCAAATCAGCTGATGACAGCGCGCCAATATTAGGAGAGCGAGGAAACGATTCGGGAACAACAACAGCAGAGCCACATGAAACTGAAGATTCATTAGAGACAGGCAGCGGCGATGATACAGCGGGCGACAAAGGCAGGGGGTTAGTCAAAGGCTTAATGTGATTTTTATTTTGTTGTTTGTTTTATGTTTTCTTTTGCTCATGCAGAATTACAGCTGATGGCGACGCGCCCTTATTATGAGAGCGAAGAAGAGACTCAGCAACAGTATCAGCAGAACAACAAGCAACTAAAATATTATTCGATGCAGTTTGTGGTGTTGAAACAGCGGGCAGCAGAGGTAGCGGGTTAGCAGCAGCCCCAGCAGGCGTATTAACAACAACAGCAGCAGCATTAGAAGTAACGGAGAGGCAAGTGTCGCTTGGAAAACACGACAATTTGTTTGAAGCATTCTTAGCGACCGCACCAGTCGAAGCTTTTTTAGTTTCGAAGAGCTTAATTTTTAAAGCATTAGCTGGTAGTAGCAGTGGATCAGCGGGCAACGGGGCAGCGGTGACTACAGCTGGCGAAGTTACAACAACAGCAGTTCTAGTTGATGCAGAGAGGCTTGAATCACTTGAAGCGCTCGGCAATGCGTTGAGATTTTTTGCAGCAACAGCTGTGCCGAAACCAGTCGTTGAACTTATTTGCAAATTTGAGAGCGTTTGTTTTATGTCAGCCACATCATTCGTTAATTTAGAAATTAACTCAATTAAATTGAATGATATTGATAGACAGTTCGAGCAATTAAAAACAATATTTGGCACCGCGTTTATGCAATCGTAAACTTTATCATTAATGTTAGTACACGATTTATGGTAAATTAGATTGCAAATCTTACACGAGACAACAAAATCTTTGGCGACAATAACAGATTTAGTGCACAAAGCACAGCGATTTCTTAATTGCGATAACATAGTCAACCGTCGGAGAACGCAGTCAGAAGAAGACTGAATTGTTCTTCCCTTCATCATTAAACGCATATCTAAACTAATAAAATAGCACCAACAAAACAATAAAACTACCAAAATACTCTCAAAATAAAAACTTACTCTAATTAAACTGTTCACTGTCAAAATAAAAAAAGTAAACAAACAAATAATTTACAATTCAATTGCTGAATTCAATATAATTCTGTTCTCAAGGAGACATATTACCAATTTTCTGTGAAATTTTCATAATTAATTAAGAAAAACGAAATTTTAATTAAAATTTTCATTTTTAATCCATTTAGTTTATTCAACACAATACCAAATTAGATGTCTTCATGATTTGGCAGGTAACAAGACAATAAAGCACAACTGCTGTGTTGCATAGTAAGTGTTTTGAAGACACAGCATTGTTGACAGACAACAGTGGAATGTATTAAGTTGCTTTGTTGTCTACAGTAATAGCAGTTTACACATTGAAGACAGAAATTACTGTTGTGTTGGGAACCGTAATAGGGCTATATGCCTTCGGTGTCCTGTACCAGTAAAGTCGGCGCGCTACTACCAGGGAAGTGCGTAAGGAGGTTTGAGAGACTAATCGCCAGACATTGTCCATGTTTCATCCGACCCTTTTGAGATAGCCGGGTGTGCATAGTGCGCTCGCGAGAATCTTGCGCAGCCCAGAAGCCAAGAGGATCTTTCTTTCCTCTTCTTTCCAAGAGGATCTTTCTGCTTTCCTGGTGTCAGTTTTGAAATTTTTAGGGGATACCTTATAGGCTACCCAAACAAACTCAGCTCTCGAGCGCTTAACTGCGTTAAAGAGCCTTCTACATACAGTCCTCAGCCCATCCAGTATGGAGGACCACCACTTTGGTTTTAGCTTCCCCTTTGTTGTCCTTCTAGGATATGGAGAAGCAAGAGAGCAATTCATTGCTTTGGTTAATATATCGACTAGATCATATAGATCAGCTGCCGATTTAAGTTTGCCAATCGGACCCGATGGCAATTTTTTTGCTAAAGCCCATTTGTATATTCCCCAGTTCGTCTTGTGAATGTTAGGCGGGTGTATTATTTTAGAAGACGTATCGTGTAAATTATACTCAATGTATCGGTGGACAGAGTAGGAGTGCTCCATTGAAAGCAATCTTGTCGAAGATGAAGTCTGAGACTAATGTTATGTCCAGAACTTCACTTTTTTTATAATTAAGGTGGGTTCTTCACCTCTATTGTACACAGGGTTGTACTTAATAAATTTTCAAAAAGTAACTCCACCCTTTCGTTGGTATCCGTGCTGCCCCACACGGTGCTGGGTGCGTTTGCTTTGGGCGATTTAATGACCCCTCGACGCATGTCACGTGCATCATCCACCAGTTTTCTGATATTATCCGGAGGCGGAATTTCAGTATGAGAAGTATGCTGCAACCAACCAGTACGTGTGACTCAAGGCTGGCTGCAACCACATCTCTATCGCAGTATCTGTGAAGCAAGAAAAGATTAATGTTATTTTTAGCTACAATACACGTTTAAGGCATACCTATATTATTATCTACCAGCGTCTTGTAACCCTCCGTCCTCAACCCACAAACCCTGCCACCACATACCCAGGGATCCTGTATGAGGGCTACATCGAATCCACCGCTTTTAAGGTGGACTAGAAGATTCGCCGAGGCGAGCTTGGAAAGATGAAGGTTAATATGGAGCACCTTCATCCGCTCCAGATTTTTGGCTGGCCATCATCGTTACGTCAGACCCCTTTTCTTCGGACGTATCTTCAGCTAAGAGATCATCCTCGCAATAGAAGCCTGACACACCGGTGAGGCCAAACGAGCCCTCCGACATGCCTTCGCCCAGGCCTGAATCTGGCGTACTTCTTGGGTTCTCTACTACTTCCGCTACAGCCTGGCTTGACTGCGCTACTGTTGTAGGCCCCTGGACTGCTTTTCCTTGCTGTACATTTGCAGGAAGACCCTTAAGAAGGAATACCAGAGGACTCCTTTCTTTCTTCCGTCAGCTTTAGCGACTCGGCAGTCATTAGCAGCAGAACCTGCCTTGAGGAGGAGAACAGGCTTCTCTATCTTGCCGATCGGCCAGCCTTCCATGCTTATATCCGGGTTGCAAGCCTCGTCATTTTTAAAAGGTAGCCACACTCTTGCTCTTGGACGATTCGGTAGTTAATTTTACTCCACAGCCTTTAGCTTGGCCCCAGGCCAAACCTCGCCGACTTTATTAATGTCCTCTTTGTATAGCACGGCAGAACTGTAGTCATCAAAGACTATTAATTTAACATGGCTCGAGTTGAGCCACCCAGCGTCTCGACACCGAGGGCGGACCAGGGTTCTCCTCCAGGACCTGGAAGTGGGTGCAGACTAATGCAGCCTCCACCCACCTCCATTTGTCCCGGGGAAGTGCCCCGTCCTCCCTCTGTGTGTCAATGATACCCAGCACCCTACCATTTCCCTTGGCCACATCACAATATGACCTGGCGTCAGTGCTTTTTGTGACCTTTTTTGGGCTTTTTGCAGCATACATCTCAGTTAACCTCTGCCTCTTATATGCGAGAGCAGATTCGGTCTTTTGAGGAGACCCCGCTTTCTCTGTCTAGGCTTGTCTTGCTTTGGCACATTTGTCGTACCTGGCCTGCTTTGATGGGCGAACCCGTTTATTTTTTCAGGTGTAACCTGGAAGCCGATCAGCTGCCAATCTGGGACCGTGTGCAGTTTGGACCTTACACCCGATGAGCCACTGCCTGAATTAATTCTGGCTTCACTGCTCCAGAAGCTGTCTTAATGGTCGGTTTCCTAGCTCTTGGTGTGCTTGTCTGTTTTATTGGCGGTACAGAATCCACCTTATTTGCTCCGCAGCTTGACGTCTTGGATTGAGCCACCAATTTGGCGGCGACGGGAGCTGAGCTCATCCGGTTTTATAGGAGTACCGGACTCACAAGGTTTTTTGTTTTTTAAATCTTCCATATAGTTCCCACGAGTGTGGGACAATGGAAGATCGGCCCCCACAGAGGTCCCTCTGTGCGGGTAAGGCTAAATAGTATCAGAGGTCGTCAGGTATCCGATACGCTCCGTTTAGAACTGTACTATTTTTGATGGGCCTCCAGCCTAGTAAACCCTCGGCACGGGTCGCATGAAACCTTGATTCGGCCCATGGGAGGGGGTGGGGGAGTAGGTAGGGTTACTAGGAAGGGTATGGTGAAGGATATGGAGGGGTGGGAATGAAAAGCTTTGTTCATTAATCCACAATGGCCTGTATGGCATAGGTCACCCTACCAGAAGCTTACGCTCCCGCCATAATAGTCCATTGCTTCACAATTTAAGCATCCATACTAACGTCAAGGTGCTACTATTCGTGTCCTTGGTGGAATGAAGTTGAATTTTTAGAGTATGGATGAGTGTCCTGAACCCAGGTTTTTTCATACTCCAATTTCCCTCAGTCTGACCGCCGAGCAAGCTGCTGTTTGCCTGGCAAACGAGTCGAGCGGTAGAAGGTGAAGTAAGGTCTCTAAAGCGGCAGTCGATGCTGTTCCCAATGCTCCACTGATGCAATGAGATGCCATTCTTTGGATTTTTCTTGCTATTTCAAATATTTGACCTTGTCCAAAGCTGGCGAACATAACGTTGCTCTGTGTAGAAGTATGGGTCTAATGACCCCGGTTTATAGCCAGTGAAAGTTATTGGGGGAAAAGCCCTATTTTGCCCCTGTAGATTTTTTACAAGTGTACAGCGTAACTGTCGCTTTCTGCGTACGCTCAGATATATTAAGCCCGATTCTGAATAATTTTTCCCTATGAATCAGAAAAGGGAGTTTTAATTTTTAAGATAGCAGATAAAGAAGTCACATTTTTGTTTGTTTACACTCATGAATATTGACGGTTGATGAACAAATTTGCATTTAAATTTTCCGAAATGCTCTTGAAATTTATCTGAAAAATAAAAACTCCCTTTTCCGATTCCCCGGGAATCCGGAAAGGACAGTACCTTAAAGAATGCATTAGTTGTCAGACCCATTTAGCATGATTGGTGTGACGGACGGAATTTTGTGTTTCCTTGCGAAAAGGACCAGTTCTGTTTTTGCCGGATTTACTCCGAGACCACAGGGTTCGGCTCATCGCTCGAGTTTGCAAAGAGCTCTTTGCATAACTTCGCTTAGGGTAGTTGTGTTGTATCCTCCGCTGAGGATACGCGTAAGTTCTACCCGTCGCCGAGCGACACTCTACCTAAATTTTATTTTAAAACTAACCACCTCTTTGTTTAGTAGGCAGCCGTGAGGTTGCCGAGATTGGTTTAGGTTAATGGGGATTTTGTACGGTTCCCAAACCGAAAGTGTACTCACCATAGTTGTCCATTTTTCCTGTAGCTTCAAAAATTGAGAGATTTCGGGTTCTTGTTTTCTTATGCGAAGAATCACTTTATATTTCTTCTCGAGCCACGCTCGTAACTGCATAATATTGAAAAACAACTCTCCTCTTTATTAGCAGAGATCAGATATTTATAACAAATATGATCTCGCTTTCTTCTTCTTCATTTTCTTATCTCTTAGTTACAATTCTCCATTCTTGGCCGAGATTTTACTTGGCTCAATAACTAAACCTTAAAACAACCTTAAAATAAACAACCTTAAAGTAAAATTCTTAACCTTGACAATCTCATTGTTGTAATGTTGCAGAATGTGTGCGAAAATTGCGTATGGATTTTGGAAGAAGAGAAGCACCGTCAGCTCCGTATGTTCGTTATCTTGTGAAAAAAGTGAAAGAAACTGGTATCCTCATCGATAAACCAAAGCGTGAAAAGCCAAAAGCAGTGCGTACACCCGAGAATATTGCTGCTGTGGCAGAAAGTGTGCGTGAAGCGCCATCAACATTAATTCACCGTCGTTCTCAACAATTGAACATTTCGGAGACATCATTGAGACGAATTTTGCATAAAGACCTTGGACGCCATACAAAGTCCAATTGGTTCAGGAGTTGAAGCCAACTGACCATCCAATGCGTTTTTGCTTCGCTAAGTGGGCCTGCGATCGACATACAGAAGATGCCGATTTTGCCAAAAAAATTATCTTTTCAGATGAAGCTCATTTTGATCTTGGCGGGTATGTAAACAAGCAAAATTGTCGCATTTGGGGCACAGAAAACCCGCACGCATACATTGAAAAGTCGTTGCACCCAAAACGAATCACTGTTTGGTGCGGATTTTGGTCCAGAGGCATAATTGGGCCATTTTTCTTCGAAAATGAGCAAGGAGTGGCCGTTACAGTCAATGGCGATCGTTATCGGGCCATGTTGAACGAATTTTTGTTCACAAAAATTGAAGAGGAGGATATTGGCAACATTTGGTTTCAACAGGACGGCGCTACGTGCCACACAGCCGAAGCTACACTCGATGTTTTGCGCCCTGTTTTTGAAGACTGCATTATCAGCCGCAGAGCTCATGTCGTTTGGCCACCTCGGAGCTGCGATTTGACACCGTTGGACTATTATTTGTGGGGTGCCCTCAAAGATAAGTGTTACGCCGACAAGCCAGAGACAATTGACGCTTTAAAGGACAATATTCGTGAAGCCATTGGCGAAATACAGCTGCACACAATCGATAATGTGCTTAAAAATTGGACCGATTGTATAGGCTACTGCATGGCCAGCCGAGGCAGCCATTTGAATGAAATTATTTTCCATTATTAACCGAAAGGATTGTACTTTCAAATAAAAAAAGAAATTTGAGAAAATATCCAGTAGTTTTTTTTATAGAATTTTAAAAAAAAAAAAGTTATTTGGCGGACCTTTTATTTACCTCGCGCTTAATGAGCCAAAGTCTAAAAATGCAACGGCTGCACTGTTGTAAAACAGTAGTCAAGTCATGTTAACAGAAGCGCAGCTAAAAAAGCAAGCTGGTTTTCTTTATACGCATATTCTTTACTCAACTATTTAGTCGTTTATTAAGCTTGACTGTTGCATTGCAATTAATGCTGATTACTCACATTCTATTGAGACAGATCAGTGTTCATTGCAATCATAACTGTTTTAAGTTAATTATTAACGTTTGTGACTAATTAGTCACAACAGTGGGAAATTTGCCTCTGACTGCTATTGCTAGGTCATCGGCGTAAACTGCCACCTCAATACACTCTCTAGAGACAGCAGTACGTTGTTCACTACCAGATTCCAGAGGAGTGGAGATAGCACACCGCCTTTTGGCGAACCGATCTGACAGCGCTATACGCACTAACGTATATATACTAGACCTAGGTGCCTAGGTCTGATAAGATTACTTGCAGTTGAGTAACTTATCTATGAAATCAGTTATAGTGTTACTCACTCCTAACCTACGCAACTCAGTCGTATAGATTGTGGCATGACATTATTAAATGCTCCCTCTATGTCTATCTATCTATGTCTAGGAAAGCAACTAAAGTGAATTCATTATGCAGGAAGGATCTTTCGATGGTCCCGACCAGTGAGTGCAAAGCCGTTTACACGGACCTTCCCTTGCTTTAAGCATGCTGTGATGCCGATAAGAGCAGAGCTGAACAGAGTCGATATTGCTCCATAGATACAGATATAATAGCCGTTTTAACGTCTTCAAGAGGAATGACGTTAGACTTATAAGCCTGAAATCTTTCGGAGTGGTATTGGTGTGAACACACTACACATAAAACTTGCCCATATATTCCACAAAATCTACGTAGAAAAATTTTCTAACAAATACATAACATTTCACATCCAGGAAAGAGAGGTACTCACTCGACGACTCATAACCAAACGTTATTTTTGGCCGAACATGAATTTACAAATAAACAAGTTTCCGCAAGAATGCATTAGTTATCAGAAAGATGAAATACATCGAGACTCATAGACATTACCACATAAGATACACATTTCACACGGCCGTTTCAAACACATTCACATTGACATGGTTAGTCCCTTACCAATATTAAACGGATCAAACCTCCCCTCCAGGAAAAATCGGAAGGCTTCCATCTAAAAGTGAAAAAAACATTCCCCAACGTATTTTTTGAAAGCTTAAGGGTAGTTTTGTATTTATATTGTTTCCCCACCGCATCTTTTGGAAGCTTAAGGGTAGTTTTGTATTTATATTGTTTCCAAACCGCTTCTTTAAGAATGCATGTGGAAACTTTTATTTATTGTCAAGCAATGACAATAGAAAATATTAATATCATTGTTTTCTAGCCGCTTATTGTAGAATTCGATAGTCTAGTGGTAGCGCGCTCGACTGTCGCTCAGGGGTCCCGGGTTCGAATCCTGGCCGAATCCATTTTCATAACAAGGGAGAGGAATGTTTCCACATGACTTTTTAACACAGCTGGGAGGAATGTTTCCCTCTAATGACATGCTATGTTAAAAAAGCAATGGAGTGTGCAACAAAAGGGAATGCTTCCTACATTCCATGGAATGTTTCCTGGCAACATCCGGGAATGCTCACATTTCCTGGAGGGTCCTTACCGCAATCGATTGAAACACACGTTGGCTTGAAGTCTACACTCTCAAGAACACACCACAATTATAGTCGATACATTCTATAGAGAATTCGTATCACGCTTTGGCGTTCCAACACAAATCATTTCTGACCGAGGACCACAGTTCACGTCTAGCACATTTAAAAGGTTTATTAAAAATATTGGTGCTCATCATATTCTGACTTCTGAGCAATTACCAAACGAATTGGCAACAAGGATGATTTTTTGGTATAAAATCCACAGTTCAAGAAGATATCAGCGTCCCCGGCTGAAGTGGTTTTCAGCCAAAACTTAAGACCACCTAAATAATTATTACACGGTTAAAAATCTTGGAATAAATTTTTATACTTTTGGGCTTACATATATGACCACACCAATTTTATATTGACATTAAGTTCTGGCCAAATATTAAAATTCATTTTAATAAAATAGTTTTAATAAAAATAACTTTACTGCAAGAAGGACGTGTGAGAGTGAAATATCCTTGCACTCATCGCAGTAAAATGAAAAGTTCGCAAGGTAGTCATTTAAATATGTGAGACTTCTCTTAGATAAGCCTATACAACAAGCGTGGAAAGATTTATCACACAGGCCCTTGCATGCCACCTTTGTTGCATTGTGGTCTTCCACGGTGCATAGAGATGAAGCACAGCTTTTTTCCATATTTAAATGCTTTTTTTTTAATTGTTTTTAGCGTAACTAGGTCAAAATCGGTAAATTGCTTTAATAATAAGTTCTAGCCGAATGAATAACAGTTATTTATTGTTGTTTTGGTTTATTTTTATTTTTTTGATTATTGTTTATAGTTTATTTTTGCTGTCGCACTGGATTGTCACAAACAAATTATATTGTTGAATTGCAATTTGACACTTAATTTATTCTTGTGTTTTTTAATTCTTTGCGTTTTTCGTAATAATTAATTGTTGTAACTGGGTCAACAGAACTTGCACAGAGAGTTAGGGCTTTTATATTTGTTTTTGTATTAAGAACGGTGAGCGAGGTTGCGGAACTATGTAATAACACGTCCGATCGGTTTGACTTCTTGAATATCACTGATAAAATAAAATAAAATAAATTAAATGCTCAGTTTTTACTAATTTTTAATTCTGATTTTGTATTAAAAATTAAGTTAAATATTAAATATATTATCAAATTAATTCCAAAGAGTATAAAATATCGTAATATTAAAATATTAAAATTTTATTGAAAAAAATGCATCATGCCTTAAAAATTAAATATAATATTACAGTAGTATCGAATTGATTCCAACGGTATAAATCAAGGGAGATTCAAGGCCTGACGCCACCAGCTCGTGTGTTTCCCAGGTCCACTCGGGCAGCTGTTCAAGCCCACCCCTTTACTATTGCTTCGATGTCCAACAGAACCTCGCATTACCGAGATAATTCGTTTTTTAATCGCACGGTAAGGTTGTGGAATAGTCTCTCTGCGAGCGTATTTCCCGGCAGTTTTGAGATGTGCAAGTTTAAAACAAATCTTCACCAACACTTCTCCATCTATCCACCCTCCAACTAACTAAGTATCACCCATCTTCCGAATCAACACAATGCTTATACATTTATAGGGGGCATCCCCTGAGCATTGGTTCAGTCTAAAAAAAGGTATAAAATATCGTTGTAATATTTGAACTGTATTTGAAGATTTGATTAAAAATAATATCTATTTAAAAATTTTGTAATCAATTGAGGAGTATCAAATATAATAATTTTTGAATGAAAAATCTTTGTAATACGTTGCTTGTATTAAAATTTATTCCAAGATTTCTAACCGTGTAGTATAGAATAACCAACCCTTCAAGGCATCAAAAACATAAGCAAAGCTCAAACAATAAACCAAACATTTTACATCATAGTACAAACACTAATCAATACTTACCAGAATCCTTAAAGAGTTGTAAATACGTATTCGTACGAAATGACACAATACCACGTACACTACAGAATCCATATGACGGACCATTCAAAGTGCTTGACAAAACACAAAAAATATTTAATAATAATCAATCAATTAAAAATAATCACACAGTTAAAGTTCAGATTCAAACAATCATTCGCTATGAATTAGTATTAAGTACAATAAAATATATTATGTTTAAGTATAAGTTTATTATGTATATTTATGTATAAGTTGTTTGATAAACAAAAAATATTGAATATTGAATAACAATTTCAGATGGGAATATTTTCTTGTTTCATACTTTTTAGAGCGTGCTTTTTAGAGGGTCTTAGTTTTTTTAACCAATTTTGAAGTGAAAACTTCTTTAGGCGCGTTGAGCGATTTTTAGTTTGCGTCATCATTGCAGCGAAAAACTTTCGTCATCAATACAGACAGCGGATAGCTTTCGTCAATAAGTTTTAGCATTTTATTACGCCTGTTGTGTGATTTGATTGATTGGGAAATCTCAAAAACGATAACATTTTCCATATACCGTTTTTCTTGGAATATTTGTTGCTTTTTTCATTTCGTGCAAGACTGTCATAACTCAAAAGGTGTGATTTTTTTTTCGAAAATTTCATAAATTTTTCATTATGCGTCAAAATTTAATTTAAGCAATATTTTTGCAAGTGTCTGTTTGAGTTGTGACATTATTACTACAAAAACTCATTTTAAAAACTGTTTAATTTTGAGTTGTGACGATTTTCCTACAATATGATAACGTACTTTTGAGCTAGAGAGATGTCACGTTTCGAGTTGATACTTTATTACTTATTATGGTATAATAAGTCGTTATTTGGCTTATTCTGCCAAATATATTATTTTGTTATGAATGTTCTGTTATGAATCATAAAGATGCCAACCATAAAAAATCTGTTAAAATTGGTATTCTGCCTTTTGATCTTTTATGGTACTCTGTTATCAATCTTCAAAAACAAAAATCTATTACAATTCCGCCAACTTCTGTTATAAAACAGCTGAATGCTGTCAATGAAATTTAATTATTGGACATGCATATAAAATGCAAGCGCACGTTCACTTTGTCCAACCTAAAAAGCTGCACGAAACGCACGGCAGGAAGATTGAACGGTTTGCTTTTTAGGCGTAACTCCAGTACACTTTCTAGAAATTTGTTACAATTAAAGGCAAAAATATATCCGTTATTCTTTTGTCTTTCATAACAGATTTTGTCATGCAGAATACCAAACAAAAGATTTTGTAAAAGATTTTTTGACAGTTCGAAAAATCTGCTATGGCTTATAACAGATTTCATAAAAGATTGTCATGCAGAATACGAATTTTGATCTCATAACAGATTTCTTGACAGCTCAAAAATTTGTATGGGAAGTCATAACAGAATAAAAAAATTTTTTCATAACAGATTGAATTCAATTGTTGAAAAATTATGCAGAAACTTAAAATAAATTTTGGTATAAATAGAAATGAAACTTTATTGATACAAAACGTGAAGAAATCGCTAAAAGTCAAAACGACACAAGTATCTATAAAAGTGTCAATTAACAGCAAATAGGTCTGGAATTCACTCAAATTGAAGATTTGATAACAATGCATATATTTGTATATTTAACTCAAAAAGCCCCAATTTTGAGTTGTGACGGTCTTGCACAAAATGAGCGATATTAAAAATAATTTATTTTCAGCAGTAAGCGGTGAGAACCGAACTCGTGCTCCTTCTATTAATAGTTCTACACCCAAACCACTGATCCAATAGCCTTTTTTGTGTAGGTTGGTTTGTTCAATATTGTTGTGTGTACAACCAAGAAGCAAATAAAAACAAACAAATAATAATAATAACAAACAGACCACCTAGTCACAAGCAAGGTCATCAACGTAAACAAACCTTGAAACACTGAGCACATGTGAGTGCAATATGATCAAGCTGAGTAGTGCAGCATAAGTAAAAACAATAAAACGGCATGAACGTAAAAGAAATAGTAATTATGAATGAATCACGAATTTTAGCCAAGCGCAAGCAGCCACTAGCGGTGTTGACAAAGAGCTGAAGATACTGTATTTAGAACGTGTGGGTCAATATGTAAACAAATGTTTGTTATTGCATTTCTGCGGAAGTCACAAATGCAAGTCTGCACAACAACAACCTTTGATTCACAACAACCTTAAATGATTGGTTAAATGAAATATATGGGAAATGTGACTGTAAAATTTCTGTGTCCTAGGTTAAGAAAATACTGTAACCAATTATTATAAAAGAAAATTTAATTTAAAATAAAACACAGTTATTTTATGAATGACAGACTGGCAGCATTGCCTTCCTTTTTTTTATTTATATAAATCGGCCTTGTGGCCTTCACACACAGCGTGGCGCGCTTAAAGCCAAAACCCATGTTTAAAATATTATGTTAGGATTTGAAATATTTTTAAACACCACCAAACATAACATGGCGATCCTGCGGACTCAAGTCTAGTGCAATTCTGATTTGAGTGCTGTTTATACGTGAAGTTTCAAGCCAGATGTCCCTATACTCCAGAGAAGAGCTGGATACATTTTTCCAGCAACTGAATCCCAGAATTTGTTATTGAGACCTCTTAACAAAGGAATATCAACAGAGGCAGCAGCGATTCAAAGAACAGCAAGAGCAGCAACCATAAAAGAAAAAGAAGACTAGAGGAGGCAAATAAGTACGGCGACGAAGGGAACCGGACAACCTAAACACGATGATCCATATGACAAAAGGGGCTGAGAACATAAATTTCATTCAACAGCTGAAAAAATTGCAGTCGATGCCGTTGTAAAAAACACGGGATTTAAAAATGGTATGGACGATTGTACTCCCGGAAGCTAAGGAACAAACAAAAATCACCATGAATAACAACAATAACAACAACAGCAGCAGCAGCAGTAGCAGCAATGAATACAGCATTAATAATATTATTGGGGTAGTATCGCTTATTTTTATAGTAATGGTAATAATTTACTTTATAAATAGGCATTCTAAAACTTAGGTAAAAAAACAAATAATTAAAAACATAAATTTAAATAACACAACAACTAGCACTGTTTTAAAAAAGAAGAAAGAATTTTTAATTAATAAATCTATATACATATAAAACAATTAAGTTAGGTTAGGTTAAACCGGATGCCTTGGTGAAGGCTCACATAGACCAATTCAGGTCCTTAGTGGTACCGGTAGTGAACAAAAGGAACCTTTGTGTTTGTTTTAAAAGTCTTTAAAGATTTGCGTTGAGTTCGCAAACCTTAGAAGGGATTCTAGAGACACCCTGGCTACATCTTTAATTCTATTGTGGCTCTTTTTTCGAGGTTCCTGTACAACTCTTGTAGCGGAGTAAGTATATGTTCTGCTAGTTCTGATTCCAGCCCGGCGCCTTCCTTTGCTAAACCATCTGCCATCTCGTTTCCCTCAATGCCCTGGTGGCTAGGGACCCAGTAGATGCGCACTCTTTTCGAAGCGCATA
This sequence comes from Dichetophora obliterata, assembly GCA_963920525.1. Classification (NCBI taxonomy): domain Eukaryota; kingdom Metazoa; phylum Arthropoda; class Insecta; order Diptera; family Sciomyzidae; genus Dichetophora; species Dichetophora obliterata. The sequence continues at coordinate 67,137,488 of OY986438.1, read as the reverse complement.
GTGCATTTAGTGCATCTCTTCCAGCCAAGACACTGGCCATGCTGAGGGCTATCTCAGCAGCCTTCCTTATGGCAAATACTTCCGCCTGGAAGATACTGCAGTGGTTCGGCAGTTTATATGGCTGCCTTATATTAGGCTCTGCGCAATACACCACCGCACCTACCCCCGTAGGCATTTTGGAGCCGTCGGTAAATATGTTGACCGCCTGCTGTGCTTGTTCTATACCTTTGCACCAGTCCTTTGGTCCCAGAAGAGTTCGTGCTTTGGAATTGACTATCGTACGAGGCACCATGTAGTCCGTGCTACTAGGTAGATCCTTTCCGATTGCACAATGTCCAAAATTTTGACTGTGCATGTTGCCTGCTGCCGTAAGGCGTTGTGCCGTTTTTCCGTCTATTAGTTTTGCGTGTATGTCCAGGGGGTCCATACTTAGAATGGTTTCAAGCGCTTTAGTTGGAGTTGACTTCAGTGCCCCCGTGATGCATAGACCTGCCTGCCGCTGAGTTTTCTCCAAGTGCCTGAGGAATGTAGATTTGTTCACAGCCGGCCACCACACAATAATCCCATAGAGTAGAATAGGACCTACTACCGTTACATAGATCCAGTGCATCAGAAAGGGTGAGAGACCCCAAGTACTGCCTAGCATCTTTTTGGATGTGTATAGTGCAATGGTGGATTTCTTCACCTTTTCTTCCACATTGGTTTTCCATGACAGTTTGCTGTCCACGACGACTCCTAGATATTTTGTGTGAGTTTTCGGTATGAGACGTATATCGTTCAATTTCGGTGGTATCCACTGTGGTATCATGTACCTTTTCGTGAACAGAACCAGATCCGTTTTCTCTGCGTTAATACTAAGACCGACTGAATTTGACCATCTAAGTACATCTTTGAGTGTGCTTTCCATTATGGAGCTTACTGTTGATAGACATTTCCTTACTATAATAATGCTTATGTCGTCTGCATAGGCAGTTATCGGGGCTCTACCTGCGAACTTTTCGAGTAGTTCATTAACTACAAGATTCCATAGAAGTGGCGAGAGGACCCCTCCCTGGGGTGTCCCACTGCGAGCTTCCCTTACCATGGATTTAGTGCCCCACTCAGCCCGCACCTTTCTGCAGCTTAGCAACTTGTCTAACCAATGGTTTATTGCCGGTGGTGCCTCTATTGCACGGAATCCACTAAGGATTGCGGTGGTTGATACATTGTTGAATGTACCTGAGATATCTAGAAACGCCCCGAGTGCGTATTCCTTGTGGTGGAGGGCTTTTTCTATGGTTACTACTAGGGAATGTAGTGCCGTTTCAACCGATTTCCCTTTCGTGTATGCGTGCTGGTTGGTTGATAACTGGATTGAATTGTTTCTTAGGTGCAAGTCAATCAGTTTCTCGAGCGTTTTGAGTACAAATTAGGTCAGACTTATTGGCCTGTAGTCTCTCGGGCATGGATGGCTGCTCTTACCTGCTTTCGGTAAGAATACAACCATCGCTGTCCTCCAAGCCACAGGTACATAGTTTAGCCTGATGCATCCGTTAAATATATTCTTCAGCCATGGGACGACTCGCGATTCGGCCGTTTGCAACATGGCAGGAATTATACCGTCTGGTCCCGGAGATTTGTATCCCGAGAACGAGTTTATAGCCCATACGATTCCGTCCGACGTTATTAAGTCGTGTGGAACCTGTAGCGGGGTTTTCCTGTGCCCTCGTATTGTAGCAGTGCTAGGAGCTTCGGTACAGCCAGGAAAATGCGCCTTTAAAAGCACCTCGAGGGATTCCTGACTGCTCTCCGTCCACTGGCCATTGTCTTTGCGTAGCTGGCTCTGAATGGAGGGCTTCTTTGAGAGTAGCTTCCTGAGCCTTGCTGTGTCCGCAGTTTTTTCTATGTTTGAGCAGAAGTTCTTCCACGAGTGTCTTTTTGCTCTGCGTACGTTTGTTTTAAAAAGTTTGAGCCTACATTTGTATTCCCCCCAAATTTCCTCTTGGTCAGCTATTTTAGCTAGTTTAAAGAAATCTTTTAGGTCGCGTCTTTGCTCTGTAAGATTCGGACTCCACCATGGTGGTCTGATCTTACGCTTTGTTCGCGTGGGCTTACAAGAGGCATGATAGGCCTTGAGAAGATGGGCCGAGAGAATCTGCACAGACCTTTCAATGCCCTCTTCCGTATTAATTTGTTTAGTAGCTGGTAATTTGGTCTCAATGATGCTTCTGAAGCGGTTCCAGTTCGTGTTTCTGGGGCTTCTAAAGATCTTTTGAGCTGGAGTGTAGTTAAATCTTATACTAAAGCTAATATAATTGTGGTCCGAGAAGGATGGCTGTGCTAGCACCCTCCAATTTGTGACCAAAGTGTTGTTGTCGGAGGATATTGTTAGGTCTAACACATTCGACGAGGTGGGGCCTACATACGTGGGTTCCTCGCCGATGTTTAGCTACGCTAATTTTTTATATTGTAGAATAAAGTTAAGTAGGGACTCACCTCGATCGTTGATGTCTGGGCTGCCCCATACTGGGTGGTGTGCATTGGCATCTGCTCCGATGACAACTGCTTGGTTCTTCCCGCCGGTCTGCTAGCAATCTTTGTAGCTCGTCTGGTGGTGCGTCGACGTCATGCGCCATGTAGCATGAGACGATCACGATCAGCTCGTCCGCGTCGCCCTCTAGCGCCACAACGGTGAGATCGTCAGTGCTGTAATGAGACATTAGATAAGTATGGATGCCTTTCCTTATAAGGATGGCTGTTCTTGTTCTACTTACTGTTGTTGCGAAAAACGTATTGAAGTTTTGTTACTTTAGGCCAGATACCGCGTTGCCCGAGGCAATCCACGGCTCCTGTACTAAAGCCACATCGTAGCCTCCTTCCTCCAATACGAGAAGGAGTTATGCGCTGGCGGTTTTGCATTTATGCAAGTTTATTTGAAGGACCTTCAACTCCATTAGGCTGAAGGTTCCTTTACGGGGTCAACTTTTGTGAGTGTGCCTCCGTCACCCGCATCTTCCAGACTGAGTCCTTGGGTAGCGTCGGTCACGGCTTCTAGGCCGAGGTCTTTTTCCACCTCTCCGGACCATAGTGTGTTGCTGTTGTTGTCCTTGGGGTGGCGCTTTTTGAGGCGCAGATAAACACTACCAAAGCCCCACGCCATCTTCCCGTAGCGCGCGTAGAGGATATCCTCTGCCTCCTTGTTGATTTGGAGGATGTAGTGCTGCCCCCCGCTACTATCAGGTAGTGGATCAGCAACCTTCAACACCCTCCAATCAGTTGTAGGCACGTCCGGATTTTGCTTTTGTAGAAGCTTCAGTGCGGACTCCTGCGGCACAACTCTTGGGAAGAGTACCTTCGCTTTTAGCAGGGACGGGATACTAGTCCTGTCCACTACTTCCAGTTGGGCACCCTCCCATAGGCCTTGGAGTGTCGGGGTTACTGCTTTCACCCAGTGCAGAGTTGGATCGTCGTTGCACTTTAGGATCTTAACCCCATTGAGCCAGCCTGCTCCATCGAATGTTCATCTCCACGGATTTCCATCTCTCAAGGGTCATTTTGCCTTGGGGATCACTCCGGTCGATCAGTGCTACGATCAGGTGTCGTTAAGTCACGTCACTGGCCTTGGTTCTTACCTCCTGTTTAGGCTGCGGGATTGTGTTTGTGTTCGGTTTCTGCTTCTGTCGTTTGCTTGCTGGAGCTCCAACTTTCGCACTTTCCACCGATCTTTGGCGTTTTTGAGCAGCCTGCTCTTCTGCGTTGTTCGCGAACTGCGAAGTCGTAGGTGCAAAGCTTGGTCTGCTCGCGAAGTGTATGCGACCCTCTTCCACCTTTAGCTTAGCCCAGGCGAGCGACTCCTTCTCTTTGGAAGAGAGATGAATCTTGCCTGACAGGCGGCTGCAGATTTTAAGGGCCGCTTTGTAGTTGGCCTTGGCCTTCAACCCCTCCTTTGACTTGGTGTTGGGCCCTTCCTTGCGAGAGGAGCTGGAACCCGCTGACTTATTCGGAGAGAGGAGAAGCCTGTCCTCAACTGAGTTTGCGCTATCGTGGTCCGAGTCTGCATCGACTATGGCACCCCTGCGCAGTAGTGTGGATTTTTTGGCAGTAGTTGTCTTTTTACCCAGGCCTGCTCCCGCCTCGGTGACATTTTTGGCAGTAGCTTTGCAACCGCTATGGCCTGCTCCAACCATAGGGGAGGTGTGACTGCTGGCGGCACGCAGTGAGGATTGCTCCTCACTGTGTCCACCGGCGGCCACTGGTGCTTTTTGTTTGTTTTTATTAATTTGTTCTTCCATATAATTCCCACGAGTGTGGGACAAACGAAGGTCCACCCCCACAGAGGTCCCTGTGAGCGGGTAAGGTTGGATAGTGCCGGAGGGCGCCTGGTATCCGGTACGCTCCGTTTGTGACTGGACTATTTTTAATGGGCCTCCAGCCTAGCAAATCCTCGGCACGGGTCGCATAACACCTTGATTCGGTCCATCGGAGGGACTAGGTGTGGGATAGGAGAGGTGAGATATGGGATGAATAGGGAGAGTATGGGGAGTGTAAAAGGGATATAGGGTAGGAGTGAATAGCTACTAGTGCATCGCCAGGATGCAGTGACCTGTGTGACCTAGGACCCCTGTCATTCCAGCCCACTGCATCCTAGCGACCTAATCCCCCACACCAACGTCAAGGTTGCTATTCCAGTGGGGGATATATAAAACACAGTCTTATCTTTTTTAAAAAATATTAAAACATCATATAAAAGTGGTCCTGATAACATACTTTCGTGTATATTAAAATACTGCTGTGAAGAATTAGTAACTCCAATCTCTTTACTATTTACTTCATCATTAAAATCCTGCTATTTTCCTGCATCCTGGAAGCATTCATTTATCATTCCGCTGCATAAATCCGGAAATAGGTCTTTAATTGATAACTACCGTGGCATCGCAAAATTGAGCGCTTTGCCTAAACTTTTAGAGGCAATTGTTACATCACGACTATCGCATAGCGTTAAATCTTTAATGTTTCCTTTCCAACATGGATTCCTTTCTGGAAAATCCACTGTTACTAACCTTCTCGAATTTACATCAAAAACTATAGAAAACTTTGGAAAAGGCATGCAGACTGATGTTATTTACACGGATTTTAGCAAAGCTTTTGACGTTGTTAATCACAAACTACTGATCTTAAAATTACATCTTGTTGGATTTCCTATACCGTTGGTAAAGTGGATTGAATCTTACTTAAGCAATAGAACACAATCTGTTCTTTTTAAGCTCAAGAAATCACACGAGTTTCCTGTTACTTCAGGAGTACCTCAAGGAAGTCATCTTGGGCCTCTTCTGTTTCTACTTTTTATAAACGATTTGCCATCTGTCATAATGCATTCTAGCATCTTAATGTTTGCTGACGACGTCAAACTCTTCCTTTCTTTTAAAAATGATAATGACGATGTATTTTTGCAAGCCGACATTGATCATCTTCATAACTGGTGCAAAACGAACCGTATGAACCTCAACATGAAGAAATGCAAGCATATGTCTTTCTCGCGCAAACCACCAATTAAATGTACCTTCAAAATTTGTGGTTATCCATTGGAGTCCTTAGATAGTTTCAATGATCTTGGAGTTACAATGGATCCTAAACTATGCTTTAATATTCATGTAAATAAAATAATAAATAGAGCAAATAGTACTTTAGGATTTATTAAACGTTGGGCAAAAGAGTTTAATGATCCTTTCATAACGAAAACCTTATTCACTTCCCTAGTGCGGCCTATCTTAGAATACGCTTCAGTTGTTTGGTGCCCACGATACGGTTGTTACATAGACGACATTGAATCAGTGCAGAAACAATTTCTTTTGTTTTGCTTAAGCTATCTTTATTGTAATACTGATTTTCACTTACCACCTTATGAATATCGGTTACAACTCTTAAATCTTCCTTCTTTAAAAATTCGGAGAATTATGATAAATGCTTGTTGGATTATAAAACTTTTACATGGCTATGTAAACAGTCCATATATATTGAGTAAAATATATTTTAATATTCCTCTTCGTCCTAGAAGATCTTTTGAGTTGCTCCACATGAATTTTTGTAGAACTAATTATTTGCAAAATGAACCTCTTAGAAGCGCTTGCTGTGATTTTAATTTTGTATCTGATGTTATATCCTTAAGTGAATCCATGGACTCAATCAAACATAAAATTATAGATTACCTGCAGTACCGTCGTTGATTATGTAAAGTTCTTTCAAACATATATCTGATGTATCTGGTGATTTGTAAACACATTAATATAACAATCTAAATGGATAAATGGACCTAAGCGTAAATTGGAAAATTTTTTGTGGATAAACATCTAAGTAATCTGAATGGACCTAAACCTGGGATGTTCAGTTGTCTCATATCTTCATGATGATTGTAACTGCACTTGTCGACGGTACCGTGGTGTCTTGGTGTCTTTTTACCTCTTAAAACACTACGTTAGATCGATTTGTAATATATTAATATGAGTGGCCGATAAGACCTAGTTTGTCTTTGTGCCTGCGTTCGCAACTAAAAAAATAAATATAAATTGCGTTCGCAACTGGTTTTCTTTATTTTATGAAAATTGGTTTGGTGAAGTTGACCTAGTTTGTCGAGTAACCACCCTGTCAAGCCAGGATTCACCGGCTTCAGGGAGACAGAACGATATATATTATATATATACCTATTGGAGTGGTGTTTTATTGGGTATGAGACCTTGTTTGTCACACGTATACAAAAATTGTTGCTAACTTGACCTTGTTTGTCTTGAAAACGCAACCCTGCTATGCTGTCTGATTTTATCGATTTGACTTAACTTTTTTTCTATTATTTTTTATATTTTAATAAAATTATATACTTTAAGCAATTTACTAAAACTTTTTAGTTTGTTAATAATACATTATTTCATTCAAAATCATACTTTTTAATTTTGAATTGTATTAAATATCTTATTTTATAATTTTAAATTTGCTATAAAACCTGTTAAGGTTTAGCAATCAAGTAAATAAATAAATAAATTACTTAAAGTAAAAATGGTAGAATTTGCGACAAGGTGTTTTTTTACCAAGGATGCTATGGGATAATATTTAATAAGTATTGTGATAAGTAATATGTCGTAAATGTAACATGATTGAATAAATAAGAGATTTTTAAGAATGGGTATGAAATAAGATAATAAAAATAAATTATTGATGGAAGTAGACTATGCATGTACATAACAGATACGTTACGAGATTTACAGAAACTAAGTCTCAGGATTAAAGAGCAATAAGAAAAAGTCAATTTTGATTTAATAGTGGAAAAAATTAAATTTTTTTTAAAACCAAAAGAATCTGAAAGTAAAAAATTAGAAGAAAATAATAAACAAAGAAATATGGCCTCATTTGATTTGATAACTGCTTCCAAGTTGATTCCTGAATTCCAAGGAGATTTTCGTGATTTAAACAATTAAATTGGTCTAATTGAATTCTATCATGATACCTTGAAGGAAGATCAACAAAAGCAATCATTGATAAAATTTATTCTGGCCACGAAACTATCTGAAAAAGTAAAGAATAAAATTTTAACAGAAAGCAAACCAACTAATCTTGAAGAATTTAAAAGTACGCTTCAACAAGCATATAGATCTAATCTCTCAAAAAGACTACCTCAAAACTTCACAGTGAGTTAACACTAATAAATCAAGGTAATTTAAGTGCTACTGTATTCGGGTCAAATATAGAAAATATGCTAGTGTCACTAAATGAGCTACAGATTAGTGAGCAAGGTGAATCAAATCGAGAGATAATAGTAAAATTAAATGATCAAATTGACGTGACAACATTCAAGAATGGTTTAGTTGAACCATGTAAATCTATTGTAATGGCAGCAAGACCTGCTAAGCTAGTAGAAGCCATTAGGATAGCTTTAGAGATAGAACCCAATAATAGTTCTCGAATCATGCATTTTACTAAGTTTCATAGAGGTAGAAGCACTTATAATACAAATAGAGGACAATTTAGACAGAATAATTTTACAAATAATGGAAATTTTGGTAGAAATCATAAATTTCACTGGGTATAGATAAGATGAAAAACTATGAGATATTAAATTTTAAAAACATCATGCCAGATGAGAACAGATTCCAAAAATTACAAAAAGAAATTAATATAGATAGTTATGATAAGAAGGCAAAAGAAACAGTAATAGAAATTTGAAAAGATTACTTACTTACTTACTTAGTTGGCGCTACAACCGTATGTCGGTCTTGGCCTCATCTAAGAATTTGCGCCAGCCATTTCTGTCTTTCGCTTGCTGGCGCCAGTTGGAAATTCCAAGCTTCGTCAGGTTGTCCTCTACTTGGTCTTTCCAACGAAGATGCGGTCGTCCTCTTCTGCGTTGACCGCCGCTGGGTACCGAATCGAATGTTTTCTTCACTGGAGCATCGTCTTTCATGCGCTGAACATGACCAAGCCAGCGTAGCCGCTCGATTTTAATGCGCTTGACTATGTCGATGTCAGCGTACAGCTCATACAGTTCATCATTCCACCGTATTCGGTACTCGCCATTGACGCAGATTGGTCCGTAGATCTTACGAAGAATCTTTCTCTCGAATGCTCCTAAAGTCTTTTCATCTAAACTGCTCAGCGTCCAGGTTTGTGATGCGTAAAGTAGGACGGGCATGATGAGCGATTTATAGAGCGTGATTTTCGTTCGTCGAGAGAGGGCTCTGCTTCTCAATTGCCTACTGAGCCCAAAGTAACACCTGTTGGCAAGAGTTATTCTTCGTTTGATCTCAATGCTGATGTCGTTGGTTGAATTAATGCTGGATCCCAGATAGACGAAGTTCTTCACAACCTCGAAGGAGGTATTGTCAACGGGAACGTGGGTTCCAAGACGCTGGGACTGTTTGTTTGTTGACACCAAGTATTTCGTCTTATCTGCATTCACTGCCAGACCCATTCGACTTGACTCTCTTTCTAATCTGGAAAATGCTGCACTGACTTCGCGCGTATTATGGCCAATGATATCGATGTCATCAGCATACGCAAGCAGCATAACACTCTTGTAGAATATTGTGCCACTACGTCTCAGATCAGCAGCTCGGATGATCTTTTCCATCATTAGGTTGAAAAAGTCGCACGATAAGGAATCACCTTGTCTGAAACCTCGTTTGGTAATAAATGGTGGGGAGAGGTCCTTCCCGATTTTAACTGCGCTGCTGGTGTTGCTCAGTGTCATCCTGCAAAGTCGTATTAGTTTTGCAGGAATACCAAATTCAGACATGGTGGAGTACAGGTGCTTCCTTATTGGGCTGTCGAAGGCGGCTTTGTAGTCGACAAAAATATGGTGGGTGTCGACTTGTTTTTCTTGAGTCTTCTCCAAGATTTGTCGTAGCGTGAAAATCTGGTCGATGGTGGACTTTCCAGGTCTGAAGCCACACTGATAAGGTCCGATCAGTTCGTTTACAATGGGCTTCAATCTTTCACATAAAACGCTCGACAGGACCTTATATGCGATATTAAGAAGGCTTATCCCACGGTAATTGGCACAGATAGTGGGATCGCCTTTCTTGTGGATTGGGCAGAGCACACTGAGATTCCAATAGCTGTCAGAACTTCATCATAGTCGGGCAGCGGGACCTCGACGCTGTCATCCGCAATTGGGGTTTCCGGAATATCATCTCTATTGGCGGGATTGTTGTCAGCGTCGCCATTTAGAAGCTTAGAAAAGTGTTCCCTCCATAACGTCAGTGTACTCTGGACATCTGTCACTAAATTCCCGTTTTCATCCTTGCAGGAAGAGGCCCCGGTTTTAAAACCATCGGCAAGGCGTCTTATTTTTTCGAAAAATTTTCGGGCCTCATTCCTGTCACCATACATCTCAATCTTCTCCTGCTCGCGCTTTTCTGCCTCTCTTTTTTTCCGCCTGAAAATATGTCTCTCTTCCCTCCTCTTTTCTTTGTATCGCTCCTTAGCAGCGCGCGTTACAACCGACTGCAGGGTGGCTTTGTAGGCGGCGTCTTTCTCTGCAGTGGCGTCGCGACACTCCTGGTCGTACCACTGGTTTCGGCGAGAGCGTTGGTAGCCAATCACCTCTTCAGCAGCCGCACGCATGGAGTTGGAAATGTGTGTCCACTGCGCGCATATATCATCGATTGGAGGAGTGCTTTGAAGCAGGAGTGAGAGTCGAGTGGCGAAAGCATCGGCCGTCTGTTTCGAATGCAGCTTGTCGACGTCTAGCTTTCTCTGTGTAGGGTTGCGTGTATTTTTAGCTGCGCACAGACGTGTACGGATCTTGGCTGCAACAAGATAGTGATCCGAGTCAATGTTTGCAGCACGGATCGTGCGTACATCCAATACACTGGAAGAGTGCCTTCCGTCGATCAAAACGTGATCAATTTGATTTTTTGTTTTTTGATCAGGAGACATCCAGGTGGCTTTATGAATATTGAGATGCTTGAATCTAGTACTACTTACGACCATGTTTCGTGCTGCGGCGAAGTCAATCAGCCTCATTCCGTTATCGGAGGTGTTGTCGTGGAGGCTGAACTTTCCGACTGTTGGACCAAAAATATTTTCCTTGCCCACCTTAGCGTTGAAGTCACCAAGCACGATTTTTACGTCGTGGCGGGGGCAGCGCCCGTAAGCATTTTCAAGGCGCTCATAGAAAATTTCCTTGATCTCATCGTCCTTGTCTTCTGTCGGAGCGTGCGCACATATTAGGCTTATATTGAAGAATTTAATCTTGATGCGGATTATGGCAAGTCGTTCGTTCACAGGTGTGAATCGCAGGACGTGGGGCCGTAGTCTCTTGCCAACTACAAATCCGCATCCAAACTCGTGCTTCTCCGCATGGCCGCTGTAGTAGATATCACAGGGTGCATGCCGAATGCAACCCTGTCCCTTCCATCGCATTTCTTGGATAGCAGTGATATCAGCTTTGTATCTTTCCAAGACATCAGTCAGTTGGATAGATGCACCTTCCCAATTAAGGGTTCGGACATTCCAGGTGCATATCCGTAAATCATTATCAGTTTTTCGTTTGCGGTAGTCGTCATCAGATTTGGGGATCAGTTTTCTTCTATTCTTGTATGTTTTCATTGAAATTGGTTTTTACGGGTGGGCTTCAAACCCGACGCACAACCTATTTTAAGCCTAGGGAGGCCCGCCGCTCAGATTAGCCGCCAAACTAACGGTTGTCAGTTTTGACGTTGCCCAGGAAACACCACGTGGAGGTTTGAGTCGACTTGAGGCGATTTCACAAAGATTATGCTGGCCTCGCCAGGTTGAGACAGTCAGACATGTTACATTGTTCCATCGCCCCCAGTTTCCCAATTTGAAAAGATTATCAAGGTATTTTTCACTTAGAAGGAGAAATTTTGACTAAAAATAATTTTTATGAACAAAAAAATTATTTACAAGAAATAGAAAATCAAGTGCATAAATTATTAGATGAAGATATTGTTGAACCTTCAGTTAGCCCATATAACTCACCCTTATTAATAGTTCCGAAGAAAAGTACAGGGGGACTATAGAGCAGTAAACAAGAAAGTCGTGGATGACAAATTCCCTTTAACTAGACTAGAAGATGTTCTTGATAAATTAGGTAAAGCAAAGTTTTTTTCCACTTCAGATATGACAAGTTTATTTCATCAAATTCCGTTACACCAAAAATCAAGACCATTGACAGCATTTTCTACTGAATCAGGTCACTACCAATTCAAACGTTGCCATTTGGTTTAAAAATTTCAACAAATAGTTTTCAAAGAATGCTGTCGCTTGCACTAAGTGGTCTACAAGATGCAGCAGTTTTATATATGTAATAATCTTTAATATGATGTAATAATCTTTGGATCTAGTTTAGAAGAACCTAACAAGAATCTGTCAGAAGTTTTTAAAAGGTTACGTAGATATAATTTAAAGTTAAATCCAGGTAAATGCAAGTTTCTGAGACCAGGAGTATATCTTGGACATCTAATAACTGATGAAAGTGTGACTACATACAAACAGTAACAAACATTGCCCCAAGTGAACGCCAAATGAACGCCCACGTTCTTGTTCAAGATTTCGAGTGCACCAAGTTTAATGATCTCGAAGCCTTGTCGGCACGCCTAGCTATGCTACGGACGTAGCTCAGGGAAAATGGGGGTGGGCTTGCTTCGGGCCACAAACATCTGGGGGCTACAAAAATAAAATAAATCAGGTGCCGACGTTCTCTAAGAATAAACCATCCAAAACAAAAAAAAAATGAGGGAAAACAAAATTAAACGGAAAAACTTTACAAAAGATAGAAAGCGACTGGTGGTGGCGTTGCACTTTAAAGGGGCGGGAGGTGTTATTTCCCAACCCCGTCTACCCACCCAACCTTCTCATGAACAATTATTTTATTTCATGAGCCCGCATATAGGCCTAAGGCCTACCTTAACTTATATTGCAATGCCCTTAGCAGTGAAATATCAAAAGACTACAGGTTCATTTTAATGCACTCAATTCATTGCTTTATTTAAAAATTATTATAGTATTTAAATTTTTGCATATTTGAATATAAAGTTAACTAATATCCTGGTTATAACATCGTCACTCGATTTTTAAATTTGAAGTTTGAAATTTTATTGAACCCATAAAATAAAAGTTATACAAGTGCTTAAATATTAATCATTTATCGCTCTATTAACCGAAAACTTATACTATGCATGTCTTAATAGTGAATGTTTATTATTACAAACTATAACTTAATCATTAAGGGAATTATAAAAAAAAATAGTAGTATGTTTGAATGATAAAAGTAAACGTTTACAACCTTAAAGAAACTGAGCAAATATTCTGTAACGCGGTCCTTAGGTTCATGACAGCAATTAACTTCGCGATGAAAAGAAGGAAAGACATAGTAACCAAAACAAATGTATTTAATTATGTTCTACGTAAATCATCATTAGCTGTGTTCCCTTAACGAAACGTCAGAATTAACGCGAATGAAAAAAAAAAAAAAATTTGCGAGTACCAAACAAAAACTTATAGCGCACAGCAAACAGTGGTGAAATCGAACAACAATAAAAAACTTAGCAAGCGCTAAAGTGCTCTTTGTTTGTCATCTTCTTTATTTCATGGCTAAGCTTTTGTTGGGTGTCCGTCTTTTACAGAGAGCAAGATGATCAATTAAATAAAAAGAAAAAAAAACTTACTTTGTAAAAGCTCCAACGGTGTCAGCAGGCCTGTTGAATCGTTGTGACGAAGTAAAGCTTTTAGAGATAGGAAAAAAAAAATTTTTGTGCTGCTCTTTGTTTTTTTCCGCGTTACTCTTTACGCTCTTGCAGTTTCGTTTTTTTTTTGCAAAAGTAACAATCAAAAATAGAAAATAAAATTCATGTGACATTCGTTTAGTTATTCCTTCACGGCTACTGCTTGTATATGATTATGAAGGTAACCAAAGGCAAGAATTAACGATATGTAAAAAAAAAATTTAGTTGATTGTCGTCCTAAATTAAACCACCGATCGTACCGTTGCCGATTATAGGCACGACATGTTAATTTGCTCGGTTCGCGTTTATCTTTCGGTTTTAAAAATATTTACTTTTTAATATCGCATAGTTACTTACCTTTTTTTTTTTTTTTTTTTTTTTTTTTTTTTTTTTTTTTTTAGATTGAACCAACGTTTAGGGGATGCCCCCTATAAATGCGTAAGCATTGTGTTGATTCGGAAGATGGGTGATAGTTAGTTGGAGGGTGGATAGATGGAGTAGTGTCGGTGAAGATTTGTTTTGAATTTGCACAGCTCAAAACTGCCGGGAAACACGCAGTTGAACACTTCCCATGGTAATACCTATACAGAAGGCTTAGGCAACCTACATTAGTCGATGCTCAAGAGAGTTGAGAGAGGATGAAATACTTTCATATCCTATCAAATATATCGCACGACGTTGAATTCGGTCCAGAAGCTCCAAATAAGATCTTGAAGCCCCTGCCCAAATGTGCGAATTGTACTCCATTTTCGGCCTAATATATGAGGTGTAGATCATGCGAAGATCAGCTGAAGTGAAATATTTTTTGCACCGTTTTAGAAAACCTAGGCACTTGCCCGCTTCTTTCGACACATTGAAAATATGATCATTCCAACGAAGATCACATTGGATCGATATGCCCAGAACGTCAAGAGCGGCTGATTCCACAAGATCCACACCATTCATATTGAGGGGAGCTAAGGGGCAATCCATCCGCTTGTGGGTTAACAGACAACACTGGGTCTTGCTTGCATTGAACTCTACTCTATTAGCAAGACCCCACTCGGAGATTTTTTGTAGATCATTAAGGAGTGTGTCATTCATAGTTTGCCTTTTTCTCTCAATCTCCATAGAGCTTGGGCGTTTTTTGAATGAATATGAATGACAAATGCTGCTGTCGTCCGCAAACGAATGAATTGGGTTATGCGTCAACGACAGAAGGTCGTTGATAAAAACCAGAAACAAGGTTGGCGATAGAACTAAACCCTGCGGTACTCCTGCCTTGATGGCGTGCTTCTCGGACGAAATACCGTCAACTACGACTCGAATCGTTCTGTCCTTGAGAAAACACGTGATCCATCGAGCAAAATTACTACTAAAACCATATGCAACAAGTTTTGACACGAGCGCTTTATGCCACACTCGGTCGAACGCTTTTGAAATATCCAGAGCAACAACCCTGCTCTCGCCGAAAAAGTGAACGCATTTATTCCATTCTTCGGTTAAGAACGCCATAAGATCACCAGTAGAGCGAGCCCTACGGAAACCATATTGACGGTCACTGAGCAGTTGGTTGTGTTCCAGATAGTTCATAACGTTAAAGTTTATTACGCTCTCCATAACTTTGGAAAGCGTAGAGCATATCGCAATGGGTCGGTAGTTTGCAGGGTTCGTGGCATCATCCTTTTTAGGTACCGGCTGGACATTTGCCACCTTCCAACAAGATGGAAATATTCCTGTTCTGTAGGAGATGTTGAAAAGGTTGCGCAAAGGCCGAGCCAGCGAAGAAGCACACATTTTAAGCACAATTGGCGGTATGCCATCAGGACCAGAGGCTTTGTTAACGTTGAGATTTGTAAGGACCCTTTTAACTGCTCTCGTTCGAAAGTATATCTCCTGCATTGCAGAAGATCCACCCTCAACAAAGGGCAGTGGCTGATTGCTATCCGAGAGAGTGGAATTTTGTGCAAACAATCTAGCCATTAGGTTCGCTTTATCAGCCGAGTCAGTGAAGATTTGGTCATCTTTTAAAAGAGCTGGAATCGATGACGATGTCTGGTTCTTAACTCTTTTAACAAATGAGCAAAAATTTTTGCTCCCTTTGGGGCAAAGAAGAACCTGTTCTCGAATGCGAGCTTTGTGCAGAAACTTTTCGCGTTTTAAAATTGCATTACAGCGATTCCTTGCCTCGATGCGAAGTCTTTTAGTATCAGTATTCTTGTTAGAACGCCAATTCTGAAAAGCTTCCTCTTTGGACCTGACTGCAATCCTGCAAGTCTCATTAAACCATGAGTGGTCTTTTGGTTTAATGCTTCTCATCTTATTGGGGATGAAAGACAGCATACGCAATAGAATAATTTCTTGTACCATGACAGCCGCGGCATTCACATTTCTATCAGCGAAACATAATTTCCAATTGAAGCTGCGATAAAAATTATTTAACGCAGTCCAATTTGCCTTTCCATAAAACCATGCAGTCCTCTTCGGGGCTTAAGGCGTAGAGGTGCAGGGGTTAGAATATGGAAAAACAGCGGATATGGTACAATGGTCCGAGTTACCAAGAGGTGCGTTGACACTCACATCATATTTTTCATGATGTGAAGTCAGAAAAAGGTCAAGGATATTATGGCTTTGCAAATCACTTTGGGGGAAAAAAGTGGGTTCCTTCACTAGTTGAATCAGTTGGTTCGATTCAGCAAATAGCTCAACATATTGTCCAACAGGTGTCAATGGGCCCGAGTGACGTAACCAAGCCGGGTTGTGGACATTGAAATCGCCTGCTACAACGATCTCACTGTCAGGAAACAACCCCAAAATATGCGTAATCGAATCAGAGAGAGAGTCCAGTTTGTTAAAAGTGGGCTCCCTTCCTAGATTCGGACTTCTATAAATAAAGCAGAAGTATAGCAAGTGAGAGCGAAGCCTGAACCTAACCCACATTGAGCTAAACTCTGGATCGGTCACGTTCAGACTCCGCTCACACTGGTACGCTACATCTGTTCTTATAAAAAGGGCAATGCCCCTATGCAAAGAAAACAATGGCAGTAAGCGATACCCAGGTATGTGAAAATCCAGTGGATCTGCATCCTCGGCCACCTGGGTCTCGCTCAGTGCCATTATTTGAGGCCTATGTAGAGTACAATGTACATAGACCGAGAAAAAATTCGCCCTCAGTCCACGAACATTGCAGAAATCTATGCGTAAATGACCCGACATTTCCGCACCATGCAAAAATCAAACAAATAAGGGCATACAAGGTAATTAGTTACGGCTGCAAGAGAGCTGCACAACATGAGCAATATAAAAAGTACTGAAGCAAGTGTTATGCCTTTACTTCAGCACAATTCAGCCCACTGTGCAACCCAACTTACAAACGTAACTAATGTGAAAGGATGGGGGAGTTGACGGAACCGAAAAAAACAACAATTACTTACACCGCGAGGAGCATAGAAAAGCCCCTCACATGGTCAGACAAAAAAAACACCAATGTTGTCGACGGTGTCAATGCTGCTGCTGGCGGCTGGCTCTCTGCAAAACAGGTTTTGCTGTTGTGTTGTTGATTGGAGCTGCTGTTATTGTTAATGTTGCTTTAAGTTATTGTTGTTTTTTTTATAATTTTTTCTTTTTGCACTAATGTTCCTTAGTTTGTTTAGCAAGTTTTAATTTTATTTAAATTGTTTTAAAGTAAAAACAGGTAACATTTAATTTGTACGCGGTGTATATTTAGACACGAAACACTCGACAAAACATTTAATCCACGGGACAAACAACTAGCTTTAATAAAATTAAATTAAATTTATGACGGGGACGGACGGACGCACGTCTACGCCCAACGAGATCACGAACGCAACTCCTTATTAAATCCATGCTAAGCTTATTAAATCCATGATTATTAAATGTTACTTTTTAAGATTATAACTAAGGAGCGATTCCAGAAATCAAAAAAATTGCTTAATACAAATTACTTAAATATTAAAATACATGTGATACTTTAGGGTGCATTGATTTTTTGGACGCGAGAAGGCTTTCGCTAAGCTCGGCCTGATTTTCGTGCTGGTCTTTTTCAGCACATTAAACTGCACGTACAAGTAGAACTCTAGCGAGGTGTTAAACGCGTGAAAATGGTGCGTGGACATACGAACGAGAAAGGGGCGCGTGAGCTGCGGATGCTTGTATCGCTTATTAGTTTTGCACGGCGGTCGTTAATGCACTTTGCACCAGGTTGTGAACAACAGCGTGAAGTTTGGTTCGCGGGTGATACGCAGACTTAGGTAAATGCTTTCGAAGCAGGTTTTTTGAAGATCTTTCTGACTGTTTTTGCACGCAAGGTTGGCAACGCTGGTCCGCCACAAGGTGGGCGGAGCACAGGAGGTTTACGCTCAACAACTGTTTAGGCTATGAGACGTTTATGATAAACGCAATGAAGGTTCTTGCGAATCTTTATTCGCTGCCTGTAGATAAAGTTGCTGATTTCTGGGCGGTGTAAGCTGTTCCAATGATGACTAGAGTTGTGCTGATATGAGTAGCGCACGTGATCTTGGATTTATCGATGTAGGGTAATTACGTATCAGAATTTCGGCTCTAGAACCCTATCGAACGAAACAAGACCAAAATCTTAGGAACTGCTCGACAATGTTGTGAAATTAGTGAAATTTTTAGCTCACCTGGTTGAGGGATTCCGTCAAACGTAGTTGTAGCCGCAGCTCTTGCCGTGGTTGGTATTTTTAGGGGCCACACGAATTATTTTGTGCAGAATGCAACGAATCCCCGCTATATGTTAATTGTAGCGCGACTAATTATTAAAAGCTTGGAAAATTATATTATCTATGTACGATGTTTGCAGATTAGGCAATTACTGGCTACTTCGACGATATTGACTGATGTAACGCAGCGCTTCAGAGCTGTTCTACGAGTTGCTAGAAAATTAATTCCCTTACGGAAACAAGTTCTTGTTCGGTTTTTTTTCTTTTGACAACTTATCAAAGTGAACTTAGGTGTGGTGAATAACGCCTGGCAGCAACTTTTTGGCTCTTGGTGGTTTTATTAATATGAATGAAGAAAAATTTCCTTACTTTCAAGGGGACCATAGACTTTTTATTTTCAAGATCACCAGTGATAAAGTTATTTAGTTATTATAGTTATAAAAATTTCTTCCATACAAAACAGACACTTGTGGAGGCTAGTCAAAGATAAGTGTCTAAAGAAGGTGAAATTTGTACATACATACGTTATAGCAAAAAAAATTTGGGTTTTTTTTTACCAAATGTCTTTTGCGTGGTACGTGCCCATGATTTTTCCGGATAGGTCTTCGAGCAGATAATAAGAGTTTTCTATCTTTGCTTTTATTCTTGCTTGTATGAGTTTAGCATTAAAATTTTTATTTTCACTACTTTGAACAAAATTTCTCCTAACCACTTCTTCCCCAACTCTAAAGGTGCGTGGTTTTGTCCGCAAATTATATCTTTTTTCATTATCTCATACGATTCTTTCATTTTCGAGTGTATGCTTTGCCTTAACACCTGGAAATGGTCCTGGCGATTCAAGTTCACGTTTTCTTCGGTAAGAAGATTAAGATTCCCAAGAAGCTTGTACTTGGTAAGGGGATTTTCTAATTGACTGATGTATACTGCGTCTCAGAGCGCTATTTATGCTGCTGATATACTCGTCCCAATTGAGCTAATCTTTCCGAAGATACGTACGCAGCGCTGCATTAATGCTCCGATTGACTCTTTCAGAAGCATTAGATTGGGGCGAGTATACAGCAGTACAGATATGGTTTACACCATATTTTGTCAGAAAGGCTTCAAATTCTTTACACTTGAATTGGCTACCGTTGTCGGTCACCATGCTTTCCGGTATCCCGAAACAATAAAAAATGTTTTTTTTCAAGTATTCTATAATGCTTTTGGATGTAAACTTGCGCAACGGTTTGAGAAAGCAGAACTTAGTAAAATGATCAAGAACGATTAGAATACCGATATTTCCAGTCCACATGACTGCGGCATGCATGTTCTCTGAAACAAACAACTTCCAACACTCCGACTCCTCATTCTTATCAAAGTTAGTACGATGACACAAAAACTTGTCGATGGCTTTAAAGTCCGGAAAGTTCGAATCCGCAAACTTTTCTTTAACCTGTGTGTACTTAGCAGATTC
Organism: Dichetophora obliterata; assembly: GCA_963920525.1. Classification (NCBI taxonomy): domain Eukaryota; kingdom Metazoa; phylum Arthropoda; class Insecta; order Diptera; family Sciomyzidae; genus Dichetophora; species Dichetophora obliterata. The sequence continues at coordinate 67,118,139 of OY986438.1, read as the reverse complement.
AAACGCTGGAGAGTTAAGATCTATCACCGGCAAAACTTCAAGTTCGACACTTTCCACGATCTCAATGGCTTCATCCTCAAAAGCTCGTGACAGCGCGTCTGCCACCACGTTTTCACTCCCTTTGCGATGCTCTATTTTAAAGTTAAATCCCTGCAGCTTCAAAGACCACCGCGCTTATTTGCCACTCAAGTCTTTCTGCCGCATCAGCCACCTTAAGCTGGCATGATCGGTTACGACTCGGAATTCATGCCCTTCAATATATGGCCGAAACTTCTTGATGGCCAATACCACTATGATATGAAGGCTATTGGGCGTTCGTATCCTTCTTTATCCACTTGCGCAAGCAGGCCACCAACTCCATAACGACTGGCATCACATTTGACTATGAATTCCTTGTCGTAATTCGGATGCACTAAAAAGGGGGCTGACGAAAGCTTGGACTTGAGCAGCTCAAAAGCCGTTTGGGCTGATGCATTCCAAGCGAACGTTTTCTTCTTCGACAACAATTCGGTCAAGGGGAAGGTGGCTGACGAATAGTTGTTCACAAACCGTCTGTACCATCCTGTCATACCCAAGAATTGTCGGAGTTGTCGAAGAGATTTAGGAATAGGGTAATCAGCAATTGCAGAGATCTTTTCCGGGTCAACCTTCAAACTACCGTTTCCGACCACGAAATCCAAGTACATTACCTCCCTTATACCAAATTGACTTTTTTTTATGTTTATGGTCAAACCCGCTTGACGAAACCTTGATGCAACTTCGAGCAAATGGACAATGTGTTCGTCTAGTAAATGCAAAACAATCAACAAATCATCCAAATAGACGTGATTTTTGAGTTGATAAGGAATCACCTTCTCCATTAGCCGACACATGGATTGCGGCGCATTACATAGCCCGAAAGGAATGCGGGTGAATTGGTATAAGGGGCGGTTCGGTACTGTGAATGCAGTTTTTGGGCGTAAAGATTGATCTAGGCTGATTTGCCAGAAAGCGTCTTTTAAATCGATTTAAGATATTATATAAACTGGTGGTAGTTGAGAGATCAACCCATCGATATTTGGTATCGGGTAAGCATCTTTACAGGCAACCTCGTTAAGCTTACGAGTATCGAGACAGAATCTCACCTTACCCGGTTTCACAATAACCACAGCTGGAGACGACCACGGAGAGCTTTGTGCTTCCTCAATGACACCAAGCTGAAGCATGCGATCGATCTCCTGGCATAACAACTTTTCTCTCGCAGGTGATATAGGATAGTAACGTTGTTTGATCAGCATCGCGGCTCCGGTATCAATGGTGTGCTCGATCCACGTGGTTATGCCTAAACCTTCTTTCTCGAAGGAAGGAAAAGCTGTAATAGCTGCCTCCAGCTGTCGCCTTTGTGAGGGATTAAGATCAACGAAATCTGATTCGTTTCCTTCAAAGTTAATTTCATTAACGGGGTTATCGTCAGAAAGTTTGATGCCGAAGCATTCCCAGAAGTCGAATCCACAGATGATATTTTGTTGAAGTGATGGGACAAGTAAAAATTCAAATGGCTTGCAGATTTTTTTGTAGGTGATTGGTAAGACTATTGAACCCACGACCTGCTGTTTTTGACCGTCGGCTGTCTTGACGTTGCTACCAAGTCTTGTGTATTTATGGTTCTCAACTAAGAATTTAGCTAGATTACCGCAAATACAGCTTTTGTTTGCCCCACTATCGAGCAGAGACAAATAAACTTGGTCGAAAACAGCTATGTTTGTATACGGACGGATATCGAATTGTTTGAAGGCAACCGAGGAAATAACGTAATTGCGAAGCGATTTTATTCGATTCCAATATGCATGAATACGCTTTGCAGAACGAGTTTGAGGTGATTTTGCTTCGTTAAAAATGCGGTCTTTAGTTTCGAGATAATCTTTCAGTCGAACGTGGTATGGGCGAAACTGAAAATAAACCGCGGTATTTGGTATTTTAGGGTGAAATATTTTTAACGACTGTGACGTTTTTCAATTCCGAGGCCGGTTTTGTGGATATCCGCCGTGACGTTGACGGACATCCGTCACCGGGTTTTCCGCTTTCAGCGTACATTTCGGAGCAGAAGTAAAAAATATATTAAAAATATCAACATAATTGAATCAAGAAGCGATATATAAATAAAAATGTAAGTTTTTACGAATATTAGCATGATTTAATATATTTTAACCATTTAATTTTTACACAGGGAATCTTGCAAAAATATCAGCACAAAGCCGCGGCAATTTGAATTGTTGGTGGATTTCAGGAACATCCTGACTTGGCCAAGGGGCAATTAAAGACGGCAACTGCAAAAACGTATATAAATTCTTCTTTGTTAAGGCGAAAATTTTTAACAAAACTGAAAAATAAAAAGTCAAAAATTAATAGTTTAACGTTTAGCGGACGGCAATATACATTATTTCTTAATTACCTCTTATCACTGATAGCCATCACATTACAGTGATCCCTTATAATTCGCCGCTGCAACCATTCTTGCTGTTCGTTATCACCATGTAACCACAAAGCTATTTTTATATTTAATTTTTTAAACTTTTCAACTTATTTTTTGTTTGTTTTGCTTTCAGCTCTAAAAATTTCTTTGTCTGTATTTTCCTGACAATTTTTTGACGTTTAGTAAAAAGTGATACCAAATTTTGGATAAATTTTCATACGATTCGTCCAATGAAGCCAAATTATGGACGAACTTCCAGGAAAATTTAGCAAGCAAGACTCTCACTCAAGCGAAAGAGTTACAGAGTGTGATTTTAAATTCGGATCGCATTTTGTTTTCGAATCGCATTGGTTTTCGAATCGCATTACAGAGTAGGGCCCCAGAGTTGCCTAAAACCACGCCGAATATTTTGCTATGGCTGTGTAACCATTGATGTTCTCAAACCAAACTATCCGAAATGTACGCTGAAAGCGGAAAACTCGGTGACGGATGTCCGTCAACGTCACGACGGATATCCACAAAACCGACCTCGATTTTGACCTTGAAGATGAAGTTTTTTTTTATTTTATATGTTCACAATTTTTGTTCTTTATACAAGAGCCTTGCCTCAGAGAGTAAATCAAAATTCCGAACGGTTTGCAAGATATGAGCTTGAGAAAGTGATCATTTTTTTGCAAAAATAACACAGATGCCCCACATCTTTGGGTTCCCATAAAAAAACCTGGAGGACTTTGGGCAAAACTGGGAGACAGGAGTCTTTTTTTTGGTCTTTTATCATGTGGTGATGTCCGTATATGGTTATTTTGCCGTGACTTAAAAAATTACACACTGTGTTATTAAAGGCAACTTGGATTTTGTGCGAAGATTGTGAAACAAGATTGCTATAAACCAATTCGGAATATGTTATTAAGGGGACTATTAAAAGAATAGCAAGTCTCTTCTTAGTCTGAATAGGAACAAATTGTGAGGAAAACCGTAGGCAGCGCAGTGTGAAAAAAATGCGCTTGACAACATTAATTATATGGTCAGAACAGGAGAGCTTCGAATTGAAGAGCTTTATTAGCTATAAGCAACTCCTTCGTTAGTTCCATTATTGTTATTCCCTGCTCTGCTAACTCAAGCCTTGCGGATTGCATAGAATACGTTATAAGCATAATTGACGTTAATGACGACATTTTATTGTTAGGTGATTTTAATCTGCCTGACTTGAAACGGGAATCTTCTGACGATGATACATATTTTTGTGCATCTAATTCGAAGACACGCCAAGAGCATATATTTGTTGATAATATATGTTCTGACTTACAACAAATGAGCTGTATTTATAATAGTCGTGATAGACTTCTTGACCTGTTCTTAGCTACAGACAGTAACAATGTGATTGTTGAGAGGGCCCCTCATGCTTTGACTGCTGTTGGTGAATACCATCCACCATTGAGCATATGGTACAAATCAGACAGGGATAATATAGTAAAGTCTAACTCAATAGATAAAGTTTATGAATTCCATTTCAAAAAAGCTGACTTTTTGAAGTTGAATCATTTACTTCAAAGTAAACTTCATGTAATTTTAGAATATGTTAATAATAACACTCTTGATGATTCAATTAATTTTTTTATATGGAAATCTTTGCTATGTTTTCTCTGTCCGTGCCGTATAGCCTCAAATTTACGAAAAATTGTGCTTACCTCTGGTACACAAAGGAGTTAAAGATTCTTCGCAACAGCAGAAATAGGGCATGGAAGAAATATGTCTGTAGCTTAGACTTGAATGACCTAGAAATCTACAAGCGTTTGTTTCTGGATTTTGAAAATTGCTCAGCTACCTTATATCAAAATTATTTAGACAGTATTAAGCTGAGAATATTGTCTGATCCGAAGAAATTCTGGGGTTTCATAAACACCAAAACAAAATCTGATGGATTCCCTTCATCATTTAAAACCTCTGACGGATTTACTGACGATCCTGTCGTAATTTGTGGTCTATTTGCCAATCTCTTTAAAGAGTCATTTTGTTCGGACTCTTTTAATCCTGATGAAGAGTACTTTGAATATATAAACTCTACTACCAGGGTTTCGTTGGATTCTATATCCTTTACTTCAGAGGATATTTTAAAGTATATTGAATTGATCGATGAGGATTTTAATGCTGGACCTGACGGAATTCCAGCCGCAGTGTTAGCACGATGTTTTTCCGTTCTAAGTCAACTTTTGTCCATGTTATTCAATAAATCAATTAGCGAAAGTATTTTTCCACTTTTTTGGAAAAAATCTTTTATAAGTCCTATTTATAACAAAAGGTTGTAAGAACGATATAAACAACTACAGGCCTATCGCGAAACTCTCGTCGATTCCAAAACGTTTTGAGCGGCTCGTGTATTATTGTGTGAAAATTCACTGTGGGAAGGTCATTACAACTCGTCAGCATGAATTTGTTACTGTCAGATCCACTGTGTCTAATCTCCTCGATTTTCCAACGTTTTGCTTAAATTCATTTTATTCAGGTAACCAGGTCGACTGCATTTACACTGATTTTAGTAAAGCATTTGATAAACCGCCACACAACTTAATTCTATTTAAACTAAAGTTAATGGGTTTTCCACAGATTTTTGTAAGCTGGATTCAATCGTATCTGACAGAGCGATCTTATCAAATACAATTTCGAGGCGTATTGTCAGCTGAATTTATTGCTGAATCAGGTGTTTTCAAGGTAGCCACATTGGTCCACTTCTGTTTATTTTAGCCATTAATGATGTAACCCACATCATCAAACACTCTCATCTACTTATCTATGCAGATGACATGAAAATATACAGAGCAATAGATGCTAAAGACAATTCAGATCTGCTCCAGTCTTATTTGAAATCCTTTGAAATTTGGTGTTCTAAAAATAATATGTTTCTAAATCCAGATAAATGCCAAACTATGACCTTTTCGCGAAAAAGGAATAATTTAATTTTTGATTATAAGATAAAAGATACTGCATTAAGACGTGTAGATGCTGTCAAAGATCTTGGTATATGCATGAATTCTAAGCTATCGTTTAACGTTCATATTGATTACTTACTTACTTAGTTGGCGCTACAACCGTATGTCGGTCTTGGCCTCATCTAAGAATTTGCGCCAGCCATTTCTGTCTTTTGCTTGCTGGCGCCAGTTGGAAATTCCAAGCTTCGTCAGGTTGTCCTCTACTTGGTCTTTCCAACCAAGATGCGATCGTCCTCTTCTGCGTTGACCGCAGCTGGGTACCGAATCAAATATTTTCTTCACTGGAGCATCGTCTTTCATGCGCTGAACATGACCAAGCCAGCGAAGCCGCTCGATTTTAATGCGCTTGACTATGTCGATGTCAGCGTACAGCTCATACAGTTCATCGTTCCACCTTATTCGGTACTCACCATTGACGCAGAATGGTCCGTAGATATTACGAAGAATCTTTCTCTCGAATGCTCCTAAAGTCTTTTCATCTGAACTGCTCAGCTTCCAGGTTTGTGGTGCATAAAGTAGGACGGGCATGATGAGCGATTTATAGAGCGTGATTTTCGTTCGTCGAGAGAGGGCTCTGCTTCTCAATTGCCTACTGAGCCCAAAGTAACACCTGTTGGCAAGAGTTATTCTTCGTTTGATCTCAATGCTGATGACGTTGGTTGAATTAATGCTGGATCCCAGATAAACGAAGTTCTTCACAACCTCGAAGGAAGTATTGTCAACGGTAACGTGGGTTCCAAGACGCTGGGACTGTTTGTTTGTTGACACTAAGTATTTTCGTCTTATCTGCATTCACTGCCAGACCCATTCGACTTGACTCTCTTTCTAATCTGGAGAATGCTGCACCGACTTCGCGCGTATTATGGCCAATGATATCGATGTCATCAGCATACGCAAGCAGCATTACACTCTTGTAGAATATTGTGCCACTACGTCTCAGATCAGCAGCTCGGATGATCTTTTCCATCATTAGGTTGAAAAAGTCGCACGATAAGGAATCACCTTGTCTGAAACCTCGTTTGGTAATAAATGTTGGGGAGAGGTCCTTCCCGATTTTAACTGCGCTGCTGGTGTTGCTCAGTGTCATCCTGCAAAGTCGTATTAGTTTTGCAGGAATACCAAATTCAGACATGGTGGAGTACAGGTGCTTGCTTATTGGGCTGTCGAAGGCGGCTTTGTAGTCGACAAAAAGATGGTGGGTGTCGACTTGTTTTTCTTGAGTCTTCTCCAAGATTTGTCGTAGCGTGAAAATCTGGTCGATGGTGGACTTTCCAGGTCTGAAGCCACAATGATAAGGTCCGATCAGTTCGTTTACAATGGGCTTTAATCTTTCACATAAAACGCTCGACAGGACCTTATATGCGATATTAAGAAGGCTTATCCCACGGTAATTGGCACAGATAGTGGGATCGCCTTTCTTGTGGATTGGGCAGAGCACACTGAGATTCCAATCGTTCGGAATGCATTCTTCCGACCATATTCTGCATAAAAACTCGTGAATGCATTTAAGTAGAGCTTCGCCTCAGTTCTTAAAAAGCTCAGCAGGTAAGCCATCAGCTCCCGTGGCTTTGTTATTTTTAAGCCGAGCTATAGCTGTCCTTGCAGGAAGAGGCCCCGGTTTTAAAACCATCGGCAAGGCGTCTTATTTTTTTGAAAAATTTTCGGGCCTCATTCCTGTCACCATACATCTCAATCTTCTCCTGCTCGCGCTTTTCTGCCTCTCTTTTTTTCCGCCTGAAAATATGTCTCTCTTCCCTCCTCTTTTCTTTATATCGCTCCTTAGCAGCGCGCGAGTTACATACCCTGTATCAAACTCCACTAATGACCCAAATAAAGCTAAGCATGTTGATGAAATAATCAACAGCTATATTGCAACTTGATCCCGGCATACAAAACTAAAAGTCAACGATCTTGATTGCTTCATATAATAAAGCATAAACGAAATTACAACGGTGCATTATTTTATGAAGATATCAATGACTGCTTAGCAATCATAAAACACCAAAGTCAACGGACTTTGTAAACAAAAGTTCACAAGAGTTAGTTGACATAGTTTTAGTTATTATTTTTGCATTTATTCAAGCCATTAAGAAGGCATGATTGATATTAAGGAATTAGTCTTAAGATTCAACTACAATTGAAAGGGTTTCTTTCAATTGAAATAAATATTTAAAATATAAAATCGCGTTTTCTTCTAAACCCAAAGGTTTAGCTAAATACATAACTGGCGCAGTCGTGGAAATTTATTCTGAAGAATAAATTAAAGAACCAACATTAAAGAACCAACATCTGATTAAACATTAACATGGGACATTTAGAAAAATAAAGTTGTGAAAATTTATTTTTATAAATAAATATACAAAAAAGTGCAAAGTGAATATAAACAAAAAACATTTATAAAAATAAAGTTGTACAAAATTGATTCTAAAGAATAAATGTACAAAAAGTGATCAAAAAAGTTTATTATATTTCAAAACATACTTAACACAAATATTTGCGAATTTACGAACAGAAGCTCTATTTTCGACGCAAACAAAATCAAAATGGAACCACAAGAGAGAATTCATCAATTAGAAGAAGTGGTACGACAACAAGAAACAACCATCCGAAACCAACAAACAGCTCCAAAAACGGAACTACAACTGAGAATCGATAAATTGGAGGAAGTTGTAAGACGCCAAGAAGCAACCATTCAACAACAAGTGCAAGTTCAACACGTACAAACGACTGGTGCAACAGAACAGCAACAAGCACAGCAGCAGCAATGGCAGCAAAACGCAATGTTGCTCAGCCCAAAGGAAATCATTCAGCAATTTCGGCAAATTAAACCATTCGGGGATGGACATAACCTTACAGCCTCTATAAAATCGGTGGAGCAGATTATGAATTTATGTGAAAACAACACAACTCTTTACGACTTCGGATTGCAGATAGTCTTCAACGAGAAAATTATAGGGGAGGCAGGTCTTCACGTCAGAGAGCTGGGAGATGAGGTTTCATGGCAGCAGATAAAGGAACAGCTGAGAGAACGGTTTAAACCCCGCAAATCTTATGGTGACGTGTTCAACAAATGCCGGAGTACGAGAGTGAGTGATTTAAGAGAACTTTTCGATTTATTTCAAAACGCTAAATTTGAAATAGCACAAATTTATGAGTTTGATAGCCTTAAGCCTTATATCTACCAATCCCAAAATGTAGATAGGGACTTAGTTAATATATTGATAGAAAAAATAGACGGACCAATTAGAGCACATTTGGATGACAATTGTTCATTAAATGACATAATAGCAAAATACTCGAAACTAAGACTATTGGATGATAACGGAACTATTCATTATAAGCATAAAAAAGGTCAAGCTGATATAAGACTAAATAACAATAATAAAAACATTCACACTAGTAGAAATAACAATGCTTATGGTTTTTCAAACAACAATAGACAGACAATCGACAATAACAATACAAACAAGTATACTAACAGAAGTAACCAATTTTATAATAATAACAACAATCGTTATTACTACAATGATGCAATCAAAGCTAGAGACAACAAACCTTCACAGTTCCGATCTCCCCATATGAAAGTAGAAACAATGCGAAGTGCTGGTCCAGTAAACATGGAAGTAGACACTTTAGAGGAAAACCAAGATTCAAATGAGGTAAATTTTTTAATGATGCCTCGACATGCAAGTTGCCCATAATATTTTTTAATATTGGCAAACAAATCATAAAATGTTTAATAGATACCGGAGCAGATACAAGCATTATCAAACCAGGAGTTCTGATTAGTTTTAAACAACAGAAATTACAAAAATCTCTTTGGTTTAAGACACTAAATGGCTTAAACAAGATAAGTGAATATATCCGAACACCCATACCAAAACAATTTAAAGCAATTGGAACTGTAGAATGGAAAGTTGTAGATTTTCAAAGTAAAAAATACGACGCTATATTAGGACAAAATTTCCTTATTCCGTTTAAAGCCCAAATCAATTTAGAATAGAAATTTTTGGAAATAAGATTTTTTTCGAAAAAAATTATATCCTTTTAAGTCTGAGGAAATCTGTACCTTAGAAGGGATAATGGATACATCCATAAAAGTCAGCGAAACTATTGACTTAAGTCATTTAAATACTGAGGAAAAATCAACAATAAAAAAACTTATATCCAAATTTTCAAATATTTTTTATAAAGACGGGGAAGAATTAACTTCTGCAAATGAGATTGTTCATGAAATTAACACAAAAACAATTAAAGAAATGCTAACACAGAAAATTATTAAACCTAGTAATTCTCCTTATAATAGTCCACTTTGGATTGTTCCCAAAAAATTAGACAATTCAGGTTTAAAAAAATGGCGGATCGTTATTGATTATAGACTTTTAAATGAGAATACAATAGATGATAAATTCCCAATACCAAACCTCAATGCAATTCTTAATAAACTCGGAAGAGCACAGTATTTTTCAACGATCGATCTCGCTAGGGGATTTTATCAAATTCAGGTTAAAGAAGAAGACCGAAAGAAGACGGCTTTCTTAACCCTTTTCGGGCATTATGAGTTTATCAGAATGCCATTCGGGTTGAAGAATGCACCGTCAACCTTCCAAAGGCTGATTAGTCTGATTAGTGAACACATTAATAAGATCTGTATAGTTTACATAGATGACATATTAATCTTTAGCACCTCTTTAACAGAACATATAATTAATTTAGAAAATTTTTTGAAGTTACAACAAGCCCAATTAAAAGTCCAAATAGATAAATGTGACTTTTTAAAAAAGGAGACACATTTTCTTGGGCACATTCTGACTTATCAGGGAATAAAGCCCGACCCAGCCAAGGTAAATATTATTCAAAATCTAAAACTTCCAAGTACTGTCAAACAAATCAAGTCATTCCTAGGTATGACTGGATATTATCGAAAATTTATCAAGGATTATGCGAAAATAGCAACTCCTATGGTAAAAAATTTACAAAAAAACCAGAAGATAAATACTAAAGACCCAAATTATATACTTTCCTTTGAAAAACTAAAAGATATTGTCACAAAAACACCTATTTTGCGATACCCCGACTTTGCCAAACGATTCAAACTAGTAACGGATGCAAGCAATTTTGCAATTGGTTCCGTCTTAACCCAAGATGGTCACCCAATAGCGTATGCATCGAGAACTCACAATAAACACGAGGTAAACTATTCCACTATCGAAAAATAACTTTTGGCAATAGTGTGGTCTATTAAATATTTCCGCCCATATATATATGGCCGTGAATTTGATTTACAGAGTGACCACCAACCCCTCAAATGGTTACAAGCCAAATTCTCAGGGAAAGATATCAATCCTAGGTTACAACGGTGGTTAATCGAACTAGGCGAATATGACGGAAGAATAGATTATATAAAAGGCAAAGACAATAAAATTGCAGACTTTCTTAGTCGTATAGACATAGAAAACCAAGAAATAAATTGCATACGTCACCTTTACAATCAAGAAGAAGTAAGTTCTGTAGATAGAAATACCCAATCTTTGTTACTCGAAACAACCCATTCTCAAGAAGAAGAGCGAAACAATAATTTTCCTATTCTTGATACAGTTATTAACAGGTTTAATTTTCAAATCATACTTATAGATCAGAAAGAAAAGGAACTCGAAAAAGTATTTAACAAAAAGCGCATATTTATTGACAAAAATTACCTTATAAATAATAAAGCTAGCGACATAATAAAATCACATGTCGGTAAAGGAAAAATAGGCATATATTCAGTAAATGATCATGAGTATAACAAACTACAAAAAATGTTATTTGAAACATTCCAAGGTAACAGTCACATTAAATTTGTGAAATGCTTACACCTTGCACAAGATATCGTAAACGAAGAAGAGTTACGAAAGCAGATATCATTGTTCCACAAAGAAGAAACAGGCCATTCTGGAATAATTCCAACATATGAAGGCATAAAGCACAAAATTTACAACCCGACACTTAGAATAACAGTACATGAAATAATTAACAATTGCAGTACATGCAATGGAGGAAAATACGATAGAAATCCCATCAAAGAAAAATTTAACTATACTGAAACACCAAAGACTACAAACGATCTTATACACGTAGATACGTATGTAAACAGAAAGCAGTCGTTTATTACATTTATAGACAAATTTTCTAAACATGTCATATGTTTCCCGTTAATGGATCGAAGCAGTCAAACCATAGTAGGAAGAATTAAGGAATTCTTAGCAATAAAAGGCAAAATAAAAAAAATTTGTTTTCGATAACGAATTTAAATCAAATAGTGTACAAGAATATTTAAAGAGCGAAAATATTGAATTCCACATTACAAAACCAAATAGCCATACAGGTAATTCGGACGCAGAACGCTTAAACAATACACTAACAGAAAGAATTCGTACACTTAACATTGAGGAAAAACTCCCAATCACTCAACAAATGTGTAAAGCTATCATGTTCTATAATAGTACTTACCATAGTACGATAAAGTGTACACCATTCGATGCGCAAAACCATAAAATCGATCACACCATAATTTTTAAAAGATTAGAGAAAACAAAAAAGGAAAAAATAAAAAAGGCAATCAAAAATAGAGAAAAGTATAACGAGCAAAGACAAGAAGGGTACATAAAAAACTATAAGAGCGTTAGACATAAAGATGTACCAAAATTTATACATAGAACACTACACAATGTTCATAACAGCAATATAAAAAGACCACTAAAATACTCATATCAACCAATTTCAGATCACCCAACTACTATTCGTAATTGTGTTGTTGATCAACACCGTGCAAGGGAAACTGCAACTAATTCCAATAAGTGAAGAAGCGGGATACACCTTTATTCAGATGGGACAGACAGATATTGCCAACGAAGTAAACACTATTTTACATATAATACGTCCAACGGAAATAATAGATATGGTTAATAAAATGAAAGAAAATGTTAAGCCTTCAGACATCAAAAATAAGGAAATTATTTTGGACGAGATTAGTACTATCACAGCCAAAATTAAATCCATCACTCCCAATGAAATTAGTAGGACGAAAAGGGGATTAGCTAATTTTGTAGGCACAACCTACAAATGGCTATTCGGACTCATGGACGAGGACGACAGACAGGAAATCGTTGACCATTTAAAAATTATGGAAGAAAACGATCATAATGCGATTTCGACGATCAATAAACAAATTAGTATTAATGAAAACTTTCAAAATAATATAAATTTATTCAAGAAGACAATTGACGACGACAGGGAAAAAATTGCACAGTCACTTAATCGAGTACAAGAAGAGAATTCAGAATTTTCAAAACAATTGATGTTTAATGAATAAATGCACAAACTTAGATATTTAGAAAATAAAATTAATCAAATACAAGCCAATATTGCCGCTGCAAAGTATAATTTAGTACACCCAGCTATTATAACAAAAGAAGAAATAGAATATTTCGACATCGATTTCTATAAATTAAAACTTGCAAAAATGGGTGTACTACTCTATAAAAATCAATCAATTGTATTCCTATTAAGATTCCAAAAAACTATTATGTAACCGATCTAAAATTAATAACTGCTATACCGAACAGTCGAAATTTAGAAATAGATGAACAAAACGAAATCGTTGTGACAATTAATAATAAAAATTATAAATTTATTGAAAACACCTTATATAAAGACTTAAAAATAAGTAAACATTGTGTATTTACAAATGACTGTACATTTAAGTTCAATAACAAAACAAATATTCAAGAATTAAGCGAAGACACAGTAATAATAAAAAACGCATACAACGAAGAAATTGCACAGAATTGTGACAAAAGAAGTTTAAGCATAAATAAAAATTATCTAATTAACTTTTCTAATTGTAAAATTGTTATAGCAAATCGAAAATTCTCTAACAGAAAAATTGAGTTCACTGATAGATATGTCTATCCAGTGAAAGAATTAAACCAAATATATGAAGATCCAATAAACTTTAAAGAAATTATAGTAAAACAAACGGAAAATATTGAAGCAATAAAAGAGCTAAAATATCACAAAAAGTATCATATGCAACTACTTCTACCACAATAATTATTTTTGTAATTTGCTTGACAGTTTTGTATGTCTGGTACAAGAAAAAGAATAGCACGAAAATAGTGATTAATCAAAACGAAATTCAGGAGAATTCCAAAACTAAGGGGGGAGAAGTTACGTACCCTGTATCAAACTCCACTAATGACCCAAATAAAGCTAAGCATGTTGATGAAATAATCAACAGCTATATTGCAACTTGATCCCGGCATACAAAACTAAAAGTCAACGATCTTGATTGCTTCATATAATAAAGCATAAACGAAATTACAACGGTGCATTATTTTATGAAGAAATCAATGACTGCTTAACAATCATAAAACACCAAAGTCAACGGACTTTGTAAACAAAAGTTCACAAAAGTTAGTTGACATAGTTTTAGTTATTATTTTTGCATTTATTCAAGCCATTAAGAAGGCATGATTGATATTAAGGAATTAGTCTTAAGATTCAACTACAATTGAAAGGGTTTCTTTCAATTGAAATAAATATTTAAAATATAAAATCGTGTTTTCTTCTAAACCCAAAGGTTTAGATAAATACATAACTCGCGTTACAACCGACTGCAGGGTGGCTTTGTAGGCGGCGTCTTTCTCTGCAGTGGCGTCGCGACACTCCTGGTCGTGCAACTGGTTTCGGCGAGAGCGGTGGTAGCCAATCACCTCTTCAGCAGCCGCACGCATGGAGTTGGAAATGTGTGTCCACTGCGCGCATATATCATCGATTGGAGGAGTGCTTTGAAGCAGGAGTGAGAGTCGAGTGGCGAAAGCATTGGCTGTCTGTTTCGTTTTCAGCTTGTCGACGTCTAGCTTTCTCTGTGTAGGGTTGCGTGTATTCTTAGCTGCGCACAGACGTGTACGGATCTTGGCTGCAACATAGTTAGTGATCCGAGTCAATGTTTGCACTACGGATCGTGCGTACATCCAATCAAATGATATACCGGTCACCTCTGGTGTACCACAAGGTAGTCATCTTGGCCCAATACTTTTCAACATTTTCGTTTCAGATTTATCTATTACTCTTTGTGACATTCCCCATCTTATGTACGCAGATGACCTTAAAATATATAAGATCATTAAATCAGAAGTTGATGTAACTTTCGTACAATCGAAACTGCTGTCCCTTGAGCAATGGTGTAATCAAAACAAACTTCACTTAAATGTTAAGAAATGTTGCGTGATAAGTTTTTCCCGTAAGAACTTGATACCAGAATGCAGTTACCTCCTTAATAATATTGTTCTGAGCAGAACCAACCATATTGTAGACCTTGGAGTTGTCCTAGATAATAAGCTAAGATTTAATCTACATTTTGATAAAGTCTTATCGAAGGCAAATAAACAGCTGGGATTTATAAAAAGACGTGCTAAAGAATTCCAAAATGTGTGGGTAACCAAAACGTTATACTGTACCTCAGTGCGACCACTTCTTGAATATGCTTGCATCATTTGGAATCCAGCCTTTGAATCTCATAGCTACAAAATTGAATCCATTCAAAAACAATTCCTGCTTTTTGCGTTAAGAGATATCTTTGACCCCCGTGACTATAACAACTTGCCACCGTATGAACAAAGACTCATGCTCCTCTCTCTGATGCCTCTATCATAAAGAAGAACTTTACTGAGTTCATGTTTCACATTTGATGTTATTAACGGAGCTATTGATAGCGAATATATCTCCAGCAAAATTAAACTAAATGACCCAATTAGACGTACTAGGCATACGCGGCTCCTAAATGAATATATTCACCACACTATTTACGCAAATAATGAACTCATTAGTAGGTGCTGTAGAATTTTTAATAATATTAGCGAGCACTATTCACCATCCATACCAAAATCCACATTTAAGCGAACCCTCTCAAAGTCTCTCTTTGACTCGGAATAATTTGTCCTTTTCAAGCACTGCTCTCTACAGAGTTATGCTTCTTGGTCTAGTCCCCCTCCGTCATCCCTTAAAAGTAGTACTTAAGATATATTAGCGTAGTTTAAGTATTCTTTTGAAATTAATTTAAATAATATGTAAGTAAAAAAAAAGAAAGTAAAAAATGTAAATAGAATTAAAATTGCCTTGCTTGGTGAAATAAATAAATAAATACACTGGAAGAGTGCCTTCCGTCGATCAAAACGTGACCAATTTGATTTTTGGTTTTTTGATCAGGGGACATCCAGGTGGCTTTATGAATATTGAGATGCTTGAATCTAGTGCTACTTGAGACCATTTTTCGTGCTGCTGTTATCGGAAGTGTTGTCGTGGAGGCTGAACTTTCCGACTGTTGGAACAAAAATATTTTCCTTGCCCACCTTAGCGTTGAAGTCACCAATCACGATTTTTACGCCGTGACGGGGCAGCGCTCGTAAGCATTTTCAAGGCGCTCGTAGAAAATTTCCTTGATCTCATCGTCCTTGTCTTCTGTCGGAGCGTGCGCACATATTAGGCTTATATTAAAAAATTTAGCCTTGATGCGGATTATGGCAAGTCGTTCGTTCACAGGTGTGAATTGCAGGACGTTGGGCCGTAGTCTCTTGCCAACTACAAATCCGCATCCAAACTTGTGCTAAATCATCAGTTTTTCGTTTGCGGAAGTCGTCATCAGATTTGGGGATCAGTTTTCTTCTTTTATTAGTTGTTTTCATTGAAATTAGTTTTTACGGGTGGGCTTCAAACCCGATGCACAACCTATTTTAAGCTTAGGGGGGCCCGCTGCTCAGATAAGCCGCCAAACTAACGGTTGTCAGTTTTGACGTTGCCCAGGAAACACCACGTGGCGGTTCGAGTCGACTTGAGGCGATTTCATAAAGATTATGCTTGCTGGCCTCGCCAGGTTGAGACAGTCAGACATGTTACATTGTAAAGGTTCGCCCCCAGTTTCCCATACATGTTGATTATGTTCATATTGATTACATTTGTAAAAAAGCATCTTCTATGCTCTGGTTTATGAAATGCTGTGCCAAAGAATTTAACAGTATGATCACAACTACAACGCTGCATTATGCAATTGTGCGACCTCACTTAGAGTATGCAAGTCAAGTTTGGTCCCCAAGTTACAATGTACATGTTGAACGTATAGAGAGAATCCAAAAACGTTTTGTTCGGTTTGCTCAAAGGGGCTTAAGTGCAACTGACACTTTAAACCTTCCTCCTTATGAGGATCGTTTAAAACTATTAAAAATGCAATCTTTGAATGAGAGAAGGAAGTCTGCAGATATCGTATATTTACACCAACTCATAACTGGTGTATTCGATTCACCAGAACTCCTAACTCTTATAAATTTTTACACTAACCGTAGAAGCAGTAGAAATGCTAACAATTTAATTTACTTACCTTTAAGTAGAACAAATTATATGGCTACTACTCCTTTACATCGCATGAGTACCTTTGTTAACAACTGTAGCTTTTTCGATGTTAACTTATCGAAAGGTCAACTCAAAAGTAAATTGAAAACTAATGTATGAATAGATCTATGTAAACGCATGGGTTATGTCTTGTGTTGTCCCTGAGCCCAACCCATATTATGGTGGGTAAATTTTTCTCACTTTAGATTGTTTTGGACCGCTCTTATCGATATCATTGAGATATTTTATTGTTATTTGGGCTGGTTCTTAAGATGATCTTAAGCGGAGAAAGTGTAGGAGCTGAACTCTATTGTTATTGCATGTTGCATATTGCACGTAAAAACCTAAATTTGTAACCTTAGCAACCATTTCTAGCCTATTATTGTTTAAAAATATCGGTGGAATATTAGTGAGGTCAATTTTGCCTTTAGAAATTGGAATAATTTTGCCTTTAGAATATACGATTTCTTTTCATTTAGGCAAAGAGCATTATTAGACGACCAGTTGGAATTTGCGTTTAATCTATAACATAAAGCTTCAATTAGTTAACATTTGCAAATTGTTGAACATAGATAAGGTAACTTCTACACCGTATCATCATGAAACTTTAGGTACAATAGAAAGAAATTATAGAGTTCTAAATGATTTCCTAATGACATTGACGGGAAAGATAATTGGGATGAATTTTTGCCTTACTATTCTTGTAATTTTGAAATTCTGACAACGGATTTGATTTCGAATATAATGTCACAGTTTTAAAATTTAAGATGGAGGTAAAGGTTGCCACCTAAATTTTTACCACAGTATTGCCACCTAATAATATGTATTTTGAAGAGTTGTAAACACCATTTATCAGTGTTAAGAGGTCGCTGATTTCGAATTTAAAGTCAGAATTTTAAAATTCAAGATGTTGGATAGGGCTGCCACCTTGATGTTTATAATTTTATGAATTCGGGCTGGCAAAAAAAATGGTACTCCAAAAATGGGTCGCTGAATCCGAATCCGTTGTCAGAATTTCCAAATTATGACATTTTGAAATAATAGGGTTCTCACCTAATATTATGTCTTTTCAAGTGTTTTAAACGTCATTTCTCAGTGTTAAGGGGTCGCTGATTTCGAATCTATAGTCAGAATTTTAAAATTCAAGATGGTGGATAGGGTTGCCACCTTGATTTTTTGTAGTTTTATGAATTCGGGGCTGGCAAAAAAAAAGGTACTCCAAAAATGGGTAGCTGAATCCGAATCCGTTGTCAGAATTTCCAAATTATAAAATTTTGAAATAGGGTTGCCACCTAATATTATGGTAATAACAAAGTTACACGAACTCCGCATAATAAATGAAACGAACAACGAAACAAACGATCGTCAGTCGCTTCCGACGGCAGTGCAGTCTCATAGAGTCGAAACCAGAGTTGAAAAGTAGAAAGCTTGACTTTTACCACCAACTTATGTGGGGTAGAAACAAAATAGAATCACGTCAGACATATGATTCGTTTTTCAGAAGCCAGTCGCGAATTGTAAGGAAAAAATAAATCAAGTTCCTGCATATTAACTTAAAGCTTGATATTTTCTAAGTAGCTTGATTTTCAATTTACTTGTTGCAGATCTCTGGTATGTATGTATGTCCTCAAAATTGCAAGTCATTTTTCTACAACTTGTTGGTGTTCGATTAAGCTGAAATTTAGCATACATATGTAAGTCCGGTGACAATGCAATATTACGATTAATTTTTTGCCACACCCCCTTTTACCGCCCACAAATCAATAAAAAGGTTCTATCTCTAAAACGACTGGGCCGATTCAGCTGAAATTTTGGCAGTAAATTTTCATCGAGTAGAGGATAATTAAGAAAAATGTTTTGCCACTCCTCCTTTTACTGCCCACAAATCCATAAAAATGCTATATCTCTAAAACTACGGGGCTGATTCAGCTGAAATTAAAACGGTAAAGTTTCATCAAATAAAGCATGGAGTTTATGAAAAAAAATTTGGCCACACCCCCTTTTACCGCCCACAAATCATTAAAAATGCTCTATCTCGGAAATTACGGGGCTGATTCAGCTAAAATTTTGGCAGTTAATTTCATTCAATCAGAGGATGGCTCAGGAAAAAGTGGTGCCACACCCACTTTTACCGCCCACAAATCAATAAAAATTTTATATCTCCAAAACTACTGGGCCGATTCAGCTGAAATTTTGGCAGTAAATTTTCTTCGAGTAGAGGATAAATAAGGAAAATGTTTTGCCACACCCCCTTTTACCGCGCAAAAATCATTAAAAATGCTATATCTCCGAAACTACGAGACTGATTCAGCTAAAATTTGGCAGTTAATTTCGTTCAATCAGAGGATGGTTCAGGAAAAATGGTGCCACACCCCTTTTACCACCCACAAATAAATAAAAATCCTATATCTTCAAAACTACGGGGCTGATTATAACTTTCTTCGTTCGTATATATGTATGTTTGTATGTATGTATGTATGTCCGTCAAAATTTGTAAACCATTTTTCGCAATTTTGCAAACTTGTTAGTATCCGATTAAGCTGAAATTTAACATACGTACATATGTAAGTCCAGCGACAATGAAATATTATAATAACATTTTTTGCCACACCCTCTTTTACCGCCCACAAATCAATAAAAATGCTATATCTCCATAAGTTTTGAAATTAAAAGATGTTAATAATAAACCTTTAAGACTAAAAAGTAAAAAATAAATAAAAGTAAAAAATTTTTTTTAAAAATAGACTTTTATTTAAATAAGACGTGAACTAAAAAGAAAAATATAAATTTAAGTGACATTTGTCATATATATATATATTTATATATATATAGTAGGTATATTCTAGGTGCAGAAGAACCCCTTTCTTGGTACTCATCAGTAGGGACTGGAATCTGATGCAAATGCATGTTTGCAGTGGTCACCATGTTAAGAAAATGAATAGAATATCTTTGCGATTCTGAAAATTTCCTTTAGAATGGCATTCAATCGTTAGTGCATATTTTTGCATATTTCTTTTTTTAGTGCATATTTTACTAGAAATGCATGTTTTTGCATATTTTCTTTAAAATGCACGTTTTCTTTGAATATTTTATAAAATGTTTTTATAATTTTATTTAATTTTCTTCACGTTCAATATTTTTCTACACAACATGAACAACAGTAAGGTGGATAAAAAAAACAGTTTTTTTGACACTCATATTCTGGGAGCTGGATTCAAGTAGATCTTAAATCCAAAAGGATATCGAAATCGGTGGAACCGTCATCCAGCGGTTTTGATTTAAAAAAAATCACTTTTTCGCCGTAACTTTTTATCAGTCTAAAATAACTACTTAAAAAATGGGTGCAAATGAAAGGTATCTGTTACACCTAAGTTGTAAATAGGAAGATTTTTAGATTCAAGAAATTTTTTAGTGCAACAGTGTTCAGAATTCGGTCAACATTTTGGATACTGTTCACTAAAATCGCTATTTGAAAAAACATTTTGTTGTCTCTGCTAACAAGGCAATATCTGTAGAAAAGTAAATTAAATATATAAGGCCTATAGAATAAAAAATCTACTCTTTCACTTTTAAGAGAACGAGATAAGTATGAGCGATTATTCTCAAGAGCGGTCACCATAATTCAGCTTTGAAAAAAAATTGGTTAAAACATTTTATGTCTGCTTAATTTGCATCGATAAACAAATTTTCAGAAATGATTGGCTAATGTGGAATAGAAGAGTTTTGATTCCATATCTCAAAATTCATATTTATAATTTTGTTAAACTTTCTTCTATTTTTAAATATATTAACTATTTTTTGTTAAATCAATAACTGTTATTTTTCGTTGCTAGTTTAACTCAGAAAAACATTCCAAGAGACATTGCACAGTTCAATTTGAACTTGAATGAGTGTAGGTTCATAGTTTGGTTTTATAGTTCGTGTTGATTTTTTTTCCGTATTAAGTTTAAACTTGAGCTTGAAACGAGGAATGAAAACAAAGTAAGCTAATATTTACAAATATTTTTTTGAGCTTTATGTGTTTTTTGGTAAGTACATGCATATTTATGTAATTGTTTGTCATAAATATTGAAAAAATTTTTTGTTTCTTAATGCATATTTTAAGTGCATATTTTCTTATTTTGCGCATATATATGCGCATATATTGCATGTTTTTACTGTATGAGATTCCGGTCCCTATTCATCACCATAATATAAGCGTACGTAAATTGGTAAGTTCTAAGGACATATATAAATTTAGATTTTTTCAAAATCAAACCTGCGATCCGTTATACAGGTTGTTGACTACACATTATCAGTGGCATTGAATCTTTTAGTAAGCTTACCTGTATATAAACTGCGATCCATTATACAGGTTTACTACACAATATCAGTGCCTTAAGTTTTTAAATATATATGTTTTTGAAAAATTCTAAATTTACATAAGTCCTTAGAACTAACCAATTTATGTACGCTTATATTATGATGATGAGTAATCAAGAAAGGGGTTCTTCTGCACCTAGAATATACCTACTATATATATATATATGACAAATGTCACTTAAATTTCTTTTATAAAAATTTTGTTTTACTTTTATTTATATTTATATAAATCGGCCTTGTGGCCTTCACATACAGCGTGGCACGCTTAAAGCCAAAACCCATGTTTAAATTATTTAGTTAGGATTTTAAATATTTTTAAACACAGCACCAAACATAACAAAATTAACAGATCGACTCTGTGCGTTACTAGTAATAGTAATCTTGTTACCAAAATTCGTTACCGGTCTTAGCAATCGTTATTCTGTGCATTCGTATAACGTCGTAAGCTCACCTTATTCTGCCTGATAGTGTGGTGAAAAAAAAATGGAAAAAAGAAGTAAGTACGAAGAGTTAATTGAATTTTGTTAACTTTTTAAATAATACTTGCTTTTCTTATCAGGAAATATTTTCTTTTCTTAGCAGCTACGCCGCACATTGGTCTCAAACATGAAAAAGACGGCCAAAACCTCATTTTTAAAGATGTTTGAAGACAAATTTTTTCTTCATAAAACAAAAAAATATGTACAAAAACTTCATTGTCAATTTTTTAAAAAAATATTTTTATTGATTTATGACGCATGAAAATTTGACAAAAATTTAACAACAAAAATAGTAAAATTTTTATCCAACTGTTTTTAACTAAATAGTAATTTTTAGCCAAAAATAAACAAATGAAGTTTGACAGGTTTAATATTTTTATGTATTCGATCAAAGCTGATTACATAAGTAGTAATCAAAAACTTTAAATTGTACACGGTTAGAAATCTTGGACCAAATTTTAGTCCCACTAAAATACTACTGCATGTTTTTAAACCTTGCGGTTTCAAATTGAAACTTTTCAAATACTAACTCATATTTAAAACTTTTCTGTACTAGAATTGAAACCAAAAGATATATTACAGCATCAATTTTAGCTTTTTTGTTTAAGTTTAGCTTTTTGGTTTCAATTTTAGTCTTTGTGGTTTCAATTTAAGTACAACTCTGTATTACTTTTTGTTTTTAATACAAATAATACTAAATTCTAGTACATGTGGATACTAAATTTGGATTAAGACCCGTAAAAAGTTGGCCTGGCAATGGTGCGATTCAATATTAGGCGACTCGGTACATATGTTTGTTTATCGCGCTTTTTATGTATAAGCTAATAGCTCTGTGGTTAGAGTAGTGAGTTTACAAACTCAATGTCGTGTGATCGAATCTCGCGTTGTTTGTTATTTTTTTTTAATATTTGAATCCAAGTTTGTACTAAATTTGAAAGCAAAGCTGTATTAAAACCATTTTTTAGTATTTTGTAAATACTAGATTTGAAACCAAAGCTGGTGTAGACTTATACGTAGTACAGAAAAGTTTCAATTTTAGTACAAGATTTCTAACCGTGTAGTCATGCTTTATATTTTAAAAAAATCATTGAAAATGTAAATTTTTTAAAATTTGGTTTAGGTAGTCTGGTTTTTTAAAATTGAAAAACGAAAGTAATCGCCCCGGTTTTCCGCGATAAAAAGGTATTGGTTCCTTTGTTGAATATTTGATCATACATAAAAAAAGAATTTGGGTACAAATGGTAAAAATGTGCCACCCACAATATGTTTTGAGTTAAATATTGCGTTATTTTGTGTATCGAAAACGCTAACCAACGAAAAGTTAGACACGAGAAGCAAAACTTTTTTCTAAACATAATTCTATTGCTTCTCGTGTCTAACTTGTCTTTGGTTTGCGTTTTCGATTTACAAAATATTTCGATCTACATAAAGGAATTAAACTGAGATTGAATACATTTTTATTTATTACTTGATAATTATTATTACTTGATTTTGCCGATTTTAAATATTTATTCCTTTTCATATTAAATTTTTAAAATACATACTTCATCAATTTAGTTTATATTTATTTCCATTTCAGGTTTGATGCTATTTTAAGCAGCCCTGTTCTTATTCTACCTCGTTCTAGTCACAGCTCGGAAGTATTAGTTGCAAATTTGGGCAAGATATCAATTTATAACGCAGAAGACTTAATGGACAAAGCGTCTTTTAACAGTGAAAAAAATGATGACAATATGGGTCATCTAATATATAGTTACGTAATAGATATCAGAAACATAAATCTATTTTCTCTGGATACCTCTCATCGTAAAAAATTTACAATTTCAACTCTGCCCAAAGTTGAAGAATTTTACTCATGCAAAAATGATGCCGTAGCAATACTTCACGATACCGCCTTAAAATTGGAAATCTCAAATTTCTTTGAAAGGAGAGAGAAGGACATCGATAGAAATAATGCAGAAATTGTTTACGTAAGTTAAGGGAGCTATTTTTTCTTTTTAACCGACTTCAAAAAGGAGGAGGTCCTCAAGTTCGTTGGTTTCTTTTTCTTTTTTTCGTTTAGTGTATGTACATTAGAGTGGAACGAAATGTATGGAAGCAAAAATCTTCATCGGCTTCATATACTTCAAATAAAAATAAAATCAAAATAAATTTTTCTACTTCCTTACTTTGTTTTCTGCGACACAACTTTTGACTTGCCCGAGGGTTTTTGTGTTTCAATGCCATTTTTTTACAGAAATTTTATTTAATCTGTAATCAAAAAATTTACGTCAAATTTTTTTTTATGCAAACCTCTTAATTAAGTCATAATTAACAACCTGTCTACGGAACTATGTCTAGGGAACTATGCTATAATACCATGTATGTACTCGTTAGAATATATTCAAATTTCACCGAATTCGGCCATTCGCGAATATATCCGCTCCCTTATGTTGGACATAAAATATGCTTGGAAAAAAATTGTAGATCAGATAGCTATCTTCAAAAATGCCCTTAACAGTTTTGACGTAAAATTAACATTTTCTACGCTATGAGCAAGCGCGTCGGAAGCGAATTTCATCTGGGGGGGCAGTACAAATGGTGGTGCAAAAAAAGTTCACCAAAATTTCTTCAAAGAAACATGAATGTGAATACACAAATTTTTTAATTTAGTTTAAAATAAAAAAAAATATAAAAATATATAAAAAATATTAAAATTTCATTAGTTTAAAAGTTCTTCCAATTTCAATATTAGAGATCATTCTTTAAAGGATCTTTCATATGGTAATATGAAAAAATAAGAAATAATGGTTGCTTTTATAAAGCAAGACTAGGTATATCTTTACATGGTTTAAATGCAATAAGGTACAAAAAGTTAACTCAATTTAAATTATTCCAAAATGTTTCTTTCTGTCCTTGCGAGAAACAAACTCTCTCACCACCTCCATCGAATTCAATTCTTCGGTTTTATCTTTGTGAATTTGTATAAGTGCCGCATGAGTGAGTCGTTTCTGTGTCATAGTTGCTCGAAGATGCGTTTTAATTCGTCTTAGTGCACTAAAAAACGCTCAGATGAAGCTGCTGATGCAGGCACAGTCAAAAGCAAAGCAATAAGTTTTTCAACTTCATTTAATAATTTTTTTACAGTATCCGAATTTTTTGCAAATTGGGATACAATGCCATACAAATACAAAGTGTTTGGCCAGGCAATTGCTTCAGCAATTTAAGTTGCGCGTGGAGGTCGCTCACATCAAAGTCATCTGCATAAATATCTAGTTTTGTTTTTAGATTTTGTTCAGAAGGCACTTTTCCGTTGAAGGCTTCGATTACAATATTACAGTATTAAGCTACATATTTAAGGGTGCTTTTAAACTGAAGTGGTGGGTTTGCAGTAGAAACTCTACATTTTGTTCTATCTTTTTGCAAACACAGAGAAAGAAAATGGTTATCCGCAAGCATGCTTATGAAGAGAGAAAGAAGAGGAAAATATCTAATACAAAAATAGTATCGTTGTAAAAAAAACTGACATTTTGAATAACTTTTGAAGTTTTCTTTTTAAATTGTTTATCTAGCTAAAAAAGTGGGGGGCAACTGCCCCTTTCCCCCCTGTTTCCGACGCCAATGGCTATGAGACTATTTATGTCTTAAGTGCAAAGTAGAAATTTCTTATAATTACTAATAAGGGGGCGTCCATTAATTACGTGATGTGATTTTTGGGATTTTTTGACCCCTTCCTCGCCCCTCTAATCACACGTGAGATTGTTCAAAATAAGTGTTTTCTGTGTAAATATGTTAATCAATGCTTCATTGTGCTGGATTTAATGAAAAAAACTCGTAATTTATTTCATTATTAAAATACTTGTTAGGTAAAATTAAGTCATTCAAAATGAGAACTTCTAAAATTGGTGAAGGAATATTCATTCTAATTCAGTCCATGGGGACTCATGTGCTGAACGGTCTTGAGAGTGACTACTGAAACCAGCACGTAAATGTGATTTACAGTAAAATCATTTGCTCCTTCAACCTCGCTCTTGTAATTCTGATTGTAAAAATTTTGCTTGAATTCCTTTGAAAGTAATGAAAATATTCGTGATTAATCAGTTAAATTTTTTAATAATGATAATTTACTTTCAAATTATGTTAGTCTAAGTTTCACACTATTTATAAAAAAAAAATTTTTGTCTTTTTTATATATGAAGGGCTTATTGCAATAACGTGATAAGCCACATGATCTAAAAAAATCACATTTTTAGGCTGAATACATTACTTAATGCATTGCTTTCAGCCACTGAAGAGATTTTAGCTATTTTTTATTAATTTTCTAACTTATTTGTTAAAGTTTCCGTGTCCATTTGTATTCCTTCATACAAAGATACATTTTTTTCAAAACTTTAGATTCGATTTTTTCGAAATATTTTTATGTGGCTAATCATTTTCTAACAATATGCCCTTCATATGTTTAAATTATCTTCAGTGCAAAAAGGAAGTGTACATTTTTTGTTGACAAAAGAAAATCCCAATAAATGTAAAAATTCCAAACTGCGATAAACTATTTCACCATCATCGACTATTTCACCACATATATAAAAATATTAAATTTGCACAGAATTTTATATCAATAATTTTATTTAACTCTCAAAATTCGGGTTTTTACATTGAATAAACAAAATTTTAAAAAATGAAGAATAAAATGGAGGTCAAAATAAGGCGAATCATCAGTACATTTTGTCATACCAAAAAATCGATAATTATCCTATTATAATAGGATATGTTTAACTTGTCATGGCGCATGACTTAAAGATCACTATTACTATATAT
Organism: Dichetophora obliterata; assembly: GCA_963920525.1. Classification (NCBI taxonomy): domain Eukaryota; kingdom Metazoa; phylum Arthropoda; class Insecta; order Diptera; family Sciomyzidae; genus Dichetophora; species Dichetophora obliterata. The sequence goes on along the minus strand of OY986438.1, from coordinate 67,091,635 downwards.
AATAACTAAGAACTAGGGAAGTCGTTCCCGGACGATTTAAGCCCTTTTCAATCCCGGGATTTTTAAATAAAAAATTTCTATTACAAATATTCATGAAAACGCAAACATTTCATTTTAAGTTGATATGAATATAGTATTAGAAAAAACTTTTATTGAGGCTGAAAATATTTTTAGGACGATGAGGACTGGAGCAAAGGCTTTGCAAAGTTTTAGAAGAATTTGCAACATCGGGAAGTCAGCTATGTATTTAAAATTGGCAGATATTCTGACTTAGGAAATAATTTAGATTTATGGTGAAGGCAATCGTGATCGAAACTTACAAATTTCTTACGACTATTGTACAACTATTTCTCCAACTAGCTTAGAATCAGAACGGTGTTTCTGATCAGCGGGTTATATTTGTAATAATATTAGAACAAAACTCTCCAATAAAAAATAAAACGAGTTGATCTGATGGATTACTTTAAAAATAATTAAAATAAAATTTAATTTAAACAGAGACGGTTGGCAAAAAAAAATTATAACATTTATATAGTAATACCTTAAGCTATTCTGTAAAAAAACATACCTTTGATTTTAACCTGCGCTACTTACGTAAGCTTGTAAAAATAAAAAAATATTTTGCTCCTGTCTCAACCCTTTAGATCTTTGTTTTTTAAACCCTCTTAATATTCTTATCATTAAAGCCATGAAAAGATAAAAAAAACAAATTTAATCTTTTTGTCCGGTTGATTTTTTCTTATAAAATAGGCCAAACAAACTTTTTTTACTTTTCTTCGCCACAAAAACGAAAATGCAAATGACTCTATTGTCAAATATATCTCTAAACTTATTTTTATCATGTTGGTTCATCTTTTTTTCATAGAACCAAACCATATTATTTAAAAAAAGCTTTGCAAAATAAATACATATAAAAATTACTGTCTGACGTGTCCAATATATTGGGCAAATCCACTAAAAGAATTAAATTAATACAATGTGCTAGTCATTAATATTATTTATGTTTTTTGTGTTTATTAATAATAAGGGTTTTCACAATTGTGTGGTATAGTTGTATTGTTTTTTTTTGCCATAGTTGAAAAATCACAATATGAGCACCCTTTAAAGTAGAATTTATGGTTTTGAACCTCCCACTATAGCTTTTTGTTACTATGCAAATAAATTAACTATTCAATTGGATATATTTTATTAAAATATAGCATAAAAAAGTTTAACTTCCACTTTTAGCTTCTTTAATTTTTGCAATTAGAAAATAACTGGTAAGATCAGTTGTTTGAGGAATTTTAAAAACCACGTTCGTTAAACATATCATTGGGCTACTTAAACTTACCACACTTTTGGTAATTTGGAGATTTCATGTAAAGCACGAAAAAACATAAAAACCGCTCGGTATAGTGTGGTACAATACCACGGCGTTTTTTAACTAAACTAAAAATCCCAAAATTCTGAATATCCTTAATGTATTTGTTTTGTTTTTAAAGACGTTTTAAATTATTTACTTCTTAAAATTGAGTTTTTGAGGAGAAAAGCTTCCGGATTGGACTCCCTACTAAGAACTAAATAATAATTTTCGACCAATAATAGATCTCGCAATAGCTTATACTTGTTTACACTTTTCTTATTGCATTTTTTTAAGTGTTTCAGGTAGGCCCGTATGTTGTAACCCACAGGGCCCGAACTTGGCTCTCTACGGGCCTACCCCTGCATACAGCATTAGTAATTGTGCGGGTACACAGTACACATGTTCTTGTATGACATCGCCATGTAAAATGGAAATGAGCTTGCATTTATGCTGACATGCATACAAAACATCAAACGTATGCCTACATCAATAATGCTGTATGCATGAATGTACTGAACCAAACATTTACGGACGTAAACACAACAAGTAGAGACTTGTCCATGCGACGCTGTCACAAGTGGTAAAACAATAGACGAGCTACTATGCTACTTTGTTGTCATATGCTTAGTCATATTTTAGTAGAGAAACACGTTTTACTCAATTTAACCAGTTATCTCATAATTCTACACTGTTTCTTGCTGTTAAAAAATTAAGTCATTTTTGCGAGAACCCCCCTTAGAGTTAGTGAGATTCTGCTTAACCCCCCGCCCCCTAAACGCCTCACGTAATTAATGGACGCCCCTTACGACCGATTTCTGCACATAGTTTTAATGCTAGACCTAGCATTAGACCTATTTTATTATTTTTGTTAGTATTAGACCCGCAATCGGAATTCTAGCAATTTTAAAGCTCGGTCTTGTGCACTTTTTATTTCTTCACTTAAAAAAATAGAACTTTGTTGTGATTATTTGAGGCCCAATATTTTTATTTTTATTTAAAAAAAAAAATTAAAATAACTTTTTGTTTTAATAATTGTTTATTTCGTGAATTTTTCATGTTACAACCGTAATATAATAATATCTTAAGCAATCGGCAAAAAAAAAATAATTAAAAAGTTCTTTTAAATTTTCGTTTGCATTAAAATTTTTTTATTTGGTGAGTTTTTAAAATAACTACCGATTTAATAATTTCTAAAGCATTAGATGTCTCTTCAACGCATTTTATTCCCGGATATGTATGGTGATATAATTTTTGGAAGTTCGTGTTGGGTTTGTTTGGCAATAAATGAAGTATAAATCTTCCATTTCAAAGCTGCGAAAAGAAAAAATATAATTTATTTTTTGGCGTTAAATAAAATTAAATTTGGACATTGATTTAGCTGTTGGTGCTGCTTTAGATGTTGTCGAGTTGCTGGCTTAGTTACTTGCTGAGATGCTGGTTTGAATGTTGCTGTCGAATGGACCTTGGACGAAATTGTTGTTATAAAAGACTTTTCTTTGGTACAATTTTTTTGGTTGTCGTCGTCACTTGTTTTTTTATTTCAGCTGAACATTTTTACCTTCATTTTTCGTAGCAGTGGTTGCTAGTCTATTTATCGCTGTTTTTGTTCCAACTTTTGTACCTTCAGATATTTGCGAAATTTGTCTACCAACTTGCACAATTTTCTGTTTAGAGAACTGCTCCGACATTTTTTGTTATTAAACTTATTTGATAATAATGAAGGTCGAAACTTACATTTGCCATTAGTAAGCGGCTGCAGCACCACGACGACAATCTTCCTAACGTTCCATATTCGTTTTTAGTTTCCAAATTCATTTTTCTACAATGTAAACAAACTAATTAAAAAATTTATTTTCACAATCAGCTGTCATATAAAGTGGCATAAAATTGGTATAAACTAGATCCGAGTATTAGTGCTTTACACTCTCTTTTGAAAATGATCCAAGGACCAAGTATAAGTGAAGAAATGACTGAGTACTAACTTTTTTGAACCGAGAATTAGTTTGAAATAGAGTTCTAAGCAGAACTCGGACTAGCTCGATTTGATACTTGGTAAAGAAATCGGCCGTTAGAGTACTTTTTTATTTTGAGATTACGATATATTTCTACGATGGTACCTCTTTATTATTTTAAAGTTTTATGGTAAAAAGAAAGCTATTTATGAGTTCAGAAATGCGTTTTATGGTGAAAGAAACTACCATAGTACGTGTGGCTAAAATTTCAGTTAAATGAAAATGCTGAAATTTCAAAATGTTGTTTAATACAAGTAGCATTTTTTGTTTAGAATATTATGGTGTTCCATTGAATTGAATAATACAGCGTTGTAGTTGTAATCATACTATTAAATTCTTTGGCCCAGTGTTTTATAAAACCGAGCATAGAAGATGCTTTTTACAAATGTAATCAATATGAACGCTAAACGATAGCTTATAATCCATGCATATACCAAGATTTTTGACTGAATCTACACGAAATATGTATTTGTATATGTATTTTAAATTTGCCATAATGCTTAAATTAAATAAATACGTATTTTTTAAGACTCATAGTCTATTTTGTAAAATATCTAGTGTTTGACCGAATATTCGACTTCGGTATAATCGGCCGATTTTTTTATTCTTCGGCCCAAAGTAGCCAAATAATTGCCGAATATTTTTATTTTGTAAAGCAAATCTTCGCAATGTAAATATATTTGTGGTGTCTTATCACCACACAAATAACAGACACAAATCACACACACATTAGAGCAGGCGAGAGCAGGGCGAGAGCAGGGTTGTTGCTCTGGATATTTCAAAAGCGTTCGACCGAGTGTGGCATAAAGCGCTCGTGTCAAAACTTGCTGCATATGGTTTTGGTGGTAATTTTGCTCGATGGATTACGTGTTTCCTCAAGGACAGAACGATTTGAGTCGTAGTTGACGGTATTTCGTCCGAGAAGCACGCCATCAACGCAGGAGTACCGCAGGGTTCAGTTCTATCGCCCACCTTGTTTCTGGTTTTTATCAACGACCTTCTGTCGTTGACGCATAACCCAATACATTCGTTTGCGGACGACAGCAGCATTTGTCATTCATATTCATTCAAAAAACGCCCAAGCTCTATGGAGATTGAGAGAAAAAGGCAAACTATGAATGACACACTCCTTAATGATCTACAAAAAATCTCCGAGTGGGGTCTTGCTAATAGAGTAGAGTTCAATGCAAGCAAGACCCAGTGTTGTCTGTTAACCCACAAGCGAGTGAATTGCCCTTTAGCTCCTCTCAGTATGAATGGTGTGGATCTTGTGGAATCAGCCGCTCTTGACGTTCTGGGCATATCGATCCAATCTGATCTTCGTTGGAATGATCATATTTTCGATGTGTCGAAAGAAGCGGGCAAGTGCCTAGGTTTTCTAAAACGGTGCAAAAAATATTTCACTTCAGCTGATCTTCGCATGATCTACACCTCATATATTAGGCCGAAAATGGAGTACAATTCGCACATTTGGGCAGGGGCTTCAAAATCTTATTTGGAGCTTCTGGACCGAATTCAACGTCGTGCGATATATTTGATAGCGGATGAAAGTATTTCATCCTCTCTCGACTCTCTTGGGCATCGACGTAATGTAGGTTGCCTAAGCCTTCTGTATAGGTATTACCATGGAAAGTGTTCAAGGGAGATACATGGCCTGACGCCACCAGCTCGTGTGTTTCCCAGGTCCACTCGGGCAGCTGTCCAAGCCCACCCCTTTACGATTGCATCGATGCCTAATAGAACATCGCATTACCGCGATAATTCGTTCTTTAGTCGCGCGGTTAAGTTGTGGAATAGTCTCCCTGCGAGCGTGTTTCCCGGCAGTTTTGAGCTGTGCAAATTCAAAACAAATCTTCACCGACACTACTCCATCTATCCACCCTCCAACTAACTATCACCCATCTTCCGAATCAACACAATGCTTACGCATTTATAGGGGGCATCCCCTGAGCGTTGGTTTAGTTAAAAAAAAAAAAAAAAAAAAAAAAAACATTAGAAAATACACTTTACTTTAATTTACAAAATAACACAAAAATTTATTTTCATCATTGTCAATTTTTTATGATCGAAAAATTGTTTAATAATTTTCATTCAAAAATATTTTCTCAATTGAAATTGATATTTTCATAATAGTAAAAAATAAAATCGTTACAAAAATAAAATCTTTATTACAAATATAAAAAAGGACCCTCTACAACTGGCGATCGAACAGCCAACAACATCTTCACCGCTTTACAGCAGCGCTAAACAACAACAACAACAGACATAGCAACAGCAACAACAAACAGAAACTCTCCGACAACAACAAGAGCAGCAGCAGAAACAACTACAAAATCAGCGACCAATCACTTACAACCCGCAACTTGCCGTTGCAAAAAAAAACTTGCAACAACAAAATTTTAATATTTTTTAATATTTTTTAAAATTTTTATAAAAATTGTAAAATTTACTAGCTTTTCACGATGTAGCGTGAAAAACGAATGTAATGCAATCGGGTCGGAAGAAACCGATCGTATTACAATCGAGGCACTACACTACACCTGGTATACAGTAAGGCATACAAATAGGAACACAGATAGGAACACATTATAGAGTGCACACATTTTGGAACACATAATAAATTTAAAACATTACAGTGTAAGACACATAAATAGGAACACATATATTTTTTTTTATATACAGTGGGAAGCAAAACTGTCCGGATGTTTTGCATTTCCATTTTAATGCTATTAAAATGAACAGACCAACAACAATTTGAAAAATATTTTTAGATAATATATATAATTATTAAATATTTTTATTTTAGTTTAATAACAAAAATAAATTAAGGATTCGATTCACTAAAAAATAAGCAATAACCAAAGAAATTCTTGATTCGGACACTTTTGCACATTTTTCAGAATTTTTTTGGTAATGATTGCCTAATGGCAACGAATTCGTACAATCTAGTATTTTATCCAAAGCCCTTTATTTTTTAACACGCTCGCAATTCTTCTTGGCATACTCTCCACCAAATGCTCTATTATTTCGTGGTCAATACTGTACCATTCTCTCTGTGCTCTTTCCCAAAGTTCGTGGATGTTTTTGGGAGGATTTTCATACGCTCCCAGCTTTCTTTTAACAATAGCCCACAAATTCTCTATAGGATTTAGATCCGGGCTCTGCGCAGGCAATTGCATAACCTGAAAATTTTGATTTTGGAGCCAATTTTGAACCACTTTTGCTGTATGCTTTGGATCTCCATCTTGCTGAAAGATAATTTCTTCGGATGGATATGCGCTCTTATCCATAAAATCAGGAAGATTTGTTTGAAGAATATTTAAATAATCTTCCTTCTTCACAATGCCTTCGATTTGCACCAAAGGGCCGATGTGCCACCAGGCAAAACATCTCCAAGCCATAATCCGTCCACCGCCGTGTTTCATGGTTTCCTTCACCTGTTGCTTTTGAATGCGCTCGTGTGGTCGATGCCAGTAATACTCCTTTCCATCTGATTGATATCGATAGATTTTGGTTTCATCGCTCCAAATAACCCGCTTCCAGTCATCGATAGTCCAGTTTCTATGCTCCTTACAGAACTTCAAGCGTCGTTGCACATTTTTATTTGAAAGAGCTGGCTTCTTTTTTTAACGATAGCGATCAACCCTACACTTTTTAGCGCTCGTCTAGCTGTCCATGAACTGACATTCTTGTTAACAGCTATTGCAGCATTTTTTGGAGTACGAATATCCCTATTATGAAGCAAACGCTCCATCAACCGAGCATCGCCATTAGAAATAATTCTTGGTCGGCCTCCACGGTTCTTTGAACAGGTCACATTTCGTCGTTTTTTAATATCGCTAACCGTTGTTTTACTTAATTTTAAGTCTTTCGCAATTTTACGGCATGAATAATTTTTTGTAATAAGTTCACAACACTGTTTTCAATATCAAATGGAGTTCTCTTCATTTTTCTACTACTTTAAAAGGTTTTTACACAAAAATTACAAATTACCTATTCAATTCAAAATTTTTTTCTTAAACTAAATCTTTTCAGCAATATTTTACATACAGAAGATTCAAAAACACCAAGATCGAAATTCGAACGGGCATGTAAAGGTAGAATTCAATGACATACACTTATTATGTGCGAAACTGTCCGCATCGAAAATTTCTTTGTTTATTGCGCTTTTTTTACGAGAATCGCATTTGTTATCTGTTTTTGTTATTAAACTTGAATAAAAAATTAAATTAAATAAATAAACTAAAAATATTTATAAAATTGTTGTTGGCCTGTTCATTTAAAAAGCATTAGTATGGAAATACTAAACATCCGGACAGTTTTGCTTCCCACTGTAATTATTAAATATTAAACAAAATTATTCTGACTCACATACCTTCTCACCCCTCTCACACTCTTTCGCATATCTCTCACTCCGGCGAAGGCGACCATCGCGCGCCATTAATTACCCTCGAATCAAAATTAATCAATCCGTTCGAACTACCCATTCATTCGGAAGTACACTCGACAGCGGTCAAGTTGCTACGAGTACTATCGCAAGAAGTAATTGTTACAGTGGTTGACTTTATTCAAAAACGACCTTCAAACAATTTATACGAAGGTTTGAAAAAGATTTTAATTGACCGACACTCTTTAAGCGAGAATACATTCGACTAAATTTTATCCGATTCTGAGAAGGGGATCAAAAACCATCTCAATTTTACTGCTCACTATTCATGCTAGCATATTGGGAAACTGGGGGCGATGTAACAATGTAACATGTCTGACTGTCTCAACCTGGCGAGGCCAGCATAATCTTTGTGAAATCGCCTCAAGTCGACTCAAACCTCCACGTGGTGTTTCCTGGGCAACGTCAAAACTGACAACCGTTAGTTTGGCGACTAATCTAAGCGGTGGGCCTCCCTAGGCTTAAAATAGGTTGTGCGTCGGGTTTGAAGCCCACCCGTAAAAACCGATTTCAATGAAAACAACTAAGAAAATAAGAAAACTGATCCCCAAATCTGATGACGACCTCCGCAAACGAAAAACTGATAATGATTTACGGATATGCACCAGGAATGTCCGAACCCTTAATTGGGAAGGTGCCTCTATCCAACTGACTGATGTCTTGGAAAGATACAAAGCTGATATCACTGCTATCCAAGAAATGCGATGGAAAGGACAGGGTTGCATTCGGCATGCACCCTGTGATATCTACTACAGCGGCCATGCGGAGAAGCACGAGTTTGGATGCGGATTTGTAGTTGGCAAGAGACTACGGCCCCACGTCCTGCGATTCACACCTGTGAACGAACGACTTGCCATAATCCGCATTAAGGTTAAATTTTTCAACATAAGCCTAATATGTGCGCACGCTCCGACAGAAGCCAAGGACGATGAGATCAAGGAAGTTTTCTACGAGCGCCTTGAAAATGCTTACGAGCGCTGCCCCCGTCACGACGTAAAAATCATGCTTGGTAACTTCAACGCTAAGGTGGGCAAGGAAAATATATTTGGTCCAACAGTAAGAAAGTTAAGCCTCCACGACAACACCTCCGATTACGGAATGAGGCTGATTGACTTCGCCCCAGCACGAAACATGGTCGTAAGTAGCACTAGATTCAAGCATCTCAATATTTATAAAGCCACCTGGATGTCCCCTGATCAAAAAACCAAGAACCAAATTGATCACGTTTTGATCGACGGAAGGCACTCTTCCAGTGTTTTGGATGTACGCACGATCCGTGGTGCAATCATTGACTCGGATCACTATCTTATTGCAGCCAAGATCCGTACACGTCTATGCGCAGCTAAGAATACACGCAACCCTACACAGAGAAAGCTAGACGTCGACAAGCTGCAATCGAAACAGACAGCCGATGCTTTCGCCACCCGACTCTCACTCCTGCTTCAAAGCACTCCTCCAATCGATGATATATGCGCGCAGTGGACACACATTTCCAACTCCATGCGTGCGGCTGCTGAAGAGGTGATTAGCTGCCACCGCCCTCGCCGAAACCAGTGGTACAACCAGGAGTGTCGCGACGCCACTGCAGATAAAGACGCCGCCTACAAAGCCACCCTGCAGTCGGTTGTAACGCGCGCTGCTAAGGAGCGATACAAAGAAAAGAGGAGGGAAGAGAGACATATTTTCAGGCGGAAAAAAAGAGAGGCAGAAAAGCGTGAGCAGGAGAAGATTGAGATGTATGGTGACAGGAATGAGGCCCGAAAATTTTTCGAAAAAATAAGACGCCTTGCCGATGGTTTTAAAACCGGGGCCTCTTCCTGCAAGGATGAAAACGGGAATCTAGTGACAGATGTCCAGAGTACACTGACGTTATGGAGGGAACACTTCTCTAAGCTTCTAAATGGCGACGCTGACAACAATCCCGCCAATAGAGATGATATTCCGGAAACCCCAATTTTGGATGACAGCGTTGAGGTTGATGAAGACTATGATGAATTTCTGACAGCTACAGCTCGGCTTAAAAATAACAAAGCCGCGGGAGCTGATGGCTTACCTGTTGAGCTGTTTAAGAACGGAGGCGAAGCTCTACTTAAATGCATTCACGAGCTTCTATGCAGAATATGGTCGGAAGAATGCATTCCGAACGATTGGAATCTCAGTGTGCTCTGCCCAATCCACAAGACAGGCGATCCCACTATCTGTGCCAATTACCGTGGGATAAGCTTTTTTAATATCGCATATAAGGTCCTGTCGAGCGTTTTATGTGAAAGATTGAAGCCCATTGTAAACGAACTGATCGGACCTTATCAGTGTGGCTTCAGACCTAGAAAGTTCACCATCGACCAGATTTTCACTCTACGACAAATCTTGGAGAAGACTCAAGAAAAACAAGTCGACACCCACCATATTTTTGTCGACTACAAAACCGCCTTCGACAGCCCAATAAGCGAGCACCTGTACTCCACCATGTCTGAATTTGGTATTCCTGCAAAACTAATACGACTTTGCAGGATGACACTGAGCAACACCAGCAGCGCAGTTAAAATCGGGAAGGACCTCTCCCCAACATTTATTACCAAACCAGGTTTCAGACAAGGTGATTCCTTATCGTGCGACTTTTTCAACCTAATGATGGAAAAGATCATCCGAGCTGCTGATCTGAGATGTAGTGGCACAATATTCTACAAGAGTGTAATGCTGCTTGCGTATGCTGATGACATCGATATCATTGGCCATAATACGCGCGAAGTCAGTGCAGCATTCTCCAGATCCAGCATTAATTCAACCAACGTCATCAGCATTGAGATCAAACGAAGAATAACTCTTGCCAACAGGTGTTACTTTGGGCTCAGTAGGCAATTGGAAAGCAGAGCCCTCTCTCGACGAACGAAAATCACGCTCTATAAATCGCTCATCATGCCCGTCCTACTTAACGCATCACAAACCTGGACGCTGAGTAGTTTAGATGAAAAGACTTTAGGAGTATTCGAGAGAAAGATTCTTCGTAAGATCTACGGACCAATCTGCGTCAATGGCGAGTACCGAATAAGGTGGAATGATGAACTGTATGAGCTGTACGCTGACATCGACATAGTCAAGCGCATTAAAATCGAGCGGCTTCGCTGGCTTGGTCATGTTCAGCGCATGAAAGACGATGAAGAAACGGTGAAGAAAACATTCGATTCCGTACCCAGCGGTGGTCAACGCAGAAGAGGACGACCGCATCTTCGTTGGAAAGACCAAGTAGAGAACAACCTGACGAAGCTTGGAATTTCCAACTGGCGCCAGCAAGCGAAAGACAGAAATGGCTGGCGCAAATTCTTAGATGAGGCCAAGACCGACATACGGTTGTAGCGCCAACTAGGTAAGTAAGTATTCATGCTAGCAGGCTCATCAGTCAGTAGCGACATTATTCAGAAATTATGGCTACGCAAGATACCCAAAAGCCTTAATATCGTTTTGACTGGGTATGGGACTTAGGAACGAACAAAACAGTCATTCGCACCATAACTCGAGAAGATTTAATTACAATAGTTCTTCAAGACGTAGATCCCCTTCTAGAAATATGTCACGGCAACGTCCTGCCGACTTGGTATATAGACTCTGTGGCGACTATCGAAGATTAAACGCAATTACACTCCCAGACCGATACCCATTACCACACATTCACGACTTATCTATAGACTTACAGGTACACAACAAAAATATATTTTCCAAATTAGACTTAGTGAGCGCATACCACCAAATTCCCATGGCTACTAAAGACATTCATAAGACTGCAATAACTACACCTTTCGGAATGCTTGAATTCCTCAGAATGCCATTCGGCTTAAGAAATGCAGCGCAAACATTTTAAAGATTTATTAATGAGGTTCTAAAAGAATTAGACTTTGTATTTGTTTACCACGATGACATTTTAGTAGCTAGGAGACTGAAGAAGAACACTTAAGACATTTAAATTTTTTTTTCGAACGACTAGACGAATTTGGACTAAACATCAAACCAAACAAATGTATTTTCGGCGTTAACAACATTAATTTCTTTGATTACAATATTTCAAAACAAGGCATCCAATCATCTCCCGATAGAATTCAATGTTTAGTTAAGCCCGAAACAGTTAAACAAATGTAGAAATTCATCGGGATGATAAATTATCACCATAGGTGCATACAAAAAATGGCACACACACTTACACACATTTACGACATGGTAACAACAGCATAAAAAAACAAAAGGTAAACATTTAAATTGAACAGAGGTCACTACAGAAGCACTCACAACGATAAAAGAAAGTTTTACTAAGGAAGTGCTACTTAATCATTTTAATAGCAAAGCAAAACTTTCTATCGCTGTAGATGTATCTAACACTGCTATCGGTGCAGTTTTACAATAGAAACACAACCATTAAACAGAACCATTAGCTCTCTTTTCAAAGAAATTAGCATCATTCGAAAAAAATACAGCACTTTCGATCGCAAACTTTTGGCAATTTAACTACCTCTGACATCAATCTCAGAACTCTACACAAAGAACAAATAACAGATTCAGAATTACAAGAAATATTATCCAAACACACCCTATAGGAATAAACTAACTTGTTTTTAAACAACTAATTCAAAAACTAATTTAAAATAAACTAGTTTATGAACTACTTTGAATTATATTAAGGCGGGATCCACTTCAATTTTGAATAGTTTTTATTGCATTATATATGCAGTAATTGAAAAACAACTACAAAACAAGTGGTTTAAAAACTACTTTGAATTATATTAAGGCGGCAACTACTCTGATTTTGACATGTTTTTATTGCAAATTTTTATTAGATTACAAGTTTATATATATTTAACCATGCTATTTCATCAAATGTTATTAACTTGAGGCTTTCACTAATATGAATTTATGTATTTTTTTTCAAAACAATAAATAAATTATCTATAGATAGAGTTGCCACCTAATTTCTTGTTTATTTATGCGAATTCAACTCTGGGAGAAACACTGGCAACCTATCCACCATTTTGAATTAAAAAATTTCGAGTTCAGATTCAAAATCAGTGACCCCCAATACTGTTCCCTCATGTTTAAAATTCTTAAAATAAAACATTTTTAGGTGGCAACCCTATTTGTAGAAAAAATTTCGAATTTTAAAATTAATTTCCAATTTTAAAAATGGATTCGGATTCAGCGACCCATTTTTACCATTTAGTTCGCGTCAGCCCCGAATTCATAAAAATAAAAAATTAAGGTGGAAACCTTATCCAACATCTTGAATTTTAAAATTCTGACACCAGATTCGAAATAAGTAACCCCCAATACTGTTACCCTATGTTTAAAAATTTGTATTTTCAATATTTTGACACCAAATAAAAAAAAAATATTAAAATGAGAGTGATGAGAGCGAATTAAAAATCTTAACTCACCAATTTTCACGAGTTAAATATTTCTGGGGTTACGCTATCTCGCCACCATTTTTATCTCCAGCTTGAAGAGTTAAATGCTTAACTCACTGTGAACAAATGAAAAAATGGAAAAATCATGGAATTAACTCGGGGATAAATTTATCTCTCTGTGAACAAAATGGCCCTAAATGAAATATTAACTAGTTTTCAATAGATTTATTTTAAAGTAATTAAAAAATATTTTTAATTTAACTTATTTATAGTAGTTGAAAATATATGCGGTTTTGAGTAGATTTATTTTGAATTAATGAAAAAAATTGATATTTGAAAATATATGCGTTTTTCAATTGATTTATTTTAAAGTAGTTTAAAAAAGTTTAAATTCAACTAATTTAACAAGTAGTTGAAAACATACGCAGACGAAAGTCAATTGACTTATTAAGCGGACTAGTTGTGGTTGACAAAAAACTATTTTTTCAACTATTTTTAAATTAGTTGATTTTCCTACAGGGATTTAAAACTTGGAATATACTAAAATACGGCTGTGGTGGTATTATTTTATCAAGTCGAAGATAATTCAACAAAATCCAATTTTTTGCAACTCTTGTTTGCAGATTTTTTTCGTCAGCTCGTGAATATATTTTCGCTTAACAATTATATTCCCTAAAGAGCCTAAATTCGAGAAAATTTACACTCTTATTAGGGGTAGCTGAATATTTTCATGTAAGGATGACATACTTAAAAATTATTTAAAAAAAATTGTAGTTTTTTTGTGATTTATTTTTTCATATTTGTTTTTATTTTTTCATAAAAAGACAAAATAAATATGCGAAAATTAGCGGAAACACAACAAAACCACTTTTATATATTAAAAGGAACAAAAGCGTACAAATTTTGAAGTACGGTACTTAAAAAAAAACAGCTATTTGGGTCAAAATAATCCTTGGTTTATGTTATAATGATTCCCAAAATATTTGGAGTATGGTATGGTTTGAAATAACATCTAAGAATGGTCTGTTTAAAAAAAATATTGGCTGGTATAATAGTTGTAAAACTGTCAGAAATTATAGGCAGGAAAAAATCTTAATCTGCATAAAAAAATTGTAAATGTTTGCAATCGTAGTAAAGATAATTCTGTTTTTCATGCATATTTTTGATATTTCTTTTATTTTGGTTCCATACAAAAACTTTTCAAATTCAAATAATTGCATAATTGTTATTGTTTTTTAGTTTCTTGCAATATTTTTTCAGAAGATGTTTGTTTTATAATTAATATTTTAGTTTCAAAATATATATGTTTAAGCAATTCTGACTAGGAATCAATGCGAGCACTCAAAACCTTTCCAACGGCATCTTGAAAGTGAGGATTGCATTAGAAATAATGACGTTTCTTTGAATTTGAGTGAAAATAGTTAAAAATCCAACAATGCACAAAAAACCGCATTATCTTAAATCCGAATGCAAAAAACAAAAATGTTTTGATGCAGGTTGGAAGAAATATTTCATTACTAGTATTTCTGACCAATTTAATAAAAGATTACTTAATAAGAATTGGACTTTTGGCCAGCTTTTTGGATTAAATACCCCTTAGTGCTCTGTCGCAAATTCATAACTAGGTTTACAACTCGACTTACGGACTTGATTAGTAAACTTAATGCAACAATTGATTGAATTACAAAATAGTTTTGTTTCTCTACTAAAATCAAATAAAATTCTTGAAATAAAGTGTCACAAGATCAAAAGAACGTCAAAGGTACAAAACCACCTTTGATTTGTTTTACAACAACCCAAATAGATCATTCTCACCTGGAATATAAAATAAAATGCTTGCAAAGTAGTGCCACAACATCTTCAGATAAGTGCAAATTCGGTTTTGATTTGTTGTAGAACAACCAGCAGTGTTGTACAACACAAAAAAATCACAACATTTGATCACAATGTGATTTTGTACAATCACAACAAAAATTCTATAAATAGAACTGCGCTACTTCATGCATTTAAGAAAAAGCTTTTGTATGTGTTGCTATCGAGCTTTGAAAATAAAGCTCTTTTTTTAAGCTTCAAAAAATTGCTGCCGGTTTTTGGTGCCAAGAGGAACATCTATATGAGAAGTTATCTGTGGTTGTACATTTTAATTCAAATGTATATGTTAATGCTTATGTTCCTCCAAAGAGCAGTGTGAAAATTTATGCAAGCCTTGCGGATTGCATAGAATACGTTATAAATATTCTTGACGTTAGTGACCACATTTTATTGTTGGGTGATTTTAATCTGCCCGACTTGAAATGGGAATCTTCAGACGATGATACATATTTTTGTGCATCTAATTCGAAGACACTCCAAAAGCATATATTTGTTGATAATATATGTTCTCACTTACAACAAGTGAGTTGTATTTATAATAGTCGTGAAATACTACTTGACTTGGTCTTAACTATAGACTGTAACAACGTGATTGTTAAGAGGACCCTTCATATTCTAACCATTGAATAATTACAAATAGAATCATCACCGGCGACGATGAAGCGACGTTACAGCTATGTGGCAGATATTTGCTCTACACATAATTATCCAATTCTATAACCCAAATTAATTGTCTTCGCTTTTATGTAAAAAATTCCCCTCAGTTTTATTCTCACTTGTTTTGTTATTGGAATAGTCCTTTCCTGATTGAACAATTACTGTCTAAGGGTATTTTTTTTCTTTCTATTGGCAAGACAACTAGATTTTTGATCACTTTGTTTACTATTTAACAAAGTTTATAAAGATAACTATAATTTAAAATACTTTATATTAAATTAAGTGAGATGAAATATTGTGATTATGTCGGGTGTGAGAATAAAAAAGCAATGGCATTCTTAGATTTATTATGCCAAAAGATCACAGGCGCGAAATTTGGATTAAAGACTCGGAAACAGCTTTTCTTCTGAATTAATAGATAATGAAAAATTTTTTATATGCGCTGAACATTTCGAAAAGAAGTTCGTTAATATGAACTTTAAATCGATACTTTCATAAAGTGCAGTGCCAATTTTTTATAGTGACAAAAAAGCAAAATAATAAAAAGTAAAAAACAATTCTTAAAAAATAAGCCTTTATTTAATAAAGGCGTGAACTAAAAAGAAAAAAATAAATTTAAATAACATTTATCATATATGTTTATATAAGATGTATTCTAGGTGTAGAAAAACTCCTTTCTTGGTTACTCATCATCATAATATAAGCGTACGTGAATTGGTAAGTTCTAAGGACTTATATAAATTTAGAATTTTTCAAATACATGTATATTAAAAAGCTATTAATTGAAAGTAATGATAATGAGTGTTATTCGCTAAGTGTGAACAAAACTGATAAGCCAATAACATATTTTAATAAATTTAAAAATTTTGGTATGGCGGAAACAAATGATACCAACGAAATCAGCTTTTTGAGTCCTCATCTCGTTAATGATAATGATGAAAGAACAAACATTAATCCTTCGATTGAAGAGCTTCTTGAATCTCAAAAAAAAAAAAATAAAATATGAGACCAATAATATTGAGATTAATAAAATATCTCAAAAAAATAAAAAAGACAAGTGTTGCAAAATAAAAATAAAAGTGTAGGCATCTTGATAAAGAGCCACCTTTTATATTACAAAAATTCAAAATGGAATGTAGATGGAAAAGATTTATTTTTGAAATTTCATTATAAGTCTCCATCTTTTTTTAAGTTTTTGAAACAAGAAGGATTTGAATTACATTCGCTAAGGACAATTGTGCGATGGCACGACACATTACCATTTGAAACAGGCATTTAATTTAAAATTTTGAAAATGCTAAAGAACAAACTCGATATCCTTCCTTATCAAGACAAAAAATGTGTTCTTATATTCGATGAGATGAAGAAAAGGTATTGTTTGAAGCGTTTTATTGCTTTTTACACAACTTCCCAGTAATTGTGATATTATATTTTACTTGGTGTAATCTTCTTCGCTCCAATCTTCATATCATTAGTTCATCCTATAGTTTTTTATATGTATAATAAAAACATACTAAAATTTCAGAAACATCGTTTGAAAATTTTTCGTTATCATGTACACTAGAGTGGTCCTTATTTCTTATTTTAAGAAAACATAATTCAATTGAAAAACTTTCTGTCTGAGCTGGAATTGAACCCAGACTACCGAGGTTTTTTAGCTTAGGGGCCACGCACTCTACCCACTAGGCTACGGCCGCCATGATGCTTTATCAGATACCTAAATTAATATTATATCCTACCTGCAAGAGTCAGTTGTTTGGATATCGTTATGGAAGCGAGAAAAAAAAGGATCTGTGCATTGTTTTAATGGTTAACGTCAAACAATTATTGGGTAACTTCAATTATGGAAAGATATAAAATGTGAAAACCAGCAATATCTCATAGCGCCACATTTGAATTCCGACTGTTTTGACAACACAATATCTGTTGTAAGAAACAACCGAGAATTATATGAACGTAATCCCTCAGTATTACGCTAACATAAAAATCTAAAACAAATGTGTTTTTATAACATAATTGCTTCTGATACTTCGTCAAACGAAACTTCTATTCATCAGTTCTATTAAATATGGCAGATATAGACAGTAAGTATTACTGCCATCTTGTTTCAAATGTTTTATATGCAGTTAACAATTTCAGAATATATTGATCCAGATGATTTTGCTATAGAAGAAGATAACGAAAATGATGACCCTTCTCCTACTCTTGCTTCGGTTTTAAAGGGTGAGAATTTACCAATAAGCTTCAAGGCATTTTCTCGATATCTGTGGTCTCAAGCAATAAAAGTCTAAGTCGAAAATCATGCTTTCGAGAGAGATTGATTAAAAGATTTTTTTCTACAAATAAGTAAAATTAGA
Organism: Dichetophora obliterata; assembly: GCA_963920525.1. NCBI lineage: Eukaryota > Metazoa > Arthropoda > Insecta > Diptera > Sciomyzidae > Dichetophora > Dichetophora obliterata. The sequence continues at coordinate 67,073,561 of OY986438.1, read as the reverse complement.
GACTCTCTGGAATATAAGACTTTTAATAAACGATTACCTTTAAACTTTATTGTACTTTAAATATCTCTAAATTTCAAAATATCTCAAATTGGAGTTGCAAAAAAATTTAGCAATATCTGTGATTTTGACGATTTCGATTCAGAAGAACCATCAGATGTTGTTCCAAATATCAAGGACATGTCAATAAACTATTTTTCGTTTAAATGTGATCAAAGCCCTAAAACACATTCAAGCGCATCCATACTAATTGAAGTCCGTGAACACGAAGGAACTCATCATGGTGGTTTGACAATACCATCTCCACAGTTCTCAGACTTAATTCAAAACATAATAAAACTTTTTGAAAAAAATTGATTTTCACGCTACAAAAAAAAATACTTTAACAATTTTGAAAAATATTTGCAAAACACAGTTAATAAAAGCGATATCCTGTTCTAATGCAGAGCATGAATCTTATATGATTTTGCATACACTGCCTGTCCTTATACGTGCAAAAATAAAAATTATAAACTCAAAAGTAAAATCTTTAAAAAGAAAATTACAAAAATTTTACAATATAAATTATGTATAGGGCAAGCGGTATAATTATTGAAACCCTAAATTTTCGGAACAGTTATTGACAACCTTATTTTTTAATAAAGCTTTTGCTACAAATGTTAAAAATGCTGAATAATTTTTGTTATTTCGATCAAAAAGTGTAAAAATAAAATAATGCAGTTATATAAACCAGGTTTATGCTTGAAACTTAAATTATTTATATATTTTGAGATAGATTGAAAGTTATTTGTGTTTTTTAATTTTATGACAATAACTATTATATATTAAGGCTATGCCAAAAACTTTGCTATGTTGTCAATTCATTCTATATTTTTGCATTATTTAATACTATTTTTTATAAATAAATATTATATATAAATATTATAAATAAACATTATATTAATGCATTTTTTATAAACTCCAGAATTACTTGTAGCCTTAAAACCCAATTCAATAAAATTCTCATTTTACAAATTTGCATAAAAATCAAAAATCGCAATCAAACGAAATCACTTTTTAGCAATGCAGAGCTACTGATCTTGAACAAGGTGGGATTATATTTATGTTTGTTTTGGGATTAATTTAGGATTTTCCTAACTATGTGCACAAACCAGGTGAAAATCTTTGGTGATATGCAAAGCGATTGCAGCGACATGTGGATGACGTAGTGGCGAATGTTCGCGGTGTCCATTCTATATTATAATTATTCAATGCTCTAACTTCTGTTGATGATTACCATCCCCCATTTAGCATATGGTACTAGTCCGACAGAGAAAATATAGTTAATTCTAATTCAATAGATAAATTTTATGAATTCAATTTTAAAAAAGCTGACTTTTTGAAGTTGAATCATTTACTTCATAGTAACCTTAATGTTATTTTAGAATATTTTAATGGTAATGATCCTGAAGATTCAATTAATTTTTTTTATATGGAAATCTTTGCTATGTTTTCTCTGTCCGTGCCGTATAGCCTCAAATTTATGTAATTGTGCTTACCCCTGGTACACAAAGGAGTTAAAGATTCTTCGCAACAGCAGGAATAGGGCATGGAAAAAATATGTCTGTATCTTAGATTTGAATGACCTAGAAATCTACAAGCGTTTGTTTCTGGATTTTGAAAATTTGCTTAGCTAGCTTATATCAAAATTATTTAGACAGTATTAAGCTGAGAATATTGTCTGATCCGAAGAAATTCTGGGGTTTCATAAACACCAAAAAAAAACTTTGATGGATTCCCTTCATCATTTAAAACCTCTGACAGATTTACTGACGATCCCGTCGTAATTTGTGGTCTATTTGCCAATCTCTTTAAAGAGTAATTTTGTTCAGACTCTTTCAATCCTGATGAAGAGTACTTTGAATATATGAACTCTACACCCAGGGTTTCGTTGGATTCTATATCCTTTACTTCAGAGTATATTTTAAAGTATATTGGATTGATCGATGAGGATTTAAATGCTGGACCTGACGGATCTCCTGCCGCAGTGTTAACACGATGTGGTTTGACCACTGTCCATGTTATTCAACAAATTAATTAGCGAAAGTATTTTTCCACTTCTGTGGAACAAATCTTTTATAAGGTTGTAAGAACGATATAAACAACTACAGGCTTATCGCCATTTTTTTACCATTTTCTAAACAATACAATGTTTAAATTCCGGTTTCAAGCTTTCACTGACATTTCAGCCATGATAGCTGTAGTGTTGAATTTTTAACGTGTAGTCAATAATTTCACAGGGCGATCCAAATTACAAAAAATTATTGTTTTTAACAAAAATTGCAAATTATGCGAAATAGTATTTATTTTTCAGAATGTTTTTGCCTTAGTCAAAGTCCGACATTTTTCCCAACTCCGACTACTTTGCGCAAAAAATTCCTACCGACTCCGACTCTACAGCACTGGTTTGTACACATACTTTTTTTATGCAAACATTGATATGTTCCGCTGAAATTGAAGCACACATCACACAATGTTCAACATTGGTAAGATCGGCTGCTGCAACATACTTGATGTTGTAAGTGAGTTCGATGGCATAGAATATGAGTGTAAAAGCAATTGCAGTGCATTACTGCAGTTCTCTGATGACGACCATAAAATGGACGTAATTTGCGAAACACATTTCTCACAGAGCAGGAATTTTGATAATAAAATTCAATAATTTGTAAGTTCGTTTGTTAGCGTCTGTAAGGTGAAATGGCAAACCTTACTGGGCATTTATGGCTTTGCCACATGTTACGAATCACACGTGAGATGTCAAATAATTTGCAATAAAAACCAATAGCAAGAAAAATCACCCTTTATTTTTACGGAAACAAAAAAGTTGAGGTACCAGTTTACCTGTGTTAACGTCAATTCACATAAATCTTACAACGATAGATACTTTTTTACAAGGAAGAAGCTTTTTTCTTTATTTTTAAGTGCACTCTTTTAACGAATTTTTTAAACTAATAGGTCACTATGAACTTTTAAATAATATATTTTATGGTTTATTTAAGTTCATAAATTTCCGAGCCCTTAAAATATACGTAATATTTAAAATTAAAGCATTCATCTTTGGGTCGCCAATAAATATTCAAATTATTTTTGGGTCGCACTATATATAGGTTGGAAAACAATGATCTAGAACAATCGTTCTCTGCAGGAAACACTTTTGAGCAATATTTCTTAACCCTAGGATAGGCAACATTCTGGGAGGCGGTAACATAACCTACTGGGCCTAAGTAGCCTAATGCTACTGCCTACTGAGCCTAATGCAAAGAAAACGGGAGATGTGGTCTGTTCTTTCATCTTTTTTCATGGCAGGTATGATTTTAGCAGGTATGATGATCATTTGTAGTTTCCCCATCATTTTCCCCACTCAATAAACATATAAAAATGCAAAACCTATGTACAACTTGCACTCTGAAAACACTGAGATCACAAACAATAATTATTAAGATAAAAGAAAATATTACACAATAACCGTTGTTGACATGGTAAGCTCGCAACACAATACCTGCTTTATGTATAGCATGCAAAACCACGTCCGAAAATAATCTCTTGCATGCGCGAGGACTTTGGGGGTACTACTATGTTAAGAAAGTAAAAGGAAAAAAATTTTTTCTACGAACTGAATCCGATCGCCACCATTTTTGGTTTTTGTGCTTATGAAGCATCGCCGCAAGAAGTTATGCAGTTTAAGATCGACGCGTCAAAAAACATTAAATACAGAAGTTAAAACTCAAAATGGGCCTAGTTAGGCCCAGTTAGAGTTAAACACATCCATATCAAAAGCTATTATTAAAGATTTAGCAGTTTTAAATTCACCGGAGAGCAAAACATTTTGACCAAGTTACTTAAAATGATGTAAGTTTTCAGTTTTTCACTCCCGCTTTATAATAAAAATTTCATCTCATATATTTCACTACGCAATAATATATCGCTCATTTACTTGAACGTCATAACTCAAAAAGATGACTTTATGGTTAATGATGCAGAATTGGTCTTTATATTATGCTTCATATTATGTAAAAATTTCATGTTATTATTTTGAAAACTTTCCGTGTGAGAAGAGAATATTCCTTTCTCTTTTCATACAAGGCGCGAGGCGCAGTATAACATTAGTATAACTTTTTTTTCTTTAACTCCTAGTACAAGATACTGATTTTTAATATCAATTTCCGAATGACTATTGTTACTTTGAGATACAGGCGGCAAAAACGTCTCCTTGAATCCAATGTATAAAGCCTGGCTCAGAATAATTTTGCTCAAATTATATTTATACGTTATGCAAACGTTACACAGTGGGTTGCATGGACCCGAAAACGAGGATTAATTCACACGAGCAATAAATTATTGATTTTGAATTTTTTATTTATGTACGGACAACTAATTTAAAAATATATTGTACAATATTTTAGTGCTAATAATTTTCTTTTGCTTTTGCTTGAAACAACAGGATCAGAGCTTAAAAGGAGTCTACTAAATACATCTTCATACATCTACAACGACTGCATTTACGAGAGAAATGCTCTCTATAGTTATTTAAGTCTTTATTACACACAGTAAAAAATATAAGCATAAATTTTATACTATTTGGTATACATATAAATCCAAACCAAAAATGTTTTAAAAGTTATACCATCAATTCTTATAAATTTTTCCAGACCATTTTTCTCGTCAGACCAATCGAAACCATTATATTTTTAAATTTTCCAATTTCGGTGAATTTTTTTCTTTCGAACCAGAATATATTTTGATTTACACATGATATCCATATCAAATTTTTAAATTATATTTGTTTTATTATTTTTATAATATTGATTGGTATAAAATTTATAAATTATTCGGAATAAAAAAGTTTATACCACACAAATGTTATAAAAAAAGATAAAATTTACCCTTAAATTTTTTTACTGTGCAGGCTTCTTGTGTTTCTCCCGACAATAGGTAATTAGTAACAGTACATGCTTTATAATTTCTAGTCCGCGTATAAAAAACTTATGCAATGTTGCAGGCATGTTAAACCAGGAGTATTTTACAGCAAAATACCGAGCGTAGAATATTCAAACTCGAAATTTATAAAAAGAAATACTTCTATCAAAAAGTTTCGTAACGATGGAATTTTTAAACGTAATCGCACAAATTTTTGTATCTGTATTAAATACAGTTCTAGAAAATATTTCCAAGACATTTCGTTAAATTTTTTTTTAAATTTGGATTTTTTCTATTTTTTTAATACAAGAAAAAATAAGATTTTTTCCAAAAGTAAAAAATAATAACTCTGTTAATTTTAGTCTAATTTTCATGTTAAAAATAAATATTAAATGAAAAGCGTACCAGTTCTTAGAAAGTTTGAGCTTATAATTTTTTTTTAAAACTACACTATATTTGCAACACTTATACCAGATCACTTAAACCAGATACCAAGTAACATATATGCACAATATTTACAATACTTTTAAAGACAGATAAACCTTAAGCAAAAAAATACAATAAAAAATACAAAAACAGGTACAAGAAAAACACATTTATTATCGTTTCTTCTAAAAAAAAAACAACAACAGCCAAAACAAAACCGTCGGCAAAACAAGCAAACTGTAAAAAATGAGTATGCTTAGTAAATGCAATGGTATTAGAAAAGCAACAATACGTTTTTAGCAGAGTTGTTTCACATGAAATAGTTTTTTTGAGTTCGCACAAATATGCGCAAAGCACTTTTAATAAATTATAGTTAGTTCACATTTAAAACTCCGTAAAAAATAACATTTAAAACATAAAAAATTCCGTAGCATGAGAAATTTAAAAAAAAATAAATACAAAATATCTTTCAATATTTTTTCACACCACTTTTTTTACATATATTGTATATGTATTGTATATGTATTGCATATGTATTGTATATGTATTGTATATGTATTGTATATGTATTGTATATGTATTGTATATGTATTGTATATGTATTGTATATGTATTGTATATGTATTGTATATGTATTGTATATGTATCATATGTATTGACTGAAACGTGGTTAAATGGAAGCATTACTGACTTGGAATTGTTTGATAATAGTTTTGAAGTATATAGAAAAGACAGATACGCTGGCAATACTTCTGCTGTCGGTGGTGGTGTCTTATTAGCTGTTAGGAACTCCTTCATTAGTTCCATTATCGATAATCCCTGCTCTTCTAATATCGAACTTATATGCATTAAGGTTGTACATTGTAATTCTAATGTATATGTTCCTCCAAAGAGCAGTGTGGAAATTTATGCAAGCCTTGCGGATTGCATAGAATACGTTATAAATATTCTTGACGTTAGTGACGACATTTTATTGTTGGGCGATTTTAATCTGCCTGACTTGAAATGGGAATCTTCAGACGATGATACATATTTTTGTGCATCTAATTCGAAGACACGCCAAGAGCATATATTTGTTGATAATATATGTTCTAACTTACAAGAAGTAAGTTGTATTATGTTGACTTTATATGATTTAAATACAAATTCTAAATGTTTGCTAGTTTAAATCATACTTGATTTTAAATACAAATTCTAGTTGTTTGATAGTTTAAAATCGTTTATTGAGCTTAAAGTCAAAGTTAGAACAATTAATTGTTCTAACGAATTTTTCCAAAGAAAAAACAACAACAACAAAGTTTTTTCAATATGAAAAGGAAAAAATCACTAGCTGATTTTATTGCACAATTTCTGCCCTGCTAAAAGCGTCATCAGAAATCTTTGTGATACCCGTGCAAGCGCGCATTAACGCACTGCACCACCGGGGCGATGAGTAAGTTGTATTTATAATAGTCGTGAAAGACTTCTTGACCTGGTCTTAACTACAGACTGTAACAACGTGATTGTTAAGAGGGCCCTTCATGCTCTAACTTCCGTTGATGACTACCATCCACCACTGAGCATATGGTACAAGTCCGACAGGGAAAGTATAGTGAATTCCAATTCAATAGATAAAGTTTATGAATTCAATTTCAAAAAAGCTGACTTTCTGAGGTTGAATCATTTACTTCATAGTAAACTTAATGTAATTTTAGAATATTTTAATGGTAATAATCTTGAAGATTCAATTAATTTTTTTTATATGGAAATCTTTACTATGTTTTCTGAGTCCGTGCCGTAAAGCTGGATTTGCGAAAAATTGTGCTTACCCTTGGTAACAAGGGAATTAAAGACTCTTCGCAACAGCAGGAATAGGGAATGGAAGAAATATGTCTGTAACTTAGACTTAAGTGACCTAGAAACCTACAAGCGTTTGTTTCTGGATTTTTGAAAGTTGCTTAGCTACCTTATATCAAAACTATTAAGACAGTATTAAGCTGAGAATATTGTCTGATTCAAAGAAGTTTTTGGGTTTCATATACACAAAGAATATGTCCATTTTTTCCACAAACATTACGGAAACAAATATTTGAACAATTACACAACATCTCAAACCCAGGTACACGAGCTTCTCGACGACTAATAACAAAACGATACTTCTGGCTCAAAATGAACATGCAAATTAACAAATGGTCACAAGAATGCATTAACACGATTGCGTTAACACGAATGCGTTAACATAAAAACAACATCACACAAAATAGACATCCTACACGGCCGCTTTGAGCAAATTCATGTCGACCTAGTTAGTCCATTGCCAATAACAAACAATTATAGATATCTACTTACCTTAATCGATCGAAACACACGTTGGCCCGAAGCGTATCCACTAAAAGATACTAACGCCAATACCAACGTAGACACACTTAAAAGAGAATACATATCACGTTTTGGAGTTCCTCTGGAAATTACTTCCGATCGAGGTCCTCAGTTCACATCGACAACATTCAGAAATTTTGTTAAAAGTCTAGGAACCAAACATATAACAATTATTGCTTATCATCCACAAGCTAACGTATTGTATAGTTACCACTTATTCTTCTAGGGCTCAGATCTACAGTCAAAGAAGACAATAAGGCTTCACCAGCAGAAATGGTCTTTAGTCAAAAACTGAGATTACCACAACAACTTGTAATACAAAATAATCAGATTTTTAATTCGTCCATGGACTTTATGGCGTTTTCGGCAAATCGTTAAGTTCTTCTACATTAATGAAAGTTTTCTATATGACCTTTTTATTTACTATGTTGATTTTCTATGATTTAAATACAAATTTTAAATGTTTGATAGTTTAAATCATTCTTGATTTTAAACACTAATTCTAGTTTTTGATAGTTTAAAATCGTTAATTGAGCTTTAGGTCAGGTTACAACAATTAATTGCTCTAACGAATTTTTTCCAAAGAAACAACAACATTTTCAATATGAAAAGGAAAACATCACTAGCTGATTTTATTTAAATTTCGGCCCTGCTACAGGCTTCATCAAAAATCTTTGTGATGCCACCGCTCCCAATTTATTATTTTATGATAAAAAGATTTGCCCTTGTACGAAATGTTGTTTTTGTCATATAAAACTGATATCTTTCATGAAAAATTCGATATATATATCGTGTTAAGAGATCTTCGCGTGACGGATCATTGCCTAACAGGTATTTTTTTAACCGTAGTCCTACGTTGAGAAAAACTTTTAAATTACACGTTGAGGTGCAGATGAGGAATTGAAGTTTTTAAATACTTGAAAAAATTTATAATTGAGATACTACAAGGAACATGGTTTCGGTCTACACTTAGAATAAAATAAAAATCATGTAAGCTTGCTTCTATCCCAGAACAAAACGGTTTTGGAAATATATAAAAATTAAAAAATATGTAGTTTTCTACACCAACGTAGGACTACGGTTAAATATTCTTGGGTAACAAGAAGTTAAAAATCATAAATCTCCCGTAAAAGTCAGGAAAATTAATTTTGTACAACTTATTAATGCCTAACGTTTCGAAGATTGGGAGATTGTTTAAGCCGAGCATAATGTATCTCATGCATATACCATATTCCTAAGTTTTTGAGAAATCATATTAATAGTTCTAGTTCTGCTGCTGTTCTTAGAAATTCAGAACGTATGTTGAAACCATGGATGACTCGTAGCCTACTTAAGAAAATTAAGCCAAAAAATAAACTAAAAAATAATTGCTGGAAACATCCGTTTAATCAGTTTGAAACAACGTTATATTCGTACTTGTAAAAATTTAAATATTGAAATAAAATCTTGTAGAAATTATTACTACTAAACCAGGTTCTAATTGCACAAGGTAACAAAAAAAAAAAAAAAATAGAAAGTTGTTATCTGTAATAGAAATGTGCGGAATCTGTCGTTTTAAATAATGGATCTGATATTGTTACTGATTGTTGCATGCTCGCTATAAATCAAATTTTTGGACCCAAAGGTCCCTATACCTGGGGCAATAGATACGGGGTGGCATGCTGGTTGGTCTGCAGATTGGCGAGGTTCTTGTACCTACGCACCCAATACGTATGAACATAAAGAACAATTCTCATGCCGAGGAAAAACCAATATTGAATTTTAAAAATACAAAGGAGTTGAAAACAAGAAAGCTGATAAAAGTATTATTTCCATGCGTTACCCTTGATATAACAGCATGCCTAAGATTTGGTAACTTGATGTATTATTGCTACTTTGGAGTACAATAGTTCCCGCTCACTGGTTCCAATAACCAGAACACCTGTGGCAATCATGGAACTCTTATTATTTTGAGATTGCCCCTACGTCCAAAAGTAATTAACGCACTTTAAATAGATCTACACTTATTAAACTTGGCACTTCTCTTTATTAAAAAACTTAGCAATTCATTTGCATGTTAGCCTTTTATTGCAAGGGACATAAATTACGCAATATTATATCTTTAGAATTATGTCTATTACATTAGGAAAATATTAGCTTAATTAAAATTAGAATAATGCTTTAGTTACTTTATTACTAATACCCCTTTATTTATTGTCACTGTATGACCATAATTCGGCCGTGTTTAGAAAATAAAGCAAAAAAAAAAAATTCGAATCGAACCTAAAATAATTCCAAACATGAGCTCACGTTCAAATTATTTTTGATATAAAACAAAAAAAAAAAAGGGGTAAAAGTTTGACAAAGTGGATATAAAGCTTAAGAAAGCTGACTACTGAGCTAATGTTTACTTAACTGGTTATTAATCTTATGGCTATGCGCACCTCGCGCAAATTAGCCTAGCACAGGAAAAAAGATCTACACGAACAATTAATGTGCATCTCATACCCAGGGTTATGTAGGGCAAAGCGTACCTTGTTGAAACAAAGCAGACGTTCTAGTATCGCTCCTCTGTGCTAGACTACGTTGTGCTACGTGCACATTTAAAACATGTTTTTTTTTAGAAAAAATAAAAATTATGTCTTAAGTAAGGTTGGGTGGTTGGGGTTTTACTCCCTGTCGTGGATCGCTATTAAAACGATGCACGTTCGTTGTGCCTTCGTTCTCCTCTGGCAGTCTGGGGCAAGCAAAGAAGTAAAATATAAGGAAGTGGTGTAATAGCAGAAAAGTGTGGTATTTTTTATATTGGTGTTGGTTCACACTAATACAGAAACAATCACAAAGGGTCGTATTCGGTTGTATCGTAAAAGAAGGCCCAAACTGTTAAAGTTTGTTCTTATTGCATTAAAATTTTAGGAAGATTTCAAAAATAGCAACAACTCTAATTATTTAAAAAATTTCAGATCGCTCGCAATTGGCTTAGAAGTTATAGGCATCCAACGTTGGAAAAAGTGGAGTAAAAAAATCTAGCTGTTTTTTAATTTTTCCAACAAAACTGAATTTTATGGGTATCAAAAGAGATATAATACAAGTATCTCTTCAACAAGATATAAAACATAAAAATACATGCATTTAAAATACAATCATTTTAAAATCGCTAAAATGTAGCGATTAATAAAACTTTTGATATTTTCAGAAAGAAAAGGAAAAATTAGTCAAAATTAAAAAGTTGTCTCTTTTTAATAGGAGGCCTTCGGCCGCTGCTTAGGGATTACAAACCTCAGTAAGTCCAACACAGGTTTCGCTCTCTATAGTACTTCTGGATGTAGTTATCTTTTTAATAATTCTCTTTTAAATGGATTGCTTTCGTAAAAGGTAAACCACTAGTTTTTCAGACAAATTCTTATTATAAAAAAATTATCTCTTAAAAGTTATGCATGGAATTTTATGTTTGACACCTCGTTAAATAAATACGCGCATTATTTTTGTTTTAAACCCATAAAGCTTAGTTTTTTTGAAAAACGAGAAAAACAGAAAGATTTTTAGGAAATTTTTCTAAATTTGAAGGCCTTTAAAGTTCTAAACTTGAACTTTAATTACAAATTAAATTATATTACTTTTTTAAAATCCTTATTTTTTTTTTGTGTTTCTGCCTAGTGTCGTGCAGAAATCAGAAAAATTTAACAAACAAGTACTAAGTCTTATTCACTATGGTAAAAATAAGAGCGCCCCAAAAATATATTCAACTGTGAAAAATGACTGCGCCCCTGAAGCAGTGTTTGTGTTTTGACAGATGTGGTTTGAGCAAACTGGCGCAAAATCAACGGGGTCTAATTTGCAGTTTTAAAAAGTTTGTAATTAGAAATATATATCTTTCTAAAACAAATAAGATAAAAAATATCGTTAGAAACTAAATAAAGCACTATTGTTAAAAGAATTACAACCGTATGGACATATTTACCTGTGGTCCGAAAGCGCATTGTTTTTAAGTTTTTGGGAACTTTTACAATTTTTAATCGCACAACTCATGTTGCATTTATTTTTGTGGTTTTTTTCTTCGATATTGTCACTTTAAAAGCAGTGAAAAAATGCTTAAAATGAAATTATTTTCAACTATTTTGCTGAGGAGTCTTCCAATCAAATGCCAGGGTTCTCAGAAATGTCAAAAACACTCTCTTTCTCGCTCGCACAATTTAAGAATGGTGCGACAGTTCACGTACAGTGGGTGTGTTCGCAACACCATTTTCTTATATTTTACTTCTTTGGGAGCAAGCTTCACTTTAGGCTTCGCTACGATGCAGAATAGCTGAGGTGTCGTCTTCAACTGGGTATGATGTAATTCGCAAATTGAATAGGTTGGTTGGCGCTCTGTGCGCATATGAATGTCGGCACAGTTAGCAATTAAACTGGTGTCTTGGTGCCCTGTGCAGCAAAGATGTTAATGCTGGTTTTAAATTTGAGGTTCCTGTTGAACACAAACAATTTCAGAATTCGTGAATCAAAATTTTTGAAGTTAATAATAATGCTGCATAAAATTTTACATTTTGTGCAACTTTGGAAATATGTGTGCTATTATTTATCTTACCGTGCCAGTGAATATGTATCAGTGTGAAAGCGTGCAGCTCAAACATGTAGGGTGACACTCAAGTTGTCAGAATAATCATAGTGTTGCAACCTGTATGTTCGACACAATTATACATGGTACAATGGGTTCGATGTTGCTTTTGTAGTTAATTTTACAGAGCAAGCTTTACAGATATAATGATTTCTATCATTTTCCCAATCATGTCATTGGTCGCTTTCAATATTTTCAACACTGTCACCTTCTGATATTTCTGTGAAACATAATAATGTAAATTTTGTTTTTCTCTGCTATTAGTTAATCTTCAATTATGCAAAAAAAAATATTTACAAATGTAAATAGTGTCAGCTTCCTTAATGAAGCATTGGCGCCATAGTGATCAAATAATGATGGCGCCACTGCTTCATTACGGAAGCTGACACTATTTACATTTGTAAATATTTTTGTTTTGCATAATTGAAGATGAACGGAAATGAAATTATACATATTTTTTTTGTGGAATATATGTACTAACACCTTCTAAATCCAATTCCGAAAATATATCACTCCGCTCTCAAGTGGCTTAGAAGTTATAGGGTTTGAAAATTGGGAAAATGGAAATGTAAAACTCGTGATTCCTTTTTTAATTTGCAACAAAATTACTAGCATGGTACCATGGGTACCAAAAGAAAGGTTTTACTGCTACCTATTCAACAAGCAAAAACTAAAATAAAAATTTTGAAAGAGTATCAGAAAACTTTCAAATTAATAAAAACTTTTGATATTTTCAGAAAGAAAAGGAAAAATTAGTCACTGAGTTGAAGCCATATTCAAATCGAACAAAAAATAGAGAAGTTGTGGCAAATTTAAAATTGGGATATTTACAAATGTAAATAGTGCCAAAGTGAGGGTTAAATGAGAAACAAATTGTTTAATTAAAAAAGTGCCTGATGAATTTTGAATCGCATCACAGACAAAGTTTTGTAATGTAAAAGATCTCCTTCGAAACACTTGAAGTCATATTTGTTGTCATTTAATACCCATCCCTAATCCCTAACCCGAGTTAATAGTTATCAGTCAAACCGATCAGACGTGTGAAAAATAGCTCCGCTAGCTCTCTTACCATTGTTATACAAAAAATACAAAATAAAAATAAAAAATCTTAACTCATTGCTTTGTGCAAATTTTGTGACCTATTATTGCAAAAATACTAAAGTGCAATTCTGCAACTCCGACCAAAAACAATCTTTACACAAAACCCTAAAAATAGAATAAAAAAAAACAACAACAACAACAACATACCGCATACAATAAATAACAGCAATTGGGAAAATCACTTTATTAAAGAAATTAACCAATTTCGAATACTTTCGTTTGCTGACCTACTACTAGAATCAAAGACCATAAAAAATAAAAATCAACAATAATATACCGGCATAAAGTAATTAACAGCAATTCGGCAAAATACATTAGTAAGCATTTAACCAATATTGTAAACTTTCGTGTGCCGCCATACAATTAATAATAAAAAAAATCAATACATATCTCTGTTCCACTTCTTAATTCTTTCGCTTGCTGACCTACAATAATAAAAAAAAAAACATATCTCTGTTTAATTAATTAAGATTTTAATATGTCTTGTGGAAAAGATAATTGCACGACTGAGGACAAATGTTCGCCCAAAATCAATTGCAATGGGCTTTGTGCTAGATTTTTTCATTATAACTGTATTGGTTTATCTAAAAGAAGCCTAAAGTACATACAAGAATATGCAACAAACTTTTTGTTTTTCTGTGACGAGTGCAAAGAAATTTCACCCTCTTGCTTGCAATAAAGTGGCTTAACGACTCTTTTGCTAGCTTGTTATCTGAAAACAAGCAATTTTTTAATAAGGCATCAAAACAATTTGCCAAATTTGATAGCTTGACTCAGATATCGGAAGACATTAGTGCCACTTTGGAGGCTTCGACTAATACCGTTAAAGATAATGTAACAAATATATTAAGAAACATTAAGCAATTAACGGAACTAGCAAATGACAATAAAAAAAACTCGTACATCGAGACCGCGATAAGTGATATAAAAAATGAAATTAATGGAAACTTTAATAAACTGAAAAAATCTGAATCATTGCAAGACATACGTCAAAGTATCAAATCACTACACAATGATTTAGACATTGCAATGCAATCAGCTTCTACTAAGCCTTTGCCTACACCTTACCAGCCAGATCCACTCACACAAAGTTTATACAACAAAGTCAATGACATAAGTGACGATTTGTACGCATTTCGAGCTGCGCTTGCCGAAATATCATATGCGGTCAGGTCTCTACCAAATGGAATGGAAATTATGCCTAAGTTGGTTTCTCCTCAAAAAACTTCTGTCATCAGTTCCGCACCAAACCATACTCAAAACCTGCCAGATTCCCCCACCATAATGCATCTTCCATTTTTCAAGAAATCCTGGAAGCAACTACACTTTCTCCATCGGCTCTTTGTTTTTCGCCACCACCAGCCTCTCTCTTCGTTAATCCAAACGAGCAACCAGCTGCTAATCCTGTCGCTAATCCTGCTAATCCTGTCGCTGAACCTCGCAAATTAATCCATCATTTCGGAACATCATGGACGTCATCCGAATGGGATAGCAGGATCAAAAAATTAGAGGACGTGAACGAAAGCTCTAAAACTACATTGTTTATTAAGGGCGAAGCAGTTTAAACTAGCGTATCCTGGATGCGTAATTACTTACAGAAGATGTCTTCGAATGCCAGGAAATTTTGCAGTTTTAAACTTAATATTCCAACAGAATATGCGTGGTTGTTCCTCAGCTCCTCTGGTGACAGTGTTATGCATGGCCAGTGGATATTTGCCAAATGGATGAATAAGCCTGGAGACAAGCCGTTGACACGTAGATCTAACAGCGAGAAGAACAGTTTTTCTTATTTTAATTCTAAAAACAAGTCTAATCATTATGCAAGTAAAACTACCAGTAAACTTTGGAATAATGCTAACTCTAATTTTAATTCTAACCCCTATTCTCCTTTCAACTCCAACACACACAAATTCACACTCAAACTCTAATTTTTCTAACACACTCTTTCTAATTCACACTCAAACTCTAACTCTACGTTAAATTTTAAGTCATGTAACGTCCCTAATTCTTATTCCAATTCTAACTCTAATAAAAATTCTAATAACGATAATGCTAGTAATAATAATTTTTCTAATACAAATACGTATAACGCTTTTTCTAAGTCTTATTCTAATCCAAAGAAAACTCTACTTAATAAAAATCCTAATTTGTCTTATCCTGTCCACAAACCATCCGGAAATAAATTACCTAATTCCCGTCCTAGCGCTGACCCCAATTGGAAACTTAAAACTAATATCTTTCCTAGTTTTACTCCTCAGATCAAATCTATTTCAAATAGAACAAATTACACTCTTCAGCCGCCTCACCCTTAACGAGTCTCATTCAATCTTAATATTCACTTGGACACAACAGCAAGAAAAAATGAGACTAACATACTCTATCCTAACTTCGTCCATTCCCATACTTTAAACCCATCTCCGTCTGTTTCAGTCACTAGTGAAGTTTCTAATCAAGCTGGAAGCCCCACATCTTTTATTGACCCTCTTCAACCACCAAGAGTGAAACTTACGATGAACTCTTGTGTTGACACGGAGAATGGATAGGCCCTTTCTCGACTAAGAGAGAATAGTGTCTACAACAATGTGCGTCTTTATCTTGCTTACTTGCATAAAGCACCGATCTCTACCTGTATAGAAGGCAAGACCAAGACAAACCTCAAAGTCTTGATTCAGCAAGAAGGTCTACCTACCGATGTTAATGAGTTAAGCCATTTATTTACCAGATTCCACGAGCTACTTGGCTTGACGTGCCATCAAGTCAAAGAAGATCTTGACACATATGCTACTCATGTGAGGTCAAAACATATCTCTTATCTTCAAAAGTCCCGTAAAGAGCAGCAACAATATTATTCCTAACCAAATTATTACTCCTACTCAAAACCCTTCTCCCAGCCCATTATTTGTCTTTTTTTACTACCAAAATGTAAGAGGCTTACGCACCAAAATCTCTACAGTGTTTTTTAATTCTCTTAAGCTTCTCTACGACATATTTGCCCTTACTGAGACCAATCTTACGCCCGACTTTAAGGATACTGAGGTCTTCGCGTCCGATTTCGTGGTTTTCAGAGACGATGGTCTCGACAAAGATGATCTCTCCTCAGGTCGTGGTGTCCTTCTCGCTATTCACAATCGCTTCAATCCAACCATTATAAAAAACTCCCACACTGCCAACTTTGAATTTATATGTGCCAAAGCTTGCATCACAAAACGTAACGTATTCATTATTTGCTGTTATATTCGCCCGTCTCAACCAGTGAATGGTTATCAGCTCGCAGTAGACGCAATAGATTCACTTTTGGACCTTATGGATCCATTTGACACCGTTATTTTTCTGGGAGATTTTAATCTTCCCAACCTTCAATGGGTCCTCTCTGATGATGAATCCTACTATCTTTCTTCAAATCCTACCTCTGAAAAAGAAATTCTTTTTACTAGTTGTATTTCAGACTGCGGCCTTTACCAGTTTAGCGGAGTTACTAACAATTTAGGTAGACAACTAGACCTAATTTTTTCTTCGGATTTAGATAACTGCGTAGTCTCCGCAAGCAACCATCTTCTTTCAACACTCGATCAGTACCATCCACCATTATCCCTTACCTTATCATATTACATTGATATCAAAAATACACATTTCGAGCACTCGTACAGCTTTAACTTTCGGAAAACTGATTTTGTAAAACTAGAAATTTTATTCAGTAGAATCGATTTCCAACATCTCTTCGATAATGCTTATGAAAGCGTTGATACTGCAGTTGCTCACTTCTATGGCATAATTTTCGACTGCTTCACACATTCTGTCCCCTTCACCAGGCAGAAAAACTTTTCGTCATGTCCTCCCTGGTACAATAAGGAACTATGTGTACTCCGCAACAAAAGGAACAAACTATGGCGCGCATATTTAATTTCTCGTTCTCCTCTTGATCTCACAAATTATCTTCACGCCTTTAACCTTTTTTCCGCACTCTGTGAAACGCTATACGAGTCTTATCTTGCTCATATTCAAACTAAATTGCTGTCGGATCCTAAAAGCTTCTACAAGTTTATAAATACTAAAAGAAAATCTGACAACTACCCATCTACCCTTACTTTTTCGGACATTTCCTCAGACAACCCGGAAATAATTGCAAACCTATTTGCAAATTTTTTCAGTCAGTCATACACTAATCATAACGACGAACTAGACTACGAGTATTTTTCTTTGTTAAGGGACTGTCCTCAAACGTCGCTAACTTCTGTTGATATTACACTAGCTGATGTGTTAGAAAAGATAAATAATCTGAAGGACGATTATTATCCAGGACCCGATGGCTTGCCTGCTATTGTTATAAAAAAATTCGCGGACGTGTTGGCTCATCCCCTATTGGCTCTTTTTCAACTTTCTATTTCTAATTCCGTTTTTCCTAAGTTGTGGAAGAGCTCATACATAATACCTCTGCATAAGAAAGGACCAAGAAACGATATTTCCAATTACAGACCTATTGCAAAACTTTCATGTACTCCAAAAATGTTGAAAGCATTATTTATGACATTATATTTTTCCATTGCAAATCTGTTTATCCTCCCAGCCAACACGGCTTCCTCAAAGGAAGATCGACTACCACTAACCTTGCAGAATTTGTTTCAAACGCTCTATGCTCGTTGGAAAGCGGGTACGAAGTTGATGTAGTGTCTACCGACTTTAGTAAAGCGTTCGACAAAATCTCACACACTATCATTCTCCTTAAGCTTAAAGCCTTTGGTTTTCCCATCACTCTTTATATCTTGGATTAAATCATATCTCGAAGAACGCCGTTATAATGTCATCTTTAGATTTTCCAATTCAGATTCTTTTTCAGCTACCTCTGGTGTCCCACAAGGTAGTCACCTTGGTCCTTTGTTGTTTGTCTTAACAATCTCTGATGTAGATGGCATCATCAAAGAATCCAATCTCTCTGTGTATGCTGATGACATGAAAATCTATCGGCGCATACAAACTAACGACGATTCTCACTACCTTCAAGAAGATCTAGTTAGTTTTTCCACTTGGTGTCAAAAAAATCTTCTAGAGCTCAACGTTAGTAAATGTCAAGCTATTACATATTCACGCAAGCGTCTCCAGCTTCCCCCAAGAAAATATTACTTACTCGGCAAGCCAGTTCCTCCTGTAAGCTTTTTAAGGGACTTAGGTGTAATATGTGACAAGGAACTTAATTTTAGGTCTCATATTGATAATATCATTAGTAGAGCCAATTCTGCACTGGGTTTTGTGAAACACTGGTCCAGAGAATTCTCCAACCCTTACGTTACTAAATCTCTCTACCTTACCTTTGTTAGACCCATTCTCGAATATGCCAGCCAGGTTTGGTCTCCTATCTACAACATCCATTCTGTGCGAATCGAAGCCGTTCAACGAAGATTCATTAGGTTCGCACTACGCGGTCTTCCCGGTTCTGATAGTTTCAACTTACCTCCTTATGCAGACCGCCTGAAGTTGATTAACATGCAATCTCTTGCAAAACGAAGAGAAGTTGCAGATGTACTCTTCATTCATCAACTTGAATGCGGTACCATTAACTGCCCTGCACTACTCCAATTAATATCCTTTAATACCAACCCACGTAACCTTAGGTCTATTCCTCTCTTCCACCTCAACTTCCATCGTACCGACTATGGTTGCAGTGAATCTGTAACCAGGATGCTTCGTGTAACTAACAATTTGATCAGCGAATTTGATTTTCATCTGAGCAGATCTCGACTACGAAATGCCCTTCTAAACTCCAACGCCACTTCTTCTTAACTACAACGCCATTTTTCCCCCTCTATAATTTTTTTCTTACAATTAAGATATGATACATATTCCCTGTTAATTATTGTAAGTTCCCTTTATTACTTTTCTCTCCGTATTTCCCTTTTGACGTGTTCTTATAATTACGTTTTTCTGGTGGGCGGATTACGCCCACCACGAATTGGATATCTTTCGAACACTAAAACAAGGGAAGGAGAGAAAAAAATAAATAAATAAACCCTGTTAGAATAAGTTAAGACCCTGTTAGAATAAGATTAGGTCTTAGTTAATCAGCTTGTATTAAGCTTAACGAATAAATAAATCTTCTGTCTTGTATATGTAGGGGTTGTTTGAGTGAGCATTGCTCCAAATACTCGAGATATATTTCGTTCTCAAAACATGCTGGAGGAGTTTACTCTTACAAGATGGTAAATTTCTTGCGTCAAAATTTCTTAATTCTGTTTGAAACGATTCATTTACTTCTGAAACTGTGAATGTATCTATAAGCAGTTGAAGTCGTGCTGCATCTGCGTCAGCTACGCCTACATTATATAAATCAGAGATGAACTGCTGGATCATGTTAAAAGCAATGGTTTTCTCTTCGTCATTATTGAAATCAACATTGGCAAAATTAGAAAACATTTGTTGGTATTCTTCTTTTTTTCAATAGTTTAAAGGGCTTGTATAAAGTATATTTTTTTCTGCTCGCGCACACATACTAACAAAAATTTTGCGCTTCAATTGGAAGTTCTGCCAACGCTGTGCATCACTTATGTAGTTATATGCATGGGCATTATTGTGCACCATATTACCTGGCGAAGGCACCACTAGTAAAGGTTTGTAACCCCCAAACATTGTACTCTATGCTAGTGAAAACACACAAAAAATTTCAGCTTTTATACTTTAACGTAGATCTGGCAGGCGCTTGCTCTCACTCTATTATGCTCACTCTATTATCTATTATTAATGTCATAATAAAAAATAAAAAGTAAAAAAAAATTTTTGAAAAAATTAGCTTTTATTTAAAAAAGACGTGAACTAAAAGAAAAAAAAATAAATTTAAGTGACATTTGTCATACATGTATATAGTAGGTATATCCTAGGTGCAGAAAAACCCCTCTCTTGGTTACTCATCATCATAATATAAGCGTACGCAAATACATTTATATTTAAAAGCTTAAGGCACTGATATTGTGTAGTAAACCTGTATAATGGATCGCAGTTTATATAAAGGTAAGATTACTAAAAGATTCAATGCCACTGATAATGTGTAGTAAACCTGTATAACGGATCGCTGACATCGGTGCCCCAAGCTTTAAACAAAAATTTTTTTTTGCAAAATTCTAATTTATATAAGTCCTTAGAACTTACCAATTAACGTACGCTTATATTATGATGATGAGTAACCAAGAGAGGGGTTCTTCTGCACCTAGAATATACCTACTATACACATATTTAGTGCACAACAAACTTTTTAATTTTGATTTATAATTTTTATTTTTTTAATATATTTTTATAACTGTTTATTTGAAAATATTTTATTCAACTGAAATTTTCAAATGAAAATTTCTGATTGATACAAATATGAATATTTATACAAATGTTTTTATAATAACAAGTATTTATAACAAAGTGTAAATAAATTAACATAAGAATAATATAAATGTTAAGTTGGGGTAAGTAAGATGTAAATTAATAATCAACAATAGGTAAGTACAATGTAAGTTAAGAATCAACGAGAAGGTAAGTAAAATGTAAGTTGAAAATCAATGTAACAGAAGATAAGTAAAATGGAAGTTAGGAATTAAACTAATGTGGTGATGCAACTTAAAGTTATTGAGTCACCACATTATTCCCCCTCCTTTTTAAAAAAATCTTGGTAGTATTCGCTAACAGGTTAAAGTGTACTTTTTTAGTATCTTTATGTTTGGTTAACTGTGTCTGTGCTGTCTCAGTGTCTAGGGAGGCTGGTTTTATTCTATCGATGTTGACTGTTGTGTTAGTGTTATGTCTACGAATTGTGAAATATTTTGGTGTTCTCTCAACCGCTTTGAAGGGGCCATCGTACGGTTCTTGTAGTGTTTTGCGGATCGTGTCGTTGCGTACGAAAACAAAGTTACAAGTACTGAGGGCTCGAGGTATATACGATTGGAAGTTAGTGTTATGATGCGTAATGTTTGACTTTTTGTTTTCTACTACTTCTTTAAGTTTGGCTAAGGTGTCCGATGGATTAAAATTCTGACTGCTATGTATTACTAGTTGCTGTGGTAGCCTGAGTGTTTGCCCAAATACCATCTCAGCGGGTGAAGCTTTAATGTCTTCTTTGACCGTGGACCTGAGTCCTAGAAGAATTAGTGGCAACTCTGTGTACCAATTTGTCTGATTGTTGCTTGCTATTATAGACGTCTTCAGTTGACGATGAAACCTTTCTACAATCCCGTTAGCTTGTGGATGATAAGCAGAAGTGGTAATGTGTTTGCTTCCTAGATTCTTAACGATTTGCTTCCTAGATTATAAAAGTTGTGGACGTGAATTGAGGTCCTCGATCAGTGGTAATTTCCAAAGGAACTCCGAAACGTGAGATGTATTCTTTTTGGAGTGTATCTACGACAGTGTTAGCGTTAGTATCTTTAATTGGATACGCTTCGGGCCAACGTGTGTTTCTGTCAACTAGGGTAAGCAAATATCTGTAACCTTGTGATATTGGTAAGGGACCAACTATATCGACGTGAACGTGTTCAAAACGTCCGTGTGGAATGTCTATCTTTTGTGGGATTGTCTTCGTATGTTGTGTATCTTTGCTCGTTGGCATCTAATGCATTCTTGTGACCATTTATTGATTTGTGCGTTCATTTTAGGCCAAAAATATCTTTGTGTAGTGAGTTTTCGAGTAGCTCGTGTACCTGAGTGTGAAATGTTATGTATTTGTTCGAAAATTTGTTTGCGTAATGTTTGTGGGATATATGGACGTGTTTCTGAATTAGTTTGTTCGCACCAAATTTTAATGTTAAGTATTGGTATGTGTACTTGTTCTAGTTTGTAAATATGTTTGTTTAGTATTTCTTGTAGTTCTGAATCTATATTTTGTTCTTTGTGTAGAGTTTTGAGATTAATCTCTGAGGTTGTGAAAGCCTCTATCTCAGCTCTTGAAAGTGCGTCTGCTACGGTGTTATCTGTACTTTTAATGTGTCTGATGTCGTTGGAAAACTGTGCGATGTATTCTAAATGTCGTATTTGTCTTGGACTTCTCTCAGTTTTTGGATGTAATGCTGAAGTTAGTGGTTTGTGATCCGTGTATATGGTAAATGTGCGTCCTTCTAAATAGTGTCTAAAGTGTTTAATTGTGAGGTAAATGGCTAGTAGTTCGCGATCGAACGTGCTGTATTTTATTTCTGTAGTAGATAATTTTTTTGAAAAGAATGCCAGTGGTTCTGTTTCTTGATTATGTTCTTGTTGTAAGACTGCGCCTATAGCAGTGTTTGATGCATCCACAGCGATAGAAAGTTTTGCTTTACTATTGAAATGTTTAAGTAGTGTTTCCTTAGCGAAACTTTCTTTTATCTCTGTGAATGCTTGTGTTGTGTTTTCTGTCCATGTTAAGTGTTTGTCCTTTGTTTTTGTTGCTGTAGTTACCATTTCGTAAATGTGTGTGAGTGTGAGTGCTAGTTTTGGAATGCATTTGTGGTAGTAGTTAATCATCCCGATGAATTTCTGCATTTGTTTGACTGTTTCTGGTTTTGGGAAGTCTTTTATGCATTGAATTCTATCGGGAGATGGTTGTATGCCTTTGTTTGAAATTGTGTAACTTAGAAAATTTATTTTGTCCACGCCGAAAATACATTTATTGGGTTTGATGTTTAGTCCGTAATTGTCTAGTTTTTCAAAAACTAAATTTAGGTGTCTAATGTGTTCTTCTTCTGTCTCACTGGCCACTAAAATGTCATCAAGGTATACGAAAACGAAGTCTAGTTCTCTCAGTACTTCGTTGATAAATCGTTGGAATGTTTGAGCTGCGTTTCGTAAACCGAATGGCATTCTTAGGAACTCAAACATTCCGAACGGTGTGGTGATTGCAGTTTTATGTATGTCTTCTGTAGCCATGGGTATTTGGTGGTATGCTCTGATTAAGTCTAATTTTGAAAATATGTGTTTATTGTGTAAGTCTATATTCAAGTCGTGTATGTGTGGTAAAGGGTAGCGGTCTGGAATTGTAATTGCGTTAAGTCTTCTATAGTCACCACAGGGTCTCCAGTCATTCACATCCTTTTTAGGTACCAAGTGTAGAGGAGACGCTGACATGGAGTCTGAAGGACGACAAATGCCTACTTTAATTAAAAAATCAAATTCTTTTTTAGCAATTTTGTATTTGTTAGAGTCTAGGCGTCTGGGTCTGGAAAAAGGTAGCTGTCCTTCTGTAGTTATATGGTGTACTGTTTTGTGTTTAACTGGTTTGTTGCAGTCTGCTTCTGTAGTCAGTGATGGATAATTTTTGAGTATATTTGTGTATTTGTTTTCTAGTGAAATTAGTTTAGGTAATGATGTTTCTGTGAATGCTGTGATGGCGTTGACTGTTAATTGTGTAAGTGGATCAATGAGCTTTTTGTGTTGTAAGTCTATTAGGAGTCCGTATTTTGTTAAAAAATCTGCTCGTATGATAGGTCGTGTAATGTCTGCTAATATGAATGTAAAAGGAAAGTCACGTCTTAGTTTTAAATTTACGTTTAGTAATTTCTTGCCAAAAGTCGCAATCGTGCTACCGTACAGTATTAAGTCTGAATTTTTTTGGTGGGGTCTAAATTTATTTACGGGAAGTACTGATACTTCAGCTTTGCTGTCTATTAAAAAATTTATGTGGTTGTCATTGTCATAAATAAAAAGACGGCGTGTTAGAATTGTTTGACTTCCATTATTAGCCGTCGCAATTATGGAGTCACCTAGTTTGTCGAATTGTATTGTGTTGTCTTGAGTGTCGTTTTGTCTGAATGAACATGGTTGTTCACATCGTCTAGCTGCCCTACCAAATCTAAAGTGGTATCTGCATACCCAGTTGACAGGTCGTGATATGCTTCTTAAAGGGGATCTACGTTTTGGGTATCTTTTGTAATTTGTTTCTCGTGAATTATTACGGTATCGAGCGTTTTTTAGTTCTTGGACCTCGATTGCCAGTTTGTTGAAAATTGTTAGAATCTTTGAGGTCGTTTCGGCAAACGATTGCGTAATCATCGTGAGTTCAGTAGATTTAGGGATGCGTTGGGTATCATTGCCAACTGAAGCTACTTCTGTTTCTGACATAACTTCCCACAGTTTGTCAGCTAATCTCAATAATTCATCTAAGTTTTTGTGATTAGATCCGGTCAATGCTATATTGAGACTTTTGGGGAGCTTTCGTAGCCAAATTTTAGAGATTAATTCACTATCAACTGTGGTACCGGCCAACATGAGTAGTGCTCTATAGAATTGAGATGGTTTTTGGTCACCCATCTCGGTGCCAGACAGAATTTTGTCGAACCTCTTAGTCTCGCTCAGAGTGTGTCTATCGATTAATGTTCTTTTTAAACCTTCATATAAATTTGAAGACGGAGGTTTTTGAATAAAGTCAAGCACCGTTATGATTACCTCTTGAGGTAGAGCTGTAACTAGGTATTCGTACTTTGTTTTGTCAGTGGAAATTCCTTTTGATTGAAATTGAATTTCTGCATGGACGAACCATGCGTCTGGACAAGTTGTCCAAAATTGTGGCAATTTAACTGATGCCACTTGAATTTCTGACCGCATTGGAGTGTCAAATGGATTGACGAAATCAGTCTGTAAATGTATAAGGGGACGATGGTCGCCTTCGCCAAAGTGAGCGAGAGGGTCAGAAGTTTGTGAAGGTATAGGTGTTTGCCTAGGAACGGGTGGTGGTGTGTGTGACAGGCTCATAATTTCCTAAAATGTATGCCTATTAGTGTATTTCCTAACTTGTGTTGCCCTAGTGCAGTGGAGTGCCTACGAATATGATACAATTGGTTTCTTACGTCCCGATTGTATAATATTCGTTAAAAGAAGCTAAGTGTGTACATAAATTGTCAAAAAAAAAATTTAACACAGTATACAAAAATATTTTTTTATGTAGAAAGAAAATTGTTGTTGCTGCTAATGTTGTTGTTGTTGTTGCTGTTAATGTTGTTGTTGTTGCTGCTGCCAATGTTGTTGTTGTTGCTTTTATTGCTGCTGTTGTTGTAGATGTTGTTGTTATTACTGCTACTGTAGTTGTTTTGTTGTTGTTGTTGTTTAGTTTTTGTTGTTGTTGTTGTTATTGTTGTTGTTGTTGTTGTTGTTGTTGTGGCTTTGGCTAGTGGAAGCGACGACTGATGAGGAACTTGAAGTGGAGGTGGCGTTGACGGGCATTTTTTGATGTATAAATTTAGTTGTATTAAGCGATTCTGGTAATTTTCCTCTTGATTTGGATCCTCACGAGTTCTTATTGGTGCACTTGCATTTGTTGTTGTAAGTCTGGCTGCTTGCTGACATGACATGAGAGTTGAGACTAATGCGTTCCTTGGACGTATGCGTAGGAGGCGACTTCCGTATGCAGCCAACTTTTTGCAAATGTTGTGCAAAAGTTTGTGTTTGGTTGTGGATGGAAATTCGAGGACGGCAAGGTTGTTGATATATTAGGGAGAGCAGGTGCTACAGGCGTTGGCGATGGTAGCGAGGCCGGAGATGTTGGCGGACTCACTATGGTTTCCAAAAGCAGTGGCGTTTGCCAGAGCGACGGTGCTGGCAATGAAGTTTGATGCTGTTGTAACTGCGGCTTCTGTTTTTGCTATTTTGGACGCACAATTCCGATACTTGTAGTTGTTGGTTTTTGTAGTTCGCCTCCTGGCAGGATCGCCAGTATTTGGTGCACAACAAACTTTTTAATTTTGATTTATAATTTTTATTTTTTTAATATTTTTATAACTGTTTATTTGAAAATATTTTATTCAACTGAAATTTTCAAATGAAAATTTCTGATTGATACAAATATGAATATTTATACAAATGTTTTTATAATAACAAGTATTTATAACAAAGTGTAAATAAATTAACATAAGAATAATATAAATGTTAAGTTGGGGTAAGTAAGATGTAAATTAATAATCAACAATAGGTAAGTACAATGTAAGTTAAGAATCAACGAGAAGGTAAGTAAAATGTAAGTTGAAAATCAATGTAACAGAAGATAAGTAAAATGGAAGTTAGGAATTCAACTAATGTGGTGATGCAACTTAAAGTTATTGAGTCACCACACATATATGACAAATGTCACTTAAATTTATTTTTTCCCTTTAGTTCACGTCTCTTTTAAATAAAAGCTTATTTTTTTAAAAAAATTTTCATTTTTATTTATTTATTTTTTCGTTTTAGTCTGAACGGTTTATTATTAACATCTTTTATTTTCAAAAGTTATGGAGATATAGCATTTTTATTGATTTGTGGGCGGTAAAAGGGGGTGTTGCAAACATTTTTATTATAATATTGCATTGCCACTGGACTTACATATGTATGTTGAATTTCAGCTTAATCAGATACCAACAAGTTTGCAAAATTGCGAAAAATGGTTTGCAAATTTTGACGGACATACATACATACATATATACTAGGGCGGGTCGATTTATTTTTCAACAATTTCCCTATGATTTCCGTATTCTATGGGTTATTCCATGAAAATTTGCCAAAGGAACCATACCTCTATCGTTAAAATCGAGTCCCCTACTTTTTGTTGGTAGATTTTTTCCCAAATTGACGTTCGTATGAAATATTACCTACACGTTCACATCCATAACTCAAAAACTATTGATCGGGTTTAATCACCAGTAAGCGCGTTGGAAAGGTGAGCTCCTTTTGATCAATTTACAAAAATCTCCAACATTGGTCCAACGGTTCAAAAGTTACGGGCATTTTTGTCCAAATTTTGGAGCATTTTTCCATTTTTTTCATGATTTTGTCCAAGAATATTACTTTCATGGCCATTTTTTTGGCTCAATCCGTTATTTAATTCAATTTACAATTCAAAACGAAGAGTTAAAGCCCAAATTTATCGAATTCGGTTGATTAATTCATGCGATATTGCTAAAACAAAATAACAAAATAATAAATCGCATGAATTAATCAACCGAATTCGATAAATTTGGGCTTACTCTTCGTTTAATTTTTCTTTTCTTCTCGGAAATATTTTGTGCGGATATTAAGAATGTTTTAAAAAAACCTGTTATGACATTAAAATTTTGCTATATCTCAAAACTATAGATTTTCTCAGTATAATTCATAAGCCTCAGAATGAGAAAAAACGATTGAAATTTCATGTTTTGACTTAGCAAGCAAACATTTCCGCCATTTTCAAATCGATTTTCATCCAATTTTCTTTGTTTGAAAGTTCAATTAAGTAAATTGGGAAATTGAGAAAAGGTTTACCATTACCTCACCAAAGCAATGTTTTATATTGTTTTAAAAAAACCTCTAAAATATCCAACTTGCACTAAACAATAGGCCAAGAGTTGCTTTTGTTGTACATATTTTTTTAATTGTATTTTTTTTTAATGTTCATTTTCCTTATTCTTTCATATAACATAATTTACCTGCAAAAATTGTTCTTTTTTGACACAAAAAGTTTTTATCATTGAAAATCATGGGCCACCACCCCTCTATGATTTTTTGATGAAAACGCTTAAAATGCTTTTATATTTTAGCAACTTAAAAACTAATTTATATGAAAAACATCTTCAAATATAGCTTAAAAAAATAATTCTGTGAAAAATATTTCAAATATTTCAAACTATTTCAAAGTTATATACATAAATCTATGTTTTAATCTATTTCCTTATCTATATATTCATAGTTAACTTTATAGTTATAATAGAAATTGTCCTGACCCAATTCAATGAATTTTTTATGATCGTTTTGTGAATTTGTAAAAGTGTAAATTGACCTTCGAACAAAACACATGCTAGACGTTTCCGTTTGAAACATCAATGCATGACGATCAGAATTTTCTGATATATACAGCATTCTTATTGATGTATAGTATTGCCCGGCAGACGTTGTACTGCCGCAGACCACCTTACTGATATATACGAATTTTCATGCTGTTCGGAAAAAAATTTATATATTCGTCATTTTTAGTATAGTTGCCGAAAATAGCCGTATGAACTAAATTCTCAAATTTTAGTCTAATACAACCAAAACCGTTCGAAGTATAACATTTTTGATTAATTCTGGGCGGTAATGGGGGTGTGGCAAAATTTTTTCACTTATACCATCTCATACTCAAAACAATAGAATGCCAGAATTTCAGTTCAATTGAGCTTAATCCTGGGTCATGCCCATTTTTAGTAAAGTTAGCGAAAGTAACCACACAACGTAGGTTACCAAATTCTAGTCTCATACGAACAAAATCGTCTGATATATAGCATTTTTTGCAAAAAGCGGGCATGGAAAGACGTCGTGGCAAGTCTAACATAGCAAATAACGATAAAGTTGGATATCGTTTGATATCTATATCGTGTTAATCGGTTCAGTGGTTCTTGCGTGATTGTCAAACATCCGTGCAGTGTCACAATCAGGGAACGAAAATAAACCGAACGATATTTTAATGTGCCTCGCATGGCATGAATTTCCGTTCGGTTGCGTATATGTCAGTGCAGACGAACATAAATGTTATTATTCTGTATCGTTCGCCAGCATAGCATACACTACATTATAATTATGTTTGCATACTCTCTACTCAACACATTCGGCATACGATATTTTTTACGTAGGCTATTCTCTCTCATTTTGGGTCTCAGAATCAGTGTTGCCAACACTTTTTCATATGTATAAAATTATATATATAATGTAAAAAATGTATTTTCAACCAACTCTTGGATATTTAACTCTATTTGTGCAAAAATTCCCTCATCATCAGATGAATCGTAATATTTATATACAGACACGGGGTTTTGAAATATTAAATTTCAAGAAGCCTTCTGGTATGTCACAGCAATAGCAAAATACATGTTTTAAATCTTTTTCAATAAACACTATATCACATTACGCATATGCAATTCTATATTTTGTTCATGCTCTGTTTTTACAATGTTCATTGCGCTTTTTACTTACCTTTCCATTCTATGTTATTAAATACACATATAGGTTTTTATTTTGCGTAAATGAAAATTTTAATTTGCAAATATTTTATTCATAAGAATGCGCTAACATTAAAACCTTAACAGATAGGAAAAACAATTTTTCTATTGTTTCTTAAAAAAAAGCCGGCAACACACTTAAAAACAAGCATTGAAAACTTTAAATAATTATTTTTAAAAAAATATTCACTTTTCAAAACAAGCTAGAAAAAGCTAGAAGATTAGGGTTGTCAATTCGGTGACCAGCGTGTAGATTGACTCGTAGAAGATTTACATTTACTATTTAAATCGCTTTTAGAAAAGAACAAAAAAGCTTGAGTGTCTCCTTAATGCTCTGTTAACTATTTGCCCAACGTCTAATACTAGCGAACGCGTTTTTTCTGTGTCAACTATTATTAAAAATAAAGTTAAATTGATTTTTTATATCAAATATTTAATATCTAATTGAAAAATACCATACTTATACTTGCTAATATTTTGAGTTAAGATAGATACACGTTAAATTACTTACAAACGGTTTTTCTTTTATTTTGGATTAATTTTAAAAAGCTGTCATTTTCACTATTGTAAATTTTTTCAATAACATGGAAATAACAGAAGTAAATGCAGTTTACTAATGTTTTTTTAAACTGCAAAAATTATTACATTATTATTATTATAAATAATAAATTATTATTATATTTACTTGTCATTGAAATCCATTTGTGAAAAAAAAGACCGAAATATATCATAGACAGATACACCCAAAACCTCAAGATAAATTCCGAAAAAATATGTTAGCTTATAATATTGCTAACTTTGCAACTCTGAGCAGAAGCAATAATTTTTTCCCGCTGGTAAGACTTTGTGTGTTCCAAATAAAAGAAGTATACTTTAATAAAACTGCTTGCTTTTTTAAAGTTCAAACCTTAGCTGGGAAATTTCGATCACGACTAGTAATCAATTACATTATATTTAAAAAATAGTTTTAATGATAAAACAATTCTTATGCAAAAAAAATTCTATTAGTAATTGATTAAGATTACAAAAAACCAAAAAATAATCACGATTACTTTAGATTATGCCAAATAATAAAAAAAAAAATAAAAGTACGCAATAAAAAAATCGAAGTACTTTAAAATAGGACTGTCATCTACATCGTTAGAAGAAATTAAGAGGTTATGTAATGAGTTAATTTACCACTGGGATGACGCTAACACTGTCGAATTGTTTTTGTTTTATTGCATCATTATTCTCTATTCATAGCATTGAGAATCAGGAAGAGTTGCACAGTGGTGTGAACGCGGAATCAAATAGTTTTATCGTGACAATTTTGTTATAACCCTTAAGCCTTTAAGGTGATATTAAAATTAAAACAATTGGCTGCGAACCTGCTTAAAAGAAACCATGAGGGTAAATAAATGCTAATATTATTTTTGACAGAGCAGAGTGATAGCTTAAATTAAAAAATTTAATTCCTTATGAATTGAAATTGTATTTTGCTTACAATCTTAAAGTTAATATTAACATTTAAAATAATTGGCTGCGAACCTATCTTAAACGAACAAAAGAATAAATAAATTCGTATACTTTTTTTAAAGAGCTGTTTTACTATATCTACAACAAAAGTATGTAGCGTTCATAGTTTTTGTGTTACATGGAAAGTAGTCGCGGTTTGGGGCGGGTTTGTTTGTTTTCTAATTATAACTCACACGCATCATTTTATTGGTCAATGACGAATCCTTCTATTTTATTCCTACATGAATACAGTATGGCACCACTGTGCGGTGTAATTCCATGAAAGTTCAGCAATCATCTTATTTGTGTTAGTTCGCACTAATATAGTAAAATTCACAAGGGGCCGCAATCGGATCTTGCTGAACAGGAAGGGCCGAGCGCTACAGCATATATAAACTCTTTCAGTGAATTTGTCCAATATATTGGACACGACAGAAAGTAATTTTTAATATTATCTTGCAACGGTTTTTTTTAATTAATTTGGTTCTATAAAAAACAATGTACCAACATGACAAAAATAAATTTGGAGAGATATTTGACATTAAAGTCAGTTGGATTGGGTTTTTGTCCTATTTTGTAAGAAAAACCAACCGTACAGAAATCATATTAATGTTTTTCTTACTTTTTATGACAATAAAATGATAATAAAATTAAGAGGATTTTTTAAATTTTAAAATGATTTTAAAATGATAATAAAATTAAGAGTAAGTAGCGCAGGTAAAAATCAAAGGTATGTTTCTTCATCTTTTTTAGAACCGTTATGACAGGAGTATTATCCTAAAAAATACTATTTCGGCTTAGCCTAGCCATTGAAAGGACTTAAGAGACGTTGAAGTGAAATCGTTGCAGTGTCAGTCAGATATCTTTAAACCATTTAGATGTTCTCTTTTCTAATATTAATTATAAATACCTAAGTTCTTTCTATAAAGATTGTTTTGCATTACAAAAATAGTGATGAATATGGTGAGTTTTAATTATCGATTTATGTAAAAATTTCAAGTCATTTAAATAAATTTGGAGACTTTTTAAGAGAAAAAAACTTGTTATAAATTTTAATTGTTTCAGCGCAATTTTTTTTTTGTTTTAAATGGAAACTTTTCTTTAAAAAAAAGAAATAAATTCCAAAACAAAGAAATAGTTTATTCCTTCAAAGAAAATTTCTTTCTTTCTGAAAGAATAATTTCCATTTGCAAAAAAAAATTTGAAAAAATAAATTTCTTTGATTGTATTCTGAGTGTGTAATTCATTTTTAAAATCAATATAAAAAATACAACAAATAAAATTTTACTTTTGAATCCAAATTCTTAATTTTTTGAAATAAATGCTAAATAGATGCAATAAATTGATATTGTTTAAAGAAATAATTTCCTTAAAACTAACGAAATTTCAGATTTAAAAACAAATACCTGTGTTTTTTATTTCAAAGTTGAACTTTTTTCTGAGTTTGTTTAAAATGGAATAACTAGATACACAAACAAAACTTTATGTAAAAAAGTAGTTTCATTTCCGTCAGAAGCCATATATGGCTGTTCGAAGGAATGCGTGATTTCATGACCTTAACATGTTAAATTGAAACACAATTCCATAAACATTAAACAGTAGTCTTATATTCTATAAAAAAATTATATTATATAAGTGAACTTACTTACATGTAACAAAGAAAAATTAATATTTTATTTTCTGAATTCTCCAGCCATAACGTGATAACACGCACTAATAAAATAAACTGAGATTTTCTTAGCAGCTGTGTTAAAAAAAGAGTCGTGTCGACAGACAGACAAACAGACGGAAACGGCTAAATCGGCCCAGTTAGTGATGCTGATCAAGAATATATAATATACTTTTCTAAACCAGACACGCTTTTGTATGGGCGTTAGAAAGAATATAAAAATAAATAAACTGAATAGCTAAAAAAATGTTTTGATTATTCATACTAAAACAAGAGCGCCCTGCAAATGTATGCTACCTACAAAACTGGATGCGCCCTTGACACGCAGCATGTGCTTGAACTAAGATAAAATGTTTTTCTCTCTGCTTTCTCAGTCTCTCAAACAACGCTTCTCAGAAGGTTCTTTAGTGTAGCTTATACTACGGAACAATGATGTTTATGTTCAAGTATGCAACTTGAACGCAACCGAATAATGGCCTTGGTAATGAATGCTACACAACATAAACGTTCAGTTCTCTCAAATGAACGCTTTACTACCTTAACGAACGAAACGTTAGAGTTTATTTTCGTTCCCTGGTCACAATGCTTTTATATATTCGTATAGATAGACTAACACAATCTCAAGTGTGGAAAAGCTGGCAGGCAAGGCTGCAAAACATAATTAATGCTAATAACTAAATTTTGGCAACTCTTATCAGAACATTAACAAAGAAAATTAATTAACACTGTATGAAAGCAAGAATCTCCCTGAAAGTAAAGCTGTGGCGACATGTAACTTCACTATCGAAGCGAACCTCGAAGTGAAGTTTTCGATCTGGCAGTATGTTGTAATATTTTCGTTCGACAGGCGATTTGGTTTGTTTCGAAGTAATGTTCGAACATTTAACAGCTGCCCGCAAGCTTTTTTCTGATACTTGGCATGCTAAATAAAGCATCAAAATCGGTTCAGCGATTACCGAGATTATTCTGGATTAAATTTCGTGAGTCTCCTTTTATATCATAGTATAGATTATATCTGTGTCGATAAGCAATAATAGCTTAAGTCGATTTAAGACAGAACTGAGTTATTTATATAGTTGTGTTCCACGTATATATCATTATGAACACACAAAATCTATAACTTCTAGCATGACCTTAGCCAAAGATATGACGCAAAAACAAAGGAACCTTTCATATAACTTATATGGCGATTGAAAACTTTGAAGCCAGATTTCTGGAAACTTTGAAATATGGCAAGCTGTTATTGCGCATCGACACAGATATAACGTAAGATTACACTGTATACAATTGTATGTATGCAAAATTTTTGGAAGTATATATGAAAAAAATTTTTTTTTTAAAAATAACGGCATGGCGCGGCAACAAAGAGGTAAAATTGAAAAATTGTGCATAACAAGGCATTACGATAATTTGCATGGCCAATATAAGGTATTTGTGGGGCATGCTATGGAGAAATTAATTAATTATTTAAAAGCGGCATGTCCACATATCATATCATATAGTGATCAGCTCTAAGCTCGTATAATAAAAGCATCTTACGCTGTTTGTTTAGACTTGGCAAAACACAATAAGCAACATAAGCACAATAAAAAACATATTTATTTTTTACTATTAGTAGGCCTTTTTATATTTCCGTCTGCTTATCTGTATTTCACATTATCCGTCTGTCGGTCTGTTTCCTTTTTACATTCCGTCCACTACCTATTAATTTAATTTCGCAATACAAATCCGAGCAAAAAATATATTCCATAATGCCGAGTAAGATTTCTGCAAAAAGCGCTTTAGCACTACTTTGTTTTCAGTGTGAGCTTTAAAGCGCTCACTAATACATAATCAAAATGAGAAAGTATAGGTGTGCAAAGCTGCCCGACACTGGTCTAGATCAATAGTCATCATTACAGGGTTCAAACAACAACAAAGAGAGCTTTCCGAGCGCACAGCTTTACAAGAAGTTGTTAAAAGTTCTCGCACCATTTGGTGCAAGGAAATATTGTCGAGTGTTGGTTTTTCAATATAACGATTTCTTTTTTATTACTGTGTTTGTTTTTCACTAGTTAAACATTGAAAAGAGCAAAAAAGGTAAAAGTGTTGAATAGAATGTGTCAATGGTTTTTTTATATCTTCTATACTATTATATAAAAGAAGACTCACGAAATTTGATCCAGCATAAGCTCGGTAACCGCTCAAGCGATTTTGATAATTCTTTTTTTATTCGTATCCTATGATAATATAGATTGTTATAGCTTACCAAGGTTTTCGAAAAATGTATTCTTTAATTATTGCAAAATCACGCATTTTATTTGATGCCTACATTCAACCAGCAGCACAATTCTTTCTCTCTTTGTCGAGAGAGCTTCTCTCAATATATCACGACAGCCATGTTGTGTAGTTAAGCTGAATTCACTGATAACCTTCAGCATGTTTTTGTGTGATTTATAAAATGTTAATCAAGTTGAGAGCGTGCAGAAATTTTTCTCTCAGTGAAAACTTCATATGAAAAAAACTTTCAAAACATGCTGAAGGTGATCAGTGAATCCAGCTTTACTTTTAGGAAGGGCTTTCATACAGTGTTAATTAATTTTCTTTGTTAATGTTTTGAGGGGAGTTGCCAGAATTAAGTTATTAGCATTAATAATGTTTTGCAGCCTTGCCAGCCAGCTTTTCCCCACTTGAGATTGTGTTAGTCTATCTATACGAATATATAAAAGCGTTGTGACACTGCACGGATGTTTGACCATAACGCAAGAACCACTGAGCAGATTAATACGATAGGTATCAAACGATTTGTTAGTTCAACTTTATCAAAATATGCTATGTTAGATTTGCCACGTCTACTTTCTATGCCCACTTTTTGCAAAAAATGCTATATTTCAGATGATTTTGGTCGTATGAGACTAGAATTTGGTAATCTACGTTGTATGGTAAATTTTGCTAACTTTACTAAAAATGAGCATGACCCCCTTTAGTTAACTCCACTTTTCGGGGGATAAGCTTGGAGTAAAGCAAAGCTAACTTCTATTGAGCTGAAACTCTGGCATTCTATTGTTTCGAGTATGAGATTACCGCCCATTACCGCCCAGAATTAATCAAAAATGTTATACTTCGAACGATTTTGGTTGTATTTGTTAATTTAGTTCATACGGCTACTTTCGGCAACTGTTTCCGAACAGCATGAAAATTCGTATATAGCAGTAAGGTGGTCTGCGGCAGGACAACGTTTTCGACAATTTCCCTATGATTTCCGTATTCTATGGGTTATTCCATGAAAATTTGCCAAAGGAACCATACCTCTATCGTTAAAATCGAGTCCCCTACTTTTTGTTGGTAGATTTTTTCCCAAATTGACGTTCGTATGAAATATTACCTACACGTTCACATCCATAACTCAAAAACTATCGATCGGGTTTAATCACCAGTAGGCGCTTGGAAAGGTGAGCTCATTTTGATCAATTTACAAAAAAAAATCTCCAACATTGGTCCAACGGTTCAAAAGTTACGGGCATTTTTGTCCAAATTTTGGAGCATTTTTCCATTTTTTTCATGATTTTGTCCAAGAATATTACTTTCATGGCCATTTTTTGGCTCAATTTTTTTGACTTACGAAGCTTACGAACCTTACGTTACGACTGGACTGCGCTTTACATTATTGGCATATTTTTTCACAGGGTGCACACCCTGTGTTATGTTTGTTTATTTCTTTTTGTTTTTAGTTTCTTTATAGACTTCTTTATTTTTGTTTGTATATAATATTCCAGTGTATGCTAGTTTTGTTTTGTGTTATGTTGGTTTATTTCTTTTTGTTTTTAGTTTCTTTATAGACTTCTTTATTTTTGTTTGTATATAATATTCCAGTGTATGCTAGTTTTGTTTGAGCGTCATTTCAGTGAAGTGTTACTTGAAATAACTAACAAATAATCAAACTATTTTGAAATTTAGAAAAGATTTAAAGGTAAGTGTAAAACAGTGCTAACTATTATAGTTAATAGTTATATTATTATTCTATGAAAAACATATTTAATTCTTTTAGTGACGGTTTAAAAAATGGATTCAGAGCCTGGTTCATCGCAAAATCCAACAGATACCCAACGCAGTAGTTTGCAACATTTGGTCTCTCATGATGTTTTTTTTTTTGGCGTGGCCTGTGAATTACCTGATATTAATCTGTGAACTAAACGAGATATATTGAAGTACTATTTTTTCTTGGCCGAACGTTCAAAAGCCCAAAGCAAAATGTTTTCCTATAAAACATTTACTCCCCAAGTAGCAGACAGATTGTTAGAAATTTGGAATCAACTTAATATTGAACTTATACTCAAAGGTAGCATCATTAGAAAATTGAATAATTTGCTTGACGCATATAGTAATGCATATAAACAACGAGTAAAACGCGCAACAGAATTAAAAAAATTCGTAGAATCAACAAACCAATTATTTAACATTGGAAAATGTAAATGCAA
The DNA here is from genome assembly GCA_963920525.1 of Dichetophora obliterata. Taxonomy (NCBI): domain Eukaryota; kingdom Metazoa; phylum Arthropoda; class Insecta; order Diptera; family Sciomyzidae; genus Dichetophora; species Dichetophora obliterata. Next base: position 67,036,595 of record OY986438.1, on the reverse strand, counting down.
CTTGAAAGAAAACGACTGCTCATGTGGATCTATCCCAGAAAACTTAAAAGATTTCATGCGCGATCAATATAATGACAGAATACAAACGATACCGGAACACGATAGTGGAAGTGAAGAGACGATACCAACGACAATACCAACACTCAGAAAATATCTTGCTATCTATGTTGTTTGATGATAGAATGGAAAAACGAAACATTGCTATAAAGAAGATTTTACATTACCGAAAAGATATTGTCGACCCAACGGAACTAAGAGTTTATAAAAAATCTCTTATAAACTTTAATTGTACGGAATATACAAATATGATTGATTTAAATGACGATACCATTTTATTCGAACCACCGTTTACGCAAAGTATGAACATTTGGAGGGATATTTAAATTACGAAGTGCCACCGTTCGATGATCCACAAATTCCTTTACACATTCAAGGAACGGAAATACATGTCCAATTGCTGGCTGCCACTGCTAAACGAGTTGCAGGAAAGAATGTAGAAGGCTATGGCGACGACATTAGAGAGCCGTACGAAAACACCAAGACTTGAATGCAAACAAGACTTTCAGAAAAAATAATTTTTTTTTTTTGTATTTTACTACACTCAAATTGAAAAATTTTTTTGATAATAGGTTGATAGATACTTTATTATCTCTTAATTTGAATTTTTGTAGAAAAAAAAATAAAAAGGGAAAAAAATCAAAAAGTTGGTTTTATGTGTTATTTTGTTTTAGCAATATCGCATGAATTAATCAACCGAATTCGATAAATTTGGGCTTAAACTCTTCGTTTTGAATTGTAAATTGAATTAAATAATGGATTGAGCCAAAAAAATGGCCATGAAAGTAATATTCTTGGACAAAATCATGAAAAAATGGAAAAATGGTCCAAAATTTGGAAAAATGCCCGTAACTTTTGAACTTTTTTCCAACAAAAAGTAGGGGACTCGATTTTAACGATAGAAGTATGGTTCCTTCGGCAAATTTTCATGGAATAACCCATAGAATACGGAAATCATAGGGAAATTGGTGAATTTTTTCACTCCCTACAAATCGACCCGCCTTAATGAATATATAGATAAAGAAATATATTAAAACATAGATTTATGTATATAACTTTGGAATAGTTTTAAATATTTGAAATATTTTTCACAGAATTATATTTTAAGCTATATTTCAAAATGTTTTTCACATAAATTAGTTTTTAAGCTGTAACACATTGCAAAAAATATTTTAAGCAAATTAGTTTTCATCAAAAAATCATAGGGGTAGGTGGCCCATGATTTTTTTAATGATAGAAACTGTTTGTGTCAAAATAGAACAATTTTTGCAGGTAAATTATATGAAAGAATAAGGAAAATTAAAATTCAAAAACATTTAAATTCAAAAAATATATACAACAAAAGCAACTCTTGGCCTATTGTTTAGTACAAGTTGGATATTTTAGAGGTTTTTTGAAAACAATATAAAACATTGCATTGGTGAGGTAACGGTAAACCTTTTCTCAATTTCCCAATTTACTTAATTGAACTTTCAAACAAAGAAAATTGGATGAAAATCGATTTGAAAATGGCGGAAATGTTTGCTTGCTAAGTCAAAACATGAAATTTCAATCGTTTTTTTCTCATTCTGAAGCTTATGAGTTATACTGAGAAAATCTATAGTTTTGAGATATCGCAAGAATTTTAATGTCATAATAACAGGTTATTTTAAAACATACCTAATATCCGTACAAAATATTTCCGAAAAGAAAAGAAAATTACCGTTAATTTTATTAATCACCGACTGTCTATACAAAATGCATTGTTATGCATTGAGAAAGTCTATAGTTTTTGAGATATCGCCAAAAGTTTGATGTCATTCTAACGGTTTTTTTTTAAATTTAAGAAGAATTGTTGTTTGGCCGAAGCCCAATAACAACAATTAATAGCTGAAGAAGGCCGATTAACTGCAACAATTCAAGAAGAATATATTAAAATATATGTAAGAAATTACATTTTTGATTACAAATTCTAAAAATTTTTTACCCAAATTTTTTTATAACGCTGTAATGCAGGACTTTTTCAAAAGTAAAAAAAAAGAAAGCCAGGCAAATTTATGTCATCATAACAATTACCGTTTAAATAAGTTATATAAATTAAATAAAGTAATTTCTTAAAATAGATACCATTTTTTCATAATTAAACAAAACGAACACAATAATTTTTATATTATGAATTTGTTTTAATACTTTCTAAATACTTTCATTTTAAGATTTAAAATTTTTACATGGTATTTAATATTTTTATCGCAGGCGAAGCAGCGGGTATTTTCTAGTATTATATACAGGGTTGCCAATATTCGAAGCGCACATTTTATTTTTAAATAAATCAAAGAAACCACAATTTTTTGTCTGTTCGTCATGAATATCATTTAATTGGGTTCAACTAGATTTGCTTACATTATTTCTTGAATATGATATCTCGTAAATGGTCGCCATTGGCCTCTACGACATATTGTGCCCGTTTTGCAGCATTTTCCATGGTTTTCTTCAACATTTCGATGGGAATGGCGGTTATTTCTTGACGGATGTTAGTTTTCAGCTCTTCTAGGGTCTTTGGCTATTTGACGTAAACCTTTGATTTCAAATAACCCCACAAAAAGAAGTCTGGAGGCGTTAAATCTGGTGATCTTGGCGGCCAATCGAAATCACCATTTTTTGACATCAAACGGCCAGGGAACAATTGCTTCAAAAAATCTATTGTAGTGCGGCTTGTGTGTGGTGGCGCGCCGTCTTGTTGAAACCAGTAGTGCCTGATACGCTTTCGACGAACGATTGGCATGAAAAAATTGTTTATCATATCGCGATAACGCTCCTGATTGACAGTAACTCTGTGGCCATTATCATCTTCGAAAAAGAACGGCCCAATGAGCATTTTAGCACAAACGCTGCACCAAACAGTGACTTTTGCATCGTGAAGAGGTACCTCTTGAATCTCTTGTGGATTTTCAGTGGCATAAATACGGCAATTTTGTTTGTTTACCGTTCCGTTCAACTGAAAATGAGCTTCATCGCTCATGATAATTTCGCACGTTGAGTTTTCACTATTGACTTGTTTTGTTGAATGTAAATTTCAACAATTTTAGAGCGTTCGCGTGGCGTGTACTGTTCCATTGTAAACATTTGCTTGGAATGACGCTTCAAACGCGGTATGTCATTAGTGGATTTGGCATCACTGCGGAAAGTTACAGTGTTGCCAGATGGGCGCTTCAAATATTGGCAACCCTGTATTTGTGTTTTAATATTTTTATTTAAATTTTTCAAAATGTAGGTAACCCTGAAATTTCAAATATGTTGGTAACCCTTAGTTGAACCAATCAAATTTAAAAATCATCAAGAATTTAAATAAATTTTGCTTTGAACAAATTTTACACTCTTCGAGTGATAGCTTTAACAGTATAACTTTCGGATGAATTAATTTTGTAGCACCTTAAGTACATAGTCCAGAAAAAATCTATATAAAATTATACATCTCTGGCAAAACGTATTTATTTTAGGGAAATATATCTAAAAAAAACAGAGTAAAATTTGATAAACTATGTTGGTCACTTTGTTGTGCTTGTTGTCCGATTGAAAGGAAAATTCCACTTGGCGTCGATTATCCACGGAAAGTTCTCTAAGTTTTTTCTGCGTTCTTCCAGGTTTATAGATTAACAATTTTTTGTTTTTGTACTGAATTGTTAATTTTTGTTCACAAGTTTAAGTTGATTTGTTAAAATTATATTTTTAACAAAACTTTTGTTTATTTTTAAAATCCGTCGCCGACTGCGCCAGTTTAGTTTTTTTTATTAACTTTATTCTTTCAACATTTGCTTAAGACTAACTTTACAATTGTAAACTTACTTTACTAGCTGCTTAATGATTGAAGAGCTTTGCTGATCTTGCAAATTTGCAATATCCAACAAAAGCTTTTTTAAAAAAGAATGGAAAGGGAGCAAATTTGTTGGAATGATTTCCAACACGCGTATTGAAATGTAATACTTCGTAAACAAAATTTCGTTTATCAAGCGTTGCTTGCGGACGGAAGTTTGTTTTTTACATTATTTGTGGATGACATAACTTATATATATATATATATATATATTAGGGCGGGTCAAATTTTGGCTCAGCGAAATTCGTAAAATACATGTAATTTCAAGACTTTTTTTCCACTACAGCATATACAAATTCTGAAAAAAAGCTGTGCGGACTTTCGTAAATAGATTCATATACATACATTAATACATTCATATTTTATAATTGAGAACAAAATCTATTTACGAAAGTCCGCACAGCTTTTTTTCAGAATTTGTATATGCTGTAGTGGAGAAAAAGTCTTGAAATTACATGTATTTTACGAATTTCGCTGAGCCAGACCTCCAAAAAATTCGTCCATACAAATTGACCCGCCCTAATATAAATATATATACATATATATATATAGAAAAAGTCTTGAAATTACATGTATTTTACGAATTTCGCTGAGCCAGACCTCCAAAAAATTCGTCCATACAAATTGACCCGCCCTAATATATATATATATACATTAGGGCGGGTCAATTTGTATGGACGAATTTTTTGGAGGTCTGGCTCAGCGAAATTCGTAAAATACATGTAATTTCAAGACTTTTTCTCCACTACAGCATATACAAATTCTGAAAAAAAGCTGTGCGGACTTTCGTAAATAGATTTTTTTCTCAATTATAAAATATGAATGTATGAAATTTGAAAGAAGTGTATAAAATGTGTATAAAAAAGATTATTTGTGCTGTCATTTCTAAGGTAAATTTGGGCGCTGAATCTGAATCTGGCATTAAAAATACATTAAATCCAACTATCAATAGAAAAAATCGTGATTTTTTATCAAAATATCGCGATTTTTGGTCAAAAAATAAAAAAAATGTTGGAAAATTGTCTTTATTTCAAATGTAAGCTCATTTTCAAGGCTTGATTAAATATTAAACACGTTTTATTTTGATTTATGGCAGGAAATTCGTTTAGTTAAATTATATTTAACACGCTTGTGTAAATTCTTTTGTCTTAATTACTTATCATAAACTTTTTCCTTTAAATTCTAAAATCCAAATTATTTTATCTTTAATTTTCTTGGTAAACACATTTAAATTTATCCTTTGTATTCAAAATTATTTTTTTTATGTTTTATTTTTAATATTACATTTCAGAATACAAGCTATATCATGGAAACCTCACCGTCATCATCACAACCCGAGCTGGACCGTAAAATAACTTCAATATTGCAGCATGATAAAACTTTATTTGGTGAAGCGAAAGAATTGAACGTTGAACGTCTACCGACGTATGGCGATATTTTGTTACATTATTTTTTCATGCAAGAGCACTATTTCGAAGACAACCCACACATTTCATTCCAATCAATTACTCGTCATGTGGCGGATAAAATTGTTGAAATTTGGAATAATCTTCCAACGCCAATTATTCAGAGAAAATCCATTTGCAACAAATTAGACCGATTCATGGCTCAATATAGAGAAGCATCAAAAAACAAATCCAAATCACCCGATGTTCTTGTTGATTTTCGTGGTTTGCTAGGAAATTTGTTTTGGGTTTCAACATGTAATTGCAATTTATTAACAACGGATTGCAGATGTCAAAATACACCACTACCACTATTCATGAAAACATTTTTTGTGGACCAGATGACAGATAGAAATGTCACTATTACTGAATTTCTTCAAACGCTACCACAACCAAGTTTAACAACAGTAACAACTACAGAAGTGACTAGATCAGAGGTGGTTTGGCAACCTGAATTATCAATGGGTGCAAGTAGTATGGATTTTGAATTTGAAGAAGGAGTGGCAGCTCCAGGTGCTGTTCGAGGGCCGTATATGCAAAACGTAACCTTATCAAACTTTGCTATGGAATGCGATAGATACGGTATATCAAATAGAGCTGCGGCTGCACTCGCATCTGCACTTTTGAAAGATTTAAGCGTAAAAGATAAAAATGATCAAACGTTAATTATCGATAAAAATAAAGTTCAAAGAGAACGCAATCGTTGTAGGAATGAGGTCTTGAAAAAACTATTAGACACTTCCACGTTATTGGCATTTGCTTTCGATGGCAGAACAGACGAAACATTAGTTACCGAATTTATCAACAATAAAATTCATACACGCAAAATTAAAGAACCGCATATAGTTGTTGTAAGAGAGCCAGATTCCAGATTTTTGGGCCATATTATTGTGGAAGAAGAAACCGCAGAAGCAAAAACGCATAAACTTATTGAATTTTTTGATAAAAACGGCTTGTCATTAGATAATTTGGTAGCTATCTGTTCTGACGGTGAACCTGTTAACACTGGAATTAGAAGTGGTATAATAAGACTTTTCGAACAACATTTACAAAGGCCATTACATTGGAGTGTATGTTTGCTGCATTTCAATGAGTTACCGTTTCGTCATTTATACAATACACTAGAAAAAAGTTTCACGAAAGGGCCAACTACGTCAACAGGACGATTAGCAGCGGTTTTAGGCATTTGCGATACGATACAAGTAAAATACGATTATTTTGAGTAAATAAATTATATAATTTAACGAATTAAAAAAAAATTCTGCTTTTCGGGTTGTCAATAATTTTGAGATAATTTCACTCCAAAATATGCCACCATCATCACCAGATTTTGATGAACGTTCTTTCTCAACAGATGCAAGAAATCTTCTCAAATTAGCAAACGCGATTTCAACTCGCTCAGTATCAATTGATCTAGCAAACATCAAGTTGGGACCAATACATCATGCTAGGTGGTTAACAAAAGCTGCTCGAATTTTACGTACGTACATAACTACGGACAAACCGTCAAAAAACTTGCGAATTTTGGCCACATACGTGATGAAAGTGTACATTCCAATGTACTTCAACGTTAAATATTACAATTCAATGGCATACGGGAGTGTTTTGTTCTTCAAATTTATACAATGGACGAATTATCTGCCACCGAATTTACTTTCCGTTGTTCATAGTGTAATGTCAGCCAATTGCTACTTTGCTAGCTCTGAAAATGTTTTGCTAGCAATGGTTTATCACAATGTGAAACCTATACGTCAAATGGCAATCGACAAAATAAAACATATCCGAAGTGATCTCGATCGGACAACATTGAGAGAATACAAAAAACCGAAAATCAATTTTGACTGCACCCACTTTTCCAACATGATAGATTTGAATGATGATGATATTCTACACGAGCCGCCATACACAAGAGACATTCCATTGCAACATTTGACTGAAGATTATTATGATTCTGATGAGGTTATGATTAACGTCGAAATACCATGCCACATTCAAAGCACCGAACGAAATGTCCAAGAGATAACTAGAGCATCCAAACACGTTACTGAAAAACACAAAAGTGGTTTTATTGCGACATCGATGGAATCGAGAGAAAAAAGGCCCAAAACTGAGAGCAAACGAGACTTGGAGTACTAGAATTGGTACTAAATAGTACTAAATAGTAAACGAGAATTGGAGTAATTTAAATGGGAGATTTGAATTCAGCGCCAAATTTTCCAACATTTTTTTTATTTTTTGACCAAAAATCACGATATTTTGATAAAAAATCACGATTTTTTCTATTGATAGTTGGATTTAATGTATTTTTAATGCCAGATTCAGATTCAGCGCCCAAATTTACCTTAGAAATGACAGCACAAATAATCTTTTTTATACACATTTTATACACTTCTTTCAAATTTCATGCATTCATATTTTATAATTGAGAAAAAAATCTATTTACGAAAGTCCGCACAGCTTTTTTTCAGAATTTGTATATGCTGTAGTGGAGAAAAAGTCTTGAAATTACATGTATTTTACGAATTTCGCTGAGCCAGACCACCGAAAAAATTTGACCCGCCCTAATATACATATATAGCGCTTATATTTAATTTCTAAAATATAAAGTCTTTAAATATCTTTCACAGTGAAAAGTTTAAATAAAAGAAATTATGATGAAAGCAAGTTTAAAAAATGTTTTCCAAAATCTCGATATTAAATACTTACCTTTAAAGGATATGGAAGTAAACGCTCCGTATGAAGTCAACAGGATAGAGAGAGCAGATACAAAGTATGGTGAAAGCATTAAATGTTTTGTAAATAAAGAATATTACATTTATTTACGAAAATGATATCTGAATATAACTTAGAAACAGATGGATTATTTAAATGAAAAATTACATATTCTAATGGTGCATTTTCCTTAATCATTAAGAAGAAGAAAAATTAGGAAAATGAAAATATGTTCTACAAATTGTATGAAGAAGAAGAAGAAGAAGAAGAGGAGGAGGAATGCGTTTGAAAAAAACGTATTTTAAAGAATCAATTTTTTAAAAGAACTTTGTTAATAACATACAAATTAATAATAATCAATAAAAATTTTATTATAAAAAAATATTTTTCTTTTTTATTACATTATATTAATTATACATATATAGATATATCATAGTGTGGTATTGAACTTCATCTTTAGTAATCCAAGAATTATGATGATTTGAAAATCCCAACCATTTAACGTAAGCTTGCTTGGTTTTAATAACCTTTTCAATCAAGTATGTATTTGAAAAATGTGTCTTCATTACTTCATATTCATAGAATCCATCAATGATCGGGATTCCTTGATAGTCTTCTAATAAATAAGTTATAGGGTTTGTGTTCTGAATTTTAAAAATTTCAGTTTTTACCATATTTAAAAACTTTAGGATGATTATATGCTTGTTTTAGTATAGAACGTTCATTTTCTTTGTTGGCATACTTTGGCATCATTCCAATGGTTCTATGTTTTTTACTATTATATTCATTAACTAAATTCTTGTATATATTTATCCATTGATAATTTCCTAGTAAACTAAACTTTTTTCACATCATTCCCTTTAAAGTTCTATTAAATCGTTCCACAATTGATGCTTTCATGATGCTATATGTAGAATAGTGTTTGATATTATGTTTTTTCATCAGGTTTTGAAATATTTTATTATAAAACTCTTTTCCGTTATCGGTTTGCAAGTTCTTTGGCATTCTTTTTTGTAAAAAAATTGATTTCATAGCATTAGTAATATCTGCACAACCTTTTGATTTTACAGGAACAGCCCAGACAACTTTGAAAATGTATCTATTACTGTTAAAATGAACCGATAACCGTTTTTATATTTTGAATAAACACCTATTTCAACAAGATCTGCTTACCAAAGATCGTCTATTCCCTTGGTTACTACTCTTCGTCGAATAAAATTTCTGCGCGCTTGCTTACGTAGCTCTTGAACTACCTCTTGTCGCTCCATCTCTAACGTCTACCTTAGATAACATTCATGTAAGTGCTGTGTTGATATAGGATTAAAAGCAATATTATTTATATTTCTATGGTTAAATGCTTCGTAGTGAGTCCCGTTCTTGTAACAATCGTCTCATTAACCCTCTAGTGCCCAAGACCGCCTCTAGACGGGCAAAATTCAAAACTGCCTTATTCGCTTTCCGCATTCCTTTTTGTCTTCGTTTTGCATTTTTCTACTTCGGGGAAGTTCAAAAATTAATTTCGTTGTGTTTGCAATACTTGGCGAAATTTTTGTGACTCTCAACTTCGATTGCAGCGAATTCACCTCAAGCACAGAAAAGCAAACGCAAAGCGCCTGCTAAGCATGATATTGATCATGCTGAAGAAAGTAGAATAACCGAATTTGTAGGATCTGTTTTTGATATAGATCCAAAATCACCGATTTTTAAAAAGATATTGTGGCGCCAAAATAACTTAGTTTTGGATAAATCTGCGATTTCCTTTACGGAGATTGACCTCAGAGATCTCAAAAAGCTTGATACGCCATTCAAGTGTTTTGAATACTTTTTGAATGATACTATCATGCAGCATATTACTCAGCAAACAAATTTGTATGCTGCCCAAAAAGATGTCAATACTTCGTTTTAAACGACCAATTTAGAAATTCGACAATTTATTGGTATTTTATTTTTTATGTCAGTTTTTCGCTACCCAAATGTTCGTTCATATTGGGGTGAGTATGCGTTTGGAACAGTTCAGATCACACTGTCAAAAAATCGCTTTGAACACATTCGAATCAATTTGCATTTCAATGACAATAGTACGTTGCCCTCAAAGGATTCTGCCGACCACGATCCTTTATACAAAATACGACCAATCGTGAATCACTTCAATGAGAAGTTTCAGTCAGTTCCGATTACCCAACGCTTATCTGTGAATGAATAAATGTGTGCAACGAAGATAAAGACCTTCCTTCGACAATATTTACCATACAAACCACACAAATGGGGAGTGAAGTTCTTCAATTTGTGTGACTCCTTCGGCTTTTGCTATAATTTTGAGATATTGTAATGTTTTTGTTTAACTTTTTGTATTTTAAAGAAAAGGACCTGCCTCGAGTTTTTGCCGGCGCTTAGAAACGCCACTGGCTCTAAGTAAATTATATTTTCTTTTTTTTATTCTCAGCCGGCATAAAAATGCACTTAGGCTTGAAATAATATTTTTATTCAGCCGGCATAAAAATGCACTTAGGCTTTAAATAAAAAGATGAAGCTGATTTGAAGCTTGCAGAATTAATGATCTTTATTTTCAATTTTCGATGCTTATAAAGCCAAACAACGGTATTTTCTTAAAATCTAAAAAGTGCATAAATTTTAACATAACAAGTGCGTGAGTGAATAATAAATATAAACTTAATGTGTAAGTGCGTAATACAAAATAAATATAACAAGATATATAAACATTAAAAATGCGCGAGTGAAATACATAGAACATTAGCTTAGTGCGAAAGTGCGTCATGTAAATCAAATATATAACCACGGGTCATTGTGCGTGGTGAATATAAACATACATAAATACAGTGCAACCAAATAGTTTGTGTACGTTTGGTTGCTTAAACTTGGTGCGCACTACACCCCCATCCTTAAGATAAAAATTATTTGAAAAAAGAAAAATAATTTTTAAAATTATACAATTCAAACTTTCTTATTATAATCCAATATATTATTTAATCTTAAAATATAGTACTTGTTTCATGCATTTGAAATATTCTTATTAACTATAACAGATTATATTTTATATTTTATTACAAAAATGGTTTCAAAATAGATGTATGATATATGTTATTAAAAATTATACAAATTCAATTTGTTTATGAAATTTATACAATGCAATTGTTTTAATTAATAAATTTTTACTTTAATTGAAAAATTTGAATTAAATCCATCTTTTTAGTAAATTATTATGGTATTCTTTGATTTTACCATCTACATCAACTTTAGAATTTACTCCATTTTTATCAACTATAATATATGGACCATGATATGGTGGTTGGTTTTTCTTTCTATTTATTTTCTTTATCATTACTTTTTCACCAATTTTTATATTTGATGGTGCAGAAGTGACATTATTTTGAATTTGTTTAATCTTTGCTATATTTATCAATTCTTTCGTTTTTTCTAATGAGTATTTTAATCTTACTCTCAATTCTTGCGCATAATTATCTGTGTTGTAACATTTTGAATTATCTACGTTATCATTTGGTAGGTTTGCTAATTCAAAAGGAGTGTAATTAGTGTCAACATGAGGTGTTGTATTGTAAGCAAATGTGAAGTATGGGATCCAATGGTCCCATTCATCATCTTTGCAAAAATTTAATAAAAATTCGTTCAATACTCTGTGGTTTCTTTCTATTGAACCTAAAGTCTCATGATGATAAGGCGTGCTAAATATTTGTTTAATGTTAAGCTGTTTGCAGATTTCCGACATCAATTCATTGGTAAATTCTGTACCCCTATCTGACTTAAGAACTTTAAAATGACCATAGATTAAAATAACATTTTCTATTAAGGATTTGGCTACAGTCTTTGCGTCTTTGGTCTCCATTGGACAAGCAATGACATATTTCGTTAACTCACATTGCATAGTTAATATATAACGTAAATTATTTGATAATCGCAAAGGCCCTACAGTATCTATTGATATTGTTTCAAAACTAGTTCCTGGTGTGTCTGTCAAAGTTAATTCCTCTTTTGTATGTCTGGTTTGTTTGTTGATTTTGCATTGTTCGCAATTTAATATATATTTCTTTATAATTTTGTTCATGTTTTTCCAAATGTATTTTTGTTTCATTTTTAAATTGGTTTTTCTAATGCCCATGTGTCCTCCATGAGCCGAATTATGATATTCTTCAATTAATTTATTTTGTATATCTTTATCAATTATTCTTGTAGGTTCATTGTATATTAAAATTTTTAAATTTTCATTATTTTTTCTTTGTAAATTATTAAATATCTCTTTAAATTTATCCATTCTCATGGTTTCAAATATTTTATCATTTTTACTTAACGCGAGCTCGTTTATATTTAACCTTTGCATTTTTGAAGACAGTTTCTCCAAAGTCAGCTGTGTGATCGATGGATTATCGCTGCATCTTGCAATAACTTCTCTATTATTTATATATATTTGGGTTCCCTTGTAATTTCTATCTATTACGAATTTTAATTGTATCATTTTGTTTATATCTGATTTGGATGTGCATTCCCAAGCAAAAAGTTGATCAGACTTCTTGTTAGTAATGTCACTTGTTTTGTCTGAATTAGTGTTTTGTGTATGTTTATTTCTAACCATACTTCGTGTTATAGCCAGTATTTTCCTATCATCCGTTTCTGTCGGAATCATAGCCTGCAATGAATCGCTGTTTAGTACTATACGAGATAATGCGTCAGCATTAGTATTCATGCTGCCTTTCTTGTATATAATTTCAAAATTGTAATCGCATAAGTCTAATCTAATACGTGTCATCTTAGATGACGGGTTTCTATGGGAAAACAGAGACACTAAAGGTCTGTGATCTGTTACTACTAAAAATTTGCGACCGTAGAGGTATGGTCTGAAAAAATTTATGGCCCAATGTATGGCCAATAACTCTTTTTCTATTATCGGTTTGTTTAAATCGTGTTTGTTTAGAGACTTGCTCGCGTATGATATTGGTAGATCTAAACCAATATCACCTTGTGACAAAACAGCACCTAACGCATAATTTGAGGCGTCTGTTGTCAGTACAAATTGTTTTTCAAAATTTGGGTATTGTAGTATCGGTGGGTTTAATAATTTTGTTTTTAACGTTTCAAAAGCATTTTGACAATCTTCAGTCCAATTAAATTTAACATCTTTTTTTAGTAGTGAGTTCAAAACTTTAGCTATTTCTGCAAATTTGGGTATGAACCTCCTATAATAATTGCAGAAAGCAACAAATCTTCTGACTTCATCTGTGTCTTTTGGTACAGGGTAATTTTTAATGATTTTATTTTTTGCTGGGTCAGTTTTAATGCCCTTAGCAGTTATGAGGTGTCCTAGATAAACAACCTCTGGTTTCAAAAATGAGCACTTGTGTGCATTTAGTTTTAAATTAAATTTCCTCATCCTTTCAAAAACTTTTGCTAAATTTTCATTGTGATGCCCTAAACTGCATCCAAACACAATAATATCGTCTACGTATAGAAATGCTTCAGCATCTAAACCACTCAATGCTATTGTTAGCATGCGCTGAAAGCTGTTGGACGATATTTTTAGTCCAAAAGGTAGGCGTTTAAATTGGTAATGTCCGTTATTTGTTGAAAAGGCAGTTAATTGTCGTGAGTCTTCGTGTAATCGTATTTGGTGGAAGGAGCTAGTCATGTCCAACGTCGAAAAGTATTTAGCTCTTCCTAATTTGTCAAGTACGTCTTCTATTTTTGTAAGGGGAAACTTGTCGTTAACTATTTTTTCGTTTAGTTTCCTGAAATCGACCACTAATCTCCATTTTTTTTCATCATTATTTGATTTTTTTGGAACAACTAATAGTGGCGAATTGTAAGGGCTAACTGAGTGTTCAATAATGTTGTCTTTTAAAAGTTTGTCTACTTGTTCGTTGATCTCTGTCATTTGTGTCTGTGGGAGTCTGTAGTTCTTTATGTATACCGCTGTTGAATCAGTAGTATGAATTTCTTGCGTGTAAAAATTGTTCACGGTCAATGGTTCTCCGGGGAGGTGGAATATATCTTGGAATTGTTTTAAAATGTCAATAATTGATTTTTCTGCCTCCGGTTCGTTGCATCCTATGTCTAATGTTTTTAAAAGTTCTTGTAATCTATGTGCATTAAATTTATTAGTTTCTTTGCTTGTAAATATGTTGTAGTTTTTTAATGGTTTTGTTTCTATGTTTATATCCTCTAAATTTATTTCTTCTTCTGTCGTGTTTAAAACTTTCACGTGTGCTACGCCATTTGCAGGTATTATGCTATTTGCAATGAAGACTCCATTATTTATTTCTTTGTTAAGGATTAAACTATCTTCATTAACCCTAATATTTATGGGGATCACTGCTTCTGATCGAGCAGGTACTGTAAAGTTTTTATAATTTAAAATTATTGGTAAAGTTAGTTCTTTTTCATTTATTAAAAATGTTACCGTGTAAGTTTCAAAATCTATTTTAGACATGTACTTTCTCAACATGTCACGCCCTATTATGCCATCTGTTAATATTGGAAATTCATTTTCTACTATGTGGAAATTGTGTGTTATTTCCTCCGTTTCAATTAAAAAATTTAAATATGATGTGCCTATGCACTCTATACTTTCATTTGTTATACCAGTTATTGTTGAAATATTTCTTGTTTCTATTTTATTCACGCTTCTTTTCTTGCAGATAGAAATATCTGCTCCCGTGTCTATTAGGAATTTCAGATTCTCATTAGTATTTTTGCACTTTAATATAATAAAATTGGTTAAATTTTTAGTAAGTTGTAGGATCAGTTTTGGCCTCTGTGGGTAACAATTCCTGCTACCCGGCCATATCCGTTTCCCTGCGCATTGTTGCTGTTTCTAAAATTTGTATTTCTATTGAAATTATTATTTCTGTTATTATTGTTTATAAAATTATGATTATTATTTACGTTTTCACGGTGAAAATTATTGTTATTTTGAAAATTGTTGCTTCTGTAATTGTTATTATTTCTGTAATTGTTATTTTGATTGTTGTTTTGAAAATTATTATTGTTTCTGTAATTATTATTTGAAAAATTTTGATTTCTGTTTTGAAATGTATTATTTCTATAATTGTTATTATCTCTGTTGGAAAAATTTTGATTATTGTAATTTCTGAAGTTTTGATTAAATCTATTATTTTGCTCATTATAATTTCTTGAATTATTTCTATTCTGTATATGTAAAATATTGTTTCTATCTGTTGAAAGATTTTGCTCAATATTCAAGCATCTTTCAGTTGCTTCATTAAAAGATTTTGGCGGATTCGCCTGTAAAATAGTTTTATATTCTGTCCTGACACCTTTTGAAAAAATATTAAGTGCCATACTTTCGTTGACCTTATATATTGCATCTTTTGTCTCTTGACTGGGTTTCTCTAAGCTTTGTAGCTCTAAATTGCTTAATTGCTCTGATAATTCTGTTATTTTTTCTCTATATTCGGAAATTGTTAGATTATTCTGTGATATAGAACTAAATTCATTTAGCATTTGCTGTACTGTTTTTGGATTGGGATAAGATTTCACCAATAAAGATTTTAATTCAATTAATGTCGAAGGTCTGTTCAAACGTCCAAGTATACTTCTCACTTGGGTTGTTAATTTAAAATTGTATACGTACTTAATAAAAATGGCCTTATCTTCATCTTTTATTAAATCATAAAGCAATTCTGCTTTCACTATAAAATCATCTAATTCTTCATAAACTCCTTTAAAAACTGGTAGGTTTTTACCTACTACATTTATGTCAAAGTTTGACATTTTTGGCAAATTAGTTTCTTCCTCCCAAACCGATGATAAATCTAAATTTATTTTATCTTCTTTTCGTGTTTTTAAATTTTTTATGAATTCATGTAATGCATAATAAATTTTATTAAATTCTAATATAAAATGTTTGCAATCTTCTAAAGTTTCATATTTGACTATTTCGTTTTTCAAATTTTAAATTTTTTGCAATTTAGCTTTTTTTATATTCTTCAGTATAAGTTCGATTTTTACTTTTTCTTAAATTTTTCTTTAATTTTTCAAGAAATATTATGTTTTCTTTAATTATGTCCATAAATTTATGTTATGACATCAAAACATTAAAATATTTAATTTTTTATTTCACTTGAATCACCCTGTGATTTCATAGTGCCAATAAATCATGCATGCCAACATTTAAACATGTGTCTGCAATGATTGATTGCGAATAAGAGTACAAAGAAAAAGTAAAACTGACGTTTCAGTTTTATGAATGAAGAATATAATGGCGGTCGTGAGTAGTTTTCGCGTAGTGAAAAAAAATTTTTTTTATAAGTGTCGGTCGCGACTTGCGTAATATAAAAAAAAGGTAATTTTAACAAAATATAAAAAGAACACATTATAATCCGTGCGCGTAATTTTCGTATAGCATATATTCGCTAAATGTATGCATATAATTCAATTTTAAGTGTAGTGTTTCGAGCAACAAAGCAACAAAAAAAAATATATAGAAAGAAACAAATGTTGTTGTTGTTGTTGGCAAAAATTTTTGTTTTGCTAAAAAAGTGTTTGTGTGTGAGTGCAAGAGAAAAAAAAATTTGTAATAATAAGCGCAACAAGTTGTTATTGAAGTGAAAAGATGCAAGTTTCCTGTGTTATTTTGTGTACAAAAATTTAATAATAAATTTAAAAAAATATGGATTTACTTCATTGTGTTTTTGTTAATTAACATTAATAATATTCAGAACAATAAATCGAAAAAATTTCAGAAAGTGTCATTAGATTCTCAGTGTTTTGCCGTCGGCATTTTACTTTTTATTATTTTCTTCATTTATGTATTGGAAAAAATTTCTTTGTAATAATAATAAATATAATAATTCATATCAATAAAGTTAAATTAAAAATTCTCATTTTTGTTGTTTTTAGTTTAAACAATTTATTGGAGACAAGTATTTTTCTTTAGTCTCTGTTGCCCTCGTAGTGGCTCTTTAGTTGGAACTCCAGTTCATCGATGTTTTCCATAGTCCTGGCTGCTTTAATCTGCATATCCATGGTACATATGGTTACGCGTCGATCGTAACAATCAGGTACGTGCTCAGGCACATTCTGTTTTGCCGTCGGCAAACTCTTATTGCCGTGAGTTGGCAGGATCGCCATGTAATGTTTTTGTTTAACTTTTTGTATTTTAAAGAAAAGGACCTGCCTCGAGTTTTTGCCGGCGCTTAGAAACGCCACTGGCTCTAAGTAAATTATATTTTCTTTTTTTTATTCTCAGCCGGCATAAAAATGCACTTAGGCTTGAAATAATATTTTTATTCAGCCGGCATAAAAATGCACTTAGGCTTTAAATAAAAAGATGAAGCTGATTTGAAGCTTGCAGAATTAATGATCTTTATTTTCAATTTTCGATGCTTATAAAGCCAAACAACGGTATTTTCTTAAAATCTAAAAAGTGCATAAATTTTAACATAACAAGTGCGTGAGTGAATAATAAATATAAACTTAATGTGTAAGTGCGTAATACAAAATAAATATAACAAGATATATAAACATTAAAAATGCGCGAGTGAAATACATAGAACATTAGCTTAGTGCGAAAGTGCGTCATGTAAATCAAATATATAACCACGGGTCATTGTGCGTGGTGAATATAAACATACATAAATACAGTGCAACCAAATAGTTTGTGTACGTTTGGTTGCTTAAACTTGGTGCGCACTACAATATATTGAGGCGCAGGAGACAACGTTGTGCAAACTGGCTCACCAGATCTTGGTGCGTCAGCAAATGTAGTCGTTCGATTGTCACGCAATGTTCCGGATTTCAATAACCACATTATCTACTTCGACAATTATTATACATCTTTTCCCCTTCTTGTATATCTCAAATACCGGGGAATCTTTTTTTTGGGAACTATTCGCTCGAATCGCATTCCAAATTGTAAGCTGCCAACTGACAGCGACCTCAAGAAACAAGTGCGTGGATATTCTACTGAATTTTGTGGATCTGCATCAGGAGTCGATATGTCTTTGACGGTTTGGAAGGACAATAAGGCAGTGCGACTTGCTTCGACTTACGCGGGCACAAAGCCTTTCCTGAATGAAACGAATTCAAAAGGTCAGGTTTCACGTTTTGTTTGCTCAGAAAAAAAGTACGTTGACATAGATTGCCCCAATGAAATCCACGAATATAACAGCAACATGGGTGGGGTCGACTTAATGGATAGATTTATTGGTCGATATAAAATTCTAGTAAAGAGCAACAAATACACAAATCGACTATTTACACATATACTTGATTTAGCCATGGTAAACGCTTACATTTTGTTCCACCGAATCAACAAGCCCGACGCTAATAATGCAAAATGCCAACTGCCAAACTTCCGATCAGAGGTCGCATACGTGCTTTGCTTGCTACAAACTCCTTCTCTGTCAAAAGGACCAGGTCGCCCGTACCTTTCCCAGCAAAAAGACTGTTTCTACGATTTTCATCATAAATAAGAAAACATCCTTTTTGTACACAAATATTTTGTATTTTTGTAAAGTTAAGTTACATTTTTTATGGATACGTGAGTTGTATTTTTTTTGGAATTGTTATTTCTTTTGTTTTTTGAGCCTTTCTTTATTTCTTTTATAATAAAACGTGTAAACAACAAAATTTTGTTACTGAAATTTTTTTTGGTCTACTTTCCCAAAGCCGCCTCTAGGCGATCCAAGGTTTTGGTCCTATAAAACCCCATTCGTACTAAAGTAAAATTTTTTCCAGTGCAAATGCATAAATTTTAAAATTAAATAATGATCTTATTTCTTCAAGTGGTTGATTAAGATTACTTTGTAAAATACTTTGATCTTGTATTAATTAACTTGTTTTTAAAATTTAAAGTTTTTCTGTAAGGGATACGTTTTGTTTCTTTATTTCTTCAAAATTAATATTGGTGAGATGGTTCTGATATCTTTCAGAGCTACAAATATAATGACCAAACTTATCGGTAGGCATTTTATGAATATTGATTGCTTGATGTTTTATAGACTTTTTATACAATAATCTTTGCTTCTCTCAGTTCCTCTATACTTGAGACTATTTCATTTTTATGATTTGAGTGGCCAGCTGCTGTAGATGAAATCAATAAACGTAATCTATCAACAAATTCATTAGGATCATCCCAACAAACATCATTGAGCTTTTTTTTATTAAACTTCATTAAACCTTTTCCTTTATGCATTCTTTGTTCTTTAAATAGTTTTCTTATAATAGTAGTATATATTTCCGAACGATTTCCTTTAATTTGACCATTAATGCTGTTATTTCTTCTATGAGCATTAGTCATCTCCAATATTTGTTTATAAGCACTTAAATCTGCTGTATTAAAACTGTCTGGTTTCCTATAAACTAATAGTTCATATAAACCTGATGTGAAGGGCCATTTTGTATTACCTACAGTAATATTGGTTGAATTAAAAGTGATGGGTTCATTACCCATTCTCCATATATAATTTTTATCCTTATGAGGACCAAAGGTTTTATCTAATTTATTTAAACTAACTTTTTATAAAACATATTGAATAGTTTGGTTGGAATGTATTGCAATGGTGTTATCAACATCATCATTATCGTCATCATCATTAGTATCGTAATGATCATCATCATATCATCATCAAATGATTTAAAAGCGGATATCAAAGCTTGGAGAAAATGCTTAATAATCAGGCTTGCTCTTTTTAAATGGTGTGCTGGTAGTAACTTTATTATCCTTAAAATTGTTATCTGAATATTTTTAATTTTTGATCTTTTATTATTATTATTATGAGTCGATTAAAATATTTTTTTATGGATTTGTTATTGGTTTGAATGTCTTTTCTAATAGCTCATCATTTGCAACTTCTCCGAGCTGAAGACTTTTATATTTCTTTTTCAAAATATTTCGTGTTTAAATAAGATTTTTAACTAGATTTTCATCCATATTGATAGGCTGAAAAAGAAAACAGTATAAGTAAATCTGTTTATTAGTTAACTGTTTAGCAGATAGTTGTTAGCTGTTTTTATAGAACAGATCAGTTTAGTAGCATACAATGTACTGATTTTACAATATGTATACTATTCTTTTATAAACGTATAAATAAGTCAAATCCTTTTCTGCAGCATCCAATATTCATAGGATCATCCTAACTAATAAATAAAAAAGCATATTTTTCTTTCCAACATTTTGAACATAACTTTTTAAATGTCTTAAAAGTCATATCAGAATCAACATGATCATTATAAATGTGTTTAATATTCATTTCATCTTGTTTAAATATTATAATTAAATCTGCATTGTCACGAATCAGGTGTTTTGGAATACGTGCGTAGGATTGACATAAGTAAAAACTATCAACATCTTTGTGACATCCTATAAGTAAGATCGGACATGGTTTTGTTTCTCACAAGCTACATCATCGAATATAAATATTGAGTTCGGCTGCACTTCATCTGGAGATATGACGTCATCATTATTAGAAAATAATGAAAAATTTATATCCTTAATGGGTTTAATTAACCGCTTCAAGTACTTATGATTTGACTGCTCTGCTGACTTTAAGTATAAGTAAATATTTTTAAACTTCAGTCCAATTGGACTTTCAATCAGACTTATCATCACATTTGTTTTTCCATAATTTGAAGGTCCAACAATAAGAGCTCGAATAGTGTTCGGTTGTAATGAACTATGTCGTATTCTCTTTGATGAATTTATCTTTGAATCAATATTCTTTACGTTAATTGATGAATGTTGTTTAATTAATCGCATTATGAAAACTAATAAACAATATCATATATAAACAAACCATTTTATTGGTTTTCAATCACTTTACTTTCGTCATCTAATAAGAAAACTATAAAAACTTATGACAATCATTTATGAAAAGATAAACAGTTATCATCCATACTTCAAAGGGAAAGATATTCTAAACAAAATCATCGATAAACTTTCCATTGAACTTCATTTACCTGTATATCAATTTTGTGGACCTAGTACAAAATTTAAGAAACGTTTAGCTAGAGGTGACCAAGGAATCAATCCTTTAGATACCGCTTGTAGACAACACGATATAGCATATTTAAACAACAAAGATTTAGAAAAAAGACATATTGCTGATAGAGATTTAGCTGAAAAAGCTTGGCAAAGAGTAAAAGCAAGTGATAGTAGTTTTGCAGAAAAATCAAACGCTTGGTTTGTTACTAACGCAATGAAAGCAAAAACAAACTTTGGTATGGGGAATGTAAACAGTAAAACTAAGAAATCGCCTTAAGTAAATCAATACCGACTATTTAAACATGCATTAAAAAGTTCTAAATTAAAAATAAAGAAGAAAAAAAACTTGGATGATGCCATCAAAATTTAACTAAAAGTTGCTAATAACATATTCAGAGGAAAAAAAATCTCTAATAATAACACCTCGAGTAATACCACTACCTAAATCTGGAGGTTTTCTCCCACTTGCACATGTATTCGCTGCACTTGGTGCACTTGGCGGTCTACCTGGTGGAATATCTGGAATTACAAAAGCAATAAATGCAACTAAAAATGGAAAGGAGCAGCTGGCTGAAGCAAAACGTCAAAATAGTAAAATTGACGCTATTGCAATGGGTAAAGGCATGTTCCTAAAACCCTATAAAAAATATTTGGACTATATTTAAAACCTTATCAACAAAATTTTTAATGAAGCTACCTACAAGAGCCCTTTCTGATGCAGATCTAAGGAAATACGCTAAAGATATCCCACATTTTAGAGGTGTGTTTACACTCTACCAAGTAAACCATTTAAAAAAGAATGCGGAATGATCAATCTGGATATTTCAAAGGGACCCCTTAACACATTGGGTAGCATACTGGAAAACTCAAAATGAAATTGGTTATTTTGACAGTTTTGGAAACTTACAGCCGCCAAAGGAAATTGTAAAATATTTGGGAGAAAAGATTAGTTATAATTATAATAGATTACATAATTTTAATACAATAAATTGTGGTCATTTATGTTTACAATTTTTGCTTTCAAAATATATATGAAATAAATAAAGAAAAATCGGAAAGAAAAATTTCGTTTATCAAGCGTTGCTTGCGAACGGAAGTTTGTTTTTTTCATTATTTGTGTATGACATAACTTATATATATATATATATATATATATATAGCGCTTATATACAAATTTCTAAAATATAAAGTCTTTAAATATCTTTCACGGTGAAAAGTTTAAATAAAAGAAATTATGATGAAAGCAAGTTTAAAAAATCTTCCAAAATCTTGATATTAAATACTTACCTTTAAAGGATATGGAAGTAAACGCTCCGTATGAAGTCAACAGGATAGAGAGAGCAGATACAAAGTATGGTGAAAGCATAAAATATTTTGTAAATAAAGAATATTACATTTGTTTACGAAAATGATTTCTGAGTATAACTTAGAAACAGATGGATTATTTAAATGAAAAATTACATATTCTAATGGTGCATTTTCCTTAATCATTAAGAAGAAGAAAAAGAAGGAAAATGAAAATATGTTCTACAAATTGTATGAAGAAGAAGAGGAAGAAGAAGAAGAAGAAGAAGAAGAGAAGAAGAAGAAGATGAGGAGGAATGCGTTTGAAAAAAACGTATTTTAAAGAATCAATTTTTTAAAAAAAACTTTGTAAATAACATACAAATTAATAATAATTGATAAAAATTTTATTATAAAAAAATATTTTTCTTTTTTATTACATTATATTAATTATACATATATAGATATATCATAGTGTGGTATTGAACTTCATCTTTATTAATCCAAGAATTATGATGATTTGAAAATCCCAACCATTTAACGTAAGCTTGCTTGGTTTTAATAACCTTTTCAATCAAGTATGTATTTGAAAAATGTGTCTTTATTACTTCATATTCATAGAATCTACCAATGATCGGGATTCCTTGATAGTCTTTACAATATACACAAACACATGATAATTTTTGTTTCTATACTTTAGATCAACTGAAACATATGAGTTTTTTCTCTAGATACACACATGATATTCGCTAGATGAACCTGTGTTAGACATAAACCTCACGTTAAAAATTCTTTCACTTTTCTATACTCTGTACACAAACACATGATATTTGCTAGCAAATAAAGAAATTAACATTAAAATTGCTAGCAAATTAAAAATTCATCTATATGAATGTACAATACTATAGACACAAACCTATTTTGTTTTTTCTGTACTATTGACACAAGCCACTTTAATAATTCTCCCACTCTTCTATACAAAACAGTTTAAGTTCAACGTTTGTTGTGATTAGATACGTGGCTCCGTATTAATGACTTGCCTAAAGTGTTTAGCCAATGATTTGCCTGTTTGTTGTGGGTTCTGCAAAGGCAATTTTCGT
Source organism: Dichetophora obliterata (assembly GCA_963920525.1). Lineage (NCBI taxonomy): Eukaryota > Metazoa > Arthropoda > Insecta > Diptera > Sciomyzidae > Dichetophora > Dichetophora obliterata. The sequence continues at coordinate 67,013,174 of OY986438.1, read as the reverse complement.
AAACAATGTGCTAAAATCGATGTTAATTTTTGTTAATAATCGCAATATTATTTTTGTTTGCGATACGTGCTTAAATATGCAAGATAACTTTTTTATGCTTTTACTAACCTAAGCAGAGAAGTTGATGCTTTGAAAAAATGTTTGTGGAGTTCTCTAATAAAGTTATGGGTGACTCATCTCCGAATGTTGACACTGATTTTCGTATTTCAAATTCGCGTCTCGCTCCGCGTCGCGACCACTGTGCAGGCGCTCAAAATGTGAGTACTGCTCTCCCTCGCCTACGCCCCCGGAAAACTGTGACTGCATCTCTTGAACCCACGCCAGCCGTAGCTATAAATGTTGGCTCTGTTTGTGATGGTGCTGCTGCTGTTGTTGCTGCTCCGAGTACTAACTCTCTTGGCGCTGCCGCTGATGTATTGGTAAAGTCTACTGATCCTATGCTTTTGAACTCTTGCGCTCTTTCGCTTTCTACTGCATCCGATTTTTCGTCTACCAACACTATGAATCTGCCTAATACAATTGCTCGGAAAACGGTGCCTGCATCTCTTTCACCCACACCAGCAGATGCTACAAATGTTGGCAGTGTTTGTGATGGTGCTGGTACTGTTGTTGCAGGTCCGAGCACTAACTCTCTTGCTGCTGCCGCTGCACTAACTGCTGCACTAACTCTCTTGCTGCTGCCGCTGATGCATTGGTATTGTCTGCTGATCCTATGCTCTCGAATAGGTGCGCTCTTTCGCTATCTACTTCTAATACAATGAACCTGCCTAATAGTATTGCCAGTAACAATACAACTGAAAGCCTGTCGATGCCTTTTGCCGCTAGCTATGCTGATATAGCCTCTCTTGGCGCTCAAAGCTCTTATTATGATTCTGGCCTCAATAATACTGCCAGCAGTGTAGCAGTGTATCTTTCAAATTGGGAGTGTCAGTGAACCTGCTGAATAATATTATAGACACATCTCTGTGGCCTGCCAATGTACGAGTGCGTGCATTCCAAAATTTTCAAAAGGTGGGTGCACTGAACAAAGTAAATTAGCGAATGAATTATTAGTGAATAGTTCCTGCCCTGGACTTAAACTCTACTCTCAAAATATGTCGAGTATTAGAACTAAATCGGCTGCTATATTTAATTGGTCCTCGCATAATGATTTTGATCTGATCATCTTTATTGAAACCTGGCTTAATTCAGACTTTTTTGATGGTGAATTCTTCGATTTGGATATGTATCACGTTTATCGGAAAGATAGAGACCCATTAAGAACTGTGTTGTGTTGGTCCTTGTAACGTTAAATAGACCCTGCCTAGTTTTGGTTGCCGGCGCTTAAAAACGCCACGGGCAGGAAAGAATTTACTTTGGATTTGAAAGCCGGCACTTAAGATTTCCAGGAACTTTTAAATAAAAAGGCAGCTTATTATGTTAAGCTAGAATCTCGTTAAAGACTATTTATTTTGGGAAGCAATTCCCTCTTTTATATCATCCTTAAATCTATTAACATATTAGGATTATAATTAGTCTAAGAAGAGGCATATAATAAATTAATTAGTGTAAGAAGTGTAGCAATCTTTTTAGTACTTAACTAACATTAGTTTTTAATTTGTATTAGTTGCTTTAAACTAGAATTGAGTGATTTGTTATAGCGTTAATTTTTCAGTGTTGGTGAACGTTAAATTTAGTGTCGTTAATTAACTAGCGTAAGTAGTATAGCAATATTTTTGTAACATAAATTTTTAATTACAATTGTTGTTTTAGCTTAAATGAGTAACTTTTAATAACGTTAATTTTTAGTGTTGGTGAACGTAAGTTTAATTTAAAATGAACGTTGATAGTTTAAGTTTGAATTTTAACTGTAGTAAGATATCTTAGTTATATTTTATATATATTCACTACACCCCTAACCTTAAGAAAAAAAATTATTTTTGTGTACATAAAATAATTTTTTTTATGTATATGGTAAATAAAATTCTTGTTAATATAAATAAATTTTTATATAAAATTAAGTAAATAAAAGTTTTGTTTACTAAAATTAAATAAATAGATTAATAAAGTGTATTAATAAAGAATGTATTAAAACATATGATGAATTTCATTTAAAAATCGAGATAAAACTGAAATTTTGAACCCGACCACCTCAGATATCGATGAAATTTTGTTCATAGCTAAATTTGATCAATACAAACAAACTTTCATTTTTAGAAATGATTGTTTTGCGATTTTTTGGGCGTGGCACAGTGGGAAAGTTTTCGAAAAAACGCGAAAATTGTCAAAAAGAGTTCCATTTAAACTACAATAACTCAGAATCACGGAACTGATTTCCGTGATCTTGGTATCATTAAAAAGATATTTTAACAGGCTTTATGACACGTTTTATGACAAAAAAAAAATTACACTGTAAAAAATTTCTAAAAAAAAATTTTAACTAACGAAAAATCCAAAAAGATCAAGGGTTTTTTTACAGTGTATTACTTTTTTAGAAAGGTTTATCCTTCACCTATACCATATCAAAAAATAAAAATGGGTTATTTTTTAGTTTTTTTTATATAATTTTTTAAGTAGTGTCACTTCAAGTAATTGCCCCCTTATATTTTATATTTACAGGTAAAATAAAACAGTACAACACATGATTTGCCAACTCAATTCTGAGAACTGTATGTGAAATTAGACCCAAAACGAAGAATTTCTGCATCATTCGTTTTGTCTTCTTACCTGCCAAAATATTTTTAATATCGATTTGAAGTTAGTACTATCGTATTGGGGAATTTATCACGTTTTAGGCCCTGTTGTTTGACATAGCTCGACAACCACTAGCCCGATTTAGTTGAAATAAAGTTTAAAAAATTAAAAATTACAATTTCCTTAATCTGATCATATATTGTTTTCCTATAAAAGCCACAGTTTCCAAGTTAAAAATAAGCGCATGAAGAAAAAAAATATTTTTTTTTTAAATTCATAAAAAATACAAAACGGAAATAAGTTTCAAGTCTAGTTACTTTTTCGCAAAGTCACATAACCTATGAGCAAAATGAGACAAAGATCATGAAAATCGATGCACGAGTTTTGCTTTTATTCGCAATTGAGTAAAGGTATGAATTTCAAAAATCAGTTATAGCCACCACCCTTAAAATAAAAAAATTTTGAATTGCTCAGTAAAAAAATTTTTTCGATCTTTTTTCTGTATTTTTCGGACGATATGACCACAAACGTAACAAAATTCATCAAATTTGGGCACTTGTTGTTTTCCATATATTGATATATTGATATATTTCATGTTTTGTTGTTATTCACTTTTAAAAAACTGGAGAAAAATCACTTTCACTGTTCGCGTTCGTCTGAACCGGCACCGCCTGAATGACAAAAATCGATCAATGCACACCTATAAATACTACGTATTTTTCAATATTTTACGGCCAGGTACTTATAAATGGGCGCATATTTTAAGGGTGGCTGGCTATATACCTGATTCAGCACTTGTACGTTTCAAATTGTGCAAAACTTTCCAAATAATCAGCACCCTTAAATGTGGGTTTATTTATTATTTTGTTTATTCCTTTTTTTTTAATTCTCAGAATCATAAAAAAAGTGTCAATGTTTTCTCCAAATATTGTTGTGCATAAAACGTGAAAAATTCCCCTATACGATAGTTACTAACTTCAAATCGATATTAAAAATATTTTGGCAGGTAAGAAGACAAAACGAATGATGCAGAAATTCTTCTTTTTGGGTCTAATTTTACATACAGTTCTCAGAATTGAGTTGGCAATCAATGAACTGAAAAATGTTGTACTGTGTAAATAAACATTGTCCCAGGAAAATTATGAATATGTTTTAACCCCAAAAAGTTCTTGCTTGCCTTAAAAATTGCACCTGATAAATGCACCTGATGAACGTACCGAAATTCATAATTATAAACAGTTTCGAGAAGCCAAGGTATCACATTACAATTTTTACGCGTATATTTTAAAAATTTGAGTGAATATGAATTCAAACAATAAGTACAGATGCATAAAAATATCTAATAAGTGTTGCGCTTCGCTTCGTAAAATAAGTGAAAACGAGGCTGCAAATATAATTGAATATTTTCCAGCTGTCGCAAGCATTCATTGTAGCCGTATTTGCGAAACTTGCCGGAATACACTGAGAAAAGCGCGCAGTCGTAATGAATCCAACGTGGAGCAGAATGAAGTCTCAAATTATTTACCAACAAAGCCCAGCGATGAAATTAGGGAAGAATTGAATGAACTTCCAACTTGTACCAGCCGTAATGCAAACATCGAAAGCAACGAACTCATTGAAAATATAAATGATCATATTATTCCTCATCTACCAAACCAAATGTCGCCTCTTAAGAGGAAATATATCAAACGAGATGCATACAGAAATAGAAAATCACTGCAAATTTTGGAAAATGAAGCAGATTCACTTGGAGCTGATCCATTGTCTGATTTGTCAGCGCAACTTGAAAACGTCAAAGCCATTTACGAAGAAATTTTGCAAAACATCAAATATCAAATAGAGAACAGCTCAAATCTTTTGGAAAAGCAAAAACTTTTATCTCTCTTACCAATCAATATGAGTCACGCAGAAATTAAAGATCGTTTTGGGGATGATATATCTCACGATTGTATCAAAAAAAGTAAAGATATCCAAAGGAAAAGAAACTCTAAGCACAGTCAAGTTATTTTATGAAGATGATGAAATTAGCCGAATGATGCCAGGATAGCAAGATTCAATTACTGTTAAACAAGGAAACTTACGTGAAAAAGTTCAAAAAAGACTGATGTTATCTTCACTACGCGAATCTTACTACGAATTTAAAAAAAAACATCCCTTGGCCAAAGTGGGTTTTACAAAATTTACAATGTTAAGGCCAAAAAATTGTATGAAACTTGGAGTTGGAAACCAGCAAAATATCTGTGTATGCACATTGCATCAGAATATGAAATTGATGTTTGAAAAAAGTGGCTTAAAATCAATTTGTATTGAAAGAAAATGCACATTTACCGACTACAAAGATGTTCTCAAATTCGTTGTTTGTGATGGTGACATAGAAAAAAGCGAGTGTTGCGTTTCAATGTGTGGTCACTGCTTCAAAAATTTAAATAATCTAAAAACGCATATGCTAAAACATTTTGAAAATAACCAAACTGAAGAAATAATATACAAAAAGTGGAATACGACGATTAGATGTGTTCTGGAAACGTTAACCACCAACCCAGAATCATTTGTCAGCGATTTTACTAAACACATCAAAGTTCTGATTCCGCATCATTTCATAGCAAAGCGACAATCTGAATTTATCAGCAATAAAAGAGCGGCGCTGTTAACAGGAGAAATGTTAATTCAAATGGACTTTGCTGAAAATTATGCATTTCTTGTACAAGATGCAGTGCAAGGATACCATTGGAATAATGATCAGGCTACAATACATCCGTTAGTTATTTATTACAAAGGTAATTATTTTAATATTTTGGTATTAGTAAACACATCCATCCACACTCATCAAAATATTTAATATTTTTTATTTATTTGTTTTTTCCTTTGTTTGTTTATTTTCAGATAACGATAAATTGACTCATAAAAGCTTCGCCATAATATCTGATTGCAATACCCATGATAGTATAGCAGTTCATCTATATATTTCAAAAATGATACAGTTCGTGAAGGCCAATATAACCAACAATATTAATAAAATCATTTACGTATCAGATGGTGCAGGAGCACAATATAAAAATAAATATAACTTCATTAATTTATGCCATCACAAATCTGATTTTGGTATTGACGCTGAATGGCACTTTTATGCTACCAGTCACGGAAAATCTGCATGTGATGGAATCGGAGGAACATTGAAGAGAGGTGCTCGAAATTATAGTATTGCAAATAAAAATGAAATCCAGACAACGAGGCAACTCTATCACTGGGCATCAGAAACATATAAGACTACCATACAAGTTGCTTACGCAGATGCTGACGAATACAACAACGTTAAAGAAAAACTATTTTCAATATATAAAGAAGCTCAAACTATAACAGGAACTCAAGGCTTTCATTCATTCATTCCGATAAATGAAACTTTTGTACATGTGCGCAGATATTCTGACTGTGCCAAATTTGAGCAGCGCAAAATTTCTTACAAATAATTAACTTAAAAAAAATGTATATAAAATAAAACACAAATTAATAAAAACATGGCAAATAATATAAACAATTGTTGATGGTTTTTATTTGTAAACATTTAAAAAATGTTATAATTGTTGAACTATTTTGTAAATGTGTAAGAATGTGACCTGATATTTTCGCTGTTATTCGAATTATTTCGAAAACTTTCGGTACGTATTACTAGAAGTGACACTACTTAAAAAATTGGGGTTAAAACATATTCATAATTTTCCTAGGACTATGTTTATTTATTTAACCTGTAAATATAAAATATAAGGGCAATTACTAGAAGTGACACTACTTTAAAAATTATATAAAAAAAACTAAAAAAGAACCCATTTTTACTTTTTGATATGGTATAGGTGAAGGATAAACCTTTCTAAAAAAGTAATACACTGGAAAAAAACCCTTGATCTTTTTGGATTTTTCGTTAGTTAAAATTTTCTTTTTTTTATAAATTTTTTACAGTGTAAATTTTTTTTTTGTCATAAAACGTGTCATAAAGCCTGTTAAAATATCTTTTTAATGATACCAAGATCATGGAAATCGGTTCAGCCGATTCTGAGTTATTGTAGTTTAAATGGAGCTCTTTTTGACCATTTTCGCGTTTTTTCGAAAACTTTCCCACTGTGCCACGCCCAAAAAATCGCAAAACAGTCATTTCTAAAAACGAGAGTTTGTTTGTATTAATCAAATTTAGCTATGAACAAAATTTCATCGATATCTGAGGGGGTCGGGTTCAATGCATCTCGATTTTTACATGAAATTCATCATATAGAAAAATATATTCAAATTAAATTTTATATAATACAAAATTCAAGCATTTTTTTAATATCCATTTCTTAAGCATATTATTATGATATTCTTTACTTTTTCCATTTATGTCTATTATTGAATTTACTCCATTTCTTTTTAAAATTCGATAAGGATATGGTGCTTGATATTTTCTTCTATTCATTGTTTTAACTATAACTAAATCTCCTACGTTTAGCTTTAACTCTTTAATTATAGTATTGTTTTCAACTCTTTTCGCTTTTACTGTGTTTATTAAATTTCTTGCTTTTTCACATGAAAACTTTAACCGTTGTTTTAATTCTTGTACGTAATCTTCAGTGTTGTAAAATTTAGTTTCTTTTAAAATTTCATCGTTTGGCAATTAGGGCAGCTTTCCAAAAATAAGCTCATAAGGCGAATACTTTACGTCAACATGAGGTGTTGTATTATAGGCAAATGTAAAGTAAGGTATCCAGTGATCCAATTCATAATTTTTACAAAAATTCAACAAAAATTCATTGAGAACTCTATGGTTCCTTTCTATTGAACCCAAAGTTTCGTGGTGATAAGGAGTACTGAAAATTTGCCGTATGTCTAATAATTTACATATTTCTGACATAAGTTGGTTTGTAAATTCTGTACCCTTGTCAGATTTTAAAGTCTTAAAATGTCCGTAAATAAGTATAAAGTTGTCTACTAGTGTTCGAGCTACCGTTTCGGCGTCTTTAGTTTCCACAGTGCATGCTACTATGTATTTAGTTAGATCACATTGAATTGTTAATATGTAACGATAGTCATTCGATAAACGTAGTGGTCCTACCGTATCGATGGATACTACTTCGAAACTGCTCTCTGGTGTGCCGGTGATTGTAAGTTTTTCTTTCGTATGTTTAGTTTGTTTGTTAATTTTACATTGTTCGCAATGGAGTATGTGTTGTTTAGTCATTTTGTTCATGTTTTTCCAGTTGTATCTTTGTTTGAGTTTCAAAACTGTTTTTCTTATCCCTAAGTGTCCTCCGTGTGTCGAGTTGTGGTATTCATAGATAAATTTATTTTGTGTTTCTCTGTCTAGAATTTTTTTTTGGTTCATTGTATAGTAAAATTTTTACATTTTCTTTATTTCTTTTTAGTTTGTTATATATATTTTTGAATTTATCCATGGCCATGGTTTTAAATATATTATCATTTTTATTTAATGGTAGCGCTTTTATATTTAAGTGATACATTCTTGATGACAGTTTTTCTAGGGTCAGCTGTGTGAACAATAGGTTATCACTGCATCTTGTAATTACTTCTTTATCATAAACTTCTATTTTGGTACCTTTATAATTTTTGTGTGTAATAAATTTAAGTTTTTTCATATTGGTTATGTCGGATAGAGATGTACATTCCCAAACGAAAAGTTGATCAGGCTTATTGTTGGAAGTATCTTCTTTTGTTTTGTTGTTGATATTGTTTTGTTCATTTAAGTTCTTTTTCATATTTCTTGTAATTGTTAGAATTTCATTTTCATTCCCTGTTGGAATCATAGCTTGTAAAGTTTGACTATTAACAATAATCCTTGATAACGCGTCTGCATTTGTATTCATCTTGCCTTTCTTGTAGATGATTTCAAAGTCGTAGTCGCAAAGGTCAAGTCTGATGCGTGTCATCTTCGACGATGGGTTTTTGTGGGAAAACAGTGATATTAGAGGTCGGTGGTCAGTTAGTGCCAAAAATTTTCGTCCGTATAGATAAGGTCTAAAAAAATTTATAGCCCAATGTATAGCCAGTAGTTCTTGTTCTATAATTGGTTTGTTTTAGTCATGTTTGTTTAACGATTTACTTGCGTATGCAATTGGTAAATCTGAACCTATTTCTCCTTGCGAAAGGATTGCACCAAGAGCATAGTTTGATGCGTCAGTGGTTAATATAAAATGTTTGTTGAAATCTAGAAATTTGAGTATCGGTGGATTTAATAATTTAGCTTTTAATTCTTGAAAGGATGTTTCGCAGTTTTCATCCCAAACAAATTTTGTATTTTTTTTAAAAGATTATTCAAACTTTTTGCTATGTCAGCAAAGTTTGGTATAAATCTGCGATAATAATTGCAGAAAGCTACAAATCTCCTAACTTCATCTGCGTAAGTAGGTACTGGCTATTTTTTGATGACGTCATTCTTTGCTGGGTCCGTTTTACTCCCATTGGCAGTTATTAAATGGCCAAGGTATATTACCTCTGGTTTCAGAAAGCAACATTTGTCCGCGTTTAGTTTCAAATTGCATCCAGTCCACTCAGCGCTATTGTTAGCATTCGTTGAAAGCTGTTAGAGGATATTTTTAATCCAAAAGGTAGCCTTTTGAATTGAAAATGTCTAGTTCCTGTCGAGAAGGCTGTTAGTGGGCGAGAGGCCTCATGTAAGTTGATTTGGTGAAAAGAGCTAGTCATGTCAAGCGTCGAAAAGTATTTGGCTCTTCCCAGTTTATCAAGCACATCTTGGATTTTTGTCAGTGGAAATTTATCTATAACTATTTTTTCATTTAGTTTTCTGTAGTCTACCACCATTCGCCATTTCTTTTCATCATTTGTTGATTTTTTTGGAACAACAAGCAGTGGTGAGTTGTACGGACTGACAGAATGTTCAATAATATTATCTTTTAATAGTTGGTCTACTTGTTCATTTATTTCTGTCATTTGTGTCTGCGGCAGTCTGTAGTTTTTTATGTAAACCGGTGTTGAGTCTGTTGCTTGAATATGTTGTGTATAAAAGTTATTTGCACTAAGTTTTTCTCCTTTGAGCTGAAAAATGTCTTGAAAGTTCGTAATTATGTCAACTACTGATTGTTTAGCTTGTGGGTCATTGTGTCCGACATCTAGAATTTTTAACAATTTATTCAATCTACTAGGATCCTTTTTAATTTGTTTTCTATTTGTATTTAATATATCATAATCTTTTAATGGTTTGATTTGATATCTGAAATCTTCTAAAGCTACTATATCATCTGTTGCGTTTAAGATTTTAATATGTGTTATACCTTTCTCTGGTATTAAACAATTTTCTAAAAAAATTCCTTCCTTTATTTCTTCATTCAGAACTATGCTGTCTTCTGTTCTTTTTAAGTCTATAGGTATAATAGTTTCAGTCCTTGCAGGTAAAATTATGTTGTGGTTTTGTACATTTTTCGAGATAATTGGAACAATAAACTCTTTGCTGTTTATAATGAATGTTATTGTGTATGTTTTATAAGTTGATTTTTGTCATACATTTTTCCAGTATGTCTCATCCAATTATTCCGTCTGTGTTAATAGGAAAGTTAAATATGAAAGGTATGATTTATTTCTTCTGATTGATTTATAAATATGAAAGGTATGATTTATTTCTTCTTCCTCTATGACTAAGTTAGGATTAGTCATACCTAAGCATGCTATGGATTCTGTAGTTTTTGCTGTATTAATTTCTTTTGTGTTCTTTATCTTGCAAATTGAGACATCTGCGCTAGTATCAATTAAAAAGCTTAAAATTTTATTATTTTCTGTACATTGTAATTTAATGCAGTTTTTTAAATTTTCTGAAATTTTGTATATTAGTTTTGGCCTTTTCGGATAGCAGTTTCTGCCATCCGGCCATTGTAGTTTCCCTGTCTATTATTGTTCCGTCTGTATTCGTTATTGTTTTGGTATCGGTTTGTGTTGTTTTGACTGAAATTGTTAAAATTGTTAGGTCTGTAAGAATCGCTATTGCTTGTATTGTAGTTTCTTTCTCTTTCAATGATATTGTTTCGGCTATAGTTGTTAAAATCATTTTTGTAATTGTTGCTTCTGTAATTTCTGTTTTCGTATCTGTTATTCCGTCTAGAAAAATTATTGTGTCGCTGTCCTTGAAAAATGTTGTTAGACCTGTAGTTTTGTCTAAAAGAATTGTTTTGTCTAAAATCTGTGTTCATGTTTCTGTTTGTTCTATTTAGAGCTGCCACCTTTACTTACTACAAAAACCGGAGAGTACGGTGAATTTTTGAGACATTGAAATCTTTTCTAAGTGAAAATGACTATTTTTATAAATAAAAAAAATTCCCTACTATTTATTACTTTACAATATGTTTTAAATATTTTTTTACAATATGTTATAAAGTACGGTAATCGTGAAATTGAACACAATAAAATAAATCATTGCTTCTTATTAATTTTAAAATCGTATTTCGAATTGCTAGAACAACATTTTAATAAGTTTATCTGCTCTGGATTTTTAATATAATCTAAAAACTCTGAACAGGTCATGTTGTAATTTATTTTTGTACATAACTCAGCTTTTACCATTTCAACATCCAAGCAATTGCGTTGATCAGTCCACACATTGCCCATTAGAGAAAATACTCGCTCAACAAATTCATTGCTAACTGGTATTGAAAGTATTTTTCCAACCAGTTTTGGTATCTCAGAAAAATTAGATAATTTGAAAAATTTTACCCACATTTTGTCAACTGATAATTTTAGTTTTATTATTTCCTCCTGTATACGGTTTACAGCGTCTACTTCGTCGTACAACTTATCTTCATTCAAATTGTTTATCAATATTTTTTTAGCGACGGCTAGAACATCATTATAATTAAGTCGCGCCTTTAAATTAAAAATATTAAAAAGTGCAAATGGACTGGTTTAATAATCATAAAATTTGTTTAAATAAGTGAGAGTTCTGTTATATACATTGTCAGCTTCTAAAATAAATTTTAAAGTTTGTGATTTTGACAGATATTTTAGAGAATCTTTAACTTTACTTCCATAAAACTTGTTAGTTAATCTACTGGTTATTTTGTCTTTCAAGTCTTTCATTATATCGTGCAAATCGGTACTGGTGATATCATTTTTTCCAAACTTAATATTGCTTCATTCAAGACATTCATATAATGATGAACAAAATATAAATAACATTCTGGTAATGTTAGTTCAGCCTTTAAATCATTTTGTACTTCGTTTTCGTTTTCTTTTATAAATTTCCAAATTATACTTTCACAGTCTTCTTCACCGATTTTAAAAAAATATGCTTTAATTGCTGGCCATGATCTAATTAATCTATCAACGCTGCGATATAAAGACAACCACCTTGTTGAAACATGTCTGATTACTTTTTGGTATTCCATATCAAAATCTTCAAAAAAAGTTTTTAGTTCTGCAACACGTTTTGCACTATTCGAAAATTCGGCGTAAACTTTTAAAACCAAACTTTCAATATCGTAAGAAAGCGTTTTGCAAGCGTTTCTTCCAGCATTGTGAATAACGTGGCACTGACAGTTTGCTTTTATAACACCCACAGAATTTTCCAAAAGTTTTTGATAAACTGAATTATGTACACCATAGTTTATCGGTGCATTGTCAGCAGAATAAGCGGACAGGTAACTCATGTTCAAATTATTAGATTTCAAAAATGTCTGAATATTTTTATAAATATCAAGAGATCCTTCATGAGGATCTTCAAAAAAATCCGTTAACTTATTTTGAATTCCATCGTTTACAGAAAAATACCGAATCACAATAGGAAATAATTTACGGGATCCCATATTTGACGCATCTGTCGCAATTGAATAATAAATATCACTTGTGATATAATTTAAAATCATTTCAAGCGATTTGGGAGCAAGTACATTTTTTACTATCGCCTCGGCTTTTGTTCGCCCACAATGTACTTTTTTGGCGATCGTTGAGTTTTCATACATCTTAGAATTTAATTTTATTCCACAGTCAGTACTTAAATAGCTGTGATAATGCTTAATTGCATGATAAATGCTTGCAAGCTCGATTGAGCAACTTTGTATGTATCTGAAGTATCTTTATTTGGAAAAAACGAAGTTAATAATTGACTGCTTGCAAATTGATTAGTAAACTTTTTATGAGCAACCGAATTTAAATGGTTCAAAATAGCTCGTTCTCCGTCCCATTTCACGGTTATGTTGGAATGACAATAAATACAATTCCCATTTTTATCGTCAGTCCTTCGCAACCAATTTTTATAATTTGCGTTACTTAGCCATGCATTGTTGAAAGATGTTTCATATTTCATTGTTTTTTTTTTCTTTGGGACTGGGGGCATATTATTGTCTTCCTTGTCCATTATTATTAATAAAAAGTCAAATCAAAATTCAATTCTGCAATAACAATATACCAATAATGATAATAACAAAACTACACATAACAAAATCACAAAAAATTACTTACCAGATACTTATAGTTCTTTAAGAGCTATAACCAACTTAATATACGATTTTTTTTTATAAATAAGTGATATAAATACGTATTGTAACAAAATCACATTAACCAGAGTATTCCAACAGTTTATAAAAGTGAAAAGTCAACGAGTCAATACTTAACACGTCAAGTAAACGATTTCAAAGAAAATCAACAGCAAATATTTCCCGCTAAACAGCAATGACACACATCTACACAAACTCCTATCATAATTCTTATTAAGCTACAACAAACACAACATTGCTTCCATACAAACCAATGCGATTCAACGAAAGTTCTGGTAAGAATGTTTGGTATATAAATACGGCCGCAAATGACAGCGACACAGTTCAAATAAGAGAGTGAAGTGTGAACTACAAAGTGTGTTAGTAATTAAGCGTAGCGCGATTGTGTATCCCCAGTAGTGACATCTTTCGTTGACATTTAATATTGAAGCGTTGAATACGATAAATAAAGCTCCTACTAAACAAAATTTTATATGTGTGTTTTAATTGGACAGGCGAAGGCAATTTCGTAACAGTATTTTAAAAAAACGGAGTTTTAGTGTCTAAAACTGGAATCCGGAGAGAGACAACAGAAACCGGAGTCTCCGGGCGAAAGCTGGAGAGGTGGCAGCTCTAGTTCTATTGTGTTAAGAAATATGTTTGTTTTATTTAAATTTCAGCTTTTTCAGCTGTCATGCATGTGTCTATTGCTTCTTGAAATGTTTTTGGCGCATTAGCCAATAGAATATGTTGGTACTCTATATTTACGCTTTTCGTAAAAACATTTAAAGCCATGCTTTCGGTTATTTTATATATAGCATCTTTTGCTTCCTGTGTCTTATTTGTCAGTGACTTTATTTCAAAGTTGCTGAGTTGGTCGCAAAGTTCACATATTTTTTTTTCTGTAATCTGCCATATTTAAGTTGTTTTTTTTTAGTTGTACCTAACTCCTTTAAAACTTGCTGAATGGTTTTTGGGCTCGGATACGCGTTTTCTAGCAATGTTTTTAGTTCGGAAAAAGTGTTTGGTTTATTTGCACGTCTTAAAATACTACGAACTTGTGCTGAAAGTTTAAAATTATATACATGTTTTATGAATATATCACGATCTTCATTTTTTGTTAAGTCGTATAAAAGTTGTTTTTGAACGACTAAATCTTCTCAATTATTGAAATTACCTTTAAATATTTGTAGATTTTTGCCTACAGTGTTAATATCAAAACTAGCCATTTTTGGAGAGTTTTCTTCTTCCCAAACGTTTGTCAAATCTAAATCAATTTCTAATTCTTCAGAAAATATTTTCGCATTTGATGTTATATTCAAATTACCAAGTATTTTAAAAATTTCATCAAGAATTAATTCAATTTGTAATTTAATATCATTAAATTCTGTTGAATTTTTAATTGTTTCTATAGGTTTTTTAAGAATTCAAGTCTGTGTAATTTATTTTTTATATTTATATTGCTCGCTATATGATATATTTTTACTTTTTTTTAGATTTAATTTCAATTTTTCTAATTCTTCTAAGTATGAATAAATGGTTTCCATTTAAAATTTCCATTTCTAACGAATGCTTAAAAAATTTCAGTGAAAAAATATAAAAAAAAAAAATTGAAAAAAGAAGATTTGTTTAAAAAAATATGCTTGATTATTTCATTTTAATGAGAAAAATATTAAAAAGTAATCAAAAATGAATAAAATAAAGTGTAAGATAATGTTCATTTGTCTATTGACTATTTCATTTTAATGAGGAAAATATAAAATAATAATAAAAAAACGAATAAAGTTAAAAGTGAATAAAATCAAGTGAAAAATAATGTTTATTTGTTCTTGTTGGTGCGACTCGCGATTTCTTCTTCAATGGCATTGACTCGTGCCCACAAGTGACCAGATAGCTCGAACGGTGTTGGTGGGTCGGCATGTATCAGCCGCTTAATGGTGCCAAGCTCCTTTCTCAAACGCACCAGATGTCCAGAGCGATGGTGGCGTTTTGACTGTTGCTGTTGATGTTGCTGCTGTTGCAACGTAGCTGGCAGAGTTAGTTTCCGGTAAGCTCCTTTTAATGCTTGCTTGTCGCTTGCGTTCGCGCACAGTTTGTCCGACACGTCGGTGTTTTGGTTTTTTTGTTTCGGGAATCGCGGTAAGCAGTGCTTCCTTTCTCCGTTCCTGCCGCCTGTTGTAGCTTTCTATCGTTACAGCTTGTGATTGCTGTTTTGCTGTCTGTGACTGCGGTACTCGTCTATCGATTTTGTGCGTGCTTGTTATTTTGCACGGTATGTAGACTGGTGCCTTGTTTGTGGTGGTTGGTCCACTTGGGATGTACTCTTCCGTCATTTGTTTCCTTTATTTTTTCCCTCCTCTATGTAGTTTAGCCACTTCCTGTAGCTATTGATGAAATTTTGTGCGTGTTCTTCTAGTATGTTGTCTTGTTCTTCCAGCATAAATTCTGAGCCGGGCAGGATCGCCATTTAGTGTTGGTCCTTGTAACGTTAAATAGGCCCTGCCTAATTTTGGTTGCCGGCGCTTTAAAACGCCACGGGCAAGAAAGAATTTACTTTGAATTTGAAAGCCGGCAATTAAGAGTGCCAGGAACTTTTAAATAAAAAGGCAGCTTGTTATGTTAAGCTAGAATCTCGTTAAAGACTATTTATTTTGGGAAGCAATTCCCTCTTTCGTATCATCCTTAAATCTATTAACATATTAGGATTATAATTAGTCTAAGAAGAGGCATATAATAAATTAATTAGGATAAGTAGTGTAGCAATCTTTTTAGTACTTAACTAACATTAGTTTTTAATTTGTATTAGTTGCTTTTAAACTAGAATTGAGTGATTTGTTATAACGTTAATTTTTAAGTGTTGGTGAACGTTAAATTTAGTGTCGTTAATTAACTAGCGTAAGTAGTATAGCAATATTTTTGTAACATACATTTTTAATTACAATTGTTGTTTTAGCTTAAATGAGTAACTTTTAATAACGTTAATTTTTAGTGTTGGTGGACGTAAGTTTAATTTAAAATGAACGTTGATAGTTTAAGTTTGAATTTTAACTGTAGTAAGATATCTTAGTTATATTTCATATATATTCACTACAACTGGCCATTTGCGTGGTGGAGGCGTTCTTATTGCTGCAAAATGTCATCTTCACTCCAGCCTGTGCACTTTGTCTAATGGGGACTCTACTTTGGACCAGCTATGTATTTCAATTCAGGGTTCCGTTGTTACTCTGTTTCTATGCGCTTCATATATACGTTCGAATAGCTCTGATAAAATTTATGCTGTCCATGCAGATAATATTGTAGCTCTGCATGCTTCGATGGATTCAATTAGCCATTTGTGTGTTATGGGTGACTTCAACCTCTCGAAAATTAAATGGATTCGTATCGCAGGAGAACTTACGCCAACTAACGTAAACCAGCTTCATGAAATTAACTTAGTTGATAATTTTTTTAGTATCGATCTAACACAAATCAATTTTATCGAGAATAATCTTAAAAAATTCTTGATTTAATTTTTGTCTCCAATAATATTTAGTATCAACTTTCAGAATGTAGTTTTCCAGTTGGCCCAGGTGGCATTCATCGTCTACCTTTATTTGTAGTTATAAAATTTTATGAATTTATCTCGTTTAAGCAAACGCGAAATGTTTTTAACTTTAATTCGTGCAATTTTGATTATTTAAGTCAACTTTTTAATGTTATTAACTGGTCAAGCTTATTTGATAGCCAAAATACCGCAATATGCTTTGATATTTTTAAACTAAATATTCATTACATCTGTTCAAATAATATTCCACTGGTTAAGCAAAGAACCCATAAAAATCCGTGGTACACTAGTGGTCTCAAAAAGCTTAAAAACCTTCGTAATAAATTTTTCAAACTTTTTCAGTCTACAAATGATTACAATTGTAAAGTAAAATATGAGCATTACTCTAGAGAGTTTAATTTTTTAAACAAATTTTTATACAAGCAATACAATTCAGATTTGAATCTAATATAATTTCAAATCCGAAGAGTTTTTGGAATTACATTCAGTCAAAGAAGAATGGTTCTCATATTCCAATTCTTTGAAGGTAGGAATTCTTCTTCTATTAGAGATACAGTGAATCTTTTTCCCGATTATTTTAAATCTAACTTTGTTGATGACGACTCGTGGTTTGATCGATCTATTTTGGAAAAGATTGTGTCTAGAGTTTTCTAGAGTCAGTATCAATTGAGGATGTTCGCAATGCATTGTCCCTCCTCAAATCCTCAACTAAGTCTGATAATGATGGTTTTTGTGCTATTTTATTCAAACAGTGTGCATCTGCATTAGCTGAACCTCTTTGTTTTATTTTTAATAAGTCACTTTCATCTGGTTTTTTCATTGAGTCTTGGAAGATTGCAGCTATAAGTCCAATTTTTAAAAGCGGACAAAAGAATGAAGTTGGCAACTACCGCCCTATCTCCAAATTGACAAATGTCTCAAAACTCTTTGAGTCAATTATGAAGCAGAAGCTTTGCTTTCTTTTAAAGATTTGTATCTGTCCTGAGCAGCATGGGTTTGCAGCCGGTAAGTCCACTGTTACTAATCTTTCCCTCTTTTCTAATTACTGTATCTCTGCTTTTGAATCTGGCTTTCAAATTGATGCGCTTTACACGGATTTTTCAAAAGTTTTCGATAAAGTCTCCCATAAGGTTCTCGTGGCTAAACTAAGTAAACTGGGTTGCCATTCGATTTTTCTGGAATGCATTAAGTCTTATCTTAGTGGAAGAGTTTGTTTTGTCTCGATTGATAATACGCATTCATACTTCTATCCAGCAACCTCTGGTGTCCCTCAGGGTAGTATTTTAGGACCTTTGTTTTTTGTGCTATGTATAAATGATATAACACAATGTTTTCATTTTGCAAATTATCTTCTTTATGCTGATGATCTCAAATTGTTTGCGAAAATTAAATCCTTTGGTGACTCGGCCTTACTGCAAGCAGATCTGGACAATGTCTTTGTATGGAGTATCCGCAATGGGTTACCTCTGAACATAAGTAAATGCTACCATGCAACTTTTAGTAAATCTAGTAATATTATCTTGACTTCTTATTCCATTTCCGATATACCTATTCAAAGAGTAAATACAATTCGGGACCTGGGCGTCATCTTTGATTCCAAATTTACCTTTGTTGAGCACTTAAACTTCTTGTTGCCTAAAGTTTTTTCCTTGCTTGCCTTTATTCATAGGAAATCAGGTCAAGATTAGAATATGCTTCTTTAATTTGGAACCCTTCAGCTACAATTCATTCGTTGAGGCTTGAAAAAGTTCAAAAAATCGCTACAAAGTATATTCTTTATTGCACTAACTTTAGATTTGACTTACCCTCTTATCATGTGCGATGTCTACTGATGGGTTTAAAGACGCTCGAAATCAGGAGGAAAATAACCTCTTTAATTTTCATCTATGATATAATATGCAGTAATATTGATGATCCTATGCTTTTGAGTTTGATTCATTTCAATATACCACCAAGGCAGTTGCGTTATTTTAAGCAATTTTTCATTAAAATCCATCGAACGAATTATGCCTTAAATGGGCCTATAACAAGCTAATAAAAGAAGAACTTACAAACATCAAATATGCTTTTAATTTTGTAAAATCCGGTACCGTAAATACACCTTCGTGTATTACTCATGTTTATTACCCACTTCATGTTTATATAATGAATTACTCTGTGCAACACATTTTTCTAACGGAAAAGCGGATGACACAGGATGATAGTACTAGTGTATAGTAAGAAAACCGTAAAAGGAATTTGCAAAGTTAGCTCGCTTTTAAAAGATATAGGCATTAAAAGTTTGCCTCCTGCAGAGTATTTTTTAAAAATAAAGTGCTCATTGAAGCGTATCGAATTAAAAATTTTTCCAATTTCTCATTCTAAGAGGTCTCAAAAGTTGCATGATTTTTTTTTTAAATTTTTAAAAAAGATCAAAGAACCGAGGCATGCGCCTTATACAAACAAGGTTTGGTCTTTGACCTGAAAGGAAAGGGATAGATTATTTAGAGGAATTGATTGGAAACCATACGTGAATTATTGATTAGGCGAAACAACCGCGAAAGACAATTTGAATTGCTTTTTAACCGAGGCTAGTGCTATGCCTTAACCTCGGCAAGCATTTCAAGCCCTTAGTTGTTCCATTCCTTCACATTTTCCACAATTTAGTTGTGGATTTAGTTTTCCATAATTCTTTAATGTAGGACAAAGAAAGAACAAAGAAAGTGAAAAGAACCATGCCCGAGCCCGGATTCGAACCAGGGACCTTTGGGTTGAGAGTCTAGCGCACTCTCCACTAGACTACAAAGGCCGACATGATGGTCAAGATCTACAAAAAAAAAATTAAAGAGAAAAAAAGGATGTCTTTCTCTTACACATGGACAAAGTTGTTTTTTGAGATTAATAGTAAAATATAACGATCTATAAATGCTTTGATTTTTGTAATAAAAACTACATATGTCTTAAAGCAAAATTAAATACAGAATTTAACTAAGAATATCACGCCAAACAAGAGGCAACTCTCGATTTCTACCCTCATTGTCCTGTGTGAGAGATACTCGAATCCAAAGGTACACTCGAAATAGCACAATACTTTTGATTGTTATCTGTCTAAATGTTGGTGTTATTGATTGTTGGTGTTATTGTTGGTGTTATGAACTCATAACTGGTGTATTCGACTCTTCAGAGCTTCTTTCTCTTATAAAATTTAACACTAACCGTAGAAGCAGTAGAAACTCTAACAACTTGATTTATTTACCATTTAGTAGAACAAATTATATGTTAACTGCTCCATTAAATCGCATGAGTACCTTTGTTAACAACTGTAACGTGTTTGATGTTAACTTGTCGAAAGGTCAACTCAAAAGTAGATTGAAAACTAATGAAGGATAAGATCTATGTAAACGCATGGTTAGTTGTTATGTCTTGTGTTGTCCCTGAGCCCAACCCATATTATGGTGGGTAAATTTTTCTCACTTTAGATTGCTTTGGACCACTCTTATCGATATCATTGAGATATTTTAATGTTATTTGGGCTGGTTCTTAAGATGATCTAATGCGGAGAAAGTGTGAAAAAGCTGTAGTAGCTAAACTCTATTGTTATTGCATGTCCTTCAAAAACCAATATATGATGAGAGTATTATAAAGGAGGATTAGCATAGCTACTCTCCATATTTAAAATCATTAAACAATAACGATGAGACTCGTATACCAATTCAAAATCAGGATCTCTTTGTCCTACCAAGAGATATGGCAACTTCGGGTTAAAAATTAAGAAGCATTTTTATTTATATTTTTTCGATGAAATTCAATATAAAATTAATGGTTTTGAAGTTGATCGTACTAGCAATCTTGGAATTTCATCCACCATGAAAAATTTTGTATCATTGAATAAAGCTGAAAGCGATGCATTAAAAAACGATGCTTGGTGCCCTGATGAAAGTCTAACTATGGAAAAAAATCACTTTAGTTGCTGTATACCGCTGATGAAATGTTGATGGGATTTGCCGAAGATAACACTAAAATAATATTGAATTCGAAGCACGAGCTTATCCTTTAACGTTCTTTGTCTAATGATAGATCATATCATCCTACTAATGCCGCAAGTCAATTAAAATTGACAATACTGGATATAACATGGAAAATGCCTCACATACAGGGTCCGCCATCTAACGTTTTTTTTTCAACTAGTGCTTATTTCGTGAATGGTAACACTTAGCTCATGTCTGATTTGACAGATAATTAGTTTGATCCTTCTGCTGAACGAATATGGTTGTGTATACGCTTGAGTAACGCTGGGAAATATTGCGACATTATTTTGAAAATCATGGTAATGTTGCAGAATGTGTGCGAAAACTGCGTACGGATTTTGGAAGAAGAGAATCACCGTCAGCTCCGTATATTCGTTATCTTGTGAAAAAAGTGAAAGAAACTGGCATCCTCATCGATAAACCAAAGCGTGAAAAGCCAAAAGCAGTGCCTACACCCGAGAATATTGCTGCTGTGGCAGAAAGTGTGCGTGAAACGCCATCAACATCAATTCACCGTCGTTCTCAACAATTGAACATTTCGGAGACATCATTGAGACGAATTTTGCATAAAGACCTTAGTATGACGCCATACAAAGTCCAATTGGTTCAGGAGTTGAAGCCAACTGACCATCTAATGCGTTTTCGCTTCGCTAAGTGGGCCTGCGATCGACTTACAGAAGATGCCGATTTTGCCAAAAAAAATCCTCTTTTCAGATTAAGCTCATTTTGATCTTGACGGGTATGTAATCAAGCAAAATTGTCGTATTTGGGGCACAGAAAACCCGCACGCATACATTGAAAAGCCGCTGCACCCAAAACGAGTCACTGTTTGGTGCGGATTTTGGTCCAGAGGCATAATTGGGCCGAAAATGAGCAAGGAGTGGCCGTTACAGTCGATGGCGATCGTTATCGGGCCATGTTGAACGAATTTTTGTTCACAAAAATTTAAGAGGAGGATATTGGCAACATTTGGTTTCAACAGGACGGCACTACGTGCCACACAGCCGAAGCTACACTTGATGTTTTGCGCCCTGTTTTTGAAGATCGCATTATCAGCCACAGAGCTGATGTCGTTTGGCCATCTCGGAGCTGCGATTTGACACCATTAGACTATTATTTGTGGGGTGCCCTCAAAGATAAGTGTTACGCCGACAAGCCAGAGACAATTGACGCTTTAACGGACAATATTGGCCATTGGTGAAATACAGCTGCACACAATCGATAATGTGCTTTAAAATTGGACCGATCGTGTACGCTACTGCATGGCCAGCCGAGGCAGCCATTTGAATGAAGTTATTTTCCATTATTAACCGAAAGGATTTTACTTTCAAATAAAAAAAGAAATTTGAGAAAATATCCAGTAGTTATTTTTATAGAATTTTAAAAAAAAAAGTTATTTGGCGGACCCTGTAAAAGTATCGGACTTTGCAAATTGGAAATGTACAAGCTAATTAATAGTGAAAACCCTATATTAATGGCTTTTCGAATTTGGGGCTGTCATGTAAATCCTAGGATTTCAGAAAGTAAAAGTACAAAGATTTTATGAAATGTAAAACTGAGTCATCAAAATGAAAGACCTAGATTTCTTATCATTGGCCTACAAAATGAGAGGAGTAAAGTGGAAGAAAATACATTCGATCATTCTAATATAACTAATTTAAAAGTTAATTTAAATTCCGATTCATATCCCTATGTTGATTTAAAGACGCGCTTTGAAATGGGACAGTTATTCCATACGATATGTATGCAAAATTTCAACAAAGTTAGTATTATATGCGCGAACTTCAGCCATTCCTCAATGTTGCTGAATATAATGCAATTGCGCCGCTTATTGTTGTTGATGTAACACATCAAAAAGAAGTAGTAAAAACGGGACCTATTGAATTTCACACCGAAGCTAACAAACCGATTCCAGATAAAACGTCAGCTTACTGTTTGGTAATCCATGATCGTTTAACTGAATACAAGTCTCTATCAAATGATATCATAAGAATAATTTAAATATAAAATAAATTATTTTCCATAATTTTTAATAATAAAAATACAAATTACGTTTTGTTTTTATTTGTAACAACATAGTTGAGTATGGTCATGGTTTGTATACTCAAGTTCAAGGTTAAGTTGGCGCTTTCAATCGCTTTCAAGGATACAATTTATCAGTAACTCCAGCCACCGCATCCACCGCAGCCACCGCCTTTGCCGCTTTCATACTTTGTCTTTCCATTAGTCAGTCAACTCAACTTAAATTTATTAAAATGCTAAACATCTTCACTGCTCCCTTATCTTGAACTTGCGATTTTGGGTCCGCTTATTATGCTTGCTATGAAGCTTGCGCTTATCACTTTAAACTTAAAATTTTTGATTTATTAGAGTAACAACACGCTTCAGCCATCCTACAAATATTTCATATGCATAGATACATACAAATACATATGCATATATCCGTCAGTGTATCCGCCCATCTTGCATGCTTATCTCCAATTTATAACAACAACAACACCATGCTTTAGCTACCCTTCCATCCGGCCGTCTGTCCGTCTGTCCGTCCATCCGCCTTGTATGCTTATCTCCAATTTATAACAACAACACGCTTCATCCACCACTATCAGCCAACTTGACCGATCATAGGGCGCACCAAACAACAAAATACACTACTTTCGGAAAGCGACGCCGACTGCGCAGTTTGCCACAATTTTGTGAATTTGGAGGCCTATAAGGAAATACACGCGTTTTTGGTTTAGAATCCCCATAGCTTATCTACTTAGTTTTTTTCCTGTATTGTTTCTTTATTATTTTGTAATATTAATTTAATTTTTTTCATGTGTTCACTTGTGTAATTTTTGGACTTTTTGGACTTTTCTTTAAAGTAGTTAATATATCTTTTAATTTTTTATTTCGTTGCTCATCATGCACAAAGCTTACATTTTAACCCTTGTTCTTCCATTAAGAAACCGTTTTTTTTAGATAGCAATGACATTTGCTGCATTTAACACATTGTGAATGCCAGTTTTTCTTATTATACTTAACATAATATACTTTTCCTATGCAATTATCATTAGGAATGCAAACAATACATCGATTGTATCGTCATGGACGATATATCGTTCATAAAAATCGATGTTGACAACGATGTTCATATGAGCGGCATATCGTCGGTACATCGGCCTGAAAAGGAAAAACATCGATATCGCTCGCTTATTTTTAGCGTAGTATATTTCGAACGAAAAATTCAACGAACGATGGCTCTTCTGCAACGCAATCGCGATTTATACCTGGTGATTGTATCATTATATTACCTTGTTTATTGTATCATGGTAGTTACGACCCTACGGAGAAAGGAACCGGTTCTGAACCAATCACGTGATAGATCCCCTAGGGATAGGGACCTGTGCCAACTCTGCCACCAACATATGAAACCGATCGGTCACTTTTGCATGGCGTTGTCATTAATAGGGGTCAATTGTAACCTATTACATCACATTAGACCTGTCTAGTTACCGGCCTCGAAAAAAAATGAAATCTGTCCCATAACAGGCACAAAAACCTGCTCCGTGACGAACTGTATCAGACCTGTCCTCTAATAGCTGTCCTTTTGAGCTGTCACCGGATCAGTCATTTAAAGGCAATTGACCCTGCTTTTTTCAGTAGCGGAGTGGCTGACACTCACACATAAGTGAAGTCGCCATATTAACTATCACGTGATAGGTCCCCAAGGAATAGGGACCTGTCCCAATCCTGTCACCAACATATGAAACCGACCGGTCACTTTTACATGGCGTTTTCATTGACAGGGGTCAATTGCCACCTGCTGCATAACCTTGTGACCAGTGACCGCTCCATAAGAGTAAAGTGTTGACCTATTTTGAAGAAAACGGAACCGTTTCAGAACCTCCCATGTGATAGGTTCCCAAGGGAGAGGGATCTGTCCCAATTCTAGCACGAATATATGAAACCGGTCACTTGCCACCAATTGCTGCATCACTTAAGACCTGTCCAGTGACCGGCCTCGAAAAACAGAAAATAATATCTGTCCCATAACAGGCACAAAAATCATTTTCTGTGACAATTTATATCAGACCTGTTCTGTGATAGCTGTCCATTGGAACTGTTACGGGACCAGTCATTTAAGGGCGACTGATTTTACTTTCTCTGTAGGGTATATATTAGGTTACCACAATAATACAATCAAGCACAGTTCAGGTAAAAAAAAAATTTTATTATTCAAGCTTTAATTGAATGTTAAAGTTCATACATAGTATACATAGTATACTTAGATACAAAAGGTTATTTCAAATAAATAACCGATTCCTGGTAGTTCAAAGAATCTCCTTCAAGAAAAGATATAAAGAGGCTACGAAGCCAAAGGAATTCAAAATAATTTAAATTTCGGATATAACTGCGGTGACTAACTATTATCCTTTGGAGTTATTTTTATTAAAACACCGATTTTTCATTAGTTCGGTGGGCTATTACTTCATTTCTATAGGATTACTAAATATGTTTATAAATAAAGGTAAAGATAAAGATAAAGATAAAGATAAAATAAAAGGAAAGAAAAGAAATCTTGTCCTTGACCGAGTCCTGAATGTATGGTCTGATTGATGCTGTGAATCCTGGATTTTGTCCTTGATGTCCTTCGAGTCAGTGTGTGGGCTAGACGTGCGATGAGCTAGCCGACCGTGTAACTGTAGGTAGGTATCTTAGTTCGGGAAGAGTGAAAAATCCACAAAAGTCGGTTAACCGAACACGAACTTTTGTAGATTTAAGGATTGTGGGTGGGTGGCGATAAAAGGATTTGAGGAATTTACAAAGAACCGATTAAACGAATACGAATTCCTTGCAAATTCAAGGATTGGGGAAAGGCAGAGAGGTTACACTAACTCTTCACTGATTACTGAAATGTTCACTGATTCTGCGCCTTCGCTGCCGGTCCACACACACACACACGATTTAGTACACGTCACTGGTGTTTCATCGAAATCCTTCGGGAATTACGACCCCGCGGACCCCAGTTGCAAATCCAGAAGCGTCTGTTCCATATTGGGCGGCTTTCTGGTCTGCGTCTGTACCGAAGCAGTCGGCAGTACTCAAACCTAGGTATTCCTTCAGGTAGGGACCGCAGTCGGCAGTACTGAATGCGCCGTCGTCTAGGGACCAATTCCCGAAGTGGTCCCCCTTCTGGGAATAGAAGAGACTGCAGTCGATAGACCGAATGCGTCATCGTCTAGGGCCTTTCCCCGAAGCGGTCTCTCTTCCAGCAAGAGGAAGGACCACAGTCGGCAGAACCGAGTGCGTCGTCGGCTAGGGATCAATTCCCCGAAGCGGTCCCCTCCTTCCACCCGAAAGAGCATCAACGGCATCCCGCAGGGGAGGATTCCGTTTTCCTTTGGGCCAAACAAACCCACGGACCCCAGTAAAATAAAACAAAATAAAAAAAAGTAATAAAAAAAAGCTATAATAAAAAATAATTAAAATATATAAAAAATAAAAACATTTTCTAAATAAAAAAAAATATTTTCAAAATAAAAAAAAATTAAAAAAAACAATTATAAAAAATATAAAAATAAATATAAAAAGAAATATAACAAAATATTAAAAAAACCCAAAAAACCCAAGGCGCGTCTGTCCCAGATTGGGCGGCTTCTTGGTCTGCGTCTGATCCCAGAGGGCGGTAGTTTAAAGGGAAGGGCCCCTTAAAAACCAGCCTGGCAGAAAGCATAAAATGCTAAGGGAAGGAGACCCTGAAAATAAAACCACAATGAAGGTTATAGAAGGAAGTACAACTACGGTGCAGGGAGTCGGATCCCCAGTACCGGCAGCTTTAGGGAGTGAGCAAGCGGGCTCCCAGTCGTCGTCATCCAATGACCGCAATGCTGTAGCGGTGGCACACTTGGCTGCTGCAGCAGATACAGCTATAAGAAAAACACCAACTAACGACGCAAGAGGTGGCACTTTCACAAGCGACCCCTTCGAAAAGAAGGGCAAGGTGATAAGATCTCCGGTGAAGTCCCGGCAAAACAAGGAAACTTGCGAAACCACCGATGAAACAACCAAAACACCAACAGGGGCTGGAAAATCTGACAAGCCAGAAACAACGTCTTTCTGCAGGCTCGGTTCTCAGATTAGGAAACTTGTGAATATGCTTGAGGATGGGAAAAGGCGCTCAATCCATCAGCCAATGCGAGATGCAATTGATTGCATCTGATGATGTCGCTAAAGAGGTTATTAGATGCAATAACTCCTTTCAAACGTCACCATGGCTCCAAACCGTCGCACCTCAAAAAACAAGACCGGACTCTGATATAGAGACCCCGCAGAAAAAACGCACATATGCAGCAGTTTTGTCTGCAAACAACAGAAAGCAAACCCTAAGCCAAGAAGCCAAGGCGCCTATCATGCCTGGAACTGTCGCCGTAGAAATTCCAACAAAGGTTGGAGATACGCAGAAAAGAAAACAGGCCACCTCCAAAAAAGAAACAGAAGTGGGAAAAAGTTGGCCCGAAAAAGAAGCCCAAGACAAAGCCCAAGCAGGTAAAAGCTAGACCGGATGCGTTGATTATTTCCGCGAATGAAAATCAGAAGTACGCTGTAATTTTACGGAAAATAAAAAGCGATGATGCGCTTAAGTCTCTTGGAGAAAGTGTAAAAGCAATCCAACGTACCGCGAGGAACGACCTTTTACTGGAGCTTAACCGTGAACCGGAACAGAATACTGGTTCATACCAAACAGCAGTGGAGAACGACTCTGCCAAAGTCTCAGTGAAAACCCACTCCATCGTTATACAGCTGAGGGATCTTGATGAAGTCTCCACCAAAGCAGAAGTATGTGACGCACTACATGCGCAGTGCAAAATACGACGGCCGGACGAGGGATCGATAGGAAATCTCAAAACGGGATATCAAGGTACACAAACGGCTTATGTCAGTCTACCGGCAGAAGACGCAGTTAAGGTACTAAAGGTGCAGAGGATCGTACAATTAGCAGATCGAACAAATGGCATACCAGCGTATTCGAACTGTGAATGGCCTTATTGAGATGTTTTAATGTTATTTGGGCTGGTTCTTAAGATGATCTAATGCGGAGAAAGTGCGAAAAAGCTGTAGTAGCTGAACTCTATTGTTATTGCATAGGATATGCATTGGGTGGGTGTCCTGCAGAGTACGAGAGAGTGACTCACCAAAGCGATGTTTTAAATGCTGGAAGTACAATCACATAGCTAAGGACTGCAAAGAGGATATAGATAGAACCACCCTCTGCAGAAAGTGCGGAGAAAATGGACATATGGCGGTGACGTGCAGTAATAAACAAAAATGCGCGCTATGCAAAGGTAATCATGCAGCTGGAAGCGCTCGCTGCCCAGAGCACCAGAAGGCGGTTAGAAGGAAAAGATGAGAATGAAAATCGTTCAACTCAATCTTAACCATTGCATCGCGGCGCAGGACTTGCTGCAACAGACGATGTTTAAGCGACAGTTTGATCTTGCTCTCTTGTGTGAGCAGCACCACAACATGAACGGCTCTGAGTGGGTGACAGATACGCCAAGCAAAGCCGCAATATGGACCCTTAGTGGCAGGGCATTCCAAAGTAAAGCTTCAGCCGCTAACACGGGCTTCACCTGGGCAAAATTCGATGGGATATTTTTCTTTTCGTGCTATGCGCCACCTCAAATGAACATCACCCAATTTGAGTGGTTTCTAACGGAGCTTGTTGCAGAGGCCCGAGGGAAGTCACCCATAGTAATTACAGGCGATTTTAATGCCTGGTCGACAGGATGGGGTAGTAGGAGCACAAATCGTAGAGGCACACTCCTTATGGAATGCCTTGCAACCCTGGATGTTGAGCTTCTCAACAATGGTCACCACACATTTGAAGCTGGTAATAGACAGTCAGCAGTGGATCTTACGTTTGCGCAGGGTAATTACCGAGAAGGATAATTAAAGCACAGACGCAGGGATGGAAGCAACACGCTGTCGATGCTGAAGTGTTCCAGATTGTTTGGAATGAGTGAGAAAAAGTGGATGAAAGAGCGAAAAAAATGGCGGCAAACATCCGACAGCGAATAATAACCTCATGTGACGCAGCATAGGTGATGCCGAGAAGGAAAAAGCGCCAACCAGGAAACCGGCCTACTGGTGGAATGACGAAATAGCGGAATGTAGAAGAGATGCATTGAGGTGCGAAGCAAAGTAACGCGTGCTCGAAATCGCTCAACGTGGCAATCGTTCCATGAAAACCTTAAGGAATGCCGAAAACACCTAAAGAAGGCGATCGAAAACATCAAAGAGTCCAGCTTTCAAAGGCTTCGGGACATGGCGGATATTGACCCGTGGGGCAAGGCGTACAAAGTGGTGATGAGCAGACTGTGTTAACCTAAAGCACCACAGCCATCAGAACCAGCTATTATGAACAGCATGGTGTCTGAACTCTTCCCACCACAGCTAGCACAGTTACAAGGCTATAGGCTACCTGAAGACATAGGTGATATCCCTCCGGTGACATCGGAAGAAGTGCTTCTGACATTGCAGAAAATTTCCGACACCAAAACGCCTGGGCTGGATGGCATCCCTAACATGGCAATGAAAACCGAAATACGAGCAGATCCCGGCGTGTTTGCTAGAATGTACACAGCGTGCCTGAACGAAGGAACATTCCCGTATTTCTGGAAAGTCCAAAGATTAGTTTTGCTGCTTAAACCAGGGAAACAGCCCGATCAACCCTCTGCATACAGACCACTATGCATGCTTGACTCGTTGGGCAAAGTACTAGAGAGTATCATCGTCAGAAGTCTCCAAGATACCCTTGAATCACCAGGCGGACTATCTTCCAAGCAATTTGGTTTTAGACGAGGAAAATCGACCATCGATGCTATCCAGGCAGTTATGACTATAGCTCGCGACGCTACAAGTGGCATTAGGTGGAAATGGGGTGAAAAGCAGTACTGCGCAGTGGTAACACTCGACATTAAAAATGCTTTCAGTTCGGCTGCTGGCCACGCAAATTACAAGCGCTATGCACATTCGGTATTCCCGGATATCTTCAGCGAATTATCGCCGATTATCTTAGCAACAGAATGCTGCTTTACGACACTGACGATGGCGTCAAGCGGTGCAAAGTGTCCCGGGGTGTCCCACAAGGATCAGTATTGGGACCAACCTTGTGGAACGTTATGTATGATGATGTTTTTCGTATTGGTCTCCCTGAGAATACTTTATTGTTAGGCTATGCGGATGATATCGCCCTGGTTGCAGTAGCAAAGCACCTTCACACGTTAGAAGCATCATGAAGCGATTTAAAGAATAACGACGTGGCTGCGAAGTGTTGACCTTAAGCTTGCAGCGCAAAAAACGCAGACGGTTCTTCTGAGCTCACGTAAAGTGAGGGAGTGTTTCACCTACAGAGCAGAAGAGCATATTATATCCTCACAACCAAATTTGCGTTACCTTGGTGTTGTAATTGACACACGCATGTCTTTTAAAGACCACCTAATGTCCGTTAGCGAAAAGGCATCGAATGTCAATGGTGCACTCTCGCGCATCATGGCGAATATCGGTGGACCTAGATCCAGCAGAAGAAAACTCCTAGCAAATGTTACGAGCTCCATCATGCTTTATGCAGCACCAGTATGGGCGGATGCTACGCAAAGGTCGTCCTACATATCTGGCATTCGGGCGACTTATCGTCTCAGTGCATTGAGGGTCGCTAGTGCGTTCCGCACAGTTTCAGATGACGTTATTGGTGTAATAGCAGCTATGCCACCGATCGATATACTGGCATATGAACTCCAGCGCTGCTACAAAGCTGGTGAAAATGCATCAAAGGCTGACGAAAGACGGCGCAGCAATGAGTATTGGCAACGTCACTGTGAGCAGTCTCAAAACGGAAGATGGACCTTTTCCCTTATCCCAGACGTGGAAAAATGGGCTAATCGGAAGCACGGAGAAGTGGACTTCTATGTGACACAACTTCTTAGCGGTCATGGATGTTTCAAACAGTACCTCCACCGATTTAAGCATGAAGTAGACCCATTTTGCACAAACTGTCCGAGTGAAATTGAAGACGCTCGGCATATCCTTTTATTTTTAATTTTTATTAATGATTTACCTAAACATTTGAGATTTGCTAGATGTTTAATGTATGCAGATGATGTTAAAATCTTTTCTAGAATATCGAACACATCTGACTGTATGAATCTTCAAAGCGACTTTTCAGTTATGTACAACTGGTGTCTTTCAAACAATTTAACCTTGAATATCAGTAAACAGTGCATAGTTTCATACACTAAATGTACAAATAGTATCTTATTTAATTACACATTGAATAATGCCATTTTAAATCGGAAAAATGAATTTAAAGACTTGGGGGTTATTTTTGACACTCAATTAAATTTTAAATATCAATATGATTATATTATATCGAAGTCATATTCCATGCTGGGATTTATTAAAAGACATACACAAATTTTTAAGGATCCTTTAACAATTAAATCATTATATGTTTCCTTGATTCGTAGCATAATTGAATATTGTTCTATTGTATGGAACCCATATTATATAGAAAATTCTAACCGAATAGAGTGAATACAAAAACATATGAGTAAATATGCACTGAGAAAGCTTTATTGGCCTGATGGTCTTCCAGCATATGAAGTTCGTCGTAAATTACTTGGCTTGCAATCGTTAAAAGATAGACGATCGGTTTGTTCTCTTATATTTGTTTATAATATTTTTTCCTGTAAAGTTAATTGTGAGGAATTGTCAAACCTCTTTCAAATTTATGATGCACCGAGGGATTTGCGACGAACTCGTATGTTCGAAGGAAATCTTCACAGGACCAATTATGCTTATAATGAGCCAATAGTAAGATGCATACACTTATGCAACAGTCTTTCACATATTTAAAATTTTAATGTGTCGGAACATGAATTTAGATTAATTCTATTCACTATTTTTAATTAGCTTTAAAGTAAAATAGGTATAGTCTGTAAGATTGTAAGAAATCAGTAGACTGAAATAATAAATAAATAAATAAAAATAAGCTGCCCACGCTTTAACGCAGAGCGAGCTGAACTGACAGAAGCTTTTGTTGTGACCCCCACTTTAAGGAATATTGTTCACCACATGTGCGATACACCTCAAAAATGGAAGGTGTTTCAAGCAGCAGCAGCGAAAATTATGATCGAACTTCGCCGCATCGAACGAAATTGGCGACTTTACTGTTCGCAGTCTGTTCACTGACGCTATTAGTTAATGAGAGATAAAAAACGTTTTATGTAACTTCATCAGCTTTTTTTATTTGGTTGAATCAATGGCTGCTTGATTGCTAATAACCATTTGAGTTCTTTATTGACTTATGAAGCCACTTGCTCATTAACAACTATTTTGGTAACAATAATAAGTTATTTTTTACTCATATTCGATTAAATTTTATTGATAATTTAATATAAAGATCTACATGCAATATCGCATTATTCAACGGCTGATTAATTATCTGTTGTTTTGTAGGTTCTACTGAGTATTTACGCGGCTAGGTTTCTGACCTTTCGAGGTAGTCGTTCATTGTAGTCGTATCTCGACGTAACCGATAAAGGACTGATGACCCTACACCAATTTGTTCTGATGGCCCCTTTCGAGGCCGCTGTAACAGGTGTCGTGGGTGTCGAACCCTTTTAGTTTGGGGTGAAGCTCCCTGCGGGTGTTATGCGGGTTTATTTTGCTCTGTTTGGGTCCCTGTGCATCGAACTGTTTCATACTATACAGAAAATTTACAATTTGACTTTAAAATATGTAGGCAAAATTTGTGGCTCAAATTTTGGTCCTTACAAGTGTTTAGTTATTCAAAAAGTTCTTCTAATTCTTCCTTCGAGTATTTTGACACATTTTTCCAGATTAGACCTGAATAAGAATACAGGAATAGTTGGGCAGGATCAGATTCTCAAGAATTGTCGGGCAGGGTTGCCATGTAATAATTTTATATTTGTTAAGTAATAAATTAAGTATGTGAGAAGTTTCTAAGTCTTTATTGAAAAGTCAGACATATTTATATCCAACAATCTAATTATCTTGTTCTTATTCTAAAGTACTTAATATTCACAAATCTTAACCTATTTACATGATATTAATACAAAAATATGGCATAGTGTCAACATGTGAAAATCGATCTTCATTGACCGATATTAATGAATAAATGCAATGTGCATAAAATATTACACATTAAAGAAAAGACAGTCAGTGGGCCGTACACCAATTCTGCTGCATTCAGATAAAGATTAAATTGCAAGTCGTCACACTTTCATGTTGACGGAGCCAATGTGTAATAAAACAGTAAAAAAATAAAACAATAAGCAACGGCCTTGTTAGTCAGCATATGTTAACTGCTACTGAGTGGCACTATGAAATGCATGTTGACTATACGCGTATTACACATGTCAGTGAGGCCATGCGTAATCCGCCAGAAAGGAAGTAAAATGAAAACCTGAAGAAGGCGTTAATGAGCGCTTACATCGCAAGCGACTAGGAGAAGCTCCATCAGCTTATAATGGATTTAGAGTTTGGCGATAAGCGTCCGTCCCAACTGCTGGCGGAGATGCGCAAGTAAGGGGGTCGTAATGTAACCCCAATGATGCTCGAGGGGATTTGGCTATAGCTCCTACCGTCAATAGTACAGGCGATTCTGCAGGTGTCAACGGAGACACTGGGGCAAAAAGCAGCACTGGAGAATCGAATAATGGAGGTGGTCGATTTCCGCAACAGGGGGTGGTCAAGATCTCCCAAAAAAAAAAATTAGAAAAAAAAGGATATCTTTCTCTCCCGCAAGGACAAAGTTGTTTTTTGAGAAAAACAGTAAAAAATCACGATCTCAAAATGCTTTCATTTTTGTAAGAAAAACTAAATATGTCTTAACGCCGGTGCTCTGGGGAAACCGGGGGCGAACCTTTACAGGGTTACATGTCTGATTGTCTCAACCTGGCGAGGTCAGCATAATCCTTGTGTAATCGCCTCAAATTGACTCAAACCTCCACGTGGTGTTTCCTGGGCAAAGTCAAAACTGACAACCGTTAGTTTGGCGGCTAATCTGAGCGGCGGGCCTCCCTAGGCTTTAAACAGGTTGTGCGTCGGGTTTGAAGCCCACCCTTAAAAACTCATTTCAATGAAAACAAATAAGAATAGAAGAAAACTGATCCCCAAATCTGATGACGACTACCGCAAACGAAAAACTGATAATGATTTACGGATATGCACCTGGAATGTGCGAACCCTTAATTGGGAAGGTGCCTCTATCCAACTGACTGGTGTCTTGGAAAGAGACAAAGCTGATATCACTGCTATCAAAAAAAAGCGATGGAAGGGAAAGGTTGCATTCGGCATGCACCCTGTGATATCTACTACAGCGGCCATGCGTAGAAGCACGAGTTTGGATGCGGATTTGTAGTTGACAAGAGACTACGGCCCCACGTCCTGCGATTCACACCTGTGAACGAACGGCTTGCCATTATCCGCATCAAGAATAAATTTTCTAATATAAGTCTAATATGTGCGCACGCTCTGACAGAAGACAAGAACGATGAGATCAAGGAAGTTTTCTACGAGCGCCTTGAAAATGCTTACGAGCGCTGCCCCCGTCACGACGTAAAAATCATGCTTGGTGACTTCAACGCTAAGGTGGGCAAGGAAAATATATTTGGTACAACAGTAAGAAAGTTAAGCCTCCACGACAACACCTCCGATAAAGGAATGAGGCTGATTGACTTCGCCCCAGCACGAAACATGGTCGTAAGTAGCACTAGATTCAAGCATCTCAATATTTATAAAGCCACCTGGATGTCCCCTGATCAAAAAACCAAAAATCAAATTGATCACGTTTTGATCGATGGAAGGCACTCTTCCAGTGCATTGGATGTGCACACGATCCATGGTGCAAACATCGACTCGGATCACTATCTTGTTGCAGCCAAGATCCGTACACGTCTTTGCGCAGCTAAGAAAACACGCAACCCTACACAGAGAAAACTATACGTCGACAAGTTGCAATTGAAACAGACAGCCGATGCTTTCGCCACTCGACTCTCACTCCTGCTTCAAAGAACTCCTCCAATCGATTATATATGGGGGCAGTAGGCACACATTTTTAACTCCATGCGTGCGGCTGCTGAAGAGTTGATTGGCTACCACCGCCCTCAACGAAACCAGTGGTACGACCAGGAGTGTCGCGACGCCACTGCAGAGAAAGATGCCGCCTACAAAGCCACCCTACATTCGGTTGCAATGCGCGCTGCTAAGGAGCAATACAAAGAAAAAAGGAGGGAAGGGAGACGTATTTTCAGGCGGAAAAAAGAGAGGCAGAAAAGTGCGAGCAGGAGAAGATTGAGATGTATGGTGACAGGAATGAGGCCCGAAAATTTTTCGAAAAAACAAGGCGCCTTGCCGATGGTTTTAAAACCGGTGCCTCTTCCTGCAAGGATGAAAACGGGAGTACACTGACGTTATGGAGGGAACACTTCTCTAAGCTTCTCAATGGCGACGCTGACAACAATCCCGCCAATAGAGAAGATATTCCGGAAACCCAAATTTCGGATGACAACGTCGAGGTTCCGCTGCCCGACTATGATAAAGTTCTGACAGCTATAGCTCGGCTTAAAAATAACAAAGCCGCGGGTGTTGCTGGCTTACCTGCTGAGCTGTTTAAGAACGGAGGCGAAGCTCTACTTAAATGCATTCACGAGCTTCTATGCAGAATATGGTCGGAAGAATGCATTCCGAACGATTGGAATCTCAGTGTGATCTGCCCAATCCACAAGAAAGGCGATCCCACTATCTGTACCAAGTACCGTGGGATAAGCCTTCTTAATATCGCATATAAGGTCCTGTCGAGCGTTTTATGTGAAAGATTGAAGCCCATTGTAAACGATCTGATCGGACCTTATCAGTGTGGCTTCAGACCTGGAAAGTAAACCATCGACCAGATTTTCACGCTACGACAAATCTTGGAGAAGACTCAAGAAAAACAAGTCGACACCCACCATCTTTTTGTCGACTACAAAGCCGCCTTCGACAGACCAATAAGTAAGCACCTGTACTCCACCATGTCTGAATTTGGTATTCCTGCAAAACTAAACGACTTTGCAGGATGACACTGAGCAACACCAGCAGCGAAGTTAAAATCGGGAAGGACCTCTCCCCACCATTTGTTACCAAACGAGTTTTCAGACAAGGTGATTCCTTATCGTGCGACTTTTTCAACCTAATGATGGAAAAGATCATCCGAGCTGCTGATTTGAGACGTAGTGGCACAATATTCTGCAAGAGTGTTATGCTGCTTGCGTATGCTGATGACATCGATATCATTGGCTTTAATACGTGCGAAGTCAGTGCAGTATTTTCCAGATTAGAAAGAGAGTCAAGTCAAATTGGTCTGGCAGTGAATGCAGATAAGACGAAATACTTGGTGTCAACAAACAAACAGTCTCAGCGTCTTGGAACCCACGTTACCGTTGACAATATCTCCGTCGAGGTTGCTTTGTGAAAGACTTCGTTTTTATGGGATCCAGCATAAACTTAACCAACGACATCAGCATTGAGATCAAACGAAGAATAACTCTTGCCAACAGTTGTAACTTTGGTCTCAGTAGGCAATTGAGAAGCAGAGCCCTCTCTCAACGAACGAAAATCACGCTCTATAAATCGCTCATCATGCCCGTCCTACTTTATGCATCACAAACCTGGACGCTGAGCAGTTCAGATGAAAAGACTTAAGTAGCAATCGAGAGAATCATTCTTCGCGAGATCTACGGATCAATCTGCGTCCTGGCGAATACCGAATACGGTGGAATTATGAAGTTGCTGAAGAAGAGCTGTGCGCTGACATCGACATAGTCAAGCGCATTAAAATCGAGCGGCTTAGTTGGCTTGGTCATATTCAGCGCATGAAAGACGATGCTCCAGTGAAGAAAACATTCGATTCGGTACCTAGCGGCGGTCAACGCAGAAGAGGACGACCGCATCTTCGTTGGAAAGACCAAGTAGAGGACAACCTGACTAGGCTTGGAAGCTTTCAACTGGCGCCAGCAAGCGAAAGACAGAAATGGCTGGCGCAAATTCTTAGATGAGGCCAAGACCGACTTACGGTTTTAGCGCCTACTAAGTAAGTAAGTAAGTCTTAAAGCAAAAGCAATAAATACACTTTAACTAACAATATTTTGGCAAACACGATGCTACTCTTGGTTTTCACCCACAGTGTCATGTGTGAAAGATGTTATGTTTATTACTGTGTTTAAAAATATTTAAAATCTTTACTAAATATTTTAAACAAAGGTTTTGGCTTTAAGCGTGAAACGCTGCATGTGAAGGCCACAAGGCCGATTTATATAAATAAAAAAAGGAAGGCAATGCTGCCAGTCTGCCATTCTTAAAATAACTGTGTTTTATTTCAAACTAAATTTTCTTTTATAATAATTTGTTACAATTTTTCTTATTCTAAGACACACCCATTTTCCAGTCACATTTCCAATATATTTAAATTAACCAATCATTTAAGATTGTTGGGAATCAAATGTGCAGACTTGCATTTGTGATTTCCGCAGAAATGCAATACCAAACATTTGTTCACATACTGACCCACATGTTCAAGTTATATGTTACATGTGCTCTTTGTCAACACCGCTAGTGGCTGCTTGCGCTTGGCTAAAATTCATGATTCATTCATAATTACTATTTCTTTTATTGTTTACGTTCATGCCGTTTTATTGTTTTAACTTATGCTGCACTACTCAGCTTGATCATTTTGCACTCACATGTGCTCAGTGTTTCAGGGTTTGTTCATTGCTTTAATTAAGTTGTTGTTATGTACTTCTTTTTCTTTATTATCTATTATTATTATTTTGCTCAGCCCGTTTTGAGATATAATTTCAAAAGGGCCTTTAAAAGGTTTATCCAATTTTTTCTTATTTCCTATTTTTAAATATACATACTCTCCTATCCTATAATTTACTTTATTTACATACTTTTGTTTTTCATATTTTAGATATATTTTTCTTACTTTCTAATAAATTTGCTTTTGCATTAGTTTGCGCATATTTTAACTTAAGTTTTAATTTGCTAATATAATTTTCAACATTATAAAATTTTTCTTGATTGTTTATAATTTCACATAGATAGATATTTCACATATGCGCCAGGTAGAGCGCATAACTTTCCATATACTAATTCAAATGGTGTGTAGTGTGTTTTACTATGTGGAGTTGTATTGTATGAATATGTGTAGTAAAGCAAAAAATCATTCCAATTATCCTTTCCGTCCAATATCATTAGGAAATCGTTTAAAACTCTATGATTTCTTTCTATCGTACCTAAAGTTTCATGATGATACGGTGTAGAAGTTATTGGGGGTTGGAATTAATTTTAAAGGTTTTTTTTCGGTTTTTGAGCATTTATTTAGAAACAACGGTACAATGTATATTATTCAAAGTATTGTCCATCGTCAGCTACAACATTTTCCTATCTTTCTGGCAGCATATGGATTCCGCGCCGGAAGAACGATTCGTCTTTTGAGGCAATCCACGAATCGACCCATTTTTTGGTATCCTCGTAAGAAGTGAAGCGCTGCTCAGCCAAGCCATGCGTCATCGATCTGAATAGGTGGTAGTCGGAAGGGGCTATGTCTGGGCTATAAGGCGGGTGGGGTAGCACATCCCAATTCAGCGCCTCCAACGTTTCCTTGACGGTTCTTGCAACATGTGGCCGTGCGTTGTCATGTTGAAAAACCACTTTGTCGTGTCTTTTGGCATATTCCGGCCGTTTAACCTTTAATGCTCGGCTCAATTGCATCAATTGTTGTTGGTAGCGTTCCCCAGTGATGGTTTCGTTAGGTTTTAGCAGCTCATAGTACATGACACCCTTCTGATCCCACCAAATACACAGCATAAGCTTGGCGCCATGATTATTCGGCTTGGCCCTCGATGTTGATGCATGGCCGGGTGGTCCCCACGATTTTTTTCGCTTAGGATTATCGTAATGGATCCACTTTTCATCGCCAGTGACAATACGATGCAAAAAACTCTTCCTTTTATGCCGTTGAAGCAGTTGTTCGCACATGCAAAATCGCCGTTCAACGTCTCTCGGCTTCAACTGGTACGGCACCCAATTTCCTTGCTTTTGAATCATTCCCATGGCCTTCAAGCGTTTTCCGACCGTTGATAAGTCGACTCCCAATGATTCTGACAATTCTTGAAGGGTTTGACACGGGTCTTCATCGAGCAAAGCCTCCAATTCCTCATCTTCAAACTTTTTCGGCTGGCCCGGACGCTCTTTGTCTTCCGTATCAAAATCACCACTTTTAAACCGACGGAACCAGTACTCACAAGTAGAAATCGATGGAGCATAGTCCCCGTAAGCCTCAGTAAGCGTGCGTTGTGCTTCAACCGCTTTTTTCTTCAAATGGAAGCACAAAAGTAAACCTTCCCGCAAATTGCGTTTTGTTGGAACGAAAGTCGACATGTTCACAGAGAAAAAAATATATGTTGTTTACACTTCAGTGGAATGACACATACTGAAAAATGAAGCTTAGACAATGTGCTTTGAAATGAATATAGTCACAGGTGTGCCCGATGCGATCTATTGATAGTTACGCCATCTCTTAGAAAACCTTTAAAACTAATTCCAACCCCCAATACCTTATCTATGTTCAACAATTTGCAAATGTTTACTAATAATTCATTTGTGAATTCCGTGCCTTCGTCTGTTTTTAGCTTTCCAAAACAACCATATTTTAATATGAATTTTTCTACTATTGTTTTTGCTACCCTAACTGCATCTTTTGTAACTAGTGGGAATGCTTCTACAAATTTTGTGAGTTCACATTGGATTGTAAGTATGTATCTGTATGAATTGGATGGTCTAAGAGGACCTACTGTATCTATTGTTACAACATCAAATGATGTGGTCGGTGTATCTGTCACCATTAATTTTTCTTTTGTGTATTTAGTTATTTTTTCTTGGTTCCACACTTTGCACTTGTTAATATATTCTCTAACCATTTTATTCATCCCTTTCAAAACGTATCTTTGTTTTAACTTTGCTATGCATCTTCTTATACCACAATGACCTGCTGTTTTTGAGTCATGATTCATTTTTATTAAATCTTTCATTTCTTCCACATTTTCTATTCTTTTTGGAGCAGTATAAATAATATGTCTAGACAATTCATCTTTTTATCTTCTTGAATCTCAACAAATATTTTTTTAAATCTGTGCACAGATATCTTTTCAAATATTCTATCATCATCCGCTAGCGCTAGTTTATACAAATGTTCATGCTCTGTATAAGATAACAATTTTTTCAAAATCAATTTTAACTCTGATAATGTCTTATGATTGTATCTAACATGCAACATATTTCTGAATTCATATATTTCACAATTTTGGCCTTTCTTAATTTCTTTCATATGTTCAAATTTTAACTTTTTTACTCCTCTAGTATCAGATATCGATATACACTCCCATATATGAAGATGATCAGTCTCCAATGGCGACGTGTCCCGGGGTATTTCTATTGCTGTATCACTTGTTTCTTTATTCTTCATTGCTCTTGGAAGCACATTTACATTATTGATTGGTACCATTTCTTTTAATTTCTCAGAACTTAATTTTATTCTAGATAACGCATCAGCGTTCGTATTCATGCTAACTTGTTTGAATATGATATCAAAATCATAATCCATTAAATCTATTCTTATTCTAGTTAACCTTGATGATGGATCCTTATGCGTGAATAAACTTACTAAAGGTCTATGATCTGTATACACTTTAAATCTTCTACCATACAAATATGGTCTGAAAAGTTTTATTCCCCAATGTATGTCTAACAGCTCTTTCTCTATTACCGCTTTATTTAACTCATGCTTGTTAAGGGACTTACTTGCAAATGCTTTTGATTTATCACTACCTATTTCTCCTTGAGAAAGAATTGCTCCTAAAGCAAAGTTTGATGCATCTGTGGTTAGTATGAAAGGTTTTGAAAAATCCGGATAACTTAATATAGGTGGTGACATGAGTTTTCGTTTTAAAAGTTCAAAAGATTGTGGGCAACTTTGCGACCAACTGAAAATTACATGCTTCTTTAACAATTGATTTAATGGTTTTGCTATATCAGTAAAATTCTGAATAAAACGCCTGTAATAACTACATAAAGCTACGAACCTACGTACTTTGTCCGCATCTTTTGGTGTCGGGTATTTTTTTATCACATCATATTTGCTTGGATCTGTAGTCACACCTTGATCAGTTATTAGTCTAATTTTTAATTAGATGTCCAAGATACACAACTTCTGGTCTCAGAAACTTGCATTTACCTGGATTTAACTTTAAATTATATCTGCGTAACCTTTTAAAGACTTCTGACAGATTCTTGTTATGTTCCTTTAAACTAGATCCAAAGATTATTATATCATCGACATATAGAAATGCTGAATCTTGTAGACCACTTAGTGCAAGAGAAAGCATTCTTTGAAAACTATTTTTCGAAATTTTTAAACCAAATGGCAAACGTTTGAATTGGTAGTGACCTGATTCAGTTGAAAATGCTGTCAATGGTCTTGATTTTTGGTGTAACGGAATTTGATGAAATGAGCTTGTCATATCTAAAGTGGGAAAAAACGTTGCTTTGCCAAATTTATCAAGAACATCTTCTATTCTAGTTAAAGGGAATTTGTCATCCACGACTTTCTTATGACACTACTAGTCTCCATTTCTTATTTCCCCCTGTACTTTTCTTCGGAACTATTAATAAGGGTGAGTTATATGGGCTAACTGAAGGTTCAACAATATCTTAATCTAAAAGTTTATGTACTTGATTTTCTATTTCTTGTAAATTAGCATCCTATAATTTTTAATGTACAAATTATTTTTAGTCAAAATCTCCCCTTCTAAGTGAAAAATACCTTGATAATCTTTGCAAATTTCTAATATTGTTTCTTTTGCTGTATTATCTAGATTATCAATATTAATTTCTTTTTTGCAATTCTTGGAATCTGTTCTCATCTGGCAGGATGTTTTTAAAATGTAATATCTCATAGTTTTTCATCTTCTCTATTCCCAGTATTAATCTTGATAGCAAAACTTCATTATTATTTGTATTCAAATATTTCACGTGTTTTATTCCTGTCGCTGGAATTCTAGTATCTGCTACAAATACTCCTTTTCTAATTTCTTAACCACAAACTACACTTTCTTCATCTACATCTAAGTCCACAGCCATTATCGTCTCTGCTCTCGGAGGGATTCTTATGTTTTTTATAGTTTTCATTTGCATATTCATTGGTATTACTAAATTCTCATCATCAGTTGTTATTTCTAGTGTATACGTCTCATAATCTATTTTACAATTATAATCTATTAGAAAATCTCTACCTAAAATTCCGTCTGTTCCTAAGTTTGTATTATCGTCTATAATATGAAATGTATGCAGTATATTATCATCTTCCCATAATAACTCTATTTGTGAAATTCCTAATGAAGTCGTCACCTCATTAGTTATCCCATTTATATAACATATTTCACTACTATCAACATTATTATTTACTACCTTACTCTTTAATAGAGAAATGTCTGCTCCAGTACCTATTAGCAATGTAACTATACTATTTCCTATCTTAACTGTAACATGATTTGTTATGTCATTAGACTGATTAATTAATTTGTTATATTAATTTGTTATATTAATAATATTTTGCTGTAAAATTTTGTTTTTCTTATCATTTAAGAATTCCCCGGTCATTGACAACCGGGGGCATTCCAGTTTCCCTGGTTGCCTCTTCTGTAATCATTAAAATTTCTACTATGTGCTTATTTCGTGAATGGTAACACTTAGCTCATGTCTGATTTGACAGATAATTAGTTTTATCTTTCCGCTGAACGAATATGGTTGTATATACGCTTGAGTAACGCTGGGAAATATTGCGACATTACTTTGAAAATCATGGTAATGTTGCAGAATGTGTGCGAAAATTGCGTACGGATTTTGGAAGAAGAGAAGCACCGTCAGCTCCGTATGTTCGTTATCTTGTGAAAAAAGTGAAATAAACTGGCATCCTCATCGATAAACCAAAGCGTGAAAAGCCAAAAGCAGTGCGTACACCCGAGAATATTGCTGCTGTGGCAGAAAGTGTGCGTGAAACGCCATCAACATCAATTCACCGGCGTTCTCAACAATTGAACATTTCGGAGATATCATTGAGACGAATTTTGCATAAAGACCTTAGTATGACGCCATACAAAGTCCAATTGGTTCAGGAGTTGAAGCCAACTGACCATCCAATGCGTTTTCGCTTCGCAAAGTGGGCCTGCGATCGACTTACAGAAGATGCCGATTTTGCCAAAAAAATCCTCTTTTCAGATTAAGCTCATTTTGATCTTAGCGGGTATGTAAACAAGCAAAATTGTCGGATTTGGGGCACAGAAAACCCGCACGCATACATTGAAAAGCCGCTGCACCCAAAACGAGTCACTGTTTGGTGCGGATTTTGGTCCAGAGGCATAATTGGGCCGAAAATGAGCAAGGAGTGGCCGTTACAGTCAATGGCGATCATTATCGGGCCATGTTGAACGAATTTTTGTTCACAAAAATTTAAGAGGAGG
This sequence comes from Dichetophora obliterata, assembly GCA_963920525.1. Classification (NCBI taxonomy): domain Eukaryota; kingdom Metazoa; phylum Arthropoda; class Insecta; order Diptera; family Sciomyzidae; genus Dichetophora; species Dichetophora obliterata. The sequence continues at coordinate 66,969,865 of OY986438.1, read as the reverse complement.
ATATTGGCAACATTTGGTTTCAACAGGACGGCGCTACGTGCCACACAGCCGAAGCTACACTCGATGTTTTGCGCCCTGTTTTTGAAGATCGCATTATCAGCCGCAGAGCTGATGTCGTTTGGCCACCTCGGAGCTGCGATTTGACACCGTTGTACTATTATTTGTGGGGTGCCCTCACAGATAAGTGTTACGCCGACAATCCAGAAACAATTGACGCTTTAAAGGACAATATTCGTGAAGCCATTGGTGAAATACAGCTGCACACAATCGATAATGTGCTTAAAAATTGGACCGATTGTGTACGCTACTGCATGGCCAGCCGAGACAGCCATTTGAATGAAATTATTTTTTATTATTAACCGGAAGGATTGTACTTTCAAATAAAAAAAGAAATTTGAGAAAATATCCAGTAGTTTTTTTATAGAATTTTTTAAAAAAAAAGTTATTTGGCGGACCCTGTATTATTATTTCTATTAAATCCTCTATTATTATTTCCTCTGAAATTAGTATTATTTCTACCTCTATTATTATCGTATCCTACATTATTATTGTAATTCCTGTTAATATTATGATTTCTTACAAAATTTCCATTATTTGCAAAATTATTTTGTCTAAATTGTCCTCTGTTTGTATTATAATTGCCTCTACCTCTGTGAAACTTATTAAAATACATGATTCGATTATTTGTATTGGGTTCTATTTCTGAAGCTTTCCTAATGGTTGCCGCTAGCTTCACAGGTCTTGTTGCTATTACAATAGATCTACATGGTTCAACTAAAATATTCTTGAATGTTGTCAAACCAATTTGATCATTTAACTTTACTATTATCTCTCGATTTGTTTCACCCTGCTCACTAATCTGTAGCTCATTTAGTGACGCTAGTAAATTTTCTATATTTGACCCGAATACAGTACTCACTTTGAAGTTTTGAGGTAGTCTTATTAGATCTATATGCTTGCTGAAGCGTTCTTTTAAATTCTTCAAGAGTAGTTGGTTTGCTTTCTGTTAAAATTTTATTCTTTACTTTTTCAGATAGTTTTGTGGCCAGAATAAATTTTATCAATGTTTGCTTTTGTTGATCATCCTTCAAGGTATCATGATAGAATTCAATTAAACCAATGTAATTGTTCAAATCACGAAAATCTCCTAGGAATTCAGGAACCAACTTGGACACAGTAATCAAATCAAATGAGGCCATGTTACTTTCTTTATTATTTTCTTTTAATTCTTTGCTTTCCAATTCTTTAGGTTTTATAAAAAATTTAATTTTTTCTATTATTAAATCAAAATTTACTTCTTCCTGTCACTCTTTAATCCTGAGTCTTATTTTCTATAAATCTCGTAACCTATCTCTTATGTATTCTCTCGTGTAAGTTCTATTTGGACTCTTTTTCAGTTTAGTCAATATTTGCGTTGCATAGTCTATTTCCATTAAAAATCTGTCATTCACTCAATCATGTTGCATTTAAGACATATTACTCCAATGTCTCTATTCTTAAATCCTCTTGCTCCAATAGTCACTCTACACACAGTACATTTGAAACAGTTATAATGAAAACTTTTAACTTTATAACTTAGATACCTAACTTGGCATCCTTGGTAAAAACACCTAGTCGCAAATTCTACCATATTTCCTTCAAGTGTTTGTTTTATATGTATATATGTATATAGATTTATTTATTAAAAAAAATTTTATATATTTTTTTTTAAACAGTGCTAGTTGTTGTGCTATTTAAATTTATGTTTTTAATGATCTGTTTTTTTACATAATTTTTAAAATGCCTATTTATAAAATAAATTATTACAATTACTATGAAAATAATTGATACAATCCCTATAATATTATTCATACTGTATACGTTGCTGCTACTGCTGTTGCTGCTGATGTTGTTATTGTTGTTGTTCATGGTTATTTTTGTTTGTTCCTTGGCCTTCGGGAGTTCAATCGTCCATACCATTTTTTTATCCAGTGATCTTTACAACGGCATCGACTGTAAATTTTTCAATTGTTGTACGAAATTGCGTTTCTCAGATCCTTTCGATACATGGATCATCTTGCTGTTCTTTGAATCGCTGCTCTTTGAATCGATGCTGCCTCTGACAATATTCCTCGATCGTCAAATTCTTGGGTCCGGCCGTGATTGGTTTCGACACATAAACCGGCGCTTGTTGAGAGGTCTCAATCACAGATTCTGGGATGTATTCTTCCTCCACAAAAAGTCCTGGGTGGTTCAGTTGCTGGAACAATTCATCCAGCTCTTTTTGGAGTACTGGGACATCTGGCTTTAAACTCCACGTATAAGCAGCACTCAAATCAGTGGATTCCACGCACAAAAAATTGCCTAAGCTCGAGTCCGCAGGATCGCCATTTTACGTTTGGAACTGTGTTTAAAAATATTTAAGAATCCTAACTAAATATTCGAAACAAAGGTTTTGGCTTTTAAGCGAGCCGCGCTGTGTATAAAAGCCACAAGGCCGATTTGTGCATATAAAAAAAGGCAATGCTGCCAGTATGACTTTCATGTGTATAATCATTATTTATTTTAAATTTAATTTTCTTTTATAACAATTTGTTACAATTTGCTTATTCTAAGACACACCCATTTTCCAGTCACATTTCCAACATATTTAATTAGACCGATCATTAATTGATGTAACCAAATATGCAGACTTGCATTTTGTGTCTTCCGCGAAAATGCAATACTAAATATTTGGTCACATGCAATGACCCACATGTGCAAGTTGCAATGTGATCGGCTCTTTGTTAATACTAGAAGTGGCTGCTTGCGCTTAGCCAACATTCGTGATTCATTAATAATCACTATTTCTTTTATTGTTTACGTTCATGCCGTTTTATTGTTTTAACTTATATTGCACTACTCAGCTTGATTATATTGCACTCACATATGCTCAGTGTTTCAAGGTTTGTTTACGTTGACGACCTTGCTTGTGACTAGGTGGTGTGTTTGTTATTATTATTTGTTTGTTTTTATTTGCTTTTGGGTTGTACACACAACACTTGAATGCAATTTTTTAACTTTTTCAAAAAAATGAATATAAAGCTTTATATCTCGGGCACCAGAAGTAGTACCGAATATAATTTTCTTAATTCGGATTCTGCAAATAGTTTTGAACGAAACCCTGTCTAAAAATATCTATTTCAAAACAGCAGGAAAAGACCACGATTTTTTCCCCTATTTTGATATTTAAAAAAAGTTACTTCAAGCATGAAATGTAACAATTTTGATCATATCTTCTTTATGGTTATTATTTAATTAAAACACTTCTCTTAACAACAAATGTTAAGTCAATTGGGGCCCATCGAATGGCAAACTCAGAAACTCAAAATTTTAGTAGAACATTTTTGTGAATGCTGAGTTGAGGTGTTTTAACGACATAATAAAATTCATGATAGGAAGGAAAATTTTGAAAAATCGAAATCGGGAAAAAATCGTCGTCTTAACCCAGTATTGTAAATTGATACTCTTGGACAGGGTGTTTTTCAGAAATATTTGAAGAATCTAAATTATGGAAATTATCTTCGGTACCACTTATGGTGCCCGAGATATAAGACCTTATATTCATTTTGTTGTTAAAAAATTTCATTCAAGTATAAATTTCTGAAAAACAAGAAAATGCATTTGCAAAAAATATGCAAATTATTAATTCGCCAAATTTAAGGAAAACGCCAACCCTATAATCAAAATCGCCAAAATTTAAAACATTAGAAAGCAATTAAAAGTTCTGTGCTTCCTCGAGTTTACCTTTAGATTCGAATATCCTTCACACAGGACCTTGTGGGTAAAAATCGAGAAAAGCATAATTTTTGCCAAAACATTGTTAGTTAAAGTCTATATTTACTTTTGCTTTAAGGCATATGTAGTTTTTCTTACAAAAATTAAAGCAGTTTTTATCGTTTTTCATAAAAAAATTTTTGTCCTTGCGGGAAAGGAAGGCATCCTTTGAACTGCTTCACCCTTGGACGGACACAAAGCACGTCTCGAATTGGCTGCGCGACGTATGGCCAGCGAAGGAGATGTCCTCCAGCGATTATGAAATGATATACTGCGGCGGCAGTGGCCGCGCGCCGATATGGGTAATAAAAAGTTCGGAAAAAGAAGTCCCTGAGCTGAGTGAAACCAAAGCAAATGGTTGGACAGGCCACAGAGAAAGTGGAACTAGAACCGGCTCCTCGAAGACTGGCGCCAACATTCGTAAATGGTGTCTTCTGGTATCTTCTGGAAGGATGCAGGTATGGCCCCAAGCGCACGAACCAAAACCGTCGTCGCCGGTCTGCGTAGGGACGGGTGGCGAGAAGGAAATTCGCCGGTTATACATCAAGGATACAGCAAGGATACTGTTCGCGGCGAATGGGTCCCCAATTCCGACGTACGGCACCAGGCCAGTCGTATTGAAACTGAGACTAAAGAAGCCATTCATCTGGGACTTCATCATCGCCAAGGTGAAGTCACCTCTCATCGGGTCGTATTTCCTAAGAAAACATGCGCTGCTGGTTGATGTGCGCAACAATCAACTCATGGACAGCACCACAAGGGCGCAGGCGGAAGGCATATCGGCGGAAACGAGTAAGATTGACATCTTTACGTATAATGCTAACGACCCTTTCGCAAATATTTTGTCGGATTTTACCGACGTGACAGTCATTAGGCAAGACGAACCAACGGCGGAATCAAAGGTTACGAACCATATAGTAACAAGCGGACCGCCCTCAACGCAAGACCACAGTGGCTGCCGCCAGAGAAATTGATAACTGCGAGAAACGAATTTCGGTTCTTGGTCGAGAAGGGAATTTGTGAACCCCCCTCTGACAGTAACTTGTCCAGCCCGCTTCACATGGATAATAAGTCCGATGGAAGCTAGAGGCTTCTAAAAAGAACGAAAACACACCATTAGTTTTGAACGACGAAAGAGTCAAAGCGTTCGAGACATTTGTAGGGTTTAGCGATTTGTACCATGCTTTTTTAACCTTAGATGCGGTGCTACACCAACAGGTCAACGGCAGCCTTCAACCATTAGTTTTTTATTCCAAGAAGTTTAAGAAGGAGAAGCGAAAGTACAGCACATACGATAGAGAACTTTTAGCCATATACCAGTCGGTACGTTTTTTCAAATTTATGGTAGAAGGGCGAGTTTTTACTATTTTTACGGATCACAAGCTTTTAACTTTTGCTTTCAAACAAAATCTTGACAAAGCATCGTCTAGGCAGGCTCGCCAATTAGACTACTTCGGACAGTTATCGACGGATATTGTGCACATCCTAGGGGCTCAGAATAAGGTGGCAGATGCCTTATCATGCATCGAGCAAGTAGTGCGCAGATCGCCGACATCGCCAAAGAGTACCATAAACTTCGAAGATATAAACGAGGAGCAGTTAATCGAGGAGCATCGATTAACTGCTCCTTAGCCATCGAGACGAAGTTATTTATTGAATCGCCTTCAAACTCGTCGCTTGTATTGCAAGAGCTCACGATGCTAAAAGCCTCGAGTCCAATCTACTGCGACACATCAACAGGAAGGATACGACGGATATGAAGAAGGACATACGCAGTTTCATAAAGTGCTGCGTCGCTTGTCAGCAAACCAAGGTCGAGGGCCACAATAAGACGCCATGTGCATTTTTCGACAAACCGAGCGAACTATTCGAACACATAAACGTAGATCTAGTCGGGCCTCTGTCCATCATCGACCGATACACGCTATGGCCCGAGGCCATCCCAATACCGGATATGTAAACAGACACAGTGGAACGAAATCTGCTGTCCGGTTGGATCGCAAAGTTTGGAGTGCCTCTGAGAATTACAACGAACCAAGGGCGACAGTGAAATGGGATGATAAAGAGGTGGCACCAAACTCTGAAGGCGGCCATCATTTGTCACGATAACGATGACTGGTGCGGAATCCTGCCGTTGGTGCTTCTTGGCTTTCGTTCCGCGGTCAAGGAAGACGTCGAGACGTCGCCTGCCAAACTAGTCTACGGCACACCACTCACACTTTCTGGTGAGTTTCTCTCTCCTTCTCTACATGAATGATGTCCAAAGTCACACCTGCACAAGCCAGTCACCACGAAGTACCGCGGGTGTTGTTGGAAAGAACAGATAAATATTTCACGTTAAGCACTAGGGACAAATCAACTAAGATTTCGATTGATAGGCTGAAGGCGGCTTTTCTACCGAGGTTCGTGTCTGAAGAGAGTCCGTTGCCTATTCGGTCGTCAACTGTTTCTGCCGTGACAACTTTTTCCGGCACGCCCATGGATTACAGGGGATCGACTGGTAAGAAGCAAAGCTACCGCGATGTTTTAGTGTCGAATCCGAAGACAACGCCATCTCGAAAATTCGTCACTTTTTTCGATCTACCACGTTACGCCGGCAGAACGGCGGACAGGCGAGCAGCAAGTAAGCGATCGGCCGTGACAACTTTTTCCGGACCACCGTTGGACACCATGGGACATAAGAAATGTCAACGCAGTTCAATTACACCGACAGTGACACTTTTTTCTGGTCCACCGTTAGACACCGCGACAACAAAGAAACATAAGGAAAGTTCAACCCACTTCAGCCAACCGGCAAAGACGGAAATGAAGAGGTGGTAACCATGCGAATGTGGAAAGTATATGGCGGCAATATTGTATTTTTAGTATAAAATATGTATTTAATTTAGCTTACATGATGACTTATTTACCTAATTTAAACACTAATCAATATTTTAACCAGTTCGCGATATTAAATTAATTTTTCTTAAGAATTTTTCTCTTTTGATTTGGGAAGGTCTTAAGATTCGGCATCATTTTTAGAATTGCGACAGAAACACTGGGGGGAGTTCTGTGACGTGGCCGTTAATAGTTTAGTTTACCCTATTGGGCAGTGGCCATATGCTTCAGATTCATGCTAATAGCGATCGTGTTTCTGTGCGATCTCATTAGTTTTATTTAGTGACACTTTGTTGCAATTTGATAAGCAAAGTGTAGGCTAGCGTGTATATCGAGTTAAGTGTGGGACTGACGATCGGTTGAACTGACATTCTGTCTCGCCGCGTTGACAGAGCGTCAGTCATGTCGATAGCCAGCAAAGGTTTCGTCTGACGGATAGTCATCAGCCGCTTCAAGCGGTGGACTACGCGGTCGACACGGCATGTAGCTGTTGCCCGCTTGTGTTGTACAACAACATTGACTCGCTGCTTATGTTGAATCGTATGACATTAGGGGGCATGTGTTTGTTGTTCACATGCTTATTGTACAGCAACAACTGCTTGCCATTATAACGAATTCTGAAATGTTTAAGCTGGTGGGGTTGTTGTTGTTGTTCGTTTGTGTTGTACAACAACCGCACTTAACATTAACTTAGTGAGCGCTCGTTGCCTGTACGCTGACTTAGCTACCCAGCGTCTATACGATTGCGCTGCCAATACATTGATTGGTTTACGCTGCGTCAGCTTGCCCGTTTGTGTGTTGTACAACAACATTGACTCGCTGTCGATGTTGAATCGTATTACATTAGGGCGCATGTGATTGTTCTTCACATGTTTATTGTACAGCAACAACGGCTTGCCGTTATGACGAATTCCGAAATGTTTAAGCTCTCACCGCGTCATTAAACATTAACTCAGTGAGCGCTCGTTGCCTGTACGCTGGCTTAGCTACCCAGCGTCTATTTTGCGCGATTTTGCTGCCAATATATTGATTGGTTTACGCTGCGTCAGCTTCTACCGCGTCCGCTGGCCAACCCTGTTTTTATCGTTGATAGCGGGGCTGGCTACTATAAAGACCAGTGCCGAATTCCACTGGTGTTTATGCCTCGCTCTCACATACATGGCATTAAAATATATTTTTAAGTATTTATGGTGGCATGGTCTCTGGGATATGTTGCCATAACCAGAACGTTTTCCCGACTCATCGACATCGGTCAAAACGCACTCCGCAAAAATTCCAGTAGTGTTAGAAGTTATTTAAGTGAATGTTAGATATAAGTGCAGTTAAGATTGCAAAAAAAAAAAACTATAAGCCTTTAAAGTGGTCTTATTTTATATTACAATCCACATACGCCTTATCTGTATTATGATTTCCTTGACTTATGAATTCGCATAGTTCTTTCAAATTCCATTTTTTTTAAGCAATGGAAAATTACATAAATTTCAAACGTTATCGTTTTAGTTTTTAAGTGCGTTTCTTATCTGTTGCGCAAAATCCGGGACTTCGAGACAAAAACTGGGACTCGGGACACCAGTTGAAGAACCCAGACAATACTGACGAGTCTCGGCGACCGGGCAACCCTAACTATACACTTTTTAAAAAGTGCCACTTTGTGGAGCAGTTTTTTTACTTTTCGATACATGTCTTTAAGAGAACTGGAAATGGAAAGGTCTTCGGATGAAGATGTATATGGCGATATAAGTAAAAAGTAAAGAGCTTTTATAATTTCAAAAAATCTTAAAGCAAAACATTTTATTCATATTTTAGTCAGCTTTATAAATGCATTCCACAAAAATAAAAGCTAACGACGACAAAAAAACTTGTTTTTAAAATAACAGTTATTTTAAATATTATTTAAAAATAATATTTATTTATGTTATTTTAATAATTGTAAAAGTATAGTTTTTTCTTTTAGCCAGCTTGATTTGAGACGATTTACAGCTTATACAAATACAATGTTGGCAAACGATTTTCGTAAATAGTTGTTTTAATACTATACATATTATCTTAATTATATATTAATAATTATATTAATTTAATCAAATTTTGATGATGATTTTGTAAACACTAGCAACGATCGCACGTGTTTTTGCATCGGTCCTACTTATGATTTAAATAAACGCATCGCATAAGTTTTTATAAGTTGATAAAGTGTGCCGGCATAAACTTTCTAATCACGCCATCGTTTCTGCATCAAAAATTGGTTAAGAAAAGTATACACTCGGCCGTAAATTTGTTCAATTTAAAATATAAATTAGATTGAGTGGCTCGGTCAGCATAACTTTTCCGATTTTTTATTCGTGTTTCTACACTTTTTTCTGCCTACTGTTGCTGCAATGGACAACTACATACATCGATCAACTGCCTAGCTGTATCGTCATCGTCTCTATCTCTATTTCTGTGTTCTTTTTGCGACTTTTCGCAAAATCCAAAATCCAAATACGCCAAAATCCATAAGCAGTGGTGCAAATACTTTTGGCGCTCAACTACTCGCTGTAGAAGAACGATTAAAAGTGCATGCAAAACAACTGATTGATGAGTCAGAGGAGCGAATAAGGAAGCATACTGGCAGTCTATTTAATAGGCTCTCTTCGGAAATCGCCCGCGTTGTCAGCAGACTTGAGACTGAGGTGGGTGCACTTGATACTGAATTTAGAGAGTGCAACATAGTACTGCTGTTTCTTTTCAATTTATTTCATTCTTTAAGATATTTCAAATATTTATTTTTATTTTGTATGATCTGTTCATGCTTCTTCTTCTCTTTTTCTATATACTTCTTCACTTTCTTTTATGCCTGTGGTTGTATTTGTAACATAATTTTCTATGGGTTCTACTAATAATGAAATCCAAAAAAATTCTGATCGGCGTTCTGTGCAGGCAACACTCTGGACTGAACATTGTCCACTTTAATGCGAGAAGCCTTAACGATGTTGAGCTTGATATTGTTCGACATTGCTTCAAAAATTCAGCCGATGATATCATCTGTGTCTCTGAAACCTGGTTTCATAAAGACATTAATAATATCTGCTTAAATATTAATAACTATAAGCTTTATCGAAATGATCGCATAGATAAGAAGGGCGGGGGTGTTGCAATTTACTATAAAAATAATTTTAATGTTAATCTCTTAGGAATGTCGAGTCGTTCTGAGGTAGAATTTCTCAACATTGAAATCCGTGTTAATTGTGTTAAGATCTTTGTGTCGTGTGTATATAATCCTTGTCGTAACTGTAGTTTGGATCAATTGTTTTCTACGTTGTCAAATTGTGCAATTGGCTACGACTATTATGTAATGTGTGGTGATTTCAATATTAACATTTTATGTAAAGACAATTTTGTTGGCCGCTTCTTTGATAGACTTACTGAAGTTGGGCTTCAAACGGTTAACACTACGCGATATGCAAATAATGCTTCTCCGAGATTATTAGATATTTTTGTTGTCTCAGATATATCTTCTGTTCTGCTTTTTGACCAATTGTCCTTTATTTCTGACCATAACCTTATTTTTTGTACTTTAAATGTAGATATGTCACCAAATGTCGTTAAAAAACAATCTCTTTTAGAGATTATAAATCTGTTGATTATGTCTCTTTGTGTCACTACACACAAATTACACTTGTCTACTACAAATTGGTCTGAATGTTGGTCGTTTAGCTCAGTTGATGAGAAGCTTAGGCATTTTATGAATAGAATCAATGAACTTTATGACTTGCATGTTCCATTAATCACTTGCCAAGTACAGAATACAAGCTCTCCCTGGTTTACAAATGATGTAAGATTAGCCCTTAAAAAACGAAATAAAGATTACTAGCGGAAAAGAAATCCAACAACATCAAATTGGAAACAGCACAAAAGATCAAGAAACGTAGCTAACTCTACAGTTAAATCATCAAAACATATATTTCTTATGTCTAAGTTAAGTTCAGCACAACCATCCAAAAAGCTATGGAACAATTTAAAACAAGCTGGTGTATGCACGATGAAAACCGATGATTGTCAGATCGATCCTAATATTCTTAACGAATACTTTGTTGCAAGCTCTACGTCTTCTGGTAATGTGATCGACTATAACACAAGAACTTTAACATCTGAATATTCACCTAATTTTGAGTTTGTTGCTGTAGATGAGTGTGATGTAGCTCGGTGTGTAAACAAAATTAAATCTAATGCAGTGGGTGATAATGGAATATCCATTAAATTTATTAAACTTATTTTACCATTTATCCTCAGCCCACTTACCCACATATTTAATCACTGCTTCACAAGTTCGTGCTTCCCTGATGTTTGGAAATCAGCAACAATCATTCCCATAGCGAAAAAAACTAATGCGTGTGATCCGTCTGATTATCGTCCTGTAAGTCTGTTATCATCGTTATCAAAAGTTTTTGAGTCTCTTATGGCCGTGCTAATCTCAGAACACATTCGAAGATTTGACCTTTTATCCCTACTTCAGTATGGATTTCGTCCAAGGCACAGCTGCTCTACAGCTATTATAATGATTTTAGATGAAATCAGAGTGTCATTTGATCTAGGCAGCATAATCTTGCTCTGTCTCTTAGATTTTTCGAAAGCATTTGATTCCGTTGATCATACAATATTGTGCCAAAAATTATAAGTAAACTTTGGGTTTTCTAGCACGGCGGTGCGTCTGTTATATAGTTACCTGGTGGGAAGGTCTCAAAAAGTTAGGTTGGGAGATAGTCTGTCCGCTTTCTATTACTTATCTTGTGGGGTTTCTCAAGTTTCATTTCTTGGTCCGTTGTTATTTTCAATGTTTATAAATGATATCTTCAGCAAATGCCGTCATGTAACCATGCATGCATATGCTGATGATCTTCAATTGTACTTGGCCAGTCCTATTGGTCTTGTTAATAATTTATGTCTCATGATGAACGAGGATTTGAGCAAAATAACTAAATGGGCTAGAGCTAATAAGCTTTATCTAAATCCACTGAAGTCATTTGTTTTACCGATTTTTAAATCTAGCAACTCTTTGTCTGATATACCAACGATTTATCTTAATGGTGTAGGGCTAAGATTTGTTGATAAAGTTAAAAATCTTGGATACCGCATTAACTCCTCACTTTCTTGTGAGGATCACATTAATTCGGTTGTTTCTAAGATTTATTATGCCCTTCGGAACCTGAGGTGGACAGCATAGTTTGTACCCGTCGACACTAGAAGAAATGTGTTACTCCAGCCATTCATTACGTACTCAGATGTTGTGTATAGTAAACTTGATTCGAGGTCCAAACTAAAGTTACAACAAGCTTTTAATAACGCTGTCAGATATGTTTATGGCCTCAAAAAGTTTGACCGCGTTAGTCATTTGAGCAATCAAATAGTTGGTTGCAAAATGTTCAATTATCTGGATGCCAGGAACTGCATGTTTTTGCATAATTTGATTTACACAAAAACACCTAAATATTTATTTCATAAGTTACAATTTTGCAGATCGAATAGAAACATGAACCTTATTATCCCGAGATACAATTTTTTAAAATCAAACAGGCTTTTCTTTGTAAATGCTATCAGAATTTGGAACTCGTTACCTTTAAGAATTTAAATTATTCAAAACAAACGCAACTTTAAGCATGATATTTTCGAATACTTTTCTTAATACTACTGCTTATCTATCTAAACTTACTATTTCTTCATCTAATAGAATAAAAATAATTTAAGTTTTTTTTCTTTTTTATCTAATAATGTAATGATGTTTTTTTGTTCATTCATGATTTGTTGTTATTTATGACTAGCTGTTGCTATAATATTTATTATTATTTATTATTTTTGTTAAATCACTAACTGTTAGCTTTAAGTTATATTTATTTTTCTGTTTTTTATAACTAGATGTTATTCTAAACTGCTTGATGCATTCAAAAGACTCTGTCTTGTATGTAAACATTACTATTTTTAAATAAAAATAAATAAAAACTAAAAAAAATATGTATGATAGATATGTACACTAAATTATAGATATGTATGCAATTATATACATGAAATAACGTATGCATCTCTCTATTGTCAAATTCTCTCAACTCCTCTTACAGTTTATTTTCATTTGATTTTGATTCCACTATTACTTTTTCTATTTTGTTTTAAATAAATTAAGTCTGAAATCAACCAAGTTTCTTTGGTTAGTAGTAAAATACTACAAAGTTTCTTTGTGGTGAACACTTCAAATTATGTTTTTGTTTAATTCCTTTATTCAACAGATTTGAACTTTAACAGCTTATTATAATTTTGCATAAAGTATTGTAAAAATTAAGCATACCGTCTTAAGCTCTTTTCTAATTTTATTTTTAGGTCAAAGGAAACGTTACACAGTTATTGAAAGTTTCATTGGCTCGAATACAATATGAACAACTTTTAGAATCGTTAGAAAATGCTTTTAAGGTTCCCAATGAAATTATAGCGCCGCACCTTTGTACATTCCAGAATGTGAAGGACTCTACTCTTGATGAAATGCATTCAAACAAATGCCATGAAATTTTAAAACAAAATTATGGTAAAAGCTATATGTTCTTCAAAATTAATTTTTCTTTGCCTATCCTAGTCATAGCTCTCAACAATGAATATCATAACCCTTTAATTGAGATAACATTTAAAAATTTTATGATCGAATACAATCGCCTAACCGATATTCATAAAAACTTAAAAGTTTTGCTTGGCTCAATAATAATGGAAGACCTCAAATGTTCAGCAGATTCAAAATATCGTTATATGGTAGATTCAGCTCCACCTAAAGAATGCAAAAACAAAAAAATTCGCGTATCAACTTCTTGTCCGAATCTTATCAATGCTCATAATTCGTCGTTGGTTTCAGCAACGTCAATACCATATAGTTTGCAATGTGCTGGAGGCACAGGTTATAATGGAAAAATATTTGATAGTTCATCCAATAGTTCTTCTAAATATGATGGAACTAAAAAGAAAAACTACATAAATAGTCAAAAAGAAACAAAATGTGATGAGAACTTGGTCACTTATATCGTTCAAAAAATAAATTCGGAAACAACAAATTCAACATATTTTTCGCAAACCAACAGCTCAATAGATTTCAATTGTCTTAATTTAATAATATCTGTAGAAAAATGGTTCGTGGTTTTGGACTTTTTTGGCTTACTTTCGGTTAATGGACATAATCTCAGGGATAAACAGCTCACAAAACTTCAAAATTACGATAGTAAGTATTTTTTTACAATTATTATACAAGATTTGTTTTTATAATAAGGAATATATTTCAAAAGGTATGGAAATCGAGAACTCTGTCATTAAAATTTCAGTCCGATCTTTGAATTTAACGTTGGTACGAAGGGACAATGATCTAGCTAAGGCTAATGTATCAAATGCGTTATTTAAAATAAAAAAAAATAAAGAAGATGACATAATCGATGGTCGTCTAGGATCGATATCATTATTTGACTTAACTAAATTTGGTGAACTTTATACTGAAAAATTCCTTACAAGTGGATCTGAGGCGTTAAATTTTCATTACAAAAGGTAAGTTTGTCGTTACTTCCAAAATAAATTAATATGAAATCGTAATTATGATTATGATAACTTCATAAATATTCAAACTTTTAGCTTAGTACAGTGAACGCTCGGAATTCTTAAGTAGTTTGTTCGCTGATCTCCTAAGATTTCAGAATTGTTAATATTTCTAGACGGTTTTGAAAATAACCTTTTTTAAAAAAAAAAGCAGCTATGTATTACAATACTACATTACTTCTGCATTGAGTAATTTATTTTTAAGTCGTTTATAAATTTAAATTTTATTAAGTGGCTACTGGCTGGGTAGCGTGCGAATTATATTATCCGTTGGGCCGTTTGCCTTTTTTAAAAAAAACTTAAACACGATTTTTGACTATTCGTTACAAGCGTCAGAATGGAACTGTCTCTTTATTTAATTTCATTTTCATACCTATAGTTTAACATTCTTGTATGACTTAATATGAAATGCTTATTATACAACTTAATATAAATGTTGCAATTCTCTTGAATTGCGTTTATTAATTTTTTATTATTTTAATGCGGAAATTTCATAACTTTAATATTTCGCAATCTTTCCGCATTAAAATGCTTTCCTCAGTCAAAATGCTGAATTGTCAATTCATGCTAAATTCCTTATTTAATCTAGGTGCTTTATTTGGAATTGTCAGCATGAATTGGTCAATGACATTTGGCTTAATTAAATTTTCTTGCATATATGTAACTACTCCCCCCTTTAAATTTGAATTCTCCTGAATTCGTTTATTTAATTTTACTTTAATGTATTAATGTTTTGTAATAAAAATGGCAATAATTGTAATTATTGTAATTGTTAGGAGTATGTTATACCCATATGCAATTTTAATGTGTAGTTTTAAATTGAAGATGCTTTTAATATTTACTTTATTGTCCTCAACTATTTCTTCAAATGTAATTTTTTCAGTAAAATTTTGTATGTCTTTATATTTAATTTATATTTATAATGTTGGTTTCAACGTTTTCAATAAAGTTAGAGAAATAATAGTCATTAATTTTCATCGGACAATTGTTAAATTGTAGTACATAGTTTCCATTTAAAGTTGTATGATATTTATTACATGTGTTGATAATAGTTAAATTGAATGCTTTTTTTACTATGACTGATTTTACATCTAATGTTATAATTTCTAATTCTTTGTTTGTTATTAATTTGAATGTTTTTGTAATTATACAGTGAGTGCAAGGTTTTAATTGTCTTAAATATTTATTTTCTTCAAATTTTAGAGTCTTGTTTTCATAAGTAAATACTTCTATTTCTGCTTCTATTTCTTTTTGTTCTTTATTTGGTAGTGGTACAATTTTTCTTATTTTGGTTTGTATAAATATTTTTGGAATTTTTGTGCCAAGTATTAAAAGCGTATTATTAAAAATTGCTGTTCCTAACTTTAAATATTTTAGTTTATTAAAGTCTATGTCAAATTTAACAATTTTATTATCTGTTAGGATATTCGGATGTATTATCCCATATTTGGCTGACACTACATTATCTTGAATGTGTTCTATTTTATTTTTTATTAATTGAATTTTGGAAATTCGTTCTAAATACATATTTTGTTTGTATTCTTCTTCTATCACTTTGTTTACAGCGTTGAAACCTTTTTCAATTTCTTTTCTATCATTTTTAATAATATCTTTAAATAAACAAACAAATACACATAAATGATTGCTGAAGTTTGAAAAGGAAAATATGTTTTATCAGAAAGTCAAAGAAACAAAAAACTTATTGTATTTATTTACCCTAAGTTTTATGTTTTTATTTTTACTATTGATAATAAATTTTTTTCTTTATAATAAATGAATTAAGTTAACAATGAACAAAAAAAAATTATGTGTGCATATAACGACATTCGGTTGTAACGACGAAATATTCCGGTCCCTTCAGGGTCGTTATAACCGAATTCCACTGTATATTTAATTTTTGGAACATTTTTACTTTTACATGTGAATACGGAAAACTTAAAATTACTCATTTGATTTTGTAAAGAAGCCTGTGAGTTTCATTTGTTTCTTATATTTAGTACGTTGTACACTGGCTAAAAAAAGTGGTGTTTTTGGAAAAAACTATGCAACTTGTGATTCAGAATATGTAGACTCAAACGGTTTTTTTATTTAATACGTTACATACTGTCTAAAAAAAGGTGGTGTTTTTGCAAAAAACTATGCAACTTTGGATTCACAATAAGTAGACTCAAATGGTTTTTTTTTATTTAATAACGTTATTTAATACGAAATTTTTTAAATCTTAAATACAACTTTTTTAATTGTTTGCGTTAAACGCATATAAAGGGCCCATTAAAGTTTTTCGGCGACCAAAAATCAATTTTTTTTTTTGAGAATAAAATATTCTCAGAAAGTTTTAAGTCAATCGAATAAAAATTACTGTAGCACAAACGTCCGAAGAAATGAATACATACCTTACTAATTCTAAAACTTTAAACGCGCTTTTCTCGAAAAGTGCTGCTTGAAAACTAAGGATTGCTTCCAAATTTTATGCACTTGTTATAATTATATAACTTTGCATAAAGTTTGCGTAAAGTAATATAATTATAAGCTGAAAAAAGTTACCTTAAATAAACAGTCGCTTTCGAAAAAATTTTTTGATGCAGCAATTTTTTTTTCGCTTTAAAAACTTTTATGAGCGCTTAACCCTCATCGGTCCCTCGAGAAATACATCTAATCGGTCCCATTGTATGCGCGCGCATACACATATATTTTTAATTGTAAAAAAGCTAAAAAAAATTAACAACCATTTATGTTTTGTGATTTTTTTATCTTTATTACATTGTTTACTATCATATTAATACATTTGAACTTCATAAAGGTAGATTTAGAATGAAATTAGTTAGAATATTATATATATTAGAAAAAACATTGAATTTTTAACTTTTGTCTATTATTTGTACATTTTTCGCATAAATTGAAATTATGTTCAGCACAAATGAAATTTCTACACTTTTCACAGCGTGTAGCAAAAAGATTTTTGTTATTTTTATATGTACAGATAACGGCCTCGTTTTTATGTACTTGGTAAATGGCGAATCTCCCGAATTCTTTGAATAACACTGGAGCATCATTACTTTGAGGTTGTTTTTTACGTTCAGTGATCTGTTTTTCAACGAGATTCAATCCAAGCTCCTCGATAAAAAGGCGACGACGAATATTATGGTTCGTTTTAGAATTTTTCCAATTCGGGAATATCCAATTCCAAACAATATCCAATGAACGTCACGAATGCATTCAACGCACTAACATCAAGCATGTTACAAAATACTGCCATTGGCCACCGATTGACTTTTCGTTTGCATGTGTACGTAGCAGAGCTGTAAAAGAATGCAATCATTTGTGATTTTAAATCATGTGATTTATATTCAAAATGAATGCAATCATTTTTCCAAATCATTGAATGTGATTTGAAATTTTAAATGATTGCATTCATTTTTTCAAATCATTGATTGTGATTTGAAATTTCAAGTCCCAATCAATGATTTGAAAAAGTGATTGCATTCATTTTTATAGAGTTTTTCTATAACATATCTTACTATCAAAAGTATTGATATCTCTGTTGAACAAGTATTGGAAATTCATAGACTAATATTATTTGTTTAACATTTTATCTTTGTTACTTGCAAGCAAAAATAATTTTTTAAGAGCTTTTTAATTTTATTTTGTTATTTATTGTTCGGTTCGAATCATTGACATGATTTGAAAAAATGAATGCAATCAATTTTTTTAAGTCATTGATTGGGAATTAAATGATTTTAAATCACAAATGAATGCATTCTTTTACAGCTCTGGTACGTAGCCACCATTTGATCCATAGTATCAACTCCACTCTTGGTTTTATTGTAGTCTTCAATGATGTTAGGTTTCTTCTTTTCACTATTCTCATTTATGCTGACAACATTGTGGTATGTACTGAGCAATGTTACAAATCGGTACCGGCGAGGAACATATGACAACATAACTGCTTGCAATTTATGTTCATATACAACTTCTGTATGATAAATTGGCTTTTGACGCATGTCGAGAAGAACTGAAGGAATTTCAGTCCTATTTTTCCTTATTGTTCCCAAAATAGTCATGCGATTCTTATGTAAATCTTCTGCCAATTCATACGAAGTGAAAAAGTTGTCCCACGTTACATTTCTGTCAGAAAGTCCTTCCACCAAATCCAAAACAACACGCCGTCCGAGATTACGTTCAGGAGTGGCATTATGATTCCGACCAACAAAAATTTGAGTGTTGCACACCAGCTTTTTGAGTCGCATAGCACCAAAATTTTGATGCCATATTTCACCGGCTTGGATGGAATATACTGACGAAACGGACATCGCCCACGATACGGAACTAACTGTTCATATACGGTAATGTTTTTTCCTGGTGTGAATACAACTTTCAAATTATGATTCCATTTATCGTATACATTTCGAATCGGTGCCAATTTGTCACTTACAGAAGTACTTGTAGATGCAGTGTTGGCCATACGTTGTTCGCGGTCATCAAATCGAATGCAACCATGGATACGCTAAACATTTTCAAAGACATTGTTGCTCTAAATATTAGCCGACCAGTCATTCCACAGTTTAGTGACACATTCACCGTATGACCGATACACACCAGAAAGCAGCAACAATCCAAAGTATGCGTGCAGAGTGTCCAAATCAATGTTTTCCCAAACGTCTTTGTAGTTTCGCACACCATATAAATTCGTCATGTTCAAAATAATATTCTCAACCGGTTCAAGGAACATGTGAAATGCAGACGAAACATCAACTATAGTAGCAGCTGCTAATGTTTTTGGACCTGAATTATAACAAAAATGAAACATATAATGAATATGAACCCATAACAAAGAGGGTAGTTTTTACCTGAAGTGGAGTATGCATAGTAATGCGGTCAATAACAGGTAGGATAGCCTCAATTCTAACTGCAATATCGAAACGAGTGCCAATAACGATAGAGCACACTTTTTCGGTTCCGATTGAAGTTGTTGGAAGCGTCAATTTCTTCACTAGTTATAAGCACTCCGGAGATTCATGCCTAGCAGTTAGAGCAGTATTTGTGTAAAAGGACTACACACATTCGTTGTTCGGTGTTCATCGCTAAAAACTTTCGGTAAAATCGTAGCGCATGATGGCGCGGACAAATTTTGCACTGGAAGGACTTGGATTTGAGACTGCTTGCTTTCCTTGAATGACTTCGGTGGTCTCAGGTTTTGTTGGATATCTTGGTTTCCTAGACCATTATGTTCTGTAAAATGATTTAATATGATGTATATAAGAATTTTGTGAAAAAGGAAACTGGAAGTTAAATTTTTAAGCTGGTAGGACGACGTGCTTTACAATCGGTCTTTTTATTAAACCACGTTCAGTTGCAATATTAGCAACTCGGAATTTATTATCTTGACCAAAATATATTTTCTTTATTCTACCTAATCGCCATTCATTTGGCGGTCGATTGTCTTCCTTAGCAATAAACAAGTATTTTCTTGAATATTTTCCGAAGGGGATTTCCATTTATAGCGTTTATGGAGCTCTTTAAAATATTCGTTTTTTCAACGAGCGCAGAAATGTTGGTGAAGAGCTTTTAGTCTTTGCCAACGATTAACTGTGGATATAGATTGTTCGGAAATGTTTGGACTATTGGAGATAAAATTAGTTCACTAATTAAAAAATGACCTGGTGTTAGAGCGGAAGTGTCTTCAGGGTTTTCGGACATTGGAGATATAAGGCGCGAATTAAGACACGCTTCAACTCTGGAAAGAAGAGTTGCAAGTTCTTTAAAAGGGCCTGCTACTTTTCAAAAGTGGCTTTTGAAGCTTTTCACGCCAGCTTCCCGGAGTCCTCTCATATGTGGAGCACCGGTAGGTATGAAATGCCATGAAATTGGTTAGAGACTGTGGCTTGATACAAGAGCTGTTCGTGAAACTTGAAGAAAATCTTGAGTTAACCTTTTTGAAGCTCCGACGACTGTCGTACCATTGTCGGAGTAAAGATGAAGAAGACAACCGCGTTTGGAGACGAACCTGTGAAAAGCACCTAAGAAAGCATCAGTATAAATATTGGAAGTTCCTTCAAGATGTATGCCCTTGGTAGCAAAGCATATGAAGACGCAAATGAAGATGCCTTTAGTAATTAGGCATGCTCTTCCGGTATAGTTTTTAATTTCGAATGATCCTGCAAATTCAAGACCAGTATGCGCAAAAGGTCGAGTTAAGACGGTACGTTCGGCGGCAAACTACCCTTAGTTGGGTTTGCAGCCTTTGCTTAAAAACAACACAGGTTTTGCAATGGTTTATGGTAGATTTTATTAATCCTGCTCCTGCGTCTTGAGCCAGAACCGGCATACAAAATCCTTCTCCTTGCGCCAGAACCGGCATACAAAATCCTGCTCCTGCTCCTGCTCCTTGCGCCAGAACTCTCATACAAAATCCTGCTCCTTGAGCCAGAACTCTCATATCCTACCTACTGCACTCCTATCGAACTCATATTAATACATGCTAGATTTTATTTTAAACGTCACGTTTTTAACAAGTCGTAATTTTCATTTTTGAAAAATTTAAATTTTCATGCAATTTAACATGGAAATAAATAGCTGCAAAATTTGTGTCAATTGCATACAGAAGATTGTAGATAAATTATAATTTTACAAAACATGGAAAACATATAAACACATAAAATATAAAAATATATACATAGAAAGATAAAATATATAACTACAGATAAATAAAATATATACATATTCGTTATTTCGCCTATTGAAATAATTTGTTAATCCACAACGACATTCACTTGTTTCATATTTGGCTAAGTTAAGAAACAGAACAAATTGGACAATTTTCTTTATTTCAGCTTAGCCAAACAAGAAAAATATCTGAAACACGATCAAAAGCATAAAATAGAGCATAACAACAACGTCAAAGAACAAAAAATTCTGCATAGACACACATGCATGCCAATAAGTAGCAGTAAAAATTGTGTTTATTACTTTTTTCCAATTCATTCATAAAAATTGAATTGGAGTATTTGTTTTGTTTTTCGTTGTTGCTTGTCTTGCATTTGGTGGTGGTTTTTTTCTTTTCGTCTGCCTCTGCTGGCAGCAGACGCTGGCAACAAATGTTTAGCAACGTTTTATTATTCGCATCTTTGGATTTCTGTTAACAGTGGCGAAATGTTTCGATGCCTTCTCTCATTTATATAAACTCTCTGTTAGTGGTTAGTTTATTTACATTTCTTTTCTTTATTTTATTTGTATTTTCTTACAACTAAGTGCAGTGTATTGAACTTTACAACAGTGGCCACCTAGATAACAAATATTAATCATAATTTGTAATGCATGAAGTCTTAAAATTTTAATGATTCAAAATTAAATACATCAACTCAAAATTAAATATGTTTCTCCCTATACACGTTTATACACACATACATAACATGCATATAATATCCATAATATAATAATTCAACACATATACAATATATGTGCACTCATTCAAACACATCCAAAATAATTATTTATGTCATTTAAAAATTGAAAATTTAAATCTATAACGGTGGTATACATAAACATAAATTTCATGGATAAATTATTTCATAATTTTTTTTAATATTTTGCGATAATCGAAATACACATTTCTTCTCGTTATCAAAACTTGTTATCGATTTTTTAAAGTGAATATAAGCTACCGAAATCCAAATACTTTAATTTATCGACTTTTTCTAATAAATTTTCTGAAGTTTGTTGCTACCATTGAAAATATTACAACTTATCAATGTTTTATAGTGAATGTTTGTTACTAAAATACAAATGTTTTTGGTTATCGATTTTTCCAAAGTGCATATTAGCTCTTATACATTAAAAATATTTGTTTTTTTCGATTTTCATGGTGAACACACAAATTATTTAAGTATTAGTGATTATTCGTACTAACATCAAAATTTTTACGCTTTTTAGTCGGCTTTGTAGTCTAGTGGAGAGTGCGCTAGACTATCAACCCAGAGGTCCCTGTTTCGAATCCGGGCTCAGGCATGGTTCTTTTCACTTTCTTTGTTCATTCCTTCATTTAAGAATTATGGAAAACTAAAAATCCTGTTACGGCTGGCTAAAGGGGTTAATAGTTTCTAATACTTCGCACCCTGTAATGCCTCCACAAGTTGCGCATTCATTAATGTGTACATACCCCCCGCTATCCCACACTCTGTTGTCGCGTATAAAAATAATAAAAAAATATATAAAATGTATATGCACATTAATTGCAGCAAGTGTCATCATGACCATATTTGGTCATGCGGCAAAGATTTTGTGAGAGCATTAATCACGGCAACTAGTTTTGACCAACACACTTGTCTTTTGCTTGCAGCATATAATAAAAAAATATGAACATGAAAAAAAAGTACCTGCAACCAACGTTATCATGACCATATTAGGTCATGCGCAAAACACTTTGCGAGAGGGTAATACATGGCGACCGGGGGAGCACAAAAAGAATTTGTGCGCTAAAGAGTTTAAGGGCGGCGTGCAAAGTTAGTTGCTGGAAGATAGTCAAGCCTTAAAGGTTAAGGAAATGATTGTGCGGAAGTGCGCGAAAAAAAAATGGAAAACAAATAAAATTTGAATTGTTATAAAAATAATATAAAACCAAACTTTTGTGCTAATAATTTTGATTACAACACCAAACAATGCTTATTTAATACGAACAAAAGTGAAACAATGGTTTAATAATTAAGATACAAAAATGCTCGCTCCTAGACTTTTAACTTAAACTTAAAGTTTACATATATTTTTACACAATAACAATTTTAAAAGAAAACCTTTGAATCATTGAGTCAAATCATGCATCCAAATTTGTGTGAAAAATACTAAAAACAAGTTATCCAGTCTCTATTATGAATAAACATAGTTATATTTGTCTAATAGTAATAGTTTAAAAGAAAGAAAAACCAATGTGTGTGTGTGCGTACTACTAAGTTGTGATGCACTCAGCAGCAAGAATTGAAAACGCGTTATTTTTCTACAAAAATGTTAATATTAAAATTTAACTGGATTAAACAAAGCCAAAGTTAAATAACTTTCATACAAAAAAATAGCTAAGCTAAATCGATCGAATATTGTTTTTTTTTTCGAAACGCGTGAAAAATCAAATCAAATTGATTAAGAATATTGAATAAAATTGCATTTGAAGTTATGTAGTTACACACATACAAATACATATTAAGATTTGTAGATTCGTGTATTCTATTCTATCAATTATTGTTGAAGCACAACACGAACTAGAACAACAAAAAACAATCAAACAAAATTTGAATAAAGTGAATACTGTACAAATGCTGATGTGAATAAAAATACAAATGAAATATTCACACACAAAAAAAAAAGAATCATTATTTTTGAACTATTGCAAATCTGTTTCTAAGAAAAATTTATATTACTATTTTGCAAAACCTTTTGTGCAAACATAAGATGAGCAACTTTAATAAGTGTTTGTGCGACTTTTCAAAACCAAACAAAACAATGAAAAAAAAAAACTGAAATCTAAATAACATAAGTGTTTATTTACAGCCATATTTAATGTAACTATTACGCTGTTTAAGCAAAAAAGGCGTTGATTGAAGTAACGCTGAAAAAAGTTTTTAAAAGTTGTCAATGAAATTTAATTGGAAAAAAAAGGAAAAAAATGTAGACTCAGTAATTTTATAGACTGAAGTATAAAATATATAAATAAATATAAATAATAATAAATAATAAATAATAATAATAAATATAAATAAATATATAAATAAAATAAATATAAAGTATATAAATAAAATCTAAAATATGGCCAAAACGCTAATAAAAACTAAGACCACTAGTTATTTCTGCTCATTTAGCATTTAAGCTATTTCTGATAAGAATATAAAAGCTAAACTTAAAATAAAACAATCTTTTGCAGTCTTTATTTTTTTTTGAGCAAAGTAAAGTGTTCAACTCATCCCAGTATAACTAATGGAATCGAATAAAATAAACACACATTAGTATGATACATATATACCAAAAATTTACATATACGAATACACAAGAGCTGCAACAACAACAATCAACTAGCGATGAAAGCCGGACAGCAACCGTGGCCACGGATAAAAATTAAGTATATTTTTATTTATATTTAAAATATATTTATTATTTATTATATATTATATTTTATATTTTAGATTTTAATATATTATATTTTGTTTTATAAAAAGAAAAATAACTAAAACTAAAATTATTTTGGGTTTTTTTTTGACTAAATGATTAAATGAAATTAAAATTAATAAAATGAATAAAATGAAACACTAATTTTTCATTTAAGGGAATGCTGAGGATGTGTGAGTGAGGTAAGTGTAGAGGGGGCTCTAGGTTGCTATCGGGGGTAAACAAATACAGGGCTATAAGATTTACCACAGGACGGGAGGGAAAAGTGAGCCCAAGTGGCAAACCACCCAGCCACGAGAGTCGGAGAAATTAATGGCAGACTTCTTGACGAAGTACACCATTAATTACGGAATGTTTCTTTTGTAGTTTTTTTTTTATTTTTATTGCCTATCAGAAGCATGCAACTTTTCTGTGCTTACGCGTTTGAAATTGCGGGAAGAACACGACCACAGGTAGGCTAGCCGGTGCAACTTTTTTAAGCATGCTAATTTTTCCCAGTTTCAGTTTTTCAAATAAATAAATATATTTTTTTGTGAATTTTTTTTTTTAGAATTTTAAACGGCGCGTAACATAGATGGCGCCCAACGGAAATACAAAGAAACTCCAACGCCAGAGCAGTTTAATTTTTTTGTTCTGCTTATCGTTGTGCGCGTAACATAGATGGCGCCCAACGGAAATACAAAGAAACTCCAACGCCAGAGCAGTTTAATTTTTTTGTTCTGCTTATCGTTGTGCGCGTAACATAGATGGCGCCCAACGCAAATACGAAGAAAATTTAACGTCAGTTTTTAATTTAACAGTTTACTTTTTTTTTGCTTATCGTTGTGCGCGTAACATAGATTAAGCCCAATGTAAATTAACGTAAAGTTGAACTGTGACGATTTCTTCCTCCGATTTTAAATTTATTGTTTTTTTTTTCTCTCTGCAAGCAGTTTGTTCAAGGTCCGAAGTTGAGATCCTGCACTAGTCGCCAGGACTGTTAATTAATAAAGAATTTAAATTGAGCAGCAGTGTAGTATCCGACTTCCGTCTAGAACATACGTGTGGCTGTTTATGTAAATAGCAGTTATCTGAAAATTAATTTTTTTTCCTGCTTTGTGGACGTAAGACTTTTGTGACCAGGGCGATGGTAGTCCACGGGAATCGATCTTTAAATCGGTTTTTTTTTTGTGTTGCACATTGCATGGCCACAAGAGTTTGACAGGCCATATTGAAGTTATCAGTCCCTGAAGATCCCTAGTAAAGGAGTTTCAGGTTGCGATTAATGTTGGTTGGTTTTTGAATTGACAACACACAAAAGATTTTTTTGCTTGTAGAGACAAAAAGAAAAAAAAAAACTTTAGAATGACATTGTTTAAATTATATCGTTTTTTTAAAATTTTTTTGTAACTTTGCAGTAGTTGGTACTAAGACCGTTAGTATAATGTACTCGTACACTGTTTTCCTAGGTAGCTCTACATATATCTTATTTCATAAGCACAACTCAGCATTCCCTGTAAATTATTTTCCATATTCATTTGAACTTTATTCACTTTCAAAAAACTAGAAAGCCAACCCGCACGGCGGAGAAAACAACGAACTTTGCACGCAGCTTTTTTTTCTCTTCTTTTTTTTCTTTCCAGTATTTCTTAATGAAAACGTTATTTTTTACGTATGCGTCCGTAATTTTAAGGAGAGGCATCCGCATGTAACCGAGGTATATTCGGATATATTTTAAATATATATTATTATTTTGCTCATCTTTTAAGATTCGTACGGCTTAATAGTAAACCAGTTTAAAATTTTTTTTGCTTTTCGAATGTATTATGCCAACAACCCGTAATCGTGGCAGCAGCTCTAGAGGAACGGTAACTCCTAATAGAGGTCGAGGTAATCCAATCGCCCGAAGTGCAAGTACAAGTGACACAAGCTCCTCCAAGAGAGCCATTACTCGAAATCCCGTTGAGCACTCACCTCCGACCACCACAAAAGTATTGCTAGATAGATCGCGTGACAGGCAGCCTGAAGTCTTTTCAGACCCCGTTCTTGTAAAGTCCTTTTTATCAAATTTGTCCGGAAGACCATCTGAAACTGGTTCAATCGAATCTGAAAATAACTTATTAGACCTTTCTTTGATTTTAACACCACAGCCACCAGCGCAAAATTTGATTCCAACCATGGAAAACGTTGAGGACAAGCAATCACTCGAGGTTGTTGAGGACCCAAACTCATACTTACCGTCAATTAATGCGCTAGCTACACTTTTGCGAGAGTCAATTACCAACACACAGGAAGAACTAAGAGGCATCCGATGTCATATGGACAGCCTTAATAATAGGTTACCGAGACAAAATCCACAGCCTTTACAACCATTACAGTTGCCTAGTCAACAGCCTTTACCGCCATTGCAGTTGCCCAGCCAACAGGCTTCTCAACAAATGCCTTTGTCTGATTCACAGCCCATTTCAAATTCTAGGTTTGAAACTTTTCCAAATCTACAAGATTGGAAAATTACATACGACGGATCTACCAATGTTCAAGATTTTCTTTTTAAAGTTGAAACTCTTTGTCGACGAACCAGATGTTCATTTGATCATTTAATGACCAGCTTTCACGTGCTTTTACTTGGAAAAGCTAATGAGTGGTTTTGGCAATTCATAAGGCAGAATCCTGAGGCTACTTATCCGCTTCTTTGCTATTATATAAAAAAAGAATTTGGAAGGCTGGAGGACGATCATGAAGTCATTCTTAAAATTTCTCTTAGGAAACAACAACATAAAGAGTCTTTTGACGATTTTAACGGTGACGTAGTTGGGATGAATTCTCGACAAAAACAGCCTATGACCGATAGCGTTTTAATTGATATTATGAAGAAAAATCTCAACTTCAATCTAAAGTATTTGCTGTTCAACTGTAAGGCTCATAATTTAGACAATTTTCGTGATGAAGCCCGAAAGGGTGAAGAAGTTCTTCGTGAGGTTAAACCTACTACCCCATTTGTAAACCCTCAAAGACAGGTACATGAAATCGATCTCGTTTCAAAGGATTCTGCTGTTGACTCTGAAACTGATCCTCAGATAGAAGCGCTGCAATTTACTCGTAGTTTTACTAGACCGGATTATTCCAAAATAAAATGTTGGAACTGTCTAAAACTCGGACATTCATACATTTATTGCCATGAGGCAATTGTAAGTATTTTTTGCTTTAAGTGCGGACAAAAAGGAGTACTCACTCCAAATTGTCCTAATAATCATCAGGGAAACCTAAAGCAGAGCGTGAAGGCTACCGGGGACTCACGTTCTTTCCACCAAACCCCGAGTTACAACTAATATCATCTGGAACAGTTCCAGATGGTGAATTTAATTTACCCAAGCCCAATCTGGATAAAATAATTAGAATTTTAAAACCAATTGCCCGTGACTTTTCTGGTCAAACAGATATTACTTGCTCTGACTTCCATAATCGCTTAAATAACTATCAGTCAGTTAGAAGCCGAATTTTCAAAACTGCGAAATTTGTTCTATAAGCAAATTAAAAAAACTCAAAAAGTGCAGACTACGGTATAAAAAACGCGGAAGGTATAGGAAGATGGTAGAATCCACTGTGTTATCCACTGATAATGACGATCGTCCTTTCATTAAAGTCAAAGTTTTTGATGGACTTTTAGTGGGACTCCTTGATTCAGGAGCTAGTGTTTCGGTTTTGGGAAAAGATTGCCATACCTTTTTGAGAAAACACAACATATCAATAAAACCTTTTAAATCGTCACTTTCTACTGCAGACGGAAATAAGCAGAAAATCATTGGATTTTGCGAACTTCCTATCACTTTTAAGAACATAACGAGATTAATACCTTTTTATATTGCACCGTCGCTAACTCAGGAAGCTTACTTTGGAGTAGATTTTTGGCGAGCATTTGCTATTGCACCAGACATTTTTCCACAAGTTAATTCACTTAGTATCAATGAAGAATCCCCCGAATCCAATGATTGTTTTTTTCATATTTTGACTGCCGAACAAAAGTTTTCGCTTGAAAAAACCATTTCTCAATTTCCCTCTTTCGAAAAGACTGGACTTGGTTGCACGAATTTATTAGAGCACCATATAGACACAGGTGAGGCCGTACCTGTGAAATCCAGACATTTTCCTCTTTCACCTCCAAGACAGGAAGAAGCGTTTCAAGAAGTAGATAGATTATTGAAAATGGGCGTAATAGAGGAGTCGAACTCGCCGTGGTGCAGTCCGGTAGTCTTAGTTCGTAAACCAGGAAAAGTGAGGCTGTGCATTGATTCGCGAAAGCTGAACGACTTGACCAAAAAGGATTCTTACCCATTACCCCATATAAACGGGTTATTAAGTAGATTGAAGGATACGTATTTCATAAGTGGAATCGATCTTAAGGATGCGTTTCTGCAAATAAAATTATCTGAAGCTTCCAAGGAGAAAACCGCCTTTGTAATTCCAGGGAGACCCTTGTATCACTACAAGGTAATGCCTTTTGGACTTTGTAACGGCCCTCAGACTATGAGCCGCTTGATGGATAAGGTAATCCCTTCAAAGTTCCGCGAAAACGTATTCATCTACTTGGATGACTTATTGGTTTGTTCTGCAGATTTTGACACTCACTTGCAGTTGTTGAGCGAAGTGGCTAAGTGCCTAAAAGACGCTAACTTGACCATAAACGTTGCAAAAAGCAAATTTTGCCAAAGAGAAATAAAATATTTAGGCTATCGCATAGGTCATGGCTGTCTAAAGGTTGACCCTGAAAAGGTCAAGGCCATTGAAGAGTTTCCTTTGCCTAAATCTCCTCGGCAAGTAAGACGTTTTATTGGTATGGCAAATTGGTACCGTTCTTTTATAAATAATTTTGCCAACTTAGCTGGTCCCCTGACTGACTGCCTGCGTAAAAAGACTGGTCAATTTCGGCTAACCGATGAAGCCATTGAATCTTTTAAAAAAATTAAAATAGCACTTTCTTCAGCGCCTGTTCTGGCTCAGCCAGATTTCTCTAGGGAATTTTTTTACAGTGTGATGCCTCACGAGTTGGTGTTGGTGGTTTACTTTTCCAATGCGATGATGACGGCAAGAAGCACCCCATTGCTTATGTTTCCCAAAAGCTTAACAAAGCTCAGCGTAATTATACAGTTACGGAGCTGGAATGTATGGCAGCGGTGTGCATAAAGAAATTTCGACCGCACATTGAAGGCTTGCCTTTTCGAGTCATAACTGACCATTCAAGCCTTAAGTGGCTCATGACTCAAAAGGATTTAAACAATCGTCTAGCTCGCTGGAGCTTAGCACTGCAGTGTTTTGATTTTAAAATCGAGCATCGAAAAGGATCCTTAAACGTAGTTCCAGACGCTTTATCCCGTTTCGATGTAGATGAAATTTCTGCAAAATCGCACATGCCTGATATTGACCTTTCTTCGTCAGAATTTAACAGCATTGAATACCAAGAGCTTCGAAATACCATCAAAGAAAATAAATCTTCTCTACCTGATTTATACATTAGTCCAAATGAGAATCTTGTACTAAAACGGGTAAAGTTCAGGCAGGGCGTAGAAAATGAGGAAGATGATTTGTGGAGGTTATGGTTACCCAAAAATCTGGCTACTGAAGCCATTGAGAGTGCTGTAGTGCACTTCAATCTAAACATTTCTATAACTCTAACTTAAACACATTTATTCCATGCAATTGTTATTTATAAACATTTAACACATAAAGATCTAGTCTACAAACTAACATTTCTATAAATGTAGCCTAAGCACATTTATGTAGCAAACAAACAAAACAAACACATAACTATTGTTTACATTCTTACTCGCTTGCACTTTATGTTTACATAACTACATTACATAACTACACTAAAATGACTACATAAACTAATATTCTACTTAGTTACAATTATATTAAATAAGATATATATTTAATTTTGTATTTATTTTTAAGTTAAAAAATACTGTTACTTGGCTTTATAAGCCGAAGAAAATCTGAAAATAAAATCACTAAAGTTTTGAGCTTTAAACCAACAGCTCCTTTTTATTTTATTTCTAAGCGCCTGAATGCACTTTCGAGTGACGGCGCAAAGAAATCTTTTTTTTTAAACTGGCCAGTA
Source organism: Dichetophora obliterata (assembly GCA_963920525.1). Taxonomy (NCBI): domain Eukaryota; kingdom Metazoa; phylum Arthropoda; class Insecta; order Diptera; family Sciomyzidae; genus Dichetophora; species Dichetophora obliterata. Next base: position 66,939,363 of record OY986438.1, on the reverse strand, counting down.
GCGCTCTTAAGCGCTGGCAATAATATTATACGCGTATATTTAAAATAACCGCGTAAAACTTTAATGCACGTAAAACGCGTAAGCCACGTATTATAAAAAGTCGCGCGTCCAACTTTACATGGCGATCCTGCCCAACACGGACCAAAATCTGATGCGCACAGAGGAGAAAATTTTGCCGACGGCAAAACGCAATGGTGTCGTGAACGCACCAAAAGCCAACCGTCGCGTATTAACGTTGAGGGATACCGACGACAATCATTTACAGAAGAAGCAACCGATGCAGCTAAAAAAACAAATAAACAACAAACAAACATAAATCAGCTACATAAGATGCAGCCTATTCAACAACAACACTAAAAACAAAAACAATGCTTAACAAAAATATTTTTTGATTTATTTTAAAATATTTATTGAAGTTAAATTATGAAAAAAACCTAAAAATAAAAACACTACACTTATAAAAAAAATAAATCCATTTTTCCACATCATTATTTTGGAGCTACATTTTAAGCAAAAAAATTTTTTTAAAGCAGTTTCATAAAGCCAAAATCAAAACAACACTCACATACATACATTTTTATATCTTCATATTTATTCTTGCAAAAAAAAAACTGCACATATGTTTTTTTAGTTTGGTTTTTTTTTCGCTTTTGCCAGCTGCAACAAAACTAGCTATATATATATTTGTTTTTAAACCTATATTCATAATAATTGCACATATTTAAAAACAAAAACAACAATTTAATTAATGAAACTCAAAAATTATATTATCTTTTACAAAATTTTTTTTATTAATTTTACGCGCACGCGACCGGCTTAGATTCCATTCACGAACTAAAACGTCATTTAGTTCTTAGTTTTCTTTTGTTTACTTTCTTATAGTTCAATATGTTGGTACTACCACAGGGTGTTCCATACGAATTAAATTATAAATAACTTAATCTATTACAAAAATTTTTTTTATGGAAATAATTGAAAGAAACATTTTAATATTAGAAAAATTTATATTAAACTTTAAGAAAAGTAAAAACAGAAAATACAGCAGTGAATACGTAAAAAGTAAGTTGAATTTTTTTCAAAATATAAAAGTTGAAATAGAGAATATTGAAGACAATGAAGATTGTCGAATTTTAAAAGTAAAATTCAACAATATTTATTATGAAGTTGTGAATATAATAAATAATTTAATTATGAAAGTTAATACAAAAAGTTTAAAAGAAATTGCTAATATAGATTTAGATTTATCAAAAATTTGGGAGGAAGAGAAAATTTTGCCTAAAATGTCAAATTTCGACATTAATGTGGTAGGTAAAAACCTACAAGTTTTTAAAGGAGACTATAATGGATTAGAGGATTTTATTGTACAAGCAGAATTATTGCATGATTTAGTGAAGGATGATGATAAGGAAATTTTTGTTAAATATATTTATAATTTTAAATTAACCACCCAAGTACGCAGTATACTTGGACGTTCACACCGGCCTTCTACTTTTGCGGAATTAAAAACTTTATTGGAAAAATCGTACCCAAATCCGAAAAATTTGCAACAAATATTAAATGAATTTAGTTCACTGAAACAAAATAATATGCCAATAGTAGCTTTCAGAGAAAAATTGGTAGAACTTTCAGAACAGCTAAGTGCGTATGAAATAAAAAGTCTAGAAAATCCGAGTAAGGACGCGAAAGATGCGGTATACGAAATAAATGAGAGTATGGCACTCAATATTTTCACAAAAGGTGTCGATACAGAATATAGAAATATATTACTAGCAAATCCACCGAAAACTTTTGGTGAGGCTGTTGAGAGGTGTATGACAGTAGAAGAAGATTTAAAGGCTAATGGAAACAATATTTTTCAAATTAGAAACAATTTTAGAGAACAGAGATATAACAATAATTTTAATAATAATCAGAGAAATTATCAAAATAGCTATTCAAACAGCAATTACAGATATAATAACAATAGCAACAATTTTAGAATCAATAGTAATAATTCAAATCAAGGCTTTCCAAACTTACAGAAACTTTCCAAACAATAATAATTTTCAAAATAACAACAGTTTTCGGTACAACAATAGCACAAACAGAAATTTTAGCAGGAATAATAATAATAATTTTCATTACAATGTGCAGGGAAACGGCGATGGCCGGGTAGCAGGAGCTGTTACCCGCAGAGGCCAAAATTAATTTTACAACTATCAAAAAACTTATCTAATTTCATAATTTTAAAATGTAAAAATTCAAATAGAACTTTAAAATTCCTTATAGATACGGGAGCTGATATTTCCGTTTGCAAAGTTGAAAATGCTAGCAATTTAAACACAAGATATATTACAAAGATAACAGGCATAACGAACGAAACTATAGAATGTATTGGTACATCAAATTTAAAATTTTATATTGAAAATAAGGAAATTGAACATAATTTTCAAATAGTTGAAAATGATTTTCCTATAGCAACAGATGGAATAATAGGCCGAGACATGATGAGGAGGTATATGTCAAAAATAGATTACGAAACATGTACAGTTACATTTATAATTAATGAAAAAGAAATAATATTACCAATAATTTTAAAGGATTTTTATAATGTTACGGTACCCGCACGAACAGAAGCGGTAGTACCGATCGATATCAAAGTTAAAGAAGATAGCATAATTCTTAATGAAGAAATTAGTGAGGGAGTATTTTTAGGAAATAGTATTATACCCGCGAACGGAGTAGCGCACGTCAAGTTGATGAATACAACCAATGAAGAGATAAAAATAAAAAGTTTTAATGTGAAAACTAAACCATTAAGTAATTACAACATTTTTCAATGCAAGGAAAATAAACATTTTAATAAAAATAGGCTGACCAAACTTTTAACCAATTTGGATATTGGATGCAATGGATCAGAAGTCAGAAAATCGATAATAGATATCATCGAAGAATATCAAGATATTTTTCATCTCCCTGGAGAACATTTAAGCGTCAATAATTTTTATAAACAACAAATACAAACAACAGATTCGACCCCTGTTTACATCAAAAATTACCGACTGCCACAAACACAAATGACTGAAATAAATGAACAGGTTGACCAACTGTTACAGGACAACATCATAGAACACTCAATTAGTCCGTACAATTCCCCACTACTCGTGGTCCCAAAAAAATCAGCGGACGACACAAAAAAATGGAGACTAGTCGTCGATTTTAGAAAGCTTAATGAAAAAATCGTGAGTGATAAATTTCCCCTGACCAAAATTGAAGACGTACTTGACAGACTCGGAAGAGCTAAGTACTTTTTGACATTGGACATGACCAGCTCGTTCCACCAGATAGACTTAGACGAAGACTCGCGACCACTTACCTCATTTTCAACAGGAAACGGACATTTTCAATTTACCCGCTTACCATTCGGACTTAAAATTTCGTCTAATAGCTTTCAACGTATGTTGACGATAGCATTGACCGGGTTAGACGCAGAAGCTTTTTTGTACGTGGATGATATAATTGTATTTGGGTGCAGCCTACAGCACCATAACGAAAGTTTGGCAAAAGTATTTAATCGGATGAGAAAATTTAACCTGAAGTTAAATCCAGATAAATGTTCATTTTTGAAACCTGAAGTTGTTTATCTTGGGCATTTGATAACAAACGAAGGCATAAGAACAGACCCAGCAAAGAATAAAGTAATACGAAACTACCCAGTACCAACAAACTCGGATGAAGTAAGGAGATTTGTGGCCTTTGCCAATTATTATAGGCGTTTTATACCGAAATTTGCTGATATAGCCAAAAATTTAAATGCATTGCTAAAGAAAAATACAAAATTTGAATGGAATGACGCGTGTCATCAAGCATTTGAAACTTTAAAATCAAAATTACTTAATCCACCAATTCTTCAATACCCTGATTTCGATAAACCATTCGTTCTAACTACTGACGCCTCAAATTATGCCTTAGGTGCAGTATTGTCGCAAGGTGAGATCGGATCGGATTTACCAATTTCTTACGCAAGCAAATCACTCGGAAAGCACGATTTAAACAAACCAATTTTAGAAAAAGAATTATTGGCCATACACTGGGCGATAAATTTTTTCAGGCCTTATCTTTATGGTCGCAAATTTTCAGTTGTCACAGACCACAGACCATTGGTGTCTCTCTTTTCGCATAAAAACCCATCGTCTAAAATGACACGTATTAGGTTAGACCTATGCGACTATATTTCGAAATTAAATACAAAACAGGGAAAGCTAATACCAATGCAGATGCATTGTCTAGAATCATTATAAATAGCGATTCGCTTAAAGCGATGATTCCAACCGTTTTAGAAAACGAAAATACAAAAATACTAGCCATAACGAGAAGTATGGATAAAAATAAGCATGCAAAAAACTCAACCAGTAACAATTTAGAACGTATTCCATGCAGGAAGATTGACCACCTTTTTGTGTGGGAATGCACTTCACTATCGGATGTAAACAAAATAAGAAAACTAAAATGTATAACAGAAAAAGATTTTAAGGGTACGCAGATAGACATAGAAGACAATCAGGTTTTTGTACGATGCAGTGACAATCCGATGTTCACACAGATGACTTTGGAGAAACTGATTTCGAAGATGCAAAAACTAGGGATTGAAGAATTAGCATTGAATATTAATGATGATATATTTAAAACCATGGCCATGGAAAATTTTAAAAGAGTGTATAATAATTTAAAGATTAGTGAAAATAAAGTAAAAATACTCATTTATAGAGAACCAAAAAGAATAATAGAGATAGAAAACCAGAAAAAAATAATTGAAGAGTACCATAATTCGACCCATGGAGGTCATATGGGAATTAGAAAAACGATTTTAAAAATAAAGCAGAGGTATATATGGAAAAACATGAGTAGAATGATTAAAAATTTTATAAATAATTGCGAAACATGCAAAATTAACAAACAAACCAGACATACAAAAGAACAACTAACGGTGACAGACACACCAGGAACTAGTTTTGAAGTAGTTTCAATAGATACTGTAGGTCCTCTACGATTAACAAATAACTACCGGTACATACTCACCATGCAGTGCGAATTAACAAAATATGTTATAGCATGTCCTATGGAGACGAAAGACGCCAAAACAGTAGCCAAAACTTTAATAGAAAACTTAATTTTGATTTATGGGCATTTTAAAACAATAAAGTCGGATAGGGGTACAGAGTTTACCAATGAGTTGTTGTCGCAAATATGCAGTCAATTGAACATAAAACAGGTATTTAGCACACCGTATCATCACGAAACTCTTGGTTCTATAGAGAGGAACCACAGAGTGCTAAACGAATTTTTACTTAATTTTTGCAAAGATGATGAATGGGACCATTGGATCCCATACTTCACATTTGCGTACAATACGACACCTCATATCGATACGAACTATAGTCCATTTGAACTTATTTTTGGCAAATTGGCAAACCTACCAAATGAACAATTAGAAACATTTAAAACTTACAATACTGAAAATTATGCGCAAGAGCTAAAATTTAGATTAGCATATTCTTTAAAAAAAGCATATGAATTGATAAACATAGCTAAGGAGAAGCGAAAGAAAGATAATGAAATTTCAAACCCACTTAATATAAATATTGGTGATAAAATAATTGTTAAAAGAATGAATAGAAGAAAGTATCAATCACCATATCATGGTCCATACACGGTAATTAAGAAAAATGGAGTAAATACAATAATAGATATAAATGGAAAATTAAAAGAATACCACAATAATTTATTGAAAAAATGGATTTAATTGAAATTAAATTTTGTATTAAATATATTAAAATTTGTTAACATGTCGGAATTAATATATAAACAAAAATATTTGAATTGTATAATTACCAATTACAAATATATTTTTATTTGAATTGTATAGTTACAATTTAAAAAAAAAATTGAAATTTATTGAAATATAAACACTAATATAATAAAGTAATAAATTTGAATTGTATAAATTAATAAAAAAAAACAAAAAAAAAATTTGCATTGTATAATTTTAAAAATTATTTTTTTAAATCAAATAATTTTATCTTAAGGATGGGGGTGTAGTGCACTTCAATCTAAACATTTCTATAACTCTAACTTAAACACATTTATTCCATGCAATTGTTATTTATAAACATTTAACACATAAAGATCTAGTCTACAAACTAACATTTCTATAAATGTAGCCTAAGCACATTTATGTAGCAAACAAACAAAACAAACACATAACTATTGTTTACATTCTTACTCGCTTGCACTTTATGTTTACATAACTACATTACATAACTACACTAAAATGACTACATAAACTAATATTCTACTTAGTTACAATTATATTAAATAAGATATATATTTAATTTTGTATTTATTTTTAAGTTAAAAAATACTGTTACTTGGCTTTATAAGCCGAAGAAAATCTGAAAATAAAATCACTAAAGTTTTGAGCTTTAAACCAACAGCTCCTTTTTATTTTATTTCTAAGCGCCTGAATGCACTTTCGAGTGACGGCGCAAAGAAATCTTTTTTTTTAAACTGGCCAGTAGCGCTCTTAAGCGCTGGCAATAATATTATACGCGTATATTTAAAATAACCGCGTAAAACTTTAATGCACGTAAAACGCGTAAGCCACGTATTATAAAAAGTCGCGCGTCCAACTTTACAGTGCTCATGATTCAACAACTGGTTGTCATGGCGGATATGTTAAAACACTTGCAAGGGTCCGTCAGAAATACTTTTGGCCATCCATGGCAAAAGATATTAAAGCTTTTATAGATAACTGTGACACTTGCAAATGTATGAAACCAACAAATCAAATTCTAAGACCGCCCATGGGCCAAGCGTTTATAACAGAACGACCCTTCCAACGGTTGTATTGCGACTTTTTGGGACCTTATCCCATGAATAAAGCGACCAAAAACACTTCACTTTTCATTGCCTTGGACCTTTTGACCAAGTATATTTTTCTTAAGCCAATGAGGATGGCAACAACGGCCAATGTGATAAGCTTTTTACAGAACGAAGTTTTTCCCGCCTTTGGGGTGCCTCAATTTGTTCACAGCGATAATGGTAAGCAATTCGTGTCGAAGGAGATGCAACAATTTTTTTCGGTGTATGGGGTTAACCATATTAAAACTGGGTTTTATTCTCCGCAAGCAAATGCGTCCGAGCGAGCTAATCGCGAAATCATTTCCAAACTACGTATTTTCCTTGAAGGCCATACCGATCACTGCACTTGGGATACATACCTCAAATTCTTTCAATTTTGCGTAGTGATTACGACTCGGCAATAAAATGTTCCCCATACTTCGCTGTCTTTGGACAGAATATGTGCCAACACGCTTCTTCTTATGCGATCTTAAAAAAACTTGGGTGCATAAAATACGACAATGTGGATATTGAGTTTAATTTTGACCGCTTAAATAGAATGCGCGATAAAATTCGTAAAAACTTAGAAATCGCTCACGCAAAAGCGACAAAAACGTATAACACCCGGTCAAAACCAGTTAACTATCGTATCGGCCAAGAAGTTTTTAGGTAAAATGTTAGCCACAGTAATTGTTCAAAAAGCATAAGTTCTAAATTCAACCGGAAATTCATCAAGTGCCGCATAAAAAAGAAGCTAGGAAGCGCTCTGTATGAATTGGAAGACTTAAATGGGAATTTTATTGGAACATATCACGCTGACAAAATTAAACCTTAACTCCGTCTCTTAAAATATTCATTTTTCTTATATAGGTGGTCGAGCTGTACGCTTGCTTAAAACTTTGCTCTTTTGCCCGGCTTATCGTGGGTCGTGCCACACGTTTCCTTGAAAAAAAATTAAATATATATTTTCGACAAATGTCTTCTATGTTGCATGCGGATGTCCCCCTAACTTTAGATTTCGGTTGCACCGCCTAACTTTGAATTTTAATCATATACCCGTTTTCCTATTTGTTTTGGCGTCCGAAAAGGTCTTCAAAACAAAGCAGGTTTGTTACGGCTGGCTAAAGGGGTTAATAGTTTCTAATACTTCGCACCCTGTAATGCCTCCACAAGTTGCGCATTCATTAATGTGTACATACCCCCCCGCTATCCCACACTCTGTTGTCGCGTATAAAAATAATAAAAAAATATATAAAATGTATATGCACATTAATTGCAGCAAGTGTCATCATGACCATATTTGGTCATGCGGCAAAGATTTTGCGAGAGCATTAATCACGGCAACTAGTTTTGACCAACACACTTGTCTTTTGCTTGCAGCATATAATAAAAAAATATGAACATGAAAAAAAAGTACCTGCAACCAACGTTATCATGACCATATTAGGTCATGCGCAAAACACTTTGCGAGAGGGTAATACATGGCGACCGGGGGAGCACAAAAAGAATTTGTGCGCTAAAGAGTTTAAGGGCGGCGTGCAAAGTTAGTTGCTGGAAGATAGTCAAGCCTTAAAGGTTAAGGAAATGATTGTGCGGAAGTGCGCGAAAAAAAAATGGAAAACAAATAAAATTTGAATTGTTATAAAAATAATATAAAACCAAACTTTTGTGCTAATAATTTTGATTACAACACCAAACAATGCTTATTTAATACGAACAAAAGTGAAACAATGGTTTAATAATTAAGATACAAAAATGCTCGCTCCTAGACTTTTAACTTAAACTTAAAGTTTACATATATATTTACACAATAACAATTTTAAAAGAAAACCTTTAAATCATTGAGTCAAATCATGCATCCAAATTTGTGTGAAAAATACTAAAAACAAGTTATCCAGTCTCTATTATGAATAAACATAGTTATATTTGTCTAATAGTAATAGTTTAAAAGAAAGAAAAACCAATGTGTGTGTGTGTGCGTACTACTAAGTTGTGATGCACTCAGCAGCAAGAATTGAAAACGCGTTATTTTTCTACAAAAATGTTAATATTAAAATTTAACTGGATTAAACAAAGCCAAAGTTAAATAACTTTCATACAAAAAAATAGCTAAGCTAAATCGATCGAATATTGTTTTTTTTCGAAACGCGTGAAAAATCATATCAAATTGATTAAGAATATTGAATAAAATTGCATTTGAAGTTATGTAGTTACACACATACAAATACATATTAAGATTTGTAGATTCGTGTATTCTATTCTATCAATTATTGTTGAAGCACAACACGAACTAGAACAACAAAAAACAATCAAACAAAATGTGAATAAAGTGAATACTGTACAAATGCTGATGTGAATAAAAATACAAATGAAATATTCACACACAAAAAAAAAAGAATCATTATTTTTGAACTATTGCAAATCTGTTTCTAAGAAAAATTTATATTACTATTTTGCAAAACCTTTTGTGCAAAAATAAGATGATCAACTTTAATAAGTGTTTGTGCGACTTTTCAAAACCAAACAAAACAATGAAAAAAAAAACTGAAATCTAAATAACATAAGTGTTTATTTACAGCCATATTTAATGTAACTATTACGCTGTTTAAGCAAAAAAGGTGTTGATTGAAGTAACGCTGAAAAAAGTTTTTAAAAGTTGTCAATGAAATTTAATTGGAAAAAAAAGGAAAAAAATGTAGACTCAGTAATTTTATAGACTGAAGTATAAAGTAAAAGAAAAAAAAAAACAAGAAAAATGCATATAAATAAAATCTAAAATATGGCCAAAACGCTAATAAAAACTAAGACCACTAGTTATTTCTGCTCATTTAGCATTTAAGCTATTTCTGATAAGAATATAAAAGCTAAACTTAAAATAAAACAATCTTTTGCAGTCTTTATTTTTTTTGAGCAAAGTAAAGTGTTCAACTCATCCCAGTATAACTAATGGAATCGAATAAAATAAACACACATTAGTATGATACATATATACCAAAAATTTACATATACGAATACACAAGAGCTGCAACAACAACAATCAACTAGCGATGAAAGCCGGACAGCAACCGTGGCCACGGATAAAAATTAAGTATATTTTTATTTATATTTAAAATATATTTATTATATATTATATATTATATTTTATATTTTAGATTTTAATATATTATATTTTGTTTTATAAAAAGAAAAATAACTAAAACTAAAATTATTTTGGGTTTTTTTTTGACTAAATGATTAAATGAAATTAAAATTAATAAAATGAATAAAATGAAACACTAATTTTTCATTTAAGGGAATGCTGAGGATGTGTGAGTGAGGTAAGTGTAGAGGGGGCTCTAGGTTGCTATCGGGGGTAAACAAATACAGGGCTATAAGATTTAGCAGACTTCTTGACGAAGTACACCATTAATTACGGAATTTTTCTTTTGTAGTTTTTTTTTTTATTTTTATTGCCTATCAGAAGCATGCAACTTTTCTGTGCTTACGCGTTTGAAATTGCGGGAAGAACACGACCACAGGTAGGCTAGCCGGTGCAACCTTTTTAAGCATGCTAATTTTTCCCAGTTTCAGTTTTTCAAATAAATAAATATATTTTTTTGTGAATTTTTTTTTTTTAGAATTTTAAACGGCGCGTAACAATCCACAAATAAATTGTGAAAAATGAGGAATTAAAGGACAGGGACACAACTAAGGGCTGGAAATGCTTGCCTAGGTTAAGGCATAACACTAGCCTCTGTCAAAAGCATTTCAAATTGTATTTCATGGTTGTTTCGTCTAATCACTAATTCACGTATGGTTCCAATCAATTCCTCTAAAAAATCTATCCCTTTCCTTTCAGGTCAAAGACCAAAACTTGTTTGTATATAGCTTGTATATAGCCTTGGTTCTTTGATCTTTAAAAAAAAAAAAATTTAAAGCAAATATTTGGTGTCAAAATACACACACACAGAATACACGAATCTACAAATCTTAATATGTATTTGTATGTGTGTAACTACATAACTTCAAATGCAATTTTATTCAATATTCTTAATCAATTTGATATGATTTTTCACGCGTTTCGAAAAAAAACAATATTCGATCGATTTAGCTTAGCTATTTTTTTGTATGAAAGTTATTTAACTTTGGCTTTGTTTAATCCAGTTAAACACACTTTCAATTATCAATTTTTTGACAATAAATATTCGCTGTCCACATTCTTTTGTTTTAAATTTTGTCATAATTAAGATTACTGCTGAAATTTAAATATTTTCTTTTTTCGTTGTGAATATCTACTATAAGAATTAAATAATTTTCTCTTACCGATCACTGTGAATATAAATAGTGATATTTAAATCTTTTTCATTTATCGATTTTTCTAACAATTAATTTGATTATTGAAATTCAAATAATTTCTTTTATCAATTTTTCAATTAAAATGTTTCGATTTAAATTTCAAATCTTACCTTTACCCCTTTTTTCGAATACGATTTTCGTTATTGAAATCCAAATTTATTTATTCATCGTTTTTTTCAAAAAGTGAATAATATTACTAGAATCTAAACATCTTAGATTGTAAATCCAAATTCTGCAGTGGATTTTCATTTCAAAAACCTTGTTATCGATATTTGAATTTGGTTCTTTAAATTGATATACATATCAAATCTTGTCATCGAATCCGATTTTTCTAAATTATTTGTTACCTACAATCTTTTTATCGCTAAATTCAATTTCAAATTTTTCATGAAATCTAATTATTTCTTCTTTTAATTTGATCTTGTTTATATCAATTGTCCGATATTTCTCTTTCTGATTTTTCTATCATCGAACATATCGAGTACGAATTCCTAAAGTGTTTTTTAGCTGATTTATAGCTTTCTTGCTGATATTTTCTTAAACCAAAAAAGACGAAAAAATTTTTCACCACTATGAGTGCATTGTAATCCTATATCCGTCTCTCGGATAATTTAATTGAATTTGAGGCAGATTTTCGTGATGCAAATATTTCGGAATATTCAACAGCTGCAATAGAAGTCCATAAAGATGAGATGAAGTCTATCTGGGCTAATGTTAAGTTGGCGTATGAAGCCTGCTCGAAGGAGCTATCTGCACCTAAGGACAAGGCAAATGAATGCGAGTACGATATCGAAACAATAAAGAATCGATATCATAGCTGCTATCAAAACTATGTTCGGAGTATTTCACGGCACACTAAAAATATTCAGCACAGATCTGCTAAGTCGTCTTCCTCTCCAAGGTCATCTGATGTTCAATCCAGTTACAATTTTCACTTACCTCCATGTGATACCGATGTATTCAGTGGATACCAATGGGTAAAACTAACGTGGCCTTCTTTCCGTGTCTTATTACAGCCATCTACGTAAATAATACTCGGCTTAGTCCTGTTGAGACGCTTTTCCACTTAAAAAATAAAACTCGAGGAGAAGCTCGAGATATTGTAAAATGAGCTCCGTTAACAAATGAAGGTTTTTGGTCAGCTTGGCATAATTAATGTGAACGTTTTGAAAACAAACGTATACTCGTTAATAGCCAACTTAAAATTCTATTAAATCTTCCATCCATATCCACTGAATCTAGTCATGTGTAAAAAGTATCCAAAGAGAAATCAGCAATTATATTACAACCCTTCAACTTTACGTTATAAAGATTGATGATTGGGATTGTATCTTTATTTTTCTATGCTCTACGCGTCTGCCCGAAACTACTTTAGCTCATTGGGAGCAATCCATTCAAAATAAAACAGACATTCCAAAGTGGGAAGCTTTAGATAACTTCCTGACCAGTCGTTACCAAACGCTGGAAACCGTTTCAGATATTCGAAATTCAAATCGTTCAAATCTACCAAGAAGGGTGAACACATATCACTCCAAGATCTCTGGTTTACTTTGTAAGCTCTGTCCAGAAGAGCAACATCCAATTCGTTGCTCTTTACCATTCAAAGAAGGGTATCCAGAGAACCTTAAGCTATGTAATTTAAGATCAAGTTCACATGGACAATTTTTACGAAATGAAGCTCGATTATTAAAAAATCCTACATTTAAAGCGCAATATGATGACAATGTTAGCGAACCTTGGACATATGCATGCAGTTCCGAGACCGTAAAATGAATATGCTCCAAAACATTACTATTTGCCTCATCATGCTGTCATCATACAGCTCCACCACGAAAATACGAGTCGTTTTCAACGCATCCAGTCCATCATCGAATGGTGCAAGCCTTAATGATGTTTTATACACCGGTCCTGTGCTTCAATCCGATCTTAATTATTATTATTAATTTTTAATCTATTACTACTAAAATGGCGTTTTTATCAATACGTTTTTAGCAGCGATTTACAGAAAATATATCGCCAAATCCTAGTTGATCCTAGTCATTTTTCTTTCCAACGCATTCTTTTCCGAGAAACTCCAAACAAAATGGTTTGCGATTTCGAACTAAAAATGGTAACATTCGGAGTTAATTGTGCTCCATTTCTTGCCATCCGTACGTTTCTTCAACTAGCAGATGATGTCAAAAAAACATATCCACTTGCAAGCAAGATTATTCGAAATAACATGTACGTTGATGATGTGTTCGCTAGATCTCATGACATCAATACCGCATTGCGATCACACGATGAACTCATTTCTGCTTTAGCTTCAGCTGGATTTTATCTAAGAAAGTGAACATCAAATTCAATGCAAGCTCAGATTCCTTTTTCTTCTCAGCCCAATTGATGCCCTTAAAAAGCACTTTCACAAAACGTGAAGTACTTTTTCAAATTGCCAAGCTATTCGATCCATCTGGCTGGCTTGCTCCATGTATCGTTATAGCCAAAATATTAATGCAAGAGATATGGCTAGATAAAATAGACTGGGATGGTAAATCATCATCCAATTTCCTCAAAAAGTGGCAAAATTTCATATCCAATTATCCGCTCATTAATGAAATCCATATTCCGAGATGGTTAAGGTATTCTCAAGATTATAAAATCCAATTCCACGCATTTTGTGACACTTTTGAGAAAGCTTATACTGCGACTTATGTGAGAGTTTGTCATGAAAATGCAGTTTCCATTCATTTACTTGCTGCAAAAACTAGAGTTTCACCAATAAAAACTATTTCTATTCCACGACTTGAATTGTGTTGTGCAGTACTGATAGCAGATTTGATTGACGCCTTATTACCACATTTTGACGTCAAATAGCATGAATAATTTTTTGGACCGATTCCACTATCGTCTTAGCTTGATTGCGAAAGCCAATGGTCCACATTTGTAGCCAATCGCGTCTCCAAAATCGTTCAAAGTGTTGGACAGTCAAATTGGTTTCATGTCGACACTCAGAGTAATCCTGCCGATATGGCTAGTCGCAAGATATTATTCAAAACACTTTATGGTGGAATGGACCAGAATGGCTAAAGCTTCCCCAAGCTCAGTGGCCATGCTTGCACCTAAATTCTCTTATTGATACTACCCTAGAAATAAAACCTATAAAAGCATTTCCCACATATTTTAAACATCATGAAAATATACTTTAACGATTTTCTGAACTTCCAAAAGCGATTAAAGTAATTGCTGATATAAACCGTTTCTTTTATCGTCTCCATCCAAAATATCGGTGAGAACATTCTTACGATTCTTATCTCATAACATCTTCTAAAGTAAGAAATGTTCATACTCGCATTTTTATCCTGTGTCAAAAGGTCCCATATCCCTCAGAATACCACAATCTTTCCTTAAAGCAACACGTTGCTTCTTCCAGTACCATACTGAATCTTAATCCGTTCATGGTTTTTTAATTTCGCGGTCGTTTGTCGTTGCCACCCTCGAAATCATACGATGAGCGCCATTCAATAATCCTTCCATACAATTGTCAGTTCACTCAACTTTTAGTACGTTTTACTCACGAGATTTCCCTATATGGTGGTAATCAGTTAATGCTTTGACTGATTCGATCACAACTTTGGATTCCGAAAGTTAAAAATTAATTAAATCTACCATAAACCATTGCAAAACCTGTGTTGTTTTTAAGCAAAGGCTGCAAACCCAGCTAAGGGTAGTTTGCCGCCGAACGTACCGTCTTAACTCGACCTTTTGCGCATACTGGTCTTGAATTTGCAGGATCATTCGAAATTAAAAACTATACCGGAAGAGCATGCCTAATTACTAAAGGCATCTTCATTTGCGTCTTCATATGCTTTGCTACCAAGGGCACACATCTTGAAGGAACTTTTAATATTTATACTGATGCTTTCTTAGGTGCTTTTCACAGGTTCGTCTCCAGACGCGGTTGTCTTCTTCATCTTTACTCCGACAATGGTACGACAGTCGTCGGAGCTTCAAAAAGGTTAACTCAAGATTTTCTTCAAGTTTCACGAACAGCTCTTGTATCAAGCCACAGTCTCTAACCAATTTCATGGCATTTCATACCTACCGGTGCTCCACATATGAGAGGACTCCGGGAAGCTGGCGTGAAAAGCTTCAAAAGCCACTTTTGAAAAGTAGCAGGCCCTTTTAAAGAACTTGCAACTCTTCTTTCCAGAGTTGAAGCGTGTCTTAATTCGCGCCTTATATCTCCAATGTCCGAAAACCCTGAAGACACTTCCGCTCTAACACCAGGTCATTTTTTAATTAGTGAACTAATTTTTTCTCCAATAGTCCAAACATTTCCGAACAATCTATATCCACAGTTAATCGTTGGCAAAGACTAAAAGCTCTTCACCAACATTTCTGCGCTCGTTGGAAAAACGAATATTTTAAAGAACTCCATAAACGCTATAAATGGAAATCCCCTTCGGAAAATATTCAAGAATACTATGTTTATTGCTAAGGAAGACAATCGACCGCCAAATGAATGGCGATTAGGTAGAATAAAGAAAATATATTTTGGTCAAGATAATAAATTCCGAGTTGCTAATATTGCAACTGAACGTGGTTTAATAAAAAGACCGATTGTAAAGCACGTCGTCCTACCAGCTTAAAAATTTATCTTCCAGTTTCCTTTTTCACAAAATTCTTATATACATCATATTAAATCATTTTACAGAACATAATGGTCTAGGAAACCAAGATATCCAACAAAACCTGAGACCACCGAAGTCATTCAAGGAAAGCAAGCAGTCTCAAATCCAAGTCCTTCCAGTGCAAAATTTGTCCACGCCATCATGCGCTACGATTTTACCGAAAGTTTTTAGCGATGAACACTGAACAACGAATGTGTGTAGTCCTTTTACACAAATACTGCTCTAACTGCTAGGCATGAATCTCCGGAGTGCTTATAACTAGTGAAGAAATTGACGCTTCCAACAACTTCAATCGGAACCGAAAAAGTGTGCTCTATCGTTATTGGCGCTCGCTTCGATATTGCAGTTAGAATTGAGGCTATCCTACCTGTTGATGACCGCATTACTATGCATACTCCAACAAAATCTATCGATGAGAAAATAAAAATAATTTTCAATTTACTGTTTGTAGATTTCAAATTTTATAAGTCTGCACCCATATGCATTGTTTTAGGTGCAATTTATTCTTTATCCAAAAATACTAAAATAAGGTGAAATACCTAGAACAGGCAGCCTACCAATCGCTCAAAACAGTGTTTGGGTGGATTCTTTCCGGTCCTTGTGCCTAATAAATTTCAATTTTTGTATTTTTTCCCTCCGCCTCATTTTTTCCTCATATTGAATTATTGAAATTATATGCAAATGCACATTTTTTACTTATATTTTTTATGAAATTGGTATTATTCCTTATACTAAGAAAATACTTTACATCTAATTATATCCATTTCTAATCTTATCATGATTCTAAATTATTATCTACAAAATTTTAATAAATATATTCTTATTGCATAAATATTTCAATAAAGTTTTTTTTTTAATTGTATCTATGCAAAAATTGCAGCCATACTTCAAGGCGGGCGGAATGTTTATGTGAACATTTTTCATTATATTTATATATAAGCTAAGCTTTCCTTTACAAACTACAATTTATCCATTTCCTGTCGCTTTAATGCTTCCACGCATTGCAGACGGTATTTGAGGGCACTCTTATATGTGGCTGCCATTTTATACATAGTAACATGATCTTTTATTTCTTTTCACATTAACAATGGAGGACAATCGCGTCGGAAGCGAATTCATCTGGGGGGGCAGTACAAATGGTGGTGCAAAAAAAGTTCACCAAAATTTCTTCACATGAAACATGAAGAAGAGAGAAAGAAGAGGAAAATATATAATACAAAAATATTATCGTTGTAAAAAAACTGATATTTTGAATAACTTTTCCTTTTAAATTGTTTATCTAGCTAAAAAAGGTGGCAACTGCCCACCTTGCCCCCCCGCTTCCGACGCCAATGATGGAGGACAATATCCTAACGCAAGAAATGAAAAGACACGCAGTTATCGTCGCTTTACACGCAGAGCACAGCGATCTTGAAATCAGCCGATTTTTTAAAGTCGTCCGATAGTTTGTTTATAAAGTTCGTCAGGAGTTGGAAGCATCTGGGGGCGATGTGGAAAGTATTGCTAAACGCAAAAAGCATAAAGAACGTTTGGACAGTGTTAAAACCCCACAATTTGTTTCACAAGTTGAAGACGTTATTGAACAGGACCCTTCAAAGCCTATAAAGGCCGTCGAGAGGAACTTCAATGCTTCTGAGGGCTTGATCCGAACAATTGTCCACCAGGACCTCCGGTACAAATCTTATGTGATGCGTAGTTCAGTTTATGTCGGCACAAACTCAGGATTAGCGATTAGTATGTGCAAAACGACTTTGTGGCGACCGTAGCCTTGTGGGTAGAGTGCGTGGCCCCTAAGCTAAAGAACCGCGGTAGCCCGGGTTCAATTCCAGCTCAGACAGAAAACTTTTTTCAATTGAATTAATTTTTCTGTTCGGTCGTCACCTCTCTGCAGACAATGGCAAACCTCAGAGAGTAAAAATTGCCATGTAAAGCTTCTTGAGAACATAAGCCGTTCGGAGTCGGCATAAAACACGTAGGTCCAGTTCTCTGTCATTTATGATCAAACATTTAATAACACGCACAACACAATTGATCAATAGAAGCCAGGTCAAAGTCCTTCCAAGGGCTGAAATGGCCAATTTATTTATTTATTATATGTGCAAAACGACTTTAAAACAAATTCAAACATCCTGAAAGTCCGGATATGCTCTGGTTTTTTCCGACGAGAAGATTTTTGATCAGGATCAGAAAACAAACCGACGAAATGACAGGTGGTTATATTCGGATTCTTCAGATGCTCCTTATATTATGCACACAAAATTTCCTGCAACCGTCATGGTTTTCGATGTAGTAAGCAATGAAGGGCACGTCATGCCACCCCATTTATTTCCTCAGGGGCTTCGAGTGAATGCTGCCGCCTTGAGGTTTTAGAAACAGTTGTGAAACCCCGGATAGATAGCGTGCGCGCTGAAAGTCCATACGTATTCCAGCAGGACTCTGCACCATCACACAAAGCCATGACGAATTAAGGCCCCTATTATGTAAAATAACTCAACTTAAGTTGACTAGATTCAACTAAATTTTTTTCATATAACGTATTACATTTATTTTAGTTGAACCATGTAGTTTGCCTTAATCTTTTAAGAATTTTCAAACAACATAGTTCAACTGGAATGTATGTAATAAATTATGAGAAAAAAAATTAGTTGAATCTAGTCAACTTAAGTTGAGTTGTAATACATATTAGGGGCAGAAGATTGGATGTCTCAGAATTTGCATGACCACGTTACCCCACACTTGTGGCCGACTTGCTCACCGGACCTAAATCCTCTTGATTATAAAACACCCAAAACCAATAAACACCCCCACAACACGCTTTCTTCCCTTCGAGCCAGTATTGCCAGAGCGATGCCCGAAATGAATAAGGAATATTGTAATGAACATTTATAAAGCATCGTTCACTTAAAATCTGTACGCATCTCCGCAAGCGCCACACCCGTTACGTTCGATCGATTTAAACTATTCAAACTTCTATAAGCTTGAAATAGATGTACCGTTATGTGTTCGAAGTTTAAACGTCTTGCTCAAAGTGATGGTGGCTCAATACACGATAGAACTTAAAACTCATAAAACGATTTTGTGCACGTACAACGCCAATCCCACGTGGTCAAGTTCAAAAATAGCAAAAAAATTAAAATTACCAAAAACAACTGTGTGTAGTGTTATAAAACGATGCAAGGAGCTAATGGCTGTGGAAACAGCTAAAATAATTGCCAAAAGAAAACCCCGGCGTGACAGTTTTTGCAAAAAATATAGTTAAGTCAATTCAGAATAATCCGGGACTCTCAGATGCTGATCGCACAAAACGATTTGTTACATCCACGAGTACGGCAAGACGCATTCTTATTGAGGCAGGATATAAATCGTTTCGTACAATAAAGTACCCAAACCGATCTGATAAGCAGAAAACTATTGCCAAACAAAGAGCGCGCCGGTTGTACACGTTTTTGACCAAATCCAAGAATTGCGTTATAATGGACGACGAAACATACGTCAAACTTGATGTAGAGCAATTACCGGGACGAAAGTTTTATGCAGAAAAACAACGTGGCAATGTTGCCGAAAAATAGAAATATGACAAAGTTGACAAATTTGTGAAAAAGTAACGATTTGGCAAGCTATATGCCGTTGAGGTTTCAAAAGCCGTGTGTTCGTTACATCTGCAACAGAGACTTGCAGACTTACATTTATATATGAAAGAATGCTTAGAGAAGCGTTTGCTACCTTTTATTAGACATCACGGATCACCACCTGTGTTTTGGCCCGATTTGGCCACCTGCCATTATTCACGACAATGCAGTGGTATCAAAGAAATAACGTGTCAATTATCCCTAAAGACCTTAATCCACTGAATTGCCCACAGCTTCGCCCAATCGAAAAATTTTGGGCGATTGTAAAAGCAAAACTTAAAAACAGTGGGAGAGCAGCAAAAAACCCTCAACAGATGCTTCTGAAGTGGAATCGATTTGCTGCTACGGTTCAAAGAAAATGTGTACAAAAGTTAATGTCATTAATCAAACTAAAATTGCGAAATTTTATTAATAATAAAAAATTTAACAAAATGTTATTCTGTTTCTTACTTTTTAATAACCGACATTTCAAGTTATGTAAGTCTTTTATCAGAACGTTTTTGCTTTTGGATACTGGAAACGCTTTTATACGTACAGATTTTAAGTGAACGATGCTTTACTTATTGAAAAGATACAAAAATATATAATTTATAAAAAAATAAACTTTTTTATTTGTCTAAACTGGTATACAAATGCTACGTTAGCATAAAAGTTGGCCACTCCGGTACACTAAATTTTGATTGTATATGTGTACGGTGGTGTGAGCACGAGATTATGTAGTTACCTAATCTACATTCACTCGATCATATACAGTGGCTCACAACGAAAGTCGGGCAGGCATTTCTTAGCACTTTCGCATTGGTTTCAGAAATGAAAATGTAAGAAGAAACTTGGAATAAAATTTTTTTTCAAAACGTTCTTTATTGGTGAGAAAAATAAAGCAGAAACATAGTTAAAAAATTAAAACATAACGGTAAAACAAAATTAAATCAAACCAAAGCTTTAAAAACGAGCTCACATTGAAAGTCGGGCAGATAAGGAATTCAATACTAAAACTAAGAATTTAATATTTTGTTGCCAATCCTTTTTCTTTTATGACCGCCTGCAGCCTTTTTGAAATGGGTCCAATCCGATTCCAGCTCCAATCTGATTCCACTCTTCACTTAGGATACTTTTTTTTAGGATTGGATCTTTAGTTGCCCATCTCTGATTCTGCACTCAGGGTTCAAGTTCATCTCATAAATGCTCTACAACATTTTAATCTGGGCCTTGTGAGGTTGTTTTTATGACATTTGAACAAATATTAAGTACAAAATTCTTTACCAAGGGCGTCGTATGTTTCAGGTCATTGTCTTGGTAAAACTAAAAATTGTCTGCAATTCTTTATTTACACGCACTTTCTTTTACTTGCGCCATGAGAATGTCAAGGAACATATTTTTGTCCATTATACCTTCAATAAAATGAATCCTTCCAACATCAGACGCAGCCCCAAACCATGACTGATCCTCTACCATGCTTAATCGTATGTTTAGAATTTTTATTGCAAAATTCTTCATTTGGTTTTCGCTTTCCATCTGAACCATATAAATCAAATAAACTCTCATCGGTAAACAACACCTGTACTAAAAGTTTATTGTTTAAAAGTGCTAAAGATCCTAATGTTTTCTGTTTCATTAACCTTGCTCCAGAATAGAAAGTCTTTGGTCATCTGCTCATGCACGAAATTGGGGCGTTCAACTACATTTTTCTTTCTAATACAGTGCTTTTTTCGTGCTACTCCTCAATTTAAAAATTTTTTTATCAAAACTCTTCAAATTGTTTCTGAGTGTACACTCTTTTTCAAATTGAGTTTTAACATAACCTCTAGTTCTAGTGCAAATAAAATGGGTCTTTTATTATTTCTCTTAAAAAATACCTTTCATCTTTGGAGCTAAGTTTATTTTTTGCTTCTGTACGTTCTTTATTACATATTCTTTTATCTTGTATATAATGCTTGATTATATCATGCACTGTTGATTTACTTTTTAAGGCGATTTGTGAAATTTGTCGCTCGCATTTTCCTTTCAAATAATAATCTATCACGATCTGCCTTTCTGCCAGTGTTGATTGATTCACTTTTCGAGAAATGTTTATTTTTTAAGTTTTGCGTTTGACTGAAGTTATTCCAACAGTAGTAAAAAGTTGTAAGTAGGAATAACGGTTTAAGGACCACAATTTTCAGTTCTTCTGTACTTGCCCGACTTTCAATGTGAGCTCGTTTTTATAGGTTTGTTTCGATTTCAATTTGTTTCACCGTTATGTTCTAATTTTTTAATTATGTTTCTGTTTCATTTTGTTCATCAAAAAATAACGTTTTGAAAAAAATATATATTGCAATATTCTTCATACATTTTCATTTCTGAAATCAATGCGAAAGTGCTAAGAAATGCCTGCCCGACTTTTGTTGTGAGCCACTGTATATAGCATAAATATTTCGCTCGTAAGCTGACATACATTTGAGCAATCAGGTTGGCTCAATCCGTTGTTTTAGCTAAAATCGCCTGACTAAGCTTTTCTGAGATGCGACGAGTTCATTCGAAAAGCAAAGTGCAGCAGTAAAAGTCAAGCTGAAATCTTTTGTCTGGGGAAAAAAAAGACGCGAAACTGTACTCCTTGATTGTGCTATAAATTTAAAAAAAGTAAAATTTTATTAAAGTAGTCATGGTTAAATTTGGTTAATTGAATTTGGTCTTATCCACGTAGGTCATAACTGCTAAACCAACCACAGCCTCGGTTACGTCACCCACGGTCTATAAAAAAAAGAGTGGGTCCAAAAGTGTCAAAGGAATCTTGGAAAGTGCAGCAAGCGTATTAAGGGCATTTTGCTTCCATAGCAGCTCTAATTCCTTTATTTATTATACACGCGTTTTGCATGGATTGGATGTTTCTGCCCAAAACCTCCAATTCTGAACAAAACAAAAAAAAAACAAAAAGTGAAAAAAATTAATTAATTGAGAGAAAAAAGAAAGAAAGAAAGGAAAAAAAAAACGATGAAGCATAGTTTAAATATTAACCTACAATACTAAATTGAATTTTTTTTTCTTTTCCATACTTCTTAACTTAATTTATAATCGATCGTTATACATACATTGCATTTTCTCTTATACTTAGAATTTGCAATAAAAAAAGTGAAAAAGTTTACTTATAATATTTTTTTTGTTTCTCTCTAACAAAAATATATCTTTACTTTTAATGAATCATTGCTAGCGTAAAATTAAGTAAACAATAACAAATACAACAAACATCACCTTCCAATCGAGTCGCTGGGCCCATCTTCGAAGGTGAACAAGTAAGTGGAGATTGTCTTTTTTTTACATTTTCCCATATACATATCTACTTATATTTAAATCAATGAATTACTAAAATATATATTATATTATATATATATATATATATTATAAAATTTAAGAAACATAGAATTTAAGAGATTCAATTAGTTTAAAGGAAAAAAAAAATTACTAATAAGACTACATTAATTAGATAAACAAAATCTAAAACAACAACAATATGAATTAATGAGAGTATAAATTCGCTCTCCTACTTTTACTTTGTTTTTATATTACAAGAACTTTAAACAATGTTTCATTCCATTTTGTTCCTACGCGAATAGATTCTTGTGCTCTATTCTTTCTTACGTTTTTGTAATTGTTTTTTTTTTAGCTAATAACTATGGCATAGTAGATTTTAAGTTTAGTTGGCAAAGCTAATCGAAACCGAAAACATGTGAATACAGATTTTATGGTTGTTTTTGCTAAATGAACGTTAAGGCTAGCTGCCATTTATTATTATGTAGGAACTTTTGGCTATGTATGAAATAACAGAATTTAACTTTTATTTTGGATGAAATTTAATTAAATCAGGAAAATGAATAAAATGTAAATATTTATAGTCTTGCGATGAAGATGAACATGTAAGTTTAGGTTTTTTGGAGGGATTTGGGAGAGAAGGTGGGTCTCTCGAACTATGGTTGGGCAGGGGCTATGACCCGAGGTAATTTTAACATAATTTGCCTCACTCAGAAGTTAATTTTTTTACCTACACCTTACCACTAGACTTTTTTTATTGTTGTGTTCCTCTTTTATATGAAGCTGTTTTACCCGTTTTGGGTTTTCCTGCGTCTTCTAAGTAATGTACCTTTTCTGCAGCTAACGCATTTTGATTCCTATGAGGATTTTGCTTATTTGCTGTTTTTGGATTTTTATTTTTTGGTTACACCTGCGCATGAATTATTTTATAACATAATGATAATGGGACAAAAAGTAAGTGTAGAGCACGAACTCCGATATAGCCGACGAGTCTAGACCAGGAACCACTAGCATGCACACCCGCTCAATGCACGATTTGGTCCATACATTTCCATCTTGCTTTGGCAAGAAGTTTGAAGAAAATCATTATAACATCTAATTCGGGCATGCAGACGTTTCCGATAGAGAATTGCAGTTGTAATTGCCGCGGACGGGGGTTTTATTGAATAATTGTTTAGTATAAGAGTCGATTAACTGCTGCAAAAATTTCATTGAATTACTTTTGTTAAAAATATGAACAATTTAGTTTTAATAGCGATATGTCCGTATTTAATTTTAAAACTTATTGTTAACTGAAATAAAAGACAATGACTTAATTTTCCATTTCTTATTTTAGACAATTCCCAATCAAAGAAGTGCAATCTTTGGAGAAAGATGCAGTTTTACAAATCCAGATGTCCTCAGTACGGTACATACATACTAATCGATTTATTATGGAAATGCACTCCTTTGTAAAGGAGTTAGTTCAACTTCAAACCGTTAGTATATTTTATTAAATATATTTTTGAAATAGAAAATTCTAATTTTTTTTATTATTATCAGCCTGTCATAAAAAAAATCAAAATGTCGGAAAATCCAACAGGTACTGATAAACGTTCTATGAAAATTGGCCTTAAAATAAAAGCTGAATCACCAATAGTATTACTTCCCCTTTGTTACGAAAGTACCGATTTGATTGTCGCAGACTTAGGAAAGTTCTCATTGATTAACAGCTTTCATTTTGCAAGTGATGGGATTGTTACAAGCACAGATCGTTATACAAAGGATATGGATGAAATTATTGATGTCATGCAAGTGGATTTACTGAATATTAATTTGTTTACTGGAAAAAGAGTAGTCAAAGAAAATGATTTTATTATATACAACTTAAAGCATTCCTTCAATTTGGGATCGTGTCGTGTTGGTAAATGTGGAGATAATATATTTAAAGAAAAATGTTATTTAAAGCTACGTGTAGAACGTAACATTGAATCAAACAAAACTCATAACTTTCCTGATGTGAGTGTCAAAGGGGCACTCTCAAAAGTCAATTGCATTCTAAGTTTGCAGCAATATAAAGTACTTCGAGGATTTCTTGCATACAATTTAGGAGAAAACATAGGTGATGTTTCCCAAAATTATACTTTTAATTTATGCGAATCAGTTGGTAAAATTAATTCTATATATGAAGTTAATACACAGAAGCAAGCTTTGCCTGTTTGGAAGGTATTTTCTATAAAAATGGAGTTAGAAGACGTTTCAGTGCATCTGAATATTCAGAATGTGAACTCAATGGAATTTACATCCTTAGCTTGCATAAACTTTATAAAATCTTTTTTGGAAATTGACTCTTTTAGCGATGGTTCTCAGGATATTGATTTGGTATCAAGCGAAATTTTAATCACAGATTCCAGATACAAATCAACTTTAAATAAAGATATACACCCAAATAACGTTTTCTTTGAAATAATAAAGCCTATTCATTCATTGCAAAATGTTGTTCAAGCTGAAGTCCATAGCAGAAGAGGCCCGGATTACAATAAATACAAAATTTTACTTAATAACATGCGCATCATGGCAATTCTTGATTGGATGGAGTGTCTTAAAGAGTACATTGCTGAAAAAACTGAATTTGATTTAGTTGAAAAAAAATGTTCCCTTAGTAAGGAACAAAACTTAAGTCAAAATAACGAAACTACGAGTTTACCGAAACTTGCTTCGGTTGCTTCTTTCGAAGTAGTTTTAAATGTTACCGATTCCGAATTAGTTTTTGTTGAAAAACCCAATCAAATTGACTCAAGTTCAATAATTTTAAAGAGTACAACGGTATTTTCCTATAAACCGTACGATTGCTATCATCCAATATCTGTGAACATTAATCATTTAGAAGTTTTTTCTTGCATACTTGGCTTAGAACATGAAAGTGCATTATCTATTATAGATCCCGTTACACTGAATATAGAACTGCAAAACAATCAACTTGATATATTATTACAAAAAAATTTATGCATAAGATTATCGTATCATGATGTCAAGTTATTTTGTAAAATGTTGCAGTCTATTACATCACAAACTCGAGCAGCAAAAATTAGACAATCAAAAAAAAAACAAACTACTGTTGATTTTGAAATAATAGCTCCTTTAATTGCAATGGGATTTAATCCTAAGGATTGTTTGTACGCCATGGAAATCTCCAGCAACAAATTGAATGAAGCAGCAATATGGCTTTCACAACAAAAACAAAATGAATTAAATACAAAATCACTTAAATTGCTTTCAATTGCTGTTATTGCTCAGTTCGTATCGATTTGCGTAATTGACGATTGCAAAGATGCGGACGTTCCACTTTTGGAAATATATTTGTCACGTTTGTCACTTTTACAGAAACTTAACGACAATTGTGAATATAAAACAGCATGTGATCCAAAATTATTGTCTGGTAAACTGGAAGGAATAATTGCCGCTGATTATTTCAGCAGACAATTGAGTGGATGGGAGCCTGTTATAGAGCCGTGGGAATGTATGGCGTTGTGGACATGTAATGCTGATGTTCAATCAAACTATAAAATAAGTTCGTTTCATTTTGAAATAATAAGTGCCCAATTACTTAAATTAAACATAACAACCACTTTAGTTGAACTTTGTAACCTAGTTCGAAACAATTGGACTCAAGATTATTACGAGGGAATATTAACTGTCAACGCGAGAACTTATTTCAACGTTGTTCCAAATTATAGGCTAAGATCACCGTTTGTACCGTTTGTCCTTAAAAATCTGACTGGAGAAATGCTAAAATTTAAAATAATTTTAAGTCAACCAGGTAAACTTACGAGAATGGAAATTTCCCAAAGAGATTTGGTCAATGATTGGATTCAAGTAAAGCACAATGAAACGATTTCTTTCAAATTTGGTTCTCAAAGTAAATTGCGTCATATGAATTCGCATCAATTAAACTTACATCAAATTTTAGTTTCAATCTCTGGATGGGATATGGTTGGTCCTGTTTCTATCGATAAAGTAGGAGTATTTTTCCGATACTCTACCGAAGAAAAGTTTGTCAGACGTAATCGCATAGTATTTGATATATCCCTAATGGGATCAGCTCAGAAACTCATAACAGTAAGATCTGCATTGAGAGTGTTCAATATGTTGAATATTAGTATTGACCTTATATTGAAAAAAGAAAAACACACATATGCAATAAAGCCAAAAGAATGTTTTAGTGTACCATTAAATGAAATAGGATCCCAAATTCATATCAGACCTTGTAATTTAATTAGTGAATTAGAGACACAAGACAAAAGTCACGAACCGCAGTTTGAATTTTGTCAACAAGGAATAACATGTTTAAAAAGCCATGATGAATTGGTGGAAGAATTGTGTGTTTGTTCTGGAACAAATGGTACGGCTTTTAACATTTTGGTAGTTATTAAACGTGATAAATATCCGAACAGAGACGGAATGCATATGCCAGGCCATACCATATTTCTAATCACGCCATTAAAAATAACAAACATGCTTTGTTGTGATTTATTATTCAAAATTTCAGGCCATATTGCAGGCCGCATTCATGCGTCGGAGTGTGAAAATTTGTACAACATAAATATTCACGAAGCATTACACATACGACTTGCTTTAGATAATTACACCGTTGCTGGAACTCTTCGTATACCTCCAAATCATTCTGGAATTGTAGAGCCCAAGCTAAAATTGCTTGACATGAATAATAGAGAACTTTATCTTCGAGCTTCGATTCAGTTATTGAAAGGTAGAGGAATGGAAATATATATAAGTGCTCCCGTTTGGCTTGTAAATAGAACTGGCCTGCCCTTAATATATAGGCAAGAAGGAGTTTTACATCTGGCTTCTGGACAATTTGAAGAGCATGAAAAGGCAAGAAACATAACACCTTTAATGTTTTCGTTCTCTGATCCTGATGCTGCACCATCATTGGAAATTCGGCTTGGGAAGCGGTTTGGGGAAAACAATCCGGTGAGTTACTTGTTAAGCAATTTTTAGAAAGTGTGTTGACACATTTTATTAAAATATTCATGTTTATTTGTAAGTTTTTCCCAATTTGACCCAAGCAGCGTATGATCGTATCTTTACTCAAATAAATCGAGGATGTAATCCCAAAATAAATTTCATCATAAAAAATTTATTTGCCATTGTACGGAATGGTGATATCAACATTTTGTTCAAGGGCGAATTTCCTAAGCCCACATTTGGTGTTATGATAATCCAATCCATTTTTTGGGATTATGTCCGAAAAATTCCAATCCGAAATTTGAAATTTGGGACGATGTCGCTTGGGGTTATTTGATTTTTGGGGTTAGTTGATAAAATATTTATAATTATGAGTTAATAACAACCAAAAAAAAGAGCGCTGTTGTACAAATCTTTTAAAAAATATTGAGCTGTTTAGGAGCTGTTGGCAGTTTTGTAAAAGATTTGAATGTATATCTCCCAATATTATGTCAACCACGATTGGCGATTTTGGCAGCAAAAAATAAGGATGTCGATGATTTGAATTAAGTAATTACTGGACAATTACATACGTTGAAATCAGTTGATTGTGTAATCGGATTTGCCAGAATTACCACTACTCTGATTGAATTTTGGACACGCTTCGGAACCTTAATCAATCGAAAGTGTGCAATGGAAGAAGACTGGTCATCAACGCCGTAGATAGGTATTTCATAAGGGGTGGGACTTACTGAAGCAACAAAAAAAAAATTTTTTTATTTCCATAGGGATTTCTGAAGGCCTTAGAATCCAATTTCTAAATGCCTTAGAATCCAATTTCTGAATCCAAACAACAACAACAATTTCAACAGTCGAAGTAAAAAGTTAATGAAATTTTATTTATTTTAATTGAAACACACAAAATTGATTCAGTTGCTCGGTTTTGAGCAGGACGGGAAGTATTTATTTGAGCAAAGCAACGAAAATAGATATGAAATAGATATAGATAAAAATATAAACATATTTATACATGCACTGACGAAAATATGTGTTTAAATTAAATTAAATTGTTTGCATATTAAACGAATTTGTTTTTGAAATAGAGATTGAAACAATTTCATTTCAAATATTTCTTAAAGTTAAATTTATAACAAAAGTTTAAAACAATGTTTTTAAATATACTGCTATAGAAAACATTTAAAGTTATAAACAATTTATTTAAAAAAAAATTTAAAACAAAAACTGTAATATTGAAAACAAATATAATTTTAAAATAATTTTCTTAAATTAAAAACAATTATATTAAACCACTTATTTTCGATGCCAATTTTTTAATTTTTTCTAGTTTTCGACGTCAAATTCGTGATTAGCGACCCCTGAGACCAATAGAATGCCAACTTTTAGCTGCATTTGATTAAGTTTGCATATTAATACGGATTAAAATATTAAAATGTTTTAAATATTAAAATAATTAAAGTTTTTTCTGAACAGCTGAAAATATATCAGCAAAAATCTAAAACAACTTCAGTAACCATGCTTTGTTGTTGGAAGACTTCCAGCCGACTGTTGGACTCCATATAATAACATAAGCAAAAAGACTAAAGTAAAGCAAAAATACAACAACAAATGTGAGCATGTGAAATGGGAGAAAAACTGAGAAATTGGCACTTCAAATCTCATCGCCTCTGTGTTGCAGTGCGCTAGTGCGCGCTTGCACGGGTATCACAAAGATTTCTGATGAAGCCTTTAGCACGGCCGAAATTGCAATAAAATCAACTAGTGAGTTTTTCCTTTTCATATCGAAAAACTTTGTTGTTGTTGTTGTTTCTTTGGAAAGATTCGTTAGTACAATTAATTGTTCTTACTTTGACCTTAAGCTCAATAAACGATTTTAAACTATCAAACATCTAGAATTTGTATTTAAAATCAAGTATGATTTAAACTATCAAAGATTTAGAATTTGAATTTAAATCATATAAAATCAACATATTAAAATAATTGGTATTTAGTGTATCAAATGTGTAATATTTATAATAAAACTCAAACAATCAAATGTAAATTCGGAGTTTTTCTAATTTTATGGCAATAATAGTCAATGATTCCAATGCTCATAATTTTTTAATTCAATCTCAGATAGTGACTTATTTTTATTATTGCAAAGAAATAATATAAGAAAATTATACAAAAAAAAAAACAAATGGGTGTAAAGTTGAAAATTAAACACGCTTCTTTGAAATTTTGTTTTGTAGAAACGCAAATGCGTTAAATTTCTATGTTTTAAATTTTGTTTTTTTAGAAACGCAAATGCGTTAAATTTCTATGTATTTTAAAATTTTTGCTTAGTTTTAAAGTATGTTTTTAATCTCAGTGTAGTTGTAGATATGAAGCCAATTGTGCAGAGCGCGAAGTTAATTTGTTGATAATAGTTTCTTCGTACACAGAAATATCCTTATGATTTTTTTAATAGTGCTAAAGTAGTAAGGCGTTCCGTTCCATTAGCGTTAGTTTCGAAGTGAAATTTTCAAACACTTTTATGTGCAAAAGGAACGTTCACTGGAAGTTATATTACAGAGCAAAGTAACAATTATTTACAGAATTTTGTAAAATTGCGTAAACATCCATTTCTGATAGCTACATTTGTCGCCACGAAATAATTTAAGTGTTTCAATTCGTGCATTTCGTGAGGATGTTCTTAGTGTGTCTAAATTTTTGCTTATCATATCAGTGGTTTCTTCATATTTCGTCATATTGACTAAATGTAATACTTTTCTAAATTGTTCAATAATTTTTTGTTCGCTTGTCTTTATGGTTACATAGCCATTATTGTTCGTTAAGTCTTGTATGTCTATTTGTTGTCCTTCTACAAAGAATAATATGGTGCATAACACTAATGTCGTTTGGTATGCTGTCATTTTGGATCTGTAAAAAAATTAAGTTTTGGCTTTTATTGTAGGGTTTGTATTGTCTTGAAATTTTTTCTTAGGTTTTACATGAGAAGTATAATATTTGAGGCCTGTTTTGTTATCAATGACATGGTCAGTATCTATTTTATCTGCAACGACCTTCCTGTACTTTTTTCCACCTCTTATTTCTTTAATAAAATTCGGACCAGATTCTATAACTTGATCTACTCTGTCTTTATTAAGTTTTTCTATTATATGTTCTTTTTTTTTTTGATGAATCTTACTTGCTATTTCGGGATATTTGTCTAATGTAATTTTTCCATTAATGAAGTCGATTGGTCTTAGGTTAGTCGTGCTATGAATGGAATTGTTATAGAAACTTATGATACGAAGTATTTTTTCTTCTACTGTATCTGTCTTATTTCTATCGTCATGTTGTAGTAACCTAATGTGTTCGTTAATAGTGTTATGTAGTCTTTCAATGTCTGCGTTAGAAGTATGGTTACTATTTGACGTAAAGTGTATTTGGATTCCTTCATTGTCTAAAAATTCCCTAATTGGAATGGCTTTAAATCCTAGCTCGTTGTCTGTTACTATTTTTGTCATTCTTCCTTGGGTACTAATATATTGCAGTATTTTTGATTTGAATTCTGTCCAAGATCTATGTGAGATTTTATATGCATGGGCATGTTTTGTAAATTTATCGATGAATGTGAGAAACATTTGTTTCTCGAGAGTATAGAAAACATCAATATGAATTATTTCGTTTGGCTTGTAAGGAGTTTCGGTAATTTAAAGAGGTATTTTTAATAGTTTTCTATTGTATTTCTCAATATTGCATATTTCGCAGTTATTTATGAACATAGTGATTCGTGTCTTTAAGTTAGGGTGATAAATTTCATTTATTAATTCCTTGTAAACTTGATCTATTCCCCTGTAGTTATTTCTTTTATGTTCTTCTTCAATCAATCTAGCAAGTTGTTCTTCATCTGTCGTATCTCTAAGTATTTTCTTACATCTAATCGTCTTAAGTGTGGGAAATAGTTCGTTGTGGACTGTTTGGAAAATTTGGTAAAATTCATCGTCTATCAATATGGCATTTAGTCCTTTAGGGTTAAAGTGGTTTTTCAGAAGTGTTATTGTTGTTTCTCTATCTAAATCCTTAGTATATATAATTTTTCTCTTATTATTAAATATATTTATATTCTTTATTTTTAACGATCCTGATGAGGATTTATTTATCACCAATTGATTTTTAAATAGGTTTATTGGGGATGAAGTTTCTTTTATTGTTGTAAGACTGGCTTCTAGTGTATTTATGTTGATAGATTCGGGTTCGATTCTAGATAGCGCGTCTGCATTACCGTTTTGAGTTCCCTTCTTGTATTTTATTTCATAATCAAATTCAGATAATTTTAACCTACATCTTACCAATTTTTGAATTTGGTTCCTTGATAGAAAAAAGCCATGTAAGGGGCTTGTGATCAGTTTCGATTGTGAATTTACGACCGAAAAGGTATGGTCGGAAATATTTTGTTGCCCAAATTATTGCTAGCAATTCTTTTTCTATAGTGCTGTAGTTTATCTCATGTTCGTTGAGTGTTCTACTAGCGAAACAGATAGGATGGTTTTCCTGGGAGAGGATTGCTCCAAGAGCGAAGTTGCTTGCATCGGTTGTGAGGGTAAAATTTTTATTAAAATCAGGGTATCGTAGAATGGGGTCGTTTGTTAAAATTGTTTTAAGAGTCTCAAAGCTGTTTATATAATCTTGATTTTTTATGTCTATTTTGGCGTCTTTTTTCAAATATTTAGTCATGGGTTTAGCAATTAAAGAGTAATCTTTAATGAATTTGCGGTAGTAGCCCGTTAGACCTAAAAACTGTTTAATTTGCTTATTTGTTTTCGGAATAGGAAATTTTTGCACACATTCAATTTTCTTAGGGTTTGGTTTGATACCATTTGGTGTTACAATATGTCCGAGAAAGTCGGTTTCTTTCTTTAGGAATTCTGATTTGTCTAACTGTATTTTGAGGTTTGCTTCCCTTAAAGTGTATAGAACTTTATTGATTGCAATAAGATGTTCTTGTAATGAAGTTGAGAAGATGATTACATCATCTAAGTATACCAAACATATCTTATTTATATGTTCTTTTAGGACATTATTCATCAATCTCTGGAAAGTTGCCGGGGCTGTCTTCAGTCCGAAAGGCATTCTGAGAAATTCATAATGGCCGTTTTCTACACTAAATGCAGTTTTCTGAATATCATTTTCACTGATTTCAATATGATGGAATCCTTTGGCTAAATCGAGGGTCATAAAGTATTGACACCTTCCTAATTTGTCAAGAATTTCATCTATATTTGGAATGGGATAACGATCGTCTATCGTTACTTCATTCAACTTACGGTAATCTATAACTAGTCTCCATTTTTCTTTACCACTAGCGTCTGCCTTCTTAGGGACGATCCATACTGGTGCAGAATATGGAGAGTTACTATGTCTAATTATTTTATTATCTAAAATTTCTTGAATTTGCTTATTTATTTCGGTTTTATGTATGAATGGGTATCTATATGACTTAACATGTATTGGGATGTCATTTATTGTACGAATATTATGTTTTACTTCGTTTGTAAATGAGAGGGGATTATTTTCCTTATAAAATGTATCCGAATATTGATTAATGATTTTTATTAGATTTCGTTTTTCTTCTAAGTTTAGATGGTCCATTCGAATTTGTTCATGGATAGGTTTACTTACAGTTTCTTCTATAATGTTGAAGTTTTCGTTATTAATAATAGTAGTTTCTATGGGTTCTATTTGATTGTTTTCTCTCAGTACTTATTTTTCGTATACTAGTATTTCTATTTTGTAATTATTTGTTTCGTAGATTCCTTCTTCGATTGTAATGTTGTTTACTGTAGTTTATTTAACGTATGTAAGACCTTCCTTTTGGCTTACTGGGATGCTCATGGTTTGGCCAAATATAATAGGAATTATCTTGTTGTTAATTTCTATTTGGTTCTTTTTGTAATCAATTATGGCTTCGGTTCTTTTAAGAATATCGTTACCTATTATGCCGTCGTATATATCGTGAAATTTACAAACTATGAATTCAGCTTCCTCATTAGGGTCACCAAGTTCAGAGAATAATGGGATTCTTACTTTTCTTGTGGTACTGATCGTATTTTGAAGTGTTTTGATGTTTACTTGTTTTGGTGGTAAGTACCATTTGGGATGGCAAATTCCAGGATTAATGATGGAATGGGTTGCTCCACTATCTATTATGAACTTAAGGGTTCCTAGCTTTGTTACGATGTTTATATGTGGTAGTTCGTTCCGGAGGCTGGTAAAAGAAAATTTTGTTCTACCTCTAGTTTACCGATTTCCATTGGTTCTGCGAGAGGGAATTGAAGATTTTGAGTATGGTTTCTGTGCGGTTGAAAATTTGGTCTACTCTGGAAAGAATATTGTGTGTTTTGTTGTGTTAAGCTTTGGTTTCTATTCTGTTGGGGTTTTATCCTATTCTGGAAGGAATGTGATGTGTTTTGTTGTGTGAAGCTTTGGTTTCTATTTTGTTGGGGATTTATCCTATTCTGTGATATGTTTTCTTGAGAGTAGTTTTGTCTGTTTGTTTGAAAGTGTTGTCTGTTTTG
Source organism: Dichetophora obliterata (assembly GCA_963920525.1). Lineage (NCBI taxonomy): Eukaryota > Metazoa > Arthropoda > Insecta > Diptera > Sciomyzidae > Dichetophora > Dichetophora obliterata. The sequence goes on along the minus strand of OY986438.1, from coordinate 66,905,061 downwards.
ATGAGGGACGTTCTGTTTATTTGATGGTAAACATTGTCTATTTTGTCCAGTTTGTTGAAAATCTCGTCTACGTGGTTGGACATTTTGTGGGTTGTTGTAAGCATATCCTGATTCGAAAAGGATGTTCATCGCTTTTTCTAACGAATCTGGGTTTCTACAGGCCAGGACTGTCTTCATGGGTTCTGGAATTTTGGCCTTAAAAATATTTAATGCGGTTCGTATATTGTTCTGAGCAACGGTTTTTGATCCACCTTCTGCTCCAAGGATGAATTGGGTTTTATTGTTTAGCCTTCTAAGTTTGCTTTTTATTTCATTAAAGAATTCTACACTATTTGTTTTAAAAATTGTAGCTCTTAACTCGTCAAATAATTCATCTATACTTAATCTATCCCCGAAATTATTTTGAAGGACATGTTTGATTTCTTGCCAAGATACGGCTTGGCAATTGATTTCGATGATTTCCCTCGCTTTTCCTTTGAGTTTGCTTTTTATTAAGTCAGAAAATATTCCCTGTCCAAGTTCGTCGAAAGTTGTCAGTACTGGGTGCACTCTTTCTATAAGGTTTATAAAGTTTGGAAGATCTCTTGGATCTCCATGAAATTCTGGTAAGCTACCTAAATATTTAATAGGATTGAAAGTTAATTGGTTTACTGCCATTTTATTATATATTTCTTCTTTACTTTTAGTTCAAGGAAAATACTTATATATATTTTTGGTTGATTATGTTTTTAAATTGTTGAGCGCTTAAAGATTACTATTGTTCTTACTGTACTAAATTTTGGGTTAAATAAATACAAATAAATACAAAAATGAAAATTATGTACTGGTTTTATCCTTTAGTAAGTGCTTGTAATAGTAAAGTCTGTACTGGGCCTCCTTTCTATATTCTTCGAAGTTGGGGTCCTTTAAGGTGCTTTGGGAAATGTGTAGTTCTATTGGTCTGGCTCCGTCTCTTAGTGGTAGTGCGGTGAATGATGATATGGGCAGGTAACTTTTGTAGTGCTTGGTGATATCTTCTGGTAGCATTAGTGTGCGATCATTTCGCTTATGAGTAGTAAATCGTTATCGTAATCTGCTTCTGTTGGACTTCCTGTCTTGTTAATTGTTTTCCAAATTATTTTCATGCACTTTATCTTGGCGGCAGTATTTGGTTCTTTTTCTTCAAATCCTTCTAATTCGAGTTCTTCATATGTTTTTATAGGATTTTTTGGTCTTGGCATCACAAAAATTTCTTAGTTTTGTGTTGTTTAAATTGAAAAAGATTTCCACTTAAAAATTTTTTTTACACTTAATTTGGAAAAAAAATTGTCCACAATTTGTCCATATATAAATTAAAACTGATTTTGTTTTATTGTCTTTTTGGTTTTTGCAATTTTAAATAATTTTCGCTATTTTCATTTAGTTCACTTCTTGCATAATCTTTTATGCCGTTTTAGTTCACTTTTTGCATAATCTTTAATGCAATTTAGTTAATTTTTTGCATAATCTTTTATGCTGTTTTAGTTCACTTTTTGCATAATCTTTAATGCAATTTAGTTAATTTTTTGCATAATCTTTTATGCTGTTTTAGTTCACTTTTTGCATAATCTTTAATGCAGTTTAGTTAATTTTAGTTCACTTTTTGCATAATCTTTAATGCAAAAGAAAGGACACTCACGTTTAATCGTAAAAACGAATGTATATTTTTTCTTTACTTGAAAAAAGGATACACGCGAATATCCAACCGACTGCGCCAGTTTTAGTTTCGATTTTAAAAAAAATAAAAAAAACAAATTTTTATTTCTTTTAAATTAAACCTTTATTGAATTAATTATTTTGGTCTTCAATCTTTCGAAGGTAAATTACTAACTGGTCTTAAAAATATTTTTGGGTGGTATTTATATTAACTTAATTGCTACTCTTGCAATTTTCATCGATAGGGTGTTTATTTGTATTGGTTAATAATTCTTTAGAATTATTAGCCAATAATTGTTGAAAACATTTCTTCAGAAGTATTTTAAGTGCAGCGTTTCATTTTTATATTGATTTAAATTTATTTGTTGCATTTTCGTTTCCAGATAATTTTGTCTGTGTGAACGGAAATGCAATTAGCCAATAATTGTCGAAAACATTTCTTAAGAACTTATTTAACTTTGCCGAAAGTGCAAGGTTTCATTTATATTAATTAAATTTATTTATTGCATTTTCGTTTCCAGAGAATTTTGTCTGTGTGAACGGAAATGCAATTTTTATGAGAACAATTTAAATTTGGCTTGAATTGTGTTGCAGGTATTTTATAAGTCTGCATATTTGTTTATGAGAACATAAAAATTAGATTAGTTTATTATAACAATTAAACCCGATCGATAGTTTTTGAGTTATGGATGTGAACGTGTAGGTAATATTTCATACGAACGTCAATTTGGGAAAAAATCTACCAACAAAAAGTAGGGGACTCGATTTTAACGATATTTTAACGATTCACCTTCGGCAAATTTTCATGGAATAACCCATAGAATACGGAAATCATAGGGAAATTGGTGAATTTTTTCACTCCCTACAAATCGACCCGCCCTAGTATGTATACATATGAACTATTTGTAGGATGGCTGAAGTGTGTTGTTGTTGTTACATATAAATCAAAAATTTCAAGTTTAAGGTGATAAGCCTTCAGCTTCATAGTAAGCATAATAAGCAAGCCGAAACCGCAAGTTTAAGATAAGTGTAGATGTTTAGCATTTTAATAAATTTAAGTTGAGTTGATTGACGGACAGATGGACAGCCGGCTAACTAGATGGAACAAAAATTGTGCGTAGCCCCTCTCTCTCCCTCTCGTCCCCTTTATCTATCTCTCTCTCTGTATATAGATCATTCCATTTCACTGTTTACTTGTTTCCCCCTTATAAGCGGAGCGAAACAACAAGTTTAAGATAAGGAAACAGTGAAGAAGTAAAATATTTTTTATTTTTTCCCATGCTTGTTTAAAGTGTTTATGAATTTAAGTCGCCACAAAATTTCAAGTTTTATGTGATAAGCCCTAGCTTCATTTAAGATAAGGAAACGCAAGTTTAAGATAAGGAAACAGTGTAGAAGTTTAATATTTTTTTCTATGCTTGCTTAATATGTTTATGAATTTAAGTCGCTACAAATTTCAAGTTAAAGATGATAAGTCCAAGCTTCATAGTGTGGTGTTGGAAGTTGTTACTGTGTGAAATTGTATGCTGTGTGTCAGGTAGAGTTTTAGTGTATTAGAGGCGCACACGCCTTTTTATTCAGCCGCAAGGCTTTTGGTCATGTAAGCCACAAAGGCTATTTTTATTAAGCCGCAAAGACTAATTTCAAATCAAGCCACAAAGGCTATGTTAAGTTTTCCTAAACCTCAAAGGCTAATTTTAATTCAAGCCACAAAGGCTTGGTTTTTGAACAAAAAAGATTTAAATTTTTCTTTGGTGTGCTTCTCGCTTTTCTACCAAAATCTCTCTGTCTTTATTTTTAAATATTTTAATTTATATACAATTGTTTTGTGAATTTTATTAGTTGACCTTTAAGTATTTCGTTGTTGTATATATATATTGTTTTGGCTCTAGGTCTGCGATTCAATAAATAATAAGAAAAAACTTATCTTTGGATTTTCTTTTAATTATTATATTTTGTTGTTATTTTTCTCAATATTTCGAACAGCTTCGCTGTTCATCTTCAGGAGACTATAAGACAAAAAATTAAACAAGAAAAAACTTACATTAATATCACAAAAAATCAAAACATTTTAGGAACATAAATTTACATTTTTCTAAAGACAATTACACATTTGAATAAATTAAATTTACATTTTATATTTTACAAATTTATTAAGAATTTTCACATGTTTCGTTGCTGTTGTCTTTGTTTGTTTGATGTTGACTGATTTTTGGCTGTTGATGTTTTATGTCTATTCTCTTTTGTCCATATTTCTTTATCAGATGCCGATATGTTTGCGCGCATTTTTCCGTGTCAACTTTGTAATTTAATCTCTTTTCCACTGGAACGTTTATAATGTGTAACATTTCTAAAGTCAGTCATCGGTGGTAATGACTCTCATGCTGGAGTATTTCCACTTCGTCTAAGTTCGCTACATGTCCAGTTATTGTACAGTGGGCTGCTAGCGCTGTTTTTTGTTCAATTGGTCTGTGTGTTGCTTTTTGGTCTGATTTGTGTGCTGATAATCTTGTTTTTAGTTTTGATTTTGTAGTCCCAATATATATCTTTTTGCATGTATTTAAACCATCCCCTTTGCATCCAATCTTGTAGATTAAATTTGATTTGTCTTTTTGATCTATTTTGTTCTTTGTCCTGCTGTAAATTTGATTTAAAGTGTTGTTGTTTCTTATTGCTAGTTGAAACCGTTCTTTGTTGTATATGTCCGATTGTATAATTCTTTCTGTAAGTTTTGGTATGTACGTTAAGGATTTGTAAATTTTAGCTGGTTTTTCCTGGTTTTGTTCGTTGTTTCGTTGTGGTTTGGTTATATTTTGTATGTTAGATATCAGGTTGTTTATAAGCTTGATCGGAAACTCATTTTCTAATAGAATTTTTTTGATTATTCCTGTGTTACGTTTATGGTACTCTGTGTCACTTATGTTAAGGACTCTTTTGATGAAGTTGTTTGCGGTATTTATTTTTATTCGTCTGTGATGGTTGGAATTAAAATATATGAGACGCCCTGACGCCGTTGATTTTTGATACCAATCGAGTTTTAGTATTGTGTCCTTTCTTATTATTAACGCGTCCAAATATGGTAGTTTATTTTCAATCTCTTCTTCTTTAGTGAATTGTATTTGTTTGTGAAATCCGTTGAGTGTTTGCAGTGTCTTTTGTACCGCGTTGCGTTTTATTATTCCAAATAAGTCATCTACATATTTTGTTAGTATTCTTGGTTTGTCAGTTAGTGTTTTAATTGTGGTGTCGAGCAATTCCTCCATAACAATGTCTGCAATAATTGGTGATAATGATGATGGTGATAATGATTTTTTTTTTTATATACAATTTTTACCAGTATTATTCTTAAACTAATTTTACTACTATTTCCAAGACTCCTCCTTTAATTCCAATGATTTTTAGATTTACTTTGAAAATTTAATAATTGACCAATCACTTTTAGTTTATTAACCTTTCCAAATTTTCCCCACTAATTAATATTTTAAACATCATTTATAGGTTCGCTCAAATTCTTGGCCTTGACTTTAAAGTGTCATTGGCACTTATTCAACTTATCGCTTGTAGTTGTTGCTTTGTGTTTTTCAGTGCAATACACTTGTAACACGAGTTCCGCTGTCGCTGTTGCATTTCAGCTTGTGCGGTATCTAGCGGCACAAGCGTAAAGGGGTGCTAAATGCACTTCATGAGAATTTGAACTACAATTATTTGTGTTTACTTTGAGGTTTTTTATTCGGTTAAATTTGGAAATTTTGTCAACATTATGTTGATATGTTTATTGTTATCATATGTTAGACACTTGAAGTGAAGATCTTTTTGGTGATTGTTTGTCTTGAATGTGTGTACGTATGTAAGTACACTACAATAGTAAGCATAATAAGCGGAACCAAAACCACAAGTTTAAGATAAGAGTGAAGTGCTATGTTGTTGTCGAAATTAGAAATAAGCATGAAACGTATGAACTGAAGCATGAAACGTATGATGTTGAAATTGGAGATAAGCATGAAACGTATGAGCTCATAAGAGCCTAAGTTGAGAGGATATATATTATATGTAGACTAATTGTTCTAAGCTGATGGAACGTGGCTAGGTGGTTAAAGTGCCATGTTGTTATTGAAATTGAAGATAAGGATTTAAGAATAATTTATTATTTGAGACCGTATATAAATGATTGAGTCGAGAGTATTTCATCCATTCAATGTTTTGATCCGCAACATAAATCATCTAAAAATATTTCTGGAAGATTATTTGAATAATTTAAAATGAGTGTACGTGTTAAGGAAATTTTAGAAAACGAGCAAGCATGCCGTGAGCTAGTTATGCCGAGTATAAAAGAGTGCTCTATACATCTCATTACCCTTTGTGATATTTTACGATGGGCAACAAATGTTGGAGTGAAACAGAGTGCTACATGTGGAATTAGGGTGCTTCAAGGCTACCGCGCCAAGTTAAAGGTACTCAACTCTACCACTGGTGCAGGCCTTTCCCGAACGACCAAAAGGACGAGCTGGGAATCTTTTCGAATTCGATGGGAAGAAATCGAATCAACATTTGGTGGACGGTAAGCTTATAATTTTTAAATAATTTCATTACCATATTATTTATTTTGATTATTTAAACCCTATTTTAATTTTCAGAGTACGTACCGGCGTTATAATTAAATTAATCCATAAAGATCCCCAGAATTTCTTGGCAGATTGTGTAGATCTTTTCCAGTGCACCGTTTAAAAATCCTTAACGAAATTTACGTCCCTTAAGGTAAATACAATATTTTATGGCGAATTTCGAGTTACTAGAGCTAACGAAAAATTAGTGACTTGAAATTCATGAACACGAAAAATGTTGCTATTTACCGGGAAACGGATATTAGAGCTTGGTTTTTTGAACATGTTCAAAATGTAATTTTGAAAAAGCTGGAAGAGTTCCAAGAACGGGATAGTGGATGGGCGTTGGCTGCAGTCGTGAACTTGACAGTGAACATCAACAAATTCACGCCTCAGCTAGGATCATCATATATCCCGCTACCACCACAGATCCAAAGCAAGATAACGTGCATTAATGTGAAAAATGATGACAATGCATGTTTTGCTTGGGCTATCATATCTGCTCTGCATCCATCGAATGCACATACGGAACGCATGTCAATGTATCCAAGTTATCATGATTTATTAAATTTGACAAATATTGTATTCCCAATGACGATGAGGCAGATCCTGAGATTTGAGATGCAAAATAATATCTCAATTAATGTATATATTCTGCATAAAAAAAGAAGCAAATTTATCGTCTTACCGTCATATTTGACGAAAACTAAAATGGAATGTCACATAAATATGCTTATGATGCAGAGCAGATATCAGAGCAAAGATGATGACAATGATAACAACAATGTTGCTGACAATGGAGATGGTAGCAACAATGATGATGTGCCAGTCACATACCATTATATGTGGATAAAAAGCCTTTCGTGACTTTTATCCAGGCAAGTGTCGCGAAATAAAAATGTTAAATATTTTTGCGATAGATGTTTGCGCTACTACCACTCAGCACTCAAGTTGGAGCAGCACACCGAGGACTGCAGCAGACTAAACAATTGCAAAATAAGGATGCCGACAGAAGCTGAGAAGGAGGTTTGCTCCTTTTTAAAATTTTAATAATAAGATTATGACCCCATTTGTGGTATATAACGATTTGGAATGCATTTTAGCAAAGTCCATTGTTGGAAATGCATACCAGAAGCATATACCATATAGTGTGGGTTTTTAAGTTAAGTGTGCGTATGACCCCACGTTATCGTTTTATAAAAGCTATCATGGGGCAGATTGTATTGAGTGGTTCGTTTCGGAACTAAATAATTTTGCCGAAAATGTTGAAACTGTCTTTTTTTGCCCTCTTCTCATGGATGACATGACTGTTGAGCAAGTTCAAAGTTTTGCGATCGCCAGCACATGTCACATATGTGAGAAAGCTTTCACCAATGATGATGTCAAGGTACGCGATCATTGTCATCTTACCGGTGTCTATCGAGGCCCAGCGCATGAGGGGTGCAATATCAACTTCAAAGACTCACACACAATATCCATAATTTTTCATAATCTCACCGGTTATGACTCACATTTCATTTTTAAAAATTTAGCTACAGACTTAAAGGAACGTTACATTTCATTTACAAAACGACTGGACGAAGACGTGATAAAATATCGATTTATTGACTCATTCAGAATCATGGCGAGTAGCTTAGATACTTAAGCCTCACATCTACCAAATTTCAATATTGTAAAATCAGAGTTTGAAAATTTAAATGATGAACAATTAAATTTGCTGACACGTAAGGGTGTCTTTCCGTATGACTACTGCGATGATGCAGCTAAATTTTTGGAAACATCATTACCCGATATTACACATTTTTACAATAAACTTAATGATACAAACATCCGCTCAGAGGATTATGCGCATGCACAAAAAGTCTGGGCTGAATTAAATATTAATAATTTGGGTGAATATTCAGATATTTACTTGAAAACTGACGTGTTACTATTATCTGATATTTTCGAACAATTTCGCACAAGTTGTCATAAAACTTATGGTCTAGATCCCGCACATTATTTCACTCTACCTGGTTATACATGGGATGCAATGCTTAAGCAAATTGATATAACCCTTGAGCTATTGACGGATATTGATATGCTCATGTTTGTAGAGCGAGGTATTCGTGGGGGTCTTAGTCAGTGTACTAAGCGTTATTCGAAAGCCAACAATTAATACATGACTGATTACAATGAGGCTCAACCATCCAAATTCTTAATGTATTATGACATTAATAATAAGTATGGTTGGGCCATGTCTCAATTTCTCCCCCACAGTGAGTTTCATTGGCTGTCAGATTCTCAAAATTCAAAAGTCAGCCATAGCTGACGATTCAGATGTAGGATATATTCTCGAGGTAGAGGATCTCCCCTTTTGCCCAGATCATATTACGCCTCCAGGATCAAAACAGAAAAAACTGTTGGCAACTTTGGGTGGTAGCGTGAGATATATTATTCACTACAGAAATCTAAAGCAGGCTTTGAAATATGGATTAATGCTGAAAACACATGTGCAGCTATTCTGCATCCATCGTCTTAAGTTATCTGCACGCAGCGCTGCTGGTAAAATAGATGTGCAGTTTTTTCTTTCCAGTTTCCTTTTGACAAAGGAAACATTTCATTTAATAATGTTTTTATATAAACAAAATCAAAAATATTTGCTGAGACATTTAATTCCAATGAGAGTTCCGAAAATTGTTTCTTACAAATTCAATTAGTTTTTCTTCCATGTTCGTTTCTTTTGAATTAATTTTATTCATTTTCATTTTTTGTCATCTGTCATAATTGCTTAAAAAATTTCGTTGAGTTTTGATTTTGTGTTGTGGTGGCACTGACTATGCGCAGCAATTTTTATTTTGTTGATTACTTGCAGCGCTGCGGTGTAGTGCAGATCTTTCATGTGTTCATCGCCATATGAACGAATGAGTTTAAATTTCGCTGCAGCAGAATAGCTGCACATGTGTTTTCAGCATAAGGCCGAAGTGCCGAAGCCCTTATTTCTAAGCCTAAGTTTAAAGCCTCAACAATATTTGGTGAAATTTTGATGGCCATTGAACTCAATAAAACTGAAATATACTTCAATAAACCCATTTATGTTGGTATGTGCATCCTTGAAAAAAATGCATAATTGCAAAGATTGATTAGATATTTTTTTTGCGATCCATGACGCTTTTAATCGCTAGCTTAATTTATCATTAACCCCAGTCACTGCCGCCGCCGCCTTTACTGCTTTCATACTTTATCTTTCCATTAGTCAACCAACTCATATTAAATTTATTAAAATGTTAAACATCTACACTGCGCCCTTATCTTGAACTTGCGGTTTTTGGCACGCTTATTATGCTTACTATGAAGCTGAAAGCTATCATCTTTAACTTGAAATTTGTACAACATGATCACTATAATTGTGTTTTTTATTAATTTCATCCTGTTTAAATATTATAATCATATTAGCGTTATCACGAATTAGGTGTTTTAGTATACGTGTATAAGTTTGACATAAGTAAAAGCTATGTGGCGTCCCATACATAAGTAGTATTGTATGTGATTTTGTTTCTCACAAGCTACATCGTCAAATATAAATATTGAGTTGGGCTGCACTTCGTCTGGAGATATGACGTCATCATTATTAGAAAATAATGAAAAATGTTTCCCCTTAATAGGTTTAATTAGACGCTCCAAGTATTGGTATTTCGGTTGCTGTGCCGACTTTGAGTATAAGTAAATACTTTGAAATTTCAGTCCATTAGGACTTTCAATAAGACTTATCATCACATTTGTTTTTCCACAATTTGAAGGTCCAACAATAAGGCCGCGAATAGAGTTCGGCAGTAATGAGCTGTGCCGTGTTCTATTTGATGAATTTAACTTTGAATCAATATTCTTTACGTTAATTGATTTATGTTGTTTTAAGAATCACATATTTTAAACTACTTATTGTTATCATATATAATCAGATAATTTTATTAATTTTAATTCACTTCCCTTTCAACCTTTACTTGGAAAAGATTAAATACTAATGACAATTATTTATAAAAAGCCAATTTACAAAAAACCCGGTACTAAATTAAAGAAGCGAATAGCTAGAGGCGATCAAGGAATCAATCTTTTGGATGCTGCTTGCAAACAACACGATACTCAAACAATAAAGATTTAGAAAAAAGGCATATTGCTGATAGAATCTTGTCTGAAAAAACTTGGCAAAGAGTTTCCGCAAGTGATAGTAGTATTGCTGAAAAATCAAACGCTTGGCTTGTTACTAACGCAATGAAAACAAAAACAAAATTTGGTCTGGGTAACGTTACCAGTAAAACGGCGAGATCTCCTCAAGTAAATGGACATCGCCTATTTAGATACGCCTTAAAAAGTGCTAAAATGAGAATTAAGAAAACTAAAAACTTGGATGATGCAGTTAAAATTTCAAGAAAAGTTTTAAACAATATTTTCAAGGGGAAAAAAATCTCTGATTAAGACTCCTCGAGTAATTCCACTATCAAAATCTGGAGGTTTTCTTCCGCCTTCACCTATATTCGCTGTCCTGGGTGCACTAGCTGGTGGAGTATCTGGCATTACAAAAGCAATCAATGCAGTAAAAACTGGAAAAGAGCACTTAAATGAAGCAAAACGGCATAATAGTAAAATGGAAGCTATTGCAATGGGAAAAGGCATGTTTCAAAACCATATAAAAAGGAATTTGGATTGTATTTAACAACAAAATTTTTAATGCAGCTACCTAAAAGAGCCCTTACCGATGTAGGTTTAAGAAAATTTGCCAAAGATACTCCAAATTTTAGAGGAGTGTTTAAGTGTGATACTCTTCCAAGTAAACCATTTAAAAAAAATGCGAGAAAGAACGTACCAATAATGTTTGATTCGAAAATAGCCTGAAACAATAAAGAAAAAATAAAATACTCAAAATACATTTTTGTTTCATTGTAAGTCATCACAATCATCATCAACATCAGCTACTTACCCATACTAGAGATAAGTATAAAATTCCAACAGCAGAGTATCGTTTAAAAAAAATAAAATACATATATTTTGTATAACGTTATAAAAATTTTATTTTCTTCTTAATCATATATCTTTAACAATTTAAAATCTTAAAAAATAAACATTTATTCTTAAAGTAATATTATTCTAAACCCATAATGCTGAAATGACCCCACGGTAATGTCTCATTACTATTTGCTATAAAAAACCGCTTATTATCGTGAGGACTTAATGCGATTTTTGATTGTACGATTGAACTTACTTCATGTTTCCGCGACTGAATCAAATTTTGTTGAACTGTCTTTTCAACGTTGTTTTCAAGGCAATCAACATAGTCACTAAACGTTATTTTAGTCTTGACTATGTTTCTTTTTACACCTTTAGATTTTTTTCATTGAATCTTCACCCTCTACCCGTATCGCATACATTTTTGCGCGGAGCCCTACAAATTCAGTCATGATACTGCCATTATTCTCATCTTTCGTGAGTCCCAAAACTTTTTTATTGACTTGAGGAATACTCCACACGTTTTCGATATGATAGGCGCTTGTATCAAAGTGTATAAAGCAATCGCGTTTGATAACCTCATACAAATCTTTTCAAGCCACCTCATAAATTAGCGAATCGGTATCGGTATAGCAAATGCTACAATCGGAACCAAATTGAGGAGCCATGTTACCATAATGAAAATCATAAATGGTTGTTTTGGCTAAATCAAGGATGCACATACCAACATAAATGGGTTTATTGAAGTATATTTCAGTTTTATTGAGTTCAATGGCCATCAAAAATTCACCAAATATTGTTGAGGCCTTAAACTTAGGCTTAGAAATAAGGGCTTCGGCACTATATCGACCTAACCAACTCGTTACAAATTTAACAACACTGTGTTTACGTATGATTTCCATATTTTTTTCGAAGACAGCATTATTCATGAGTTTGAAAAGGTTCTTCTCAAACTCATTTTTAGCCGCTGTTCGAAGACTCGTGCTTAGATCGATATATGACTTCAACCATGCAGATTGTATAAATTTAAAAATGTTATGAATTTTAGATAGCCTTATGCTGAAAACACATGTGCAGCTATTCTGCTGCAGCGAAATTTAAACTCATTCGTTCATATGGCGATGAACACATGAAAGATCTGCACTACACCGCAGCGCTGCAAGTAATCAACAAAATAAAAATTGCTGCGCATAGTCAGTGCCGCCACAACACAAAATCAAAACTCAACGAAATTTTTTAATCAATTATGACAGATGACAAAAAATTTAAATGAATAAAATTAATTCAAAAGAAACGAACATGGAAGAAAAACTAATTGAATTTGTAAGAAACAATTTTCGGAACTCTCATTGGAATTAAATGTCTCAGCAAATATTTTTGATTTTGTTTATATAAAAACATTATTAAATGAAATGTTTCCTTTGTCAAAAGGAAACTAGAAAGAAAAAACTGCACATCTATTTTACCAGCAGCGCTGCGTGCAGATAACTTAAGACGATGGATGCAGAATAGCTGCACATGTGTATTCAGCATTAATCCATATTTCAAAGCCTGCTTTAGATTTCTGTAGTGAATAATATATCTCACGCTACCACCCAAAGTTGCCAACAGTTTTTTCTGTTTTGATCCTGGAGGTGTAATATGATCTGGGCAAAAGGGGAGATCTTTATGGTAATCGTGGAGATTAATTGGATACTCTAAATCTACCTCGAGAATATATCCTACATCTGAATCGTCAGCTAAAGTATCAACATTAAAATATTTAGAATCTGATAGCCAATGAAACTTGCTGTGGGGGAGAAATTGAGACATGGCCCAACCATACTGATTATTAATGTCATAACATTACATTAAGAATTTGGATGGTTGAGCCTCATTGTAATCAGTCATGTATTAATTGTTGGCTTTCGAATAACGCTTAGTACACTGACTAAGACCCCCACGAATACCTCGCTCTACAAACATGAGCATATCAATATCCGTCAATAGCTCAAGGGTTATATCAATTTGCTTAAGCATTGCATCCCATGTATAACCAGGTAGAGTGAAATAATGTGCGGGATCTAGACCATAAGTTTTATGACAACTTGTGCGAAATTGTTCGAAAATATCAGATAATAGTAACACGTCAGTTTTCAAGTAAATATCTGAATATTCACCCAAATTATTAATATTTAATTCAGCCCAGACTTTTTGTGCATGCGCATAATCCTCTGAGCGGATGTTTGTATCATTAAGTTTATTGTAAAAATGTGTAATATCGGGTAATGATGTTTCCAAAAATTTAGCTGCATCATCGCAGTAGTCATACGGAAAGACACCCTTACGTGTCAGCAAATTTAATTGTTCATCATTTAAATTTTCAAACTCTGATTTTACAATATTGAAATTTGGTAGATGTGAGGCTTAAGTATCTAAGCTACTCGCCATGATTCTGAATGAGTCAATAAATCGATATTTTATCACGTCTTCGTCCAGTCGTTTTGTAAATGAAATGTAACGTTCCTTTAAGTCTGTAGCTAAATTTTTAAAAATGAAATGTGAGTCATAACCGGTGAGATTATGAAAAATTATGGATATTGTGTGTGAGTCTTTGAAGTTGATATTGCACCCCTCATGCGCTGGGCCTCGATAGACACCGGTAAGATGACAATGATCGCGTACCTTGACATCATCATTGGTGAAAGCTTTCTCACATATGTGACATGTGCTGGCGATCGCAAAACTTTGAACTTGCTCAACAGTCATGTCATCCATGAGAAGAGGGCAAAAAAAGACAGTTTCAACATTTTCGGCAAAATTATTTAGTTCCGAAACGAACCACTCAATACAATCTGCCCCATGATAGCTTTTATAAAACGATAACGTGGGGTCATACGCACACTTAACTTAAAAACCCACACTATATGGTATATGCTTCTGGTATGCATTTCCAACAATGGACTTTGCTAAAATGCATTCCAAATCGTTATATACCACAAATGGGGTCATAATCTTATTATTAAAATTTTAAAAAGGAGCAAACCTCCTTCTCAGCTTCTGTCGGCATCCTTATTTTGCAATTGTTTAGTCTGCTGCAGTCCTCGGTGTGCTGCTCTAACTTGAGTGCTGAGTGGTAGTAGCGCAAACATCTATCGCAAAAATATTTAACATTTTTATTTCGCGACACTTGCCTGGATAAAAGTCACGAAAGGCTTTTTATCCACATATAATGGTATGTGACTGGCACATCATCATTGTTGCTACCATCTCCATTGTCAGCAACATTGTTGTTATCATTGTCATCATCTTTGCTCTGATATCTGCTCTGCATCATAAGCATATTTATGTGACATTCCATTTTAGTTTTCGTCAAATATGACGGTAAGACGATAAATTTGCTTCTTTTTTTATGCAGAATATATACATTAATTGAGATATTATTTTGCATCTCAAATCTCAGGATCTGCCTCATCGTCATTGGGAATACAATATTTGTCAAATTTAATAAATCATGATAACTTGGATACATTGACATGCGTTCCGTATGTGCATTCGATGGATGCAGAGCAGATATGATAGCCCAAGCAAAACATGCATTGTCATCATTTTTCACATTAATGCACGTTATCTTGCTTTGGATCTGTGGTGGTAGCGGGATATATGATGATCCTAGCTGAGGCGTGAATTTGTTGATGTTCACTGTCAAGTTCACGACTGCAGCCAACGCCCATCCACTATCCCGTTCTTGGAACTCTTCCAGCTTTTTCAAAATTACATTTTGAACATGTTCAAAAAACCAAGCTCTAATATCCGTTTCCCGGTAAATAGCAACATTTTTCGTGTTCATGAATTTCAAGTCACTAATTTTTCGTTAGCTCTAGTAACTCGAAATTCGCCATAAAATATTGTATTTACCTTAAGGGACGTAAATTTCGTTAAGGATTTTTAAACGGTGCACTGGAAAAGATCTACACAATCTGCCAAGAAATTCTGGGGATCTTTATGGATTAATTTAATTATAACGCCGGTACGTACTCTGAAAATTAAAATAGGGTTTAAATAATCAAAATAAATAATATGGTAATGAAATTATTTAAAAATTATAAGCTTACCGTCCACCAAATGTTGATTCGATTTCTTCCCATCGAATTCGAAAAGATTCCCAGCTCGTCCTTTTGGTCGTTCGGGAAAGGCCTGCACCAGTGGTAGAGTTGAGTACCTTTAACTTGGCGCGGTAGCCTTGAAGCACCCTAATTCCACATGTAGCACTCTGTTTCACTCCAACATTTGTTGCCCATCGTAAAATATCACAAAGGGTAATGAGATGTATAGAGCACTCTTTTATACTCGGCATAACTAGCTCACGGCATGCTTGCTCGTTTTCTAAAATTTCCTTAACACGTACACTCATTTTAAATTATTCAAATAATCTTCCAGAAATATTTTTAGATGATTTATGTTGCGGATCAAAACATTGAATGGATGAAATACTCTCGACTCAATCATTTATATACGGTCTCAAATAATAAATTATTCTTAAATCCTTATCTTCAATTTCAATAACAACATGGCACTTTAACCACCTAGCCACGTTCCATCAGCTTAGAACAATTAGTCTACATATAATATATATCCTCTCAACTTAGGCTCTTATGAGCTCATACGTTTCATGCTTATCTCCAATTTCAACATCATACGTTTCATGCTTCAGTTCATACGTTTCATGCTTATTTCTAATTTCGACAACAACATAGCACTTCACTCTTATCTTAAACTTGTGGTTTTGGGTCCGCTTATTATGCATGCTATGAAGCTTGGGGCTATCATCTTAAACTTGACATTTTTGTAGCGACTTAAATTCATTAACATTATGCTTGTTATGAAGCTAGGGCTTATCACATAAAACTTGAAATTTTTGTAGCGACTTAAATTCATAAACATATTAAACAAGCATGGGAAAAAATAAAAAATATTTTACTTCTTCACTGTTTCCTTATCTTAAACTTGTTGTTTCGCTCCGCTTATAAGGGGCAAACAAGTAAACAGTGGAATGGAATGATCTATATACAGAGAGGGAGATAGAGAGATAGATAAAGGGGTCGAGAGGGAGAGAGAGGGGCTACCCACAATTTTTGTTCCATCTAGTTAGCCGGTTGTCCATCTGTCCGTCAATCAACTCAACTTAAATTTATTAAAATGCTAAACATCTACACTTATCTTAAACTTGCTGTTTTGGCTTGCTTATTATGCTTACTATGAAGCTGAAGGCTTATCACCTTAAACTTGAAATTTTTGATTTATATGTAACAACAACAACACACTTCAGCCATTCTACAAATAGTTCATATGTATACATACATATACATATATTCGTCCGTCCGTCCTCCATCTGTCCGTCTTGCATACCTGTCATCAATTTATAACAACAACACGCTTTAGCTGCCCTTCCTTCCATCCATCCATCTGTCCGCGTGTCTGTCCGTCCGTATGTCCATCTGACCATCTGTTCGTCTGTCTGCCCATCCGTCTTGCATGATTTTCTCCAATTTATTACAACAACAACATGTTTACATGGGACAACATTGATAGGCAACTTTCCGACTGCGCTGCTTCTCACAATTTTGTGAATTTGGAGGCCCATAAGGAAATACACGCGTTTTTGGTTCTACTCATAGCTCATAGCTACTCTACTGATTCTTCTCGATTAAGCGAGTAAAAATATTCAAGGATGAGGTTCATTCCCTCCCCCTTTGAGAGCTAGAGAGGAAAAACTTGAAAATATGTGTCATTACATTTTACACCATATTTAATGTATCTCTTAGCCGATTTTCAAATTTTATATTTTGTTAAGAAGAAAATTAAGTTTTTAAAACATTTTGCATAAAGTCGCAATTAAGAAAGTAATGAGCAACTAAATTCTAAAAAATTTTTTAACTCAGCTTTGATAATAAATATCTGACTATTAAATTAATGTTGTGATAATTTTTATGATGTAATTTTTGTTTATGATAAAGTTTTCTATTGACTTGGTTTTTGATCTTGCCATTGTACTAACAAAACTACTTATTCATTTTAAATTGCCACACGTAAAATAGTTAGATTTTAGTGTGTTACGATTAGAAAACGGTTTTTGTATCATTGGTTTGAAGGTCATGTAGTCTCTTTTTCAAGATGCTATGGACTTTGAAGATCGGTTAAGAGATAATTAAAATATAGAGAAAGACGTAACGACACATATTATCAAGTTTTTCCTCTCTAACTCCCAAAGGGGGGAGGAGGTGAGCCTCATCCTTGCATATTTTTACTCGCATAATCAAGGAGAATCATCACCTCATATAATCACATTATATAATTCAAGCAGCTTTAAATATAATAATAAAGGTGTCCCTATTTATTTTCACATCATATTTGTTGATTATGTATAATATTCGTTATACAATAATATTGTACACAATATACGTTGTACACAATATTGTTTTGTTTGCCTCATTTATGGGATATATTCGAATAGCTTTGGAGTTATAAGCCGCACAGCCTCGGAATTCGGTATTCGACCACAATTTACAAGTCCCGTTTCACTGATAACATTTTATGGGCGTTGGACAATGGGGCTTGGCACCTCCCATACAACCCAAATTTGAGATATCGAATAGCTTTGAAGTTATAGGCCGCACAACCTCGGAATTCGATATTCGACTAAAATTTACAGTTCCATTTCACTGATAAAATTGTATGGCGTTGGAAAAGGTGGCGTGGCACCTCCCATACAACTCAAATTTCCGATATCGAATAGCTTTTGGGTTTCAAGCGGTACAGCCTCGGAGTTCAGTATTCGAACTCAATTTACACATGCATTTTTACTGATAACATTGACATACTGATTACTGATGGCATTGGAAAAGGGGCGTGGCACAACCATAAAACCTAAATTTGAGAAACTCAACAGCTTTTGAGTTATAGGTCGCACAGCCATGGAATTCAGCATTCGACCACAATTTACATATGCAGCTTCACTGATAACATTTTATTGGCGTTTGGCAACGGGCCGCAGCAGCAACGCGGTTAAGCATTAGGCCGGATCGGTCTCCATACAAAAAAAAGGGTTTGATAAACTTGTTCCAAAATATTCGTTGGCTCATTATTGTACCCTCCACGGAAGGATTTCATGTGTTAAAGCCCGCATGATACTTCATTGTTTTCTCAAATTTCAAAATCTGAAAACAAGTGGCGCGTGGGTTAGACATATATATATTCTCGAAAAAGGATGAAAACATGCATTATGCCAATTTTTACATCTCCGCAAAGTTACTATTTTATCTCTCTGTTCTTCTTGGCTGCGGAAGAAAGAGCTCAAGCTTGTTTTGGACTCTTAATATTTGATCGAAAATTAACGACGAACGAATTGAGAGAAACGTCAAAAACAATGCATTGAAAATGCTGTCTGTCGCACATTTTTTTGTTCAATTCGTACTATATGCGTATACACGTACACTTCTTGAATTTTAGCCTTAGCTCTATTTCAACTGCTCTAGTTTCATTGTAAATAAATTAAAATTGGACAAAACAATGAAGTATCATACGGGCTTAGCCCGTAGGTTTCCTGGAATTTTTTTAAAACGCTCCTTTTTTGGAAAAACCCACTTTTTGTAAGGGAACGTTTTTGTTCCTAAGAATTTTCAAAAACAACAACAAAAAAAAATAAAATTAAAGCTTCAAAAATGATTAATATCAGCACAAAAATTTTGAGAAATCTGCGCGACTTGGATTTTTTTTGTGACTTTTTTGGATCCGTTCTTATGTGATTTAGACCTCAATCGACATAGCTACGCCATTTCTTGTCTGATTATCTTCGATAAACCACCGTTGGAAAGATAATAAAATTTTATACACATATCTTACTTGTACATTTTTGAACAAAGTTAACCCATTGAGAAAGGATTAAAGATCCTCGTTTTCAGAGGGTTCAGTTGGAACCGTGTTTTATAATGTTGTAATGTTATAACAGTGGTTTACCGAAGATAATCGGACAAGAAATGTCGTAGTTATGCCAGTTGAGGTCTAAATCACATAAAAACGCATCTAAAGAAGTCACAAAAATTTCAAAACGCGCAGATTTCTCAACATTTTTTAGGCTGAAATTAATCAGTTTTGAAGCTTTAATTTTATTTTTTTTTTGTTTCTGAAAATTCTTAGGAACAAAAAAATTTCCCATACAAAAAATGGTTTTTTGCCCAAAAAAGGAACGTTTTTAAAAAAACTCCAGGAAGCCTACGGGTTAATGCATTGTGAAATCCTTCCGTGGAGGGTACAACAATAAGCCAAAGAATATTTTAGACATAAAGCGGCTGTCCAGGTTCGTTCCACAACTTGTTATTATCTTTGCGACACTAAATCAGTCGCTTTTTATATTTTCCATCACTCGTTATTTTAGTTCTTTAGTGTTGGTTTATAAAGCATGCATATTTTATAAATTGGATTTGTTCTGCATGCCAAAACAATAAATGTGTTCTAAAATCCTTTATGAGTGACATAGGCCAACCAAACTTAAATTATAAATTGAGCGACTTAATGCCTTAACCTAATTATCAGGAAATAACAGATCCTTCACATTCATACATTAATCCATTCCTTGAAGCATAAATATTTTATAAATTGGAATTTTTCTCCATGCCAAAACAACGAATGTGTTCTAAAACAATTCAGGAGTGAGATAGGCCAACCAAATTTAAATCATAAATCGAGGGACCTAATGCCCACATATCTGCAAACCGAAGTATCAAAAAATAACAGATCTTAAGCATTCATACTAAATTACTCAATTCCTTGAACCATGAACTTTTATAAATGGAATTTTTCTGCCTGTCAAAACAATGAATGTGTTCTAAAATCCTTCAGGAGTGAGGTAGACCAACCAAATTTAAATCATGAATCGAAGGACCTAATACCCACATATCTGCAAACCAAAGTATCAATAAATAACATATCTTCAACATTCATATTTTTAAACCCGATTCTTTGTTGTATAGTTGTATAAATTGGAATTTTTCTGCATGCAAAAACAATGAATCCCTTTGGAGCGAGGTAGGCCAGCAAACTTTTAAACTTTTGTTAAGTAACTAAATACTTACCATTAGGTAATACTTACATATCTTCAACATTCATATTTTTAAACCCGATTCTTTGTTGTATAGTTGTATAAATTGGAATTTTTCTGCATGCCAAAACAATGAATCCCTTTGGAGCGAGGTAGGCCAGCAAACTTTTAAACTTTTATTAAGTAACTAAATACTTACCATTAGGTAAAAGAAAATTTAAAACATTTTACTTATCTAATTTTTAGAAACCTTTAAACTCGTTTTCTCAAAAACTATGAAAAAGCATTGGCATGTAGGTGACGATATAAGAAAAATATTTTTGCTTGAATTTAAATAGCAAAATAAAACAATTTTTTCGAACAAAACAACATATTCGAAGAATATTACTTTGAAAAACAGCATTTCGCAAGGTGTGCATTATAGAATTACTCATTGTCCTATACCTATATTACCTGTATGAAAGTATTTTTGTTATTGTTTTATATTATTTAAAAGTATAACACTTATTTTCTTTATCAATTCAGTGGTGCAAATGTTTTAGTGTACATAAAGAAATAATTTACCGTGAGTTACAAGAAGAGAATTCAAGAGGAAATTATGCTATTGGAATAGAGATTCGAAGAGGCAGTGGCAGATATTCTTGTACCAACATTGTTATTGTATCACCACGCTTTCAACTTTATAATCGTAGTTCTCATGAAATGCAGTTCGCACAAAAATGTGATGTTACAAAAGTGAGTATTGCACAGAAGTGATATTAAAATATATTTTGTACATGTTTTAAAAAATTTATCTTATCAGTTTATTTTTAAATATTTATTTCAGTGCGTTTGACTTGTATATACGTCGCAAACAATAATATATAATGTTTACTATACCATCAATATTTTAGTAATAAGTAATAAACTTTTCACACTCACTGATAATTTGAATAGTTGGCAAATTAATAAGAATCCTTTCAACTGTTCACACGCACTTTAAACATGTTAACTTTATGCCAATTGATTTGGAACAACTTTACTTAACTGTACAACAAAATTTTGTATCAAAAAAAATTTTTCTTACTTTGTTACTTTTCTAAACAAAGTTTAAATAAGATTCTACAAAATTGAACTAGAAAAGTTTAAAACAAATAAATGCCAATCTCTTATATTCCAACAACTCAAGATATTTGTATCTTATCTTGATGGTGCTATTTAATGGTGACCAGATATCTGTGATAGTTTTCCCATTGTGTAATGGATATCAAATTGAAATTTAATATTTTTTGCTGTGTTTTGTATTTTGTTATATATGATAACTGGTCACTGGTCACTTTGTCTGCTGATAAAATCACAAAAATACCACGACATTCAAAATCTGTATAAGATTTCGAATAAAATTTTCCAAAGTTTGTTATGATAAGTAAGCCCATTTATCTAGTTCTACTTTTAAAAAAAGTCATATTATATTCGAAAATAAGTTTAAATTTCCTAAAAACTATGAGATTCAAACAAACTATCAAATGCATAGGCCTCGAAATAAAATTTTAATGCTTTCTCAACCATTGCGATTATGCTTTTACACTATAGTTCCAATGACCGCAAGGATTGGCCAATATCTGATTTTGAGATGTCCTCAAATCATATGTTCTTTATAGCAATCCATTACAAAAAATTCCAAATCATACGAAAATACATTTTTTCTGTTTAAAAGTATTTCACTTGTGTCTTACATGCTGTCAAAGTATAAATATTGCGTTGTCATCGCTATATGATTTGAGCTAGTGAATTTTTCGACAATATTTGACGGTATGTTAAACATATTTGAAGTTAATTAATAACAATACTTTTTTGTAGATAAAACAAAATGGGTATGTTTTATTTAAATTATGTTTTGCTGATAAGTATACTGACCACGGAAATAATTAAGTGTGTGTTGCAAATTTTAACGTGCAGAAATTGTGACTAGTTTAGAAGTTCGTTGTTTGTTTGATACAAACGAGTTTCAAAATTCGGCTTTATTTAAAAACTGGCAAAGACAATAAAAGCAAAGCGACGTTTTTATTAGTTAATTTATTCAAAAAGTTGGAGGATATATTAATCCTTATGATATTACTTCTTAACTAAGCGATAAAGTCTCAAATTTCTGAAAAAATTCAAAAAAATTTTATAAAAGAGCAGTGTTGCCGATTTCGGCGAGAAAATAACATTGTGAAATTGCGGTATTTATCCCCAATATAATGATGTTGCATATGCAAGAAGCGTATGCTGATTCTTGCGTATGCTGATGAAATCGATATCATTGGAATACGCGCGAAGTCAGTGCAGCATTTTCCAGATTAGCAAGAGAGTCAAGCCGAATGGGTCTAGCAGTGAATGCAGATGAGACGAAATACTTGGTGTCAACAAACAAACATTTTCAGCGTCTTGTGAAGGACTTCGTCTATCTGAGATCCAGCATTAACTCAATCATCGACATCAGCATTGAGATCAATCGAAGAATAACTCTTGCCAACAGATGTTACTTTGGACTTAGTAGGCAATTGAGAAGCAGAGCCCTCTCTCGAACGAAAATCGCGCTCTATAAATCGCTCATCATGCCCGTCCTACTTTATGCATCACAAACCTGGACACTGAGCAGTTCAGATGAAAAGACATAAGAAGTCTTCGAGAGAAAGATTCTTCGTAAGAATGATGAATTGAACGAGCTATATGCTGATATTGACATAGTCAAGCGCATTAAAATCGAGCGGCTTCACTGGCTAGGTGATGTTCAGTGCATGAAAGACGATGCTCCAGTAAAGAAAGTATTCGATTCGGTACCCAGCGGCGGTCAACGCAAAAGAGGGTGATCGCATCTTCGTTGGAAAGAAAATGTTGGAGGATAACCTGACGAAAATCCTTGGAAATTCGAAGCATCATCAGGTTGTCATCTACTTGGTATTTCCAACTGGCGCCAGCAAGGGAGAAACAGAAATGGATGGCGCACATGCTTAGATGAGGCCAAGACCGACTTACGGCTGTAGCGCCAACTAAATAAGTATAATGATGTTGCAGCTGCTAAATCAGAATGTAGACCTGTGAATTTTGTATTTAATTTTTGCAAGTTCTCGCACACAATGCAGAAGTTATAGAATTTGTAATGAATTAAGACAAAAGGCCCAATTTAAAACCTGAACTTATAATAAATTATGGTTTTGATAGCAGCCTTAGGCATTCCCATTATAAACAGGGCTTTCAGGATCCGAAGTTCACTACAAATCCGAGGATCCGAGTTGTTTACTACAAATGATAATTTGATGAAACTTTTCTGTTTAGATTTCAGCTAAAGCAGCCCCGTAGTTTTAGAGATATAGCACTTTTATGGATTTTTGGGGCGGTAAAAGGGGGTGTGGCAAAAATGTTTATCATAATATTGCATTGTCACCGGACTTACATATGTATGCTAAATTTCAGCTTAATCCGATGCCAGCAAGTTGTATAAAAATGGCTTGCAAGTTTTGAGGACATACATACAAGTTAACACAATCACCCAGCAACCAGCAAATTGCTGATTACTGAATAATTGCGAGTTGCATTTGTTTGTTGAAGTCATTGCTATCTGACAGCAGTAAATAAATACAATTAGACACGAGGCGCTTGATCATCAATTCTTATGTTCGTACGAGCTAGCTTGGCTTGCTTAAGAAAATTGTAGTGCAGTTAATTTTAGATTGTAAACCAGAGAGGTTTAGTTGCCACTAGAATAAGTTGTTTAAATAAATAAAAACTGAATTTAATTACTTACATACATATGAACCTAGCAAGTTAAATAAAATCCTATAAAAAAAGACATACATTTTAGTATTATGAATATGCAAAAAATTATTGACATATATTTCAGATAGTACGCCATAACTTTTTTTAAATCGTTAAGTAAAAAAAAATCTGATATATCAAAAAATGCCCTATATGATATGATAATGATAATTATAATATAATATATAACTATAATTATAAGAAAGTTATATAATATAATATAATTATATATATATATATTATATATATAATTATATATAATTATAATATAATTATAATTATAATTATAATATAATTATATAATTACATACTAATTATAATTATAATTATCGTTATCATAGCATATAGGGCATTTTTTGATATATCAGATTATAATTATAAATATAATTATAATTATAATTATCATTATCATATCATATAGGGCATTTTTTGATATATCAGATTTTTTTTTACTTAACGATTTAAAAAAAAGTTATGGCGTACTATCTGAAATATATGTCAATAATTTTTTGCATATTCATAATACTAAAATGTATGTCTTTTTTTATAGGATTTTATTTAACTTGCTAGGTTCATATGTAATTATAATTATAATTTTAATGATAATGATAATGATAATGATAATGATAATGATAATGATAATGATAATGATAATGATAATGATAATGATAATGATAATGATAATGATAATGATAATGATAATGATAATGGTAATGGTAATGATAATGATAATGATAATGATAATGATAATGATAATGATAATGATAATGATAATGATAATGATAATGATAATGATAATGATAATGATAATGATAATGATAATGATAATGATAATGATAATGATAATGATAATGATAATGATAATGATAATGATAATGATAATGATAATGATAATGATAATGATAATGATAATGATAATGATAATGATAAAATAAACTAAGCAGTTGATTTTAAACTGTAACATTGTGTATTAACCCATTAGCACTTAGTGGACATTATATTTGCTCAGATAATATTAATTAACTTTATTTTTTTCTATGGATTATTTTTCTGTACAAAACTTTGCAGTTGCTCTTTAGACGAGCCTTGCAAAAGTCAAAACGTTCTAAATCGTGTGTTCAGTTGTTCGGACCCATGTGGGCGTTTGCTCCATACTTCATGTACTGGGATTTCTAAGTCGTGTCTTGATGATTTAATATCAACACGATCAGGTACACTTCACTGGTATTACGCTTCTTGTAGGGTTCTTTCGCTAGATGAATTTTTCTCAAAAATTGAGCTTTTCGGTGATAGTCAATAACAATTTTATAGAAATTGTTACATTTTTTAACGAAGTAAGTACCTCAGCCAGTCTAGCATCTATGATGAAAAGTCTTCATCGGAAAATATTTCGACTGCGTTGCACAGAGGTGAGTAGAGTAGCTATGACAGTTCTAAATCAAAAACGCGTGTATTTCCTTATGGGCCTCCAAATTCACAAAATTGTGGCAAACTGCGCAGTCGGCAAGTTGCTTATCAATGTTGTCCCATGTAAACGTGTTGTTGTTGTTGCTATAAATCAAAACCGCAAGTTTAAGATAATGAAACAGTGAAGAAGTAAAATATTTTTTATTTTTTCTATGCTTGTTTAATATAATATGTTTATGAATTTAAGTACCCACAAAAATTTCAAGTTAAAGATAAGTCCAAGCTTCATAGTAAGCGTAATAAGCGTGCCAAAAAACCACAAGTTTAAGATAAGGAAACAGTGTAGAAGTCTAATATTTTTTCTATGCTTGTTTAATATAATATGTTATTTATTTTTTTTTATTTATTTATTTTTATTTAAAAAACTTGTTGACATATAAGAATATTCTTTTGCATGCCGAATTAACATTGGATATAACAACATTTAAGACACGAAATGCAAATTAATGTTACATAATGCTGCCAATAACAATATTACTTAAAAAGACTAAAATTTAAACTCAAAAATTTAAGCAATGAATAATTATTCCTTAAAAAGTAATTAGAGAATAAGAGAAGAACAAGAAAGAGTAAGGAGAGAAATTTGAAGTTAAGAAAAGTGTTTGAAATTTAAATGCTTAAAGTTAATTTTATTAGAAACGTTTTTAATACTATTAGGTAATGAATTCCATGACCTAATGACACTGACGAAAAACAATCTACTGGAGTTAAGGAAATTGTATCTTGGGATAATGAGGTTCATATTTCTACTTGACCTGCAAAACTCCAACTTCTCAAAAAGATATGTAGGACTACGTGTATAGATAATTCGGTGTAGGAATATGCAATTTCTAGCTTCAAGGTAACTAGGTAAGTCACGACCAAGTAATTTTTTACAATAGACAGAGATATGATCAAACTTTCTAAGACCGTATACATAGCGAGCTGTATTATTAAAAGCTACCAGGAGCTTATGTAGGGACCGAGAGTCAAGTTTGCAGTACACGACCTCAGAGTATGTTATGATCGGCATAATCAACTGCAATACAAGTTTTCTTTTTGTTTCAACTGGCACAAAACCGAATGTCATTCGGAGATTACGTAGAAGATAATATACTTTTTTTACGCATGAGTTGATGTGATCATCGCAGGCAAGGAATGAATTTATTTGAAAACCAAGATTTTTGGCCTTACTTACAAGTTTCAGTTTAACGGTATTAAGTAAAATTGGAGGCAAATCATCATGGTAATATGGAGTTTTAGATATAGGCAAAACAAATGATTTCGTGGGGTTCAACGTGAGCATATTCTCATCTGCCCATTTAGACACCAAAGCTAAGTCCTCGTTAACTCTAGCACATAGATCTTCAACCAGGCCAATTGGTCTGGATAAGTACAATTGGAGATCATCTGCATATGCATGCATAGTGACGTGTTGGCACTTGCTGAAAATATCATTTATGAACATTGTAAATAGTAATGGCCCAAGAACAGAGCCTTGAGGTACTCCGCTAGTAGTGCTTTTTAGCATAGAAAAATGTTGGCCCACACGCACTCTTTGAGACCTACTTACTAGATAGTTCCTTAGCAAACGGACCGCAGATTTTGAAAATTGAAAATTTTGAGCTAGTTTTTTGCAGAGAATAGAGTGGCTGACGGTGTCGAATGCTTTGGAGAAGTCCAGCAAGCAGAGCAATGTCAAGTCAGCATTATCGAAATGTACTCTTATATCATCCAGTATTTTGACCACAGCAGTGGAACAGCTGTGCGCAGGCCGAAAACCAGACTGGTGATGCGACATGAGGTTAAAAAGACTTAAATGATGGGATATCTGTTGCGCCATGAGCGATTCACATATTTTAGACACCGAGGACAAGAGGCTTATTGGACGGAACTCGCATGGGTTGCAAGCATTGGGCTTTTTTGCTATAGGAATAATAGTCGCCACTTTCCAAATCTCAGGATAGCATGAGGTGGTAAAGCAGTGATTTATTATATGGGCGAGCGGACTAAGAACATGTGGTAAAATAAGCTTTATAAACCTAATGGAGATTCCATCTTCCCCAGATGCATTCGATTTTATTTTCTTTATACAGTTAGCTATATCCAATTCACTTACAGCATTAAACCGAAATGCGTTCGAAGACTCAGGATCAAAACTATTATTATTGTCATCAGTTTGTTGAGTTTCAGTTGATGAAGAATTAGTGACAAAATAATCATTCAACTGATTGGGGTCTAGATCGCAAACTACAGAGTTTTTGCTGCATATACCGATACCTTTTAAGTTTGCCCACAACTGCTTGGAGGGTAGCGTAGGATTAAGTTTGGACATAAAATATTCTGATTTGGACCGCCTAACAGCGGATGTGGCATCATTCCTGGCTTTTTTGTGCTCATTCCAGTTGAAGGTAGTGGGGTTGCGCTTCCATTTACAATATGTTTTGCTACGGTTTTTGAGAGCTGCTTTAACAGACCGCGTGAACCATGGACAACTACTATTAATGACGTGACGCGTGCGCATGGGAACGTGCATATTAAAAAGATTATTAATAATGTCAATGAAAAAATTTAATTTTTCATCAACTGATTGTAAAAACCAGCTATCTGACCAATTAATTAAAGCCAAATTCTGATGCAAAGAGTTATTATCAATAGACTTAAAATCCCGATACGTAAAAAGAGTTGCAGGTCCAGCGGTCGAAGTTCTGATATCTAATGTACAAAAAATTAGATCGTGATCGGATACAAAAGATATTTGATCAAAAAGCAAAACCAATGATGCGTCGGAGATAATAAAAATGTCTAGCAAGCTTGGAGGAGAGTTGTTTGCAAACCTAGTCGGCATGAGGGTGTTTACTACAGTGAGTCCAACTTCAGATATTCTTTCTACAAAGCTACTGGCAAGATTGCTATTGGCTAATAGGTTTATATTAAAGTCACCAGTTAAAACAAAGTGTTCATAGTCAACAGCACAACTATACAAAGACATAAATAAGGGATCCAAATTGCAACTACAATTTGGATTGTAAACACAAGAAACAAATATTTTATTTCCGTTGCCTGAAATCTCGACATTCAAAAATTCTACTTCCGATTTATTAGATTTACCCAAAACATTTACTTTGAGCTGTTTCTTACAATAAATTGCAACTCCACCACCTTTTTTATCCACTCTATCATTTCTGAAAAGCTTGTAATTTTTCAAGTCAAGATAGGAATCGTTTACATCTTCATGAAACCACGTTTCCGAGACGCAAATAATATCAACAGATGAGTCGACAAAGACATGTCTCACACACTCCAACTTGAAATCATTTAGACTCCTAGCATTAAAGTGGACGATTTTTAGACCTTCATGCTGCCTACACAAAACTTCTATCACAGTTTTATGATTGTTTTTAACATCAAAATCTATATTATTTACAACTATCATAATAAATTTCTATGAACAACAAACTTAAAGCATTTAAGAAGACAAGGTAAGTGAACAAGTAGCTTAGAAGTGAAGGAATAATAGAATAGAAGAAGGAAATGAAAAAGAAGTAAGGTAAGTAAGTTAGTAAGTATGTAAGAGAAATACACAATATAGATATAACAATTATAAAGTAAAATATAAATAAGGTAGCTGCACTAGAAGATACCTTCTCCATTCTCATTAGCACAAACAATTTGTTGAAGTTCATCGGAGTTGGTGATTTTGATACAATCAGCATCTTTAAAAAGCTTGATGCAGATGACACCATGACGAGCAAATGCGTTGAATATTCTTCTTTGGCGCTTAAAGGCAATCGCCGCTTGTAGTAGTTTTCGGTTTTCGATTGTGAGGCTCTCGTGTATATAGACATTGTTATCAGAGTCGATACCAGCTTCACGTAGATTGAATGCTTTTTTGTATAGCCTACGATAATCACCAAATGCCTTTAGGACACGATTACGATCATATGGTGTATAAAATTTAACCACCACTACAGGGTTAATGTTATTTTCTTTTGCCTTTTTCGAAAAATATCTCTTATTTGAGGTGAGTGGAAATCTATGGCACGACAAATAAGATTAAATAAACTCTTCAGGTTCCCGCCTGGTGAGTTTGGTACTCCAAAAAGAACCACGTCTGCAGAATAATCGGGACCGTTGTTGCTGCTGTTGATGTTGTTGCTGCTGAGTGCACTGGTGCTTGAGTTGTTTTTTGCGAGTTGTTTTTTGCGATCGCAGCGTGTGGTGAGTGCACTGAGCTGGCCTTCGAGCAGAAGAATTTTGTTGTCGTAGGTAATAAATTTTTCACTCAAGCGCTCTTGAGTCAGCGCCACTTCAATCTCCAATTTGGCAAACCTGTTGGCAATATCGGCAGAAAAGCGGTTAAATATTGTTTCTGTATGCAGCCGAAGACGATGCTCTAAGTTTTTGAGCTCTTCTCTGGCATTTGTTTTGTAGCCGCTCTTCCAAAGCGCTAAGAAGAGCTGGGAGTGAGGTAGAGTTGTTGCCTCCCGAATTCGCAGATCCATCGCTTCTGTTGTTACCACGCAGTTGGCGCGTAACCATGGGAGAGGGCGACATGAATAATGAGTGCTGAGCATAGAACGACAAAAGATGCACTTCAGTCTATTGACTGTAATCAGAGTGCAGGGAACACATGTACTGTGAAGTTCAACGGCACAACCGCGCGCAAAATGAGTGAACCTGCAAACATATATGCTTTGGATCATATTCCTTTCATTATATGCATTCGCTGTTGTTCGTCATTGCAATATAATGGCAATGCCTAGTGTCAGCAATTAGGTTGAACTTAAATAAATCAGTTTTTAAAAACAAATGTGTTAATACAAATGTCTGCTTTATGTTCGAAATTAATTAAATTTATCACAGAAACATTTCAGGAGCCGAATATGTTGTGTTCTTTAAAATTGTTATGTTTTGAGTTGCTTTGTCTTTTCTTTTGAGCATGTACTTTGTTTTTGTTTATTTTTGTTTTTTGCCTGGAATCAGGCCACAGTGACGAGAATTAGCTTTATTTAATATATATGCAAGTAAACACTAAAGTCGTTTATGAATTTAAGTCGCTACAAATTTCAAGTTAAAGATGATAAGCCCAAGCTTCATAGCAAACATTATAAACAAGACAAAAACTACATGTTCATGATAAGGGTGCAGTGTAGTTGTTAAGCATTTCAATAAATTTAATATGAGTAACCATGACCATACTCAACTATGCTGATATAAGTAAAACAAAACGAGTTGATTTATATATGAATCATTGTTGTTCTTTTATTGATTTGTTATATTTAAAGTTTGATAATTACATGTATAAAAGCAATAATTACATACATAAAAAGTAATTGATTTAACCATTCAGCTTCGAGTATAATTTTGCTCTATCTTCTTCTTCTGTTTCTGCATCTTTTTACTCCTTTACCTTTTATATTTAAATTATTCTTATGATTTCATGTGCTAGTAGAAACTTTATTATCCTTAAAAGAGTTATCTGAATATTTTTTCAGTTTTTAATATTGTATTATTATTAGTCGATTGAAGTATTTTTTTTAATGGGTTTGTTATTGGTTTAAAAGTCTTTTCTAATAGCTTATCATTTGCAACTACTCCGAGCTGAAGACTTTTATACTTCTTTTTCAAAATATTTCGAGTCTTAATAAGATTTTTAACTAAATTTTCATCCATTTTGATAACCAAAACAGAAAAAGGTAAGCAGACCAGAGTAATAAATTTAGTATAAATCAGTCTTAGCTGATAGTAATACACCGTAGTATTGAATAGTTTGGTTGTCGGCTATTTAATATGGCAGGCCAGTTTTGCAGTTAGCTGTTTAATAGTACAGATCAGTTTAGTAAAAGTTGATATACTAATTTTAGAATAGCAATACTGTTTCTTTTATAAACTTATAAATAAGTCAAATCCTTTCCTATAGCGACCATTATTAATGGGGTCATCCTTATTAATTACTAGAAAGCAGTATTTTTCTTTCCAACATATTGAACATAACTCGTGAAATGTATTACAAGACATATCAGACCCAACATGATCATTATAAATGTGTTTAATATTAATTTCATCTTGTTTAAACATTATAATAATATTAGCATTATCACGAATCAGGTGTTTTGGGATACGTGTGTAAGTTTGACATAAGTAAAAACTATCAACGTCTTTATGACGCCCCATGCAGAAGTATGATCGTATATGATTTTGTTTCTCGCAAGCTACATCATCGAATATAAATATTGAGTTTGGTTGTGCTTCGTTTAGAGATATGATGTCATCATTATTGGAAAATGTTGAAAATTTTATCTCCTTAATAGGTTTTATTATCCGCTCCAAGTATTTATATTTAGGCTGCTCTGCCGACTTTGAGTATAAGTAAATATTTTTAAATTTCAGTCCATTAGGACTTTCAATAAGACTTATCATTACATTAGTTTTTCCACAATTTGAAGGTCCAACAATAAGTCCGCGAATAGAGTTCGGTAGCAATGAACTGTGTCGTATTCCATTTGATGTATTTAACTTTGAATCAATATTCTTTACGGTAATCGATTTATGTTGTTTTAAGAATCGCATTATGAAAACTACTAAATGATAGCATATATAAACAGGGTATTTTATGGGTGATACTGATACTGATACTGCTGCAGCTACTGATACTGATACTGCTGCAGCTACTGATACTGCTACTGCTACTGCTACTGATACTGATACTGCTGCTGCTACTGATACTCTACTGATACTGATACCGCTACTGCTACTGATACTGCTACAGCTATTGATACTGATACTGTGCAATAAACATAGCCCCCTAGCTATCGTTCCGTCCATACATCTTGCATGCTTATCCCCAATTTGCAACAACAACAACACGCTTCAGCCACCCTACTATCAACCAACTTGACAGTTATTTAATACTAAATCGGGAAAAATATGTATAGATGCTCAGTTCATTACGAATATTAAAAAATAAAGAACACATAATTGAATTTCATGCTACTGATACTGATACTGTTACTGATACTGCTACAGCTATTGATACTGATACTGCGCAATATTTAATAAAAATAATATATAATTTAAAAAATCAATCTATATATATCAAAAGAAAAATAAAAAGCACTGAAAATAAAAATGAAAAATTTGCCGCAAGTAAAATAAAAAGTCTGAAAATAGACAAATGAAAATTTAAAACTGCAAATAAACAAATGAAATTTAAAACTGAAAATAAGTCAAATAAAAGTAATCTAAAATGAATAGAAAGAATCGATACTAACTTTTTCTACACGTTTTTCTTATAAAGAAATAGAAGAAATTTTTTTATTTTATTTTAATTTTTTATTTATGTATGTTTTAACTAAAATTATTATAAATTTGAAATTTTTGAGAATTTCAGTCCCCCCATCCTAATTCATAGATAGGAGCGGGAGGACAAAGAGTGTGGTATTCTTCACCAACTAGCCGTTCAACTTTTATTACCTCAAGGCAACACTTTTTAAGTTGCTGAGGTGTGTTGTGTCCCCACAGTTTTTCACACTCTGCCATAAGAGCTTCGTACAGGTCTTCCTCCCAGCAATTCGTTTTCAGAATAGCGATATATTCATCTAAAAATGCTTGTCGATTTAATTTCCACAATCTTTTTGAAATATCTTCCTCTGCCACAATATCATCCATTTCTTTAATATGCTTTATTGTGTTGAATTTTGCATGATTTGATCCGAAACTTAACGTTTCAGATGAAATTCCAGATGATCGTGTTGGCGAAACTAGATCATCATCTACGAACTCGTACGACATATACGATCTTGGAGCTGAAAATAAAAAAGAATAAAAATAAGTGCTACAATTAACAATAAAAAAAAAATAAAAAAAATAAAAAACAATACCTCTTAAATTTTGATGGACATTGATTAGTCCTGTTTTTTTCTGTGGAGTCTTCTCATCCACTCCTCTCTTATACTTTTGCGCTCATTTGCACGGATTTGCAGATACTCCCTTTGTGCCATCTTGATTTTTTAAATAAAGCGTCTTGTACGTACGTTGTTTCGTGGGCAAAAGAACAAATATTTCATAAAACTTTCAGTTTTGGGTCCGCTTATAATGTTTGCTATGAAGCTTGGGCTTATCACCTTAAACTTGAAATTTGTAGCTTAAATTCATAACTTAAATTCATAAACATATTATATTAAACAAGCATGGGAAAAAATAAAAAATATTTTACTTCTTCACTGTTTCCTTATCTTTAACTTGTTGTTTAGGGTCCGCTTATAAGGGGCAAACAAGTAAGCAGTAAAGTGGAATGATCGATATAAAGAGAGGGAGATAGAGTATAAGGGGAGCGAGAGGGAGACAGATGGGTTACCCACAATTTTTGTTCCATCTAGTGAGCCGGCTGTCAATCTGTCAATCTGTCCGTCATTCCGTCAATCAACTCAACTAAAATTTATTAAAATGCTAAACATCTACACTTATCTTAGACTTGCGGTTTTGGCTTGCTTATTATGCTTACTATGAAGTTGAAGGCTTATCACCTTAAACTTGAAATTTTTGATTTATATGTAGCAACAACATACTTCAGCCATCCTACAAATAGTTTATATGTAAACATACATATACATACACATATATTCGTCCATCCGTCCGTCCATCTGCCCATATTGCATGCTTATCTCCAATTTATAACAACAACAACACGCTTCAGCTATCCTACTTCAGCTTATGTATAAATACATATACATACATACACATATATTCGTCCGTCCGTCCGTCCATCTGCCCATATTGCATGCTTATCTCCAATTTATAACAACAACAACACGCTTCAGCTATCCTACTTCAGCTAGCTTGACCAATCATACCCCCTAGCTATCCCTCCGTCCGTACATCTTGCATGCTTATCTCCAATTTGCAACAACAACAACACGCTTCAGTCACCCTACTATCGGCCAACTTGACCGATCGTAGGGCGCACCAAACAACAACAAAATACACTACTTTCGGGCAGCGACGCCGACTGCGCAGTTTGCCACAATTTTGTGAATTTGGAGGCCCATAAGGAAATACACGCATTTTTGATTAAGAACTTTCATAGCTACTCTACTGAGGTGCAAAAAGTGAGTTTTTTTTTTGGCATTTGGCCAAAAATCTATAACTTCTAAGCGAATGAAATTTTTTTCGGCATATGAAAGAAAAAACTTAGCCCTTTAATATTTGCAATTATTTTTGGGTAGGAAGTTGGTTTTTTTGAAAATGTTTATATATGTTATGCCGTGCAATGCATTTTTGGCGTGATTCATGTCCGATTTGAATCATTTTGAAAGATGTCCTTTCTTTTTTAGAACATGTGAGAAGAAGATGTGTGCCAAGTTTCAAGGCAATATCTCAAAAACTATGGCATTTATGAAGCAATTACAATGGTTCTGTTATTTGGGTAGCAGTGTTCACTGATGGCCATTGTGGAACTTCTCCCCTCTTCATATTGCTGTTTTGTCATTTTAGTATTTATGAAGAGTGCCAATGCTGAATTAAGAGATAAGCATTGGTGGCGTTGTCGTTCTGTGTTTGCTGAGGTGTTGGAAAGGCAGTTAATATCTTTCTTAGGCGATTTGGACAAGTTTTGGTCGCACGTTCAACAATCGCAGATTGCAAATGCCTTCGTACGGAGTTCAATTGCTGCTGATAGGGTTTTTCAACAAACTTTTTACCACAAGATTCCGAGATCTTCTGAAGTTTTCTTCTTTGAGAGCGGAGAGAACTCTCAGTGAAAGGCTTCGTAGGTCTTCCTGTCATACAATTCTGTTCATCTTCAGGATCGATATCAGAATCACATTCCACGTCTAATTTACAATCGTATTCGAGAGTTCTTCTTAGCTAAGTTTCATTTGCCAGCTTAAATTTCATCATCGATTTTGAGCAGTGGTTAAAGCGCTTTTTTACGCTGTCTACAATATTTGTAATCTTTATTGATACAGCTTCCATAGTATTGTGACTGACAATATTTCCGCCAATGATAGCCGCTAAGATAACATCATTTTTAAATTTGTTTACCAAATACAAATTAGCAACAAAATCTTAAGTTACACTTTCCATAGCTGTTATGATTACGCATAAGAGTTTTTAATGGACGCCCCCCCTTAGTTATTTTCATATAACAACGATTTTTTCTGATTTGGAAAAACTTTAAAAACAACATTTCAAGCAACATTTTTATTCAATTGAAAGTTTCTACGAATTAAAAACGAAGGTAAAAAATATTTAAAGTAGTTTTTTTGCTTAAAATTACCTGATATTGAAAATCATTCTAAAATTTAGAAACGAAGGTAATCAATATTTAAAGCAGTATTCTAGCTTTAAATTACCTTATAGTTAAAAAGTTTCTATAAATTAGAAACAAGGTAAAAATCATTGTAAGCAATTTTTAGCTTAAATTTTAACAATCAATAAAAAGTTTCTACAAATTAGAAAATATTTATTAAAATTGTGGATTTCTTTTTCAATTAAATAATGTCGAAAATTAGCTCATTTCTGAGGCATGCCGACACCGTTTTTGATCTGAAGAAAGATTTTAATGAAATTCCTCCAAACGAGCATCCTATTTTTGCTCTAAAAATTCAAGAGGATAAATTAAAATCTCAAGGGACTAATGTAAAGGCGTCCTATGAATCCTGCCTTTAGAAATTAACAACAACGTGTAACGACGATGATGAAAATGTTTCCGTCGTGAAAGTTAAATATCGATTATGCTACCAAGTATACGTGCGTTGCCTGGCGAAAATGAATGAGCTATCAGACAAGCTGTCTGCGTCCCAGAAATGCCATAAGGAACTGGATGTATCGAACATGGAGATGCCATTGTCGTTGGTAAGTTGATGTTGTGAACTTACCACCATGTGACACGGAACTTTGGCGCGGTGCCAAAAGGGCCAAAACCAAACGCACCTTCACCTAATGTGAAGAGAGTCAGCACTTATCAGGCACAAGCTACGATTAATAATTGCAAGCTGTGTAAAAATCAGCAACATGCATTAAGGTTCTGTCCGAAGTTTTTGGCATTGAACGTAAATGACAGATCGTCAGCTGTGAGGCGTTTTCATTGCTGCTTCAACTGCCTGTCAACTGACCATGCTTCAAAAAATTGTAAAAGTGGCTATAATTGCTCTTCGTGTGAACAACGACATCACTCGTTATTACACAGAGATTTTTGAGGTGCAAATAGTAATCAAAATGCGGGAGGTCAAAGCACGAATTCTATACAGTCCACTCCACAAACCGCAGCGCAAACGCAGGCATCTGCAAGTGCTAGCGGAAATTATCAAGCTTTGTATTTTGCTGGGAACCGCTATGATAAATATTTTCCATCGAGGATCCAGTTTTACAGCCAGAGCACTTATTTATTCTGGCTCAGAGGGCTTTTTTATGTTTGAGAGGTTGCAGCGACTTATTCAGCTACCTACTTCACGCATTTGCGCTTAAGTCTCTGGACTTAATAATGTTGTTTTGGCTAAAGTACAAAGAGCTTGCACTCTAATCACAGGATCACCTATTGATCCAACAGTCCGATTGACTACAAACGCGCTCGTACTTTCGAAGATCACAGGAAATCTTCCTACCTGCTCAGTGGATCCTTTGTTGCAGCAAGCTTTTCTAGAGCTTGTGTTGGCGGACAAATGTTTTTACTGCAGCGATCAAGTCGATGTGCTATTAGGTGGTGATGTATACTCACAAATCCTTCTTGATGGTATCCGTCGAAATGTTCTTGGGTCACTTATTGCTCAAGAAACCATCTTCGACTGGATTTTAACCGGTTCCGTTCAAACATCACCTCAAAATCCTCCCTCTTCTTCTGTCGTTTCGTATTTTAGTGAAATTTCACACGATCGACGGCTAGCATCTTTTTGGGAACTTGAGGAGGTACCTCAAAAGGTAGTGTCCAATGTTGCAGACAAATTCTGTGAGGACAATTAAGTAGAAACAACCAGGCGTAATAATGACAGCCGCTACGTGGTGACTTTGCCTTTTAAGGAAAGTTTTCCACAGAGCACCTGTCTCGGTGACTCTCGCTATATTTTGGTGCGTCAATGTGGCCTCCAAAAAGGAATATGATGGTGTTTTGAAAGAATATTTATGGTTGAGGCATATGAGAGAAGTGACTGAGAGTGTAACTCAAATACAATCTCAGAGTTATTACCTTCCTCATCACGCCGTCATAAAGCATCACTACCAAAGTTCTTGTGGTCTTCAACGAGTCTAGCCCTACATCAAATGGCATTAGCCTTAATGATGTTCTTCATGTGGGCCCAGTTTTGCAAAGTGATTTGACTTTGCTGATTTTGAAATGGCGGTTTTTCCAAATTGTCTTTAACGGTGACATCGAAAAGATATATCGCCAAATCATAGTGAGTGAAGAGCATCAGCGATTCCAGCGAATCGTTTTTCGAGACGCAACCGAGAATCAGCTGAAAATTTTTTAGCTCAAGACCGTCACTTTTGGTATGAACGTGCTCCATTTCTTGCAATTAGGACACTTTTGCAGTTCGCCGATGATGTAGAAGGCAGCTTGCCGTTAGCGTCTAAGGTTCCGCGTCACCATATGTACGTAGATAACGCATTGGCGGGAGGCCATGACTTGCGGTCAGCAATTCCAGCGCGAGCAGAGCTTGAAAAGGCCGCCGAATCAGCAGGTTTTGCACTGCTAAAATGGACTGGAAACTCTGAAGAAGTTCTTCGAGGAATTCCGAGAAGTCATCGGCTGCATGAAAATTTTCTCGAACTGGAAGATGCGAGCAATGTCAAGATGCTAGACATTAGGTGGAACGCCAGGTCCGACTATTTTTATTTCCATGCGCGACCGTTGGACCAAGAAGGAAGCTCTTCCGAAAGGGAGGTGCTGTTGGCTATCGTGAAACTTTTTGACACTGCGGAATGGTTGGCCCCAGTCGTGATCATTGCGAAAATTCTGATGCAGCAAGTTTGGTTGGATGACATCGGTTGGGATGATTAGTTGACCCCTGCTACTTTGCAGCGTTGGCAAGACTTTTTACGAAATTACTCCCATATCAGCAGCGTTCGAATCCCACGTTGGGCTTATTTTTCTCCAGAAGGCGAAGTGCTATTCCACGGATTTTGCGATGCTTCCGAGAAAGCATATGGACCTGTTGTTTACATTCGCGTTAAGCTTTTGGACCAAGTGAGCGTCCATCTTCTCGTCGCAAAAACAAAAGTTGCACCAGTCAAGACGATGTCGTTACCTAGGCTTGAGTTGTGCGGTGCACTGCTGCAAGCAGAAATGGTTGAAGCGTTTTTAACAAATTTAGAAACATTCAATAATCAGCTGTTCTTGTGGACAGATTCAAATATTGTGCTGGCATGGCTGCGAAAACAACCGTGTGCCTGGACTACTTTTGTTGCCAATAGTGTAACAAAAATCAGCGAGAAGGTGGGTACCGAGCACTGTAGTCATGTTGAGTCAGCGAAGAATCCAGCCGATCTGGCCAGCAGAGGATTAGAGCCGCAGCACTTAAAAGATAATTTGCTGTGGTGGCATGGACCGTGGTGGCTGCACCAGGAGCCTATTTCGTGGCCAAACAGTCACGTCGAATTTGAGACGATAAAAGCTTATGTAGCTGTAGCCGAAAATATCGATATATTTTTGCGTTTTTCTTCATTGCCTCGAGCTTTGTGAGATGTATCGTACATATTACGATTGTTTCATAGAACTCAAGAGGCGACCAGAAGACTCATTATTGAGAGCCAAAAATTGGGATACCAATCAGTATGGCCAATTATCGAAGAAAAATATGATTGACTTGAAGAGTTCGATCTTAAATCTTAACACGTTTATTGATAACCAGAAAGTTCTTAGAGTTGGTGGTCCGAAGCAGACCACATATCTAATGGTGAACGACATCCAGTTATCTTGTCATATGACTGCCAATTCTCTAAGTTACTTGTGAAATTCGCCCATGAAATTTCAATTCATGGTGGGAACCAGCTTTTATTGCGACTTATTCGGGTACAATATTGGATTCCCAGAATAAAAAATATGATAAAATCTGTAATTCATAACTGTTAGGTCTGTGTTATCGACCGCAAGCGGTTACAGACCCAAATGACGGCATCCTTACCACCAGAGTGAACAAAATTGTCTCGCCCGTTCGCGTCTACTAAAGTAGAGTTCACTGGTCCATACGACATCAAAAATTATACGGGACGCGCTTGATAACAAGGGTTATATTTGTGTATTTGTCTGCTTTGCTACTAAAGCGATTCATTTAGAGGCCACTAGCGACCTCAGTACGATCACTTTTTTGGCTGCATTTTCAAGGTTCGTTGCACGTAGAGGATGTCCGGAAAAAATGTACTCCGACAACGGAACCAACTTTGTTGGTGCCTCACGTGCCTTTAAAGAAGATTCTAAAGCCTTTCTTCATGACTCCAAAGATAAGGTGGTGTCAAAGTTTACTCACCAAAATTTAACTTGGCATTTTATTCTGGCAGGTGCTCCCCAAATGGGAGGTTTGTGGGAAACAGGTGTGAAAAGCTTTAAATTACACTTTCGAAAAGTAGCATCAGACGTAAAGTACACATTTGAGGAGCTCCCAACATTGCTATCGCGTACCGAAGCATGTTTGAATTCACGCCCTCTCGCTCCTTTATCGTCAGATTCTAATGAACTGTCGCCATTAACTCCAGCGCATTTTCTAGTCGGGGTCCTTTGCTTGCTCCGATAGAACCTGATATTGCCGAGAGTCCCATATCGATTATCAATCGGTGGCAAAAATTAAAGGTACTGAACCTACCAAATTTGGAAAAATGATTACCTGAAAGAACTTCACAAATGGTATAAATGGAAGCATCCCCGCGTAGATTTACAACTTGACGACTTGGTGGTAGTAAAAACGTATAATCTTTCCGCCAATGAATGGCGGCTGGAAAGGATCGTTAAAATTTATTTGGGCGCTGACGATCGGGTCCGGGCAGCTGATGTGCGCACTGAACGTGGTGTCATTACTCGGCTGGTGGTAGAACTGATTCTTCTACCGCCTCTCTTGTAGCTAAATGTCCTTGTCCGTCTATTTTGTGTCCTTGATGTCCTCATTCTGGTTCAGGGAGGACTCACGAATTTCCTTCCTTCTCTTTTCAGCCACCAAAAAAATGTCGACTGAGTAACAATTGTCCACGAAATCTGCTCTCAAGTGCAAGGTGTGCCTGTCGCACCATCCGCTACGGTTTTGTCCAGCCTTTGCCGCTGGAAAAGTCGCAGAGCGACTTAGTTTGGTTTAATTTATTCAAAAATCCCTGACACCATTATCGACAATCGACAATGTTAGTCAATTAATGTTACCCGGTTTTAAGTAGAAGCTTAATAACGATTTAAAAATATCACCACAAAGACGATAAATAACGCACAACTCCATTTGAAAAATAATAATAAACTTGTTAATGATCGGTAGATCAGTTTTGTTCCGTCTTCTGAAACCAAGACGACGGGTGTTTTTTATAGAGTGATACAACTTTGAGTTGGCATCACTGCTTTATTTGACCACCCATTTAACAGCTGATAGTTGCTTTTTGTTAAGTTTGCTTTGACATTTTATTATGATCGACTTACACCAGAGCAACGCGTGCAAATTGTGGAAATATTTAATCAAAATAATGGTTCTGTTCGTCAAACTTATCGTGCACTTCGTCCATTTTATGGCGTACATAATCGTCCTTCAGAGCTTCTAATTCGAAGAACAATAGATCGTTTTCGGACCACATTTACTTTTACTGATAATGTGCATCCCGTGAGACGCCAAGCAGTGCGTACTGAAGAATCTGTAGCCGCTGTACAGGAAAGCATTGAAGATGATCCTAATCAATCAATTCGTCACCGTTCGCAGCAACTGGGGTTGTGTCCTTCCACTTTATGGAAGATTTTACGAAAAGATCTTGGCTCAAAACCTTTCAAAATTTAACTTGTGCAGGAATTAAAGCCAAACGACCATCGTATGCGCCGCCAATTCGGCGAATGAGCTGAAGCACAAATTGATATTGATTTTGAATTTCCATGGAAAATGTTATTTTCCGATGAAACCCATTTTAGGTTGAATGGGTACTTAAATAAACAGAATTGTCGTATTTGGAGTGAGAAGAATCCACAAGCTTTTTTCGAAACACCATTACATCCACAGAAAATTACTGTTTGGTGCGCTTTATGGGCTGGCGGAGTCATTTGCCCATATGTCTTCAAAAACGATGATGGCCAGAATGTTTCTGTCAATGGTGAACGGTATAGGAACATGATTCGAAGTTATTCGTACCTCAATTAGCTGGCATTAATCTTGCTGATATGTGGTTCCAACAGGACGGAGCCACATGCCACATGCCACACAGCGGGCGCTACAATTGATGAAATCAAGGAAACTTTTGACGAAAAAATAATCTCACGAAATGGCCCAATTAATTGGCCCCCAAGATCGTGTAATTTAACCCCATTGGATTATTTTCTTTGTGGTTATGTAAAGTCACTTGTCTACGTCGATAAACTACAAACAAATAAACACCTGGAAATCAATATTCGAAGAGTACTCGGCAAGATACGGCCGCAAATGCTGCGAAAAGTTTGTGAAAATTGGTGTTCCAGATTGCGCCTTGTACGCGCAAGCCGTGAAATGATATTTAAACATTAATCCAATAAA
The DNA here is from genome assembly GCA_963920525.1 of Dichetophora obliterata. Lineage (NCBI taxonomy): Eukaryota > Metazoa > Arthropoda > Insecta > Diptera > Sciomyzidae > Dichetophora > Dichetophora obliterata. The sequence goes on along the minus strand of OY986438.1, from coordinate 66,862,825 downwards.
GCCCGTTTCATTGATATTAAAAATATATTACTATGTTTTATTATGATTTAAACTTGTTTCACTCTATAAAAAATACACTATTTCCACTGCACGCCTTGCAATTGCCATCTTTGTTCTGACAAAGCCAGCTTTTGAAGTTCTTATTGTTTTCCAATCATCACGATATAAATGCTTGAAATGTTCTATTTATCGCAAAAGATTATTGAATTTTATGAAATGACTTTATATCCTACAAATTTTTTTTCAGATTATACGCGCAAAAAAAGGAAGCAGCTTTGACTGTTGCAGTGTTCAAAACTTTCAGCAGCTGTGTTGTGCACCTAACAGTTCTTTTTTATTACTAATATTTGCTACATATCAGACAGAAAAGTTTTATCTACGAAAATTACGTCGAAACTTTTTATTTAAAAAATATTTTTGAAAATGGAAAATCTACTAAAAATCTACCAGACATGAAAATCTACTTAAAATCTACTAGCAACTTAAAAAAGTTTTTTATATATTATGTACGTATATTAAGGTGTCTCGACTTGTATGGGGGGAAAAAAGTTCCATTTGTATCCCTATACAAATTAACCTTATTTTATTTTATAACGACTCCCAAAACATTTTAGCTGTTACGATAACCGCCAGTGAGCTAAGCCATTTTGCAAAAACCTCCAAAATCATGTTATTCGTAAGTACATTGGCTGGTGTAATAGTTGCAGGTGTAATTTTGTAATTGGATTAAAGATAAAACTGTTTTTCATGCATATTTTTGATATTTTTTATTTTCTTTCCATACAAAAACTTTAAAAATTCATTACTTCTATTTTTAATTTCTTACAATATTTTTTCATTAAGTGTTTATTTTATTATTAATATTTTAGCTTTAATATGTATAAATGCTAGCCATTCTGACTACTTGATTCTAAGGAATCAATGCAAGCACTCAAAACCTTTCCAACGATATCTTGGAAGTAAGCATCGCATTAAAAATAATGAAGTTATCGGAATTTTATTAATTTTATTGAAAATAACTTATAAAAAATTCTGTAAATGGTCCAAAAACAGCATTATCTTTAATTTTATTGCAAAACTTTTATGTTTAACAGTTCAGTTTGTTACAATCATTGCACCAGTGAATATATTTATGAAAAACAAGATTTTTGGAGGTTTTTGCAAAATGGATTAGCTAACTGGCGGTTATCGACCGCTAAAATATTTTGCGAATCGTTACAAAAAAGACTAAGGTTAATTTTTAGAGGGGTTCAAATGGAACTTTTTCACCCCATACAAGTCGAGGCATCCTCATATGTTGCATATATAATACATAGAAAACTAAACGTAAAATTTAAATGAAACAAATAATTGTTTCTATATTTTAATTTTGAAAAAAAAATTTCATCTACTCCTCGCCCATGGGTAAATCCTGACTACGGCACTGGCATAAAACACTGGCGTTATTTTTCAAGTATCTTAAATATTTATAAAAATTTCGATTTGAAATTATTGAAAAAATACCATACGAAATCACTTTTTTCTTGTAGATCATTCAGTTTTACTAAGATCTACCACAAAATAATAACAAAAAAAATAATAAAAATCATCGTAAAAGACCAACAACAACACCAACACCAATGCTACCATAAACAACAAACGTAATCACATTATTACTAGTAATCATATTTACAAAATTAATCATCATTTTTATCATCAACAGCACCAGCAACAATAACAACAATCCAATATCATAAGAATTCAAAAAACTATAATCTACAAAACCACCACCAAAAGTAATAATAAACCTACAACAATAAGAAAGTATCCTCATAAACACCACAATAAAATTTAATAAATTTTTTTGTTATTACTTAAAAAATTTATTTTTTTAATTCTTTAATAACTTGAATTAAATATTATTAAAAATGAAAAAAATAATATAATTAAAATTTTTTCTAAACCTAAGACCTAGTTATTTATTATGTTGATTTTATATGATTTAAATACAAATTCTAAATGTTTGATAGTTTAAATAATACTTGATTTTAAATACAAATTCTAGTTGTTTGATAGTTTAAAATCCTTTATTGAGCTTAAGGTCAAAGTTAGAACAAATACTTGTTCTAACGAATCTTTTCAAAGTAACAACAACAACAACAGCGTATTTTCAATATGAAATCACTAGCTAATTTTATTAAGTATGATTTGAACTATCAAACATTTAGAATTTGTATTGAAATCATATAAAATCAACATAATAAATAAAATAATTTTAATAGTAAATAAAAAAGTCTCCATTATACTTACAATAAATAATAAGAAAAGCCCTTTTTTTGGCGTTATAGATGATTTTTACTTCACAAGGAAATGCAGAGACTATGAACAACACATAATAACTCAAAGCAGATAACTTTGCAGTCATTTTATTCTGCTGCGCTCTTCTTTATCGATAACATTGCATAACATTGCATAACATATTGGATAACAAATGCATAACATTGCTTCGGTTTTCGTTTTTGTTCTGCTCACTCGACGAGTTCTTTCTGTAGTGTTAAGTTTGTTTTAATAGATGATAGAAAAACATAGCCAACGCTTGCTTTGTGCCCAAAACTCAATAGTGCGTTAGGTCGGTAGGCCGTTGATCGTATTTTGGTCCGCGTTGTAAAAACTTTACGATACAAGTGTCAAAACGGACGACGTCAAAACATTTTATATTAAAATTTCTCAATGAAAATGCAACCCAGCATTGGCATTGAATGTCAAACGCACGAGCTAGTAGACCAGTTCTCTACTCACAACCTTGATCGTACTTTTCCCCTGCTTTACATTTTTACGAGATGAGGTCGAAGGAAAGTATGTGGTCGCATTTAGTGTTACTTCATAAGAACTCGTTGTTTCTAGTCTAGCTGTCAACGCACGACCGACCTAACGCAGTATTGAGTTTTAGCTTTTACAAACCAGTGTTCTGAAATGGATTTCAAGAGCACTCATGCAGAGGTTTAGTGCCTACCTTATTTTGTAAAAAAGTGCTCTCCGGCGGCGAATGGCGGTTACACTCGCGCTCAAAAAAAAAGCCGAGCTAATAATTTGATAACTAATATTATTTTTCTTGAACTATAACACAGTGTGCCAAAACCATAAATAAACAAGTACATCCAAACTTTATAGAAATTCTAAAAGAAGGACATGTTAAGATTCCATCGCACTTGATTTGATCTCTCAAGGTCATCACAGTTTTTTCAACTTGTTTTTAAGTTGAAGTGTTCGAATTTTGTTGTACCGAAATTAATTACATTTTTACAGCCATTTGGCCTATTGGAAATGAAAAATAAAATTTGCTGTTTTTCAATAGAATTTAAAGTAAAATAAGGCTATGTAAAAATATTTGATGATATAGGAGCGTTTGTATGGTAGTAAACAAGGGAGGCCCCTACGGCGAGTGACAATCTTGAAGCGGGGCTTAAGCTGCAATGACGCAACGCTGCCGGCGGGAGCAGTTCCTCCCTGTAGGGCATAACCCTACAGCTTTGCGGAGCCTGCAGTTTTTGTGGTCTTGTGGCGAACTAAAAGTTACTCCCCCCTAATCCAGGGTGTCATGCGTACCGTGCCCATTGGATGCTTTGCAGTTAGGGGGTATACCGACTGTATTGGAACGGCGCCTTTACGATAACACGCCGCCTCGTGAAGTAATTGTGGCCTTACCCAGCCATAACAAATAGACTGCGACATTTTTGTCCTCGAACACGAGCTACCGGTCGAACCAAAGAATATGAGTACAACTAAAAAACGAAAACACAACAAACAAGAAGACTTGCGGGAAATCACTGCAAGCAGAGTAGCAGACCTTATGGAACAGGGATTCCAAGGAGAAGGTCAAAAGCAGGGCACCACACTTAGGAGTAATCCTCCTCCTCCTACCAGAACTCAAGCCAAAAGGACTTCACGCAGCAGTGATAAGGTGGAGCCTTAAATCCATAAAGATGATCACTGACTGCAGAACACAGATCAGGAGGAACCTGTACGGCAGAGATCGAGTGGAGCATAACATCCACAACGATCAAAGGCCCAGTACGAGCCACCAAAGGAAAACTGCGAGCCCCAGGAGATCACATCCTGTCACAATGCCCCCGGAAGCTCACCGGGAAGATATGACTTCGGCTCCGAAAAGAATCCCAAGTACGGAAACTTCGTCCACGTCCAAGGAAGCGGCACAGAAAAGTGAAACAAAAGAAAGGCACACACACAAGCCCTTTCATAGTAGACGTCGCCTTGTCCATCTTCCTCAGGGTGGGGAGCCAGGAGGACTAGACGACCCACTAAGAGTTGGTCTAAGTGGAGTAGAAGAAAGAAGAAAAGGATCACCGGCTTACCAGAGACAACGAAGAGGAGTTGTAGCGAGATAACGCCTCCTCAACGTCCAGAGAGCAAGAAGGTAAAAATAGCTCCCGGAAGTAACAGTAGGTCCGAATCTGGGGCTAAGTTACTCAAGCCAGAACCACAGAAAAAGAGGACCAGCTATGCCAGCATAACCTAAGGCATCCAAATTGCGGTCCTGTCCAAAGAATACCCCCGGCAATTGCTAAGTCCGGATGAGCTCTCGGAGCTAGAAGAAGCCATACTGAGCGAAGTAGTAAAGGGCTGGTCCACCAAGCTACAGTTTGAGGGAATTCACTTCCGTCCGGGCATATTACTGGTCGACTGTTCGAATCCCTCAACAGCAGAATGGCTTCGAGCATCAGCACCAAAGCTCGAGCACTGGAAAGGGCTAGAACTTATGGCTTGCCTAGGGGAGGAGGTCCCAAAAGGGCATACTATTAGGATGTTCTTGCCAAGAAGCTCAAGTACGGAGATCAATAGATCAATGGGACTAATTGCCGCCCAGAACGATGGTCTCATTACAAAGTATTGGAAGATACTATGCTCTAAGGATAAGGGAAGCGGGCACATGCTAACGTTTTCAATAGATAGGGAGTCACTGGAAAATACCAAGTCACGGGGCTCAACTATCAGCTTCCGCTTTGGAACCATTCCGGTGTTGGGCACAAAATCGCCCCCAACGACAAAACTGTCCATAGCAACAACATCCACAGCTGCAACGTCAACAGTGGTAACGTCCACAGAAGCTACGTCTGTAACTCCCAAGGAAGGGAAAGACGCAACGCCACCAACACAAATAACTAGTGAAGTTGTCACGGAGAAGCTCACCTCCGTCTCGGTCTTCACCGCAACACCTTCAATCGGAGATCAGGCAGAAGACATGAATCTCGCCGCTCTCTCGATTGATGGTAGTAAAAACGAACCTTCAACAGAGGTAGGAGTAACGCTGCCTGAAGAAGAACGGGGCAACAGCCTGGTGCTATGACGATCGGCACAGTAACCAGCACGAAATTTGCCCAGGTAAACCTCCACCATGCAAAAGCTGCTTCGGCAGTTATTGCTCGGAGGTTAACCCAGAACAACTGGGCTTCGTGCTGATCCAAGAACCCTGGTGCTACAGGGGAAAAGTCAGTGGCCTCTACTGCAGAGAGGGTCAGATAACTTGGGACTAGAGAACAATCAATCGAACTCAAATCAATCAAAAGAACTCGGAGGCTTACTACAGAACAACTTGGCTTCGTGCTGATCCAAGAATCCTGGTGCTACAGGGGAAAATTCAGTGGCCTCTACTGGAAAGAGGGTCAGATAACTTGGGACCAGAGAACAATCATTCCCAGAGCATGCATCCTAATGCAGAAAAATACTAATTATATTTGTCTTTCAGAATTTATGACGCGGGACCTAACAGTAATCTAGACCCACATCGAAACTGATGGCAAGCACCGCGCCATAGTGATCGCATCCGCTTAATTTCCTGGGGACGATCTCAACATCCCCCCAGCGGAGATAAAACGACTGGTGGAGCACTGCAGGAAAGAGCAACTTCCACTACTAATCGGCTGTGACGGCAACGTACACCACACAGTTTGGGAAGCACCGACGTCAACACCAGAGGTGAGTACCTTTAAGAATTTCTTTTAAGTAGTAACCTAGACTTTTTCAATGTGGGGGTAGCACCTACTTTTGTCACTAGGGCTAGAGAAGAGCTCTTAGATCTTACCATAGGAAGCCCAGATGTTGGGGATATGATTAGGGAATGGAGGGTATCAACGGAACCTTCAATATCTGACTATAGAATAAAAGTTTAGACTTGGGGCAAAATGTCAAGAGATAGAACCCAAAAGAAACTCAAGAAATACCAGCTGGGGCACATACACCAACACCCTGAAAGAAAACCTACAAAACGTAAAAGCTAGGAGTACAATTAGTAACATCCTAGAACTTGAATGCTATGTAGAGCAGGTAAACAATTCAGTATATAATGCCTACGAATCTAGCTGTCCAACAGAGCACAAGGCAAGAACAAAACATACTCCTTGGTTGAGCGCCGAGCTGACCAAAGTCCGAAAGAAGGTGCGATGCAGCTTTAATCTCGCAAAGCGCTTTTTTCTTTAATCTCAAGAAATACCAGCTGGGGCACATACACCAACACCCTGAAAGAAAACCTACAAAACGTAAAAGCTAGGAGTACAATTAGTAACATCCTAGAACTTGAATGCTATGTAGAGCAGGTAAACAATTCAGTATATAATGCCTACGAATCTAGCTGTCCAACAGAGCACAAGGCAAGAACAAAACATACTCCTTGGTTGAGCGCCGAGCTGACCAAAGTCCGAAAGAAGGTGCGATGCAGCTTTAATCTCGCAAAGCGCAACGGAGAATGGCACAACTACACGGCGACTCTGACGGAGTACAATAAAGAAATCAGAAAAGCCAAAAGACAAAGCTTTAAAACTTTCTGCGAAGACATTTCTTCCATGCCAGCCGCAGCCAGGATACACAAAGCAATGGCTAAAGGCAGAGTGGAGACAAGAATGTAATTTTTATTGCCAGACGGAAGCTATACGCGTAGAGAATAGCAACGAGACAGCCACCTTCTAGAAACTCATTTCCCGGGCAGCACACTAGTAACTGAGTATGAGACGGCAGATAGGCAGATTGCTCCAAATCAAGAAGAATGGAAACTCGCAACGAGCATTTGTACTAAGGCTCGTCTAGATTGGGCACTCAGAACCTTTCAACCATTCAAATCAGCCGGTGTAGACGGCATCTTTCCTGCACTTCTACAAAAAGGTGCAGAAACTATATTGTCCCAACTAGTCATAATAACTAGAAGCAGCCTTACGCTGGGCTATATCCTAAGGAAATGGAGAAGGGCCATAGTCACCTTCATACCAAAAGTAGGGAAAATAGACTACATGCTACCAAAGTCGTTTAGCCGTTTTAGTCATTAGCCTTACCTCATTTGTACTTAAAACAATGGAAAAGGCAATTCATCACTATATAAGAACTGATATTCTGGAGAAGGCGCCAATGCACCCATGTCAACACGCGTACAGGGCGGGTGGGTCTACAGAATCTGCCCTATACCAGCTGGCTAGTAACATCCAGCCAGCTTTCAAAAACAAAGAAACCGTACTCTGTGCCTTTCTAGACATAGAGGGAGCCTTTGACAATACTTCTCACGAGGCTTTACACAAAAAAGGAGTAAATGATATGCTTAGCAGACGGATATGCCAAATGCTTAGCACTAGAACTGCAGAAACAAAAGTGGGCAACACCACTATAAGAATCAAAACAACAAAAGGCTGCCCACAAGGCGGAGTCCTTTATCCACTGCTGTGGAGTCTTCCTGTGGACGAATTATTATCGATGCTAACCGAAAATGGCATAAAATGTCAGGGTTACGCAGACGACATCGCCTTAATAGCGAGAGGGAAGTTCGAGGATACACTCTGTAACCGGATACAGAGAGGACTGTCAGTAACAAAGGAATGGTGCAACACAGTGGAATTAATTATCAACCCAGCGAAAACTACCATAGTACCTTGTACTAACAAAAGAAGCCTGCCAAACCTCCGAACAATGAAAATGGATGGCACGGAAATTCCCTTCAAAGGAGAAGTAAAGTACCTGGGACTTACACTAGATTCAAAGCTTCTCTGGAAAAGACATGCAGAGGTAACTATTAACAAAGCAACGCGCTTACTCATGGTATGTAGGTGCCTGGCGAGGAAAAGCTGGGGTTGTAACCCAATAATTCTCCGCTGGATGTATACCATGATGGTGAGATCCATCCTCACCTATGGTTCAATAGCATGGGCTGAGAGAACCAAGAAATGAGGAATATGCTAACAAAGGTGCAGAGACTGGCCTGTGTATGCATCACAGGGGCCATGAGGACCTCCCCTACAGCATCACTAGAAGTAATTCTGGACCTAACACCCTTACACCTTGTCATAGAGGGGGAGTAACCAAGCAAACTCTGTTGTGCATTGCAAAAGAGGGGACAGATTTAGGTTAAACTATCAGCAGTAGAGAGAAGGAGGATATTGCAAAAGCACACTCCCTACATCGATCTACCAAGAGACGATATAGTAAAAAGGTACAACTTCGAAAAACACTTCGGAATTAAGCTTAGTACCAAGAAAGAGTGGGACAGCGAGATGATATCGCAAGTCAAGAAACCACACAGTATATCATAGTATTCGGATGGCTCCAAGACATTAGAAGGTACAGGCGCAAGGGTGTACGGGCCAAGTTCCAAGCACTCTGAACTAGCACTCTGACAACACCCAGTATCTTCCTAGCAGAAATCCTAGCAATACAGCTGTGTGCACAATTCAATCTGGACCGAAAATAAAAAGGTCAGGATATAGTTGTGATGTCAGACAGCCAAGCAGCAATCAAAGCATTAGTTTCCTGTGAGATATCATCGGGAATAACATGGGAATGCCTAACAAAACTCAACGAACTAGGCAAAAATAACACTGTTACTAAGCCGAGGGTCTAGTGCGCAGAGTGCAGCCACAAAATTTATAGGTCCAGAACCATTCTGCAGATTGGGCACACATTCTATAAAAAAAGAACTAAGAAGGGAGGAGAGGCATCTTTGGAAAAGCCTCCTAAAGCTAAGACAATTCAAATTGCTCCTCAGAGATTTTAACACTCGGAGAGCACAATTGTGCATAAGCTTAGGCAAACCGAATCTAAGGATTCCAACAGGGTTCCTTATAGGACACTGTTAACTCAAATACCACCTGATGAAATTGGGCATAGAAGCCGATAGTAACTGCCGTTTCTGTGAAGAAGCAGAGGAGACTCCAATACACCTACTTACAAACTGCGACGCCGTGGCTCATAGACGTAAACTAGCACTGGGGAACTATGAGCTGAGTCTAGAGCAGGTTTCATCCCTTGAACCTAAGAATATTCTCAAATTCATTAGAGAAAAAGGGCTGGATGAAATTCTGTAATCCGCAAACCCAGTGGAGCTTTGAGAACGAGGTACAATAGATCTCATTTAGGTCGCAGTACGCATCTCCACCATACAACATTAACATTAACATGATAGTAAACATTAATTCCATAGGAAATTCTCCAAAACGTAAACGTTCAAACAAAAATCATCGTAGTTCAGCTAAAACTACTGATATAGCCATGCCATCGCCCAATAATAATACTGTTCTATTGGGGGTTGGAATTAATTTTAAAGGTTTTTTTTCGGTTTTTGAGCATTTATTTAGAAACAACGGTACAATGTATATTATTCAAAGTATTGTCCATCGTTAGCTACAACATTTTTCCATCTTTCTGGCAGCATATGGATTCCGCGCCGGAAGAACGATTCGTCTTTTGAGGCAATCCACGAATCGACCCATTTTTTGGTATCCTCGTAAGAAGTGAAGCGCTGCTCAGCCAAGCCATGCGTCATCGATCTGAATAGGTGGTAGTCGGAAGGGGCTATGTCTGGGCTATAAGGCGGGTGGGGTAGCACATCCCAATTCAGCGCCTCCAACGTTTCCTTGACGGTTCTTGCAACATGTGGCCGTGCGTTGTAATGTTGAAAAACCACTTTGTCGTGTCTTTTGGCATATTCCGGCCGTTTAACCTTTAATGCTCGGCTCAATTGCATCAATTGTTGTTGGTAGCGTTCCCCAGTGATGGTTTCGTTAGGTTTTAGCAGCTCATAGTACACGACACCCTTCTGATCCCACCAAATACACAGCATAAGCTTGGCGCCATGAATATTCGGCTTGGCCCTCGATGTTGATGCATGGCCGGGTGGTCCTCACGATTTTTTTCGCTTAGGATTATCGTAATGGATCCACTTTTCATCGCCAGTGACAATACGATGCAAAAAACTCTTCCTTTTATGCCGTTGAAGCAGTTGTTCGCACATGCAAAATCGCCGTTCAACGTCTCTCGGCTTCAACTGGTACGGCACCCAATTTCCTTGCTTTTGAATCATTCCCATGGCCTTCAAGCGTTTGCCGACCGTTGATAAGTCGACTCCCAATGATTCTGACAATTCTTGAAGGGTTTGACACGGGTCTTCATCGAGCAAAGCCTCCAATTCCTCATCTTCAAACTTTTTCGGCTGGCCCGGACGCTCTTTGTCTTCCGTATCAAAATCACCACTTTTAAACCGACGGAACCAGTACTCACAAGTAGAAATCGATGGAGCATAGTCCCCGTAAGCCTCAGTAAGCGTGCGTTGTGCTTCAACCGCTTTTTTCTTCAAATGGAAGCACAAAAGTAAACCTTCCCGCAAATTGCGTTTTGTTGGAACGAAAGTCGACATGTTCACAGAGAAAAAAATATATGTTGTTTACACTTCAGTGGAATGACACATACTGAAAAATGAAGCTTAGACAATGTACTTTGAAATGAATATAGTCACAGGTGTGCCCGATGCGATCTATTGATAGTTACGCCATCTCTTAGAAAACCTTTAAAACTAATTCCAACCCCCAATACCTTCTATTGTAACTGTTTTCCTTAATGTGAACATACAGCTTGAAGATCAATCAATTGGAGCTGTCAATACTGATCAAATGACTGATAATATCGCACTAACTAAGGTTGCTGCGTTAGCTGATCAGATTTCTCCTTCTGTTGAAGTAATACCAATCATAGAGGGAAAATGCTGATTCTCCTCGCATTTCTGGCACAAAAAAAACTTACGCTGAAACTTGTATTGCCTCAAATGTGGTCCCTACACCTTCTCAAACAGCAATATCATAGCAATATCATTCATAAAGAACTTGTGGTTATTGAGCCTGCAAAATCTATATTTGTTTCTCGTTTTGCAGCTGATACATCCGGGGAAGACGTGCTATTTTATATAAACTCTAAGCTAAATGTTGAAAATAAAAATATCTCTGTTTACAAATTCAATTTTTCATACGAGCGTATTACGTCCTCTTTTAAAATATCTTTGCCTGGTGATCTTTTTCACAAGGTATTGGATCAAAAGTTTTGTCCTAACAATACGATGGTGCATGAATTTATTTCTATACCTCGGCCTACAACTTCCTTTGCTACTTTTCCGGTTCTTAACAAGAATCAAAAAAACTAGATTGTTGCTTTCAGTTCCTTATCCTTTACTAAAACGTTCGTGGCATTAACACAAAACTAAATAATATATTCATTTTGAGTCACAACCTTCACTTTAATATAATTGCTTTTAGTGAGACTTGACTGAAACCTAACAATCTAAATACTGAAATTCTGTGCAATAAATTTAACATATACCGCAAAGATAGTAACTCCATTCCTGGTATTTGCTCTAAAGGCGGGGGTGTGTTGATTGCAGTCAAAGCGACACATTTATCTGAAGAGTTATTAATTCCAGAATCCTTGGACATTGAATTCTGTTGTGTTCATGTTAAGTTTGGTTCCTTAAGCCTTTTTATTACATGCTCATATATTCTTCCCCTTTCTACCTTAGAAGTTTATAGCAAAAATTTGGCTTCTATTAGTAAAGTTTGCTCAAAACTGCAATCTAATGATCATATATTAATAACTGGAGATTTTAACCTGCCAAACGTTTCTTGGAACTGCTGTTCTAAAATTCCTGGAATATTTTTACCTTCGTCTTCATCCGATAATTATTTTTTAAACGAGCTCTCAATCCAAGGCCTGTTCCAACTTAACTGCATCTTTAACAAAAATAATCGTTTGCTTGATCTGGTGTTTTTGATGACAGCAATATCGCTTCTGTGTCTAAATCAGATCCTCTGGTTACACCCGAAGATTCTCATCATCCAACATAAGAAATTATTTTAAATTTTCCAAAACCATCTGTGCAGTACTATGATTCCCAACCGCCTATAGAGATTAACTTTAAAAAACAAACTACGTGATTTTGAAGAATAACTTGTCTAAATATTAATACAAAAAGTTTATCTTCTCAGAGTCTTGATGCGGTATATGCGTTTAATAGAACGCTCAATGATTGTTTTCTAAAGGCTGTTCCGCAAAGGAAAGCCTCTTTGACATCGGTTCCGGAAAGGTATACAAATGAATTAAGAAAAATGAGAAACTTGAAATCTAAATACTATAAAAAATATCAAAAAACACATAACATATGCGATTTTGGATGCTATACCTCGATTAAATACAGTTACCAACAGTTATGCAAACAATCCTATAATATCTACTTAACAAAAATAAAATTAAATATCAAATCTGAAGCTAAATCCTTCTGGAACTTTGTTAACACAAAACGTAAGATTGATTATTATCCTTCTTTTATGAAATATAATTCTGTTGAGTTTGATAATGATAATAGTATTTGCAATCTTTTTGCTGATTTTTTCAAAACGGCTTATTCATCATCGTCCTATGATTATTTAAGTTATCCTTCCAATATTCAATCTGGGGATATTTATTTCCCAATAATTGACACAAACACAGTCTTATCATTTAAAAAAATATTAAATCATCATATAAAAGTGGTCCTGATAACATACTTTCATGTATATTAAAATACTGCTGTGAAGAATTAGTAACTCCAATCTCTTTACTATTTCCTTCTTCATTAAAATCCTGCTATTTGCCTGCAGCCTGGAAGCATTCATTTATTATTCTGCTGCATAAATCCGGAAATAGGTCTTTAATTGATAACTACCGTGGCATCGCAAAATTAAGCGCTTTGCCTAAACTTTTAGAGGCAATCGTTACATCACGACTATCGCATAGCGTTAAATCTTTAATGTCTCCTTTCCAGCATGGATTTCTTTCTGGAAAATCCACTGTTACTAACGTTCTTGAATGTACATCAAAAACTATAGAAAATGTTGGGAAAAGGCATGCAGACTGATGTTATTTACACGGATTTTAGCGAAGCTTTTGACGTTGTAAATAACAAACTATTAGTCTTAAAATTATATCTTGTTGGATTTCCTATACCGTTGGTAAAGTGGATTGAATCTTACTTAAGCAATAGAACACAATCTGTTCTTTTTAAGCTCAAGAAATCACATGAGTTTCCTGTTACTTCAGGAGTACCTCAAGGAAGTCATCTTGGGCCCCTTCTGTTTCTACTTTTTTTAAACGATTTGACATCTGTCATAATGCATTCTATCATCTTAATGTTTGCTGACGACGTCAAACTCTTCCTTTCTTTTAAAAATGATAATTACGCTGTATTTTTGCAAGCCGGCATTGATCATCTTCATAACTGGTGCAAAACGAACCGTATGAACCTCAACATGAAGAAATGCAATTAAATGTACCATTCATAACAAAAACCTTATTCACTTCCCTAGTGCGGCCTATCTAAGAATACATCTATATCTAAGGTTGTTACATAGACGACATTGAATCAGTGCAGAAACAATTTCTTTTGTTTTGCTTAAGCTATCTTTATTGTAATACTGATTTCGACTTACCACCTTATGAATATCGGTTACAACTCTTAAATCTTCCTTCTTTAAATAATCGGAGAATTATGATAAATGTTTGTTGGATTATAAAACTTTTTCATGGTTATGTCAACAGTCCATATTTATTGAGTAAAATATATTTTAATATTCCTCTTCGTCTTAGATCTTTTGAGTTACTCCACATGAACTTTTGTAGAACTAATTATTTGCAAAATGAACCTCTTAGAAGCGCTTGCTGTGATTTTAATTTTGTATCTGATGTTATATCCTTAAGTGAATCCATGGACTCAATCAATCATAAAATTATAGATTACCTGCAGTACCGTCGTTGATTATGTAAAGTTCTCTCAAACATATTGTAGTATACCACACTATATATATAGTGTAGAATATTTTCCGATATTGTTATTCTTTCTATTACAACATTTGTTGTTTGAGTTACACATTCTTTCACAGCAAGCATGACTAAGATTTGTATACGAAAATTGAGCTGTGCAAAGTACTGAGTAAGCTTTTCTTACATTTGGAAATGACGCCCCAAAATATTTTATGTAACCAACAGAATGTAAGCACTCAATATCTTTAAGTTATTTTCTTTAGAACTCAATATTTTGTAGAAAACTATTTTTGAAAAAAACTCAAAACTTTGGTCGCGAGCCCCTATAAAAGCATGTGCTCGCTAAATAAAGGGAAGAATTGAAGTTAAGCATACTTACGGCATTGTTGCCATTGTTTTTCTTTCGGTTTTAAAGAGCGGCCTTGTGGCCTAATATTGTGGCGTGACTCGCCTTAAAGTCACAAGTTAGGGAACACTAATAAAGAAAGGACAATCTTTTATATGGTGATCCTGCATACGACGATCCTGCGGATAAGTAATAGCAAATATTGGAAAAGATCCTGCCAACATTAATCCTGACATGCCAACTGAAGAGGAGATAAACGGAACCTTTAGTAAATGGGAGAAACTGGTGAACCAGCTACGGGAAGAGTACATACCAGAGGCAACAACAATATCGAGCCCACCACCATACATACCTACACCGATAACAGCCGGCCTAAAAAGGCTTTCGATTGAAGAATATCGGCAAAGGACTTCAGGAAAACTGAGGAGGCTAAGAGAAGAAACAGCTAAGCCGTTAAAACAAAAAACCAGAGGTGGCAAAGTAGTTAAGAGGAGGCAGAGAATTGCTGAGCTGCATAGGATAATACCGTTGGCTTCTGACAGCAATAAGAAAAGTTTAATACAAGAATTAAAACAATTGAAGTATGGTGTGGACGATTGTGCTCCCAAAAGCAAAGCAGAACGTAATGACGACCAACAACAATAGCAACAACAACGATAAAAATATACAAGTAAACCAGGCAGACAACACACTGATGACTATAGGAGCAACGATTGCAGTAATGTTAATTATTTTTTATATAACTTATAAGGTACACAATTATTATAAGAATTATATAAATAAGAAATTTAATTCAACCAATAATGTTTAACGAAAAACTTACTACAAATGGAAAGAGCTAAAGAAGTCGTAGAATCTATAGAAAGAATTTTCAAAAATATAAAAAAGAGCTCAAACAGAAAGTATAGACAAGAAACTATAGAATCAAAGTTAGAAGAATTAAAAGAATATAAAAATAGATTTATAGAACTTACACAACAAATTGAGTTTAAAGAGCAAGCAGATTTTAGCTTAGTTACAAAACAATTTGAGGAAAAATATATATAATATTACGTGAGCAGTTAGACAGCGTAAACGTGGTTGCAAAAGAACCAAAGATGACGGAACTAAACATAGACTTTGCCATAAAGGTAATACCTTTCTTCAGTGGTAATTATAGAGAATTAGAAGCTTTCCTAAAAATTACAAAACTGTTATATGATGGACTTAATACGGACTCCAAAACAAAATTAATAGATTTGATAATTAGTATCAAACTAAGCGGTAACGTAAAATCAGCAGTTTTTTCAGTTTCAACACCAACTACATATGATGAGTTAAAAAATGTATTAATTTCATCATATAAGAACCCTTTAACAATTCCACAAATACATACAACATTAACTGGTTTGACACAAAGAAGTCAACCAATAAGTGTTTTCAAAGATAAAATTCTGTCACTCGTCAATGATTTGAATACTTTACAAATCTCGGAATTAGGTGCAAATGCAACTACTCCTGAAAAAACAGTTATAACGAAAATGAACGAAAAATATGCACTGACAATTTTTAAAAATGGTTTAGAGGAAAATATAAAACAAACAGTTTTCGCGGCACAACCAAATTCTCTTATTGAGGCAGTAAATTTGTCACTTGAAATTGAAAATACGCAAACAAACTCTGTTATGCATTTCAGTTCACAAAATAACAGAAGCAATTATTTCAATAATATTCCAAACGGACGCAGAAATTCTAACAACAGCAACAGACGTTATGACACCAACAGCAGTCGACAGTTTTACAACAACAACAGACAAAATGATAGCAACGACAGGCGGTACAATTACAACAGAAATCAAAACAATTTTAGAGGCAATAACCGTAACACTTTTTTTGTAAACAGAAACCAAAATAGCAATCGCAACACAAATTCTGGAAACTGAAACTGCAATAACACTAATGACCGAAATTTTAACAACAACAGCGCATACAGAAATCCAAGACGCAACATACGTACAATAAATAGCGAAGAAACTGAATATAACAATGAGGAGACACAACTGACTTACCAACAGGGAAACGTGAGAGGCTCGGAATATGTAAATATTCCAGAAAGCCAAAGCAGAAACTAAAAATATACAAAATATCGGATAGAACAACGAACTACATTTCAATAAACTGCAATAATGCAACAAGAAACCTAACCTTTCTCATCGACACTGGCGCAGATATTTCGCTGTGCAAGACAGAAAAATTGAACGGATATAATTTTTATTATCCAGATGACAAGTGTAAACTAACTGGGATAACAAAAGATGAAATATTTTCTTTAGGAACAATTGACTTAGATTTAAAATTCTCCAACATAAATATCAAACAAATTTTCCATATAGTAGATTCAAATTTTCCAATTAGCACTGATGGAATTTTAGGCAGAGATTTTTTGTCTAAAAATATGTGCAAAATTGACTACGAAACTTTTACTTTTACAATTTTAAATAATAATGAAGACATAATTATTCCGATGTATTCGAATGACAATATAAATTATTCTTATAATATTGCAAATATCAAAATACCAGCCAGATCAGAAATAATACATCCAATAAATATAAATTTAACAGAAGATAGCATAGTATTAAATAAAGAAATAGCAAGTGGAGTATATGTTGGAAACGTTATCATACCAGCTAATGGCATAAGTCATGTAAAATTATTAAACATAAATGACACACAAGAAACTTTAAAAAATATAAATTTTGAAAAATTCAACCTTTAAAGAATTATGACATTGTTAAAATACCTGGAGAAAGCGGAAATGATGAAAAGAGATTAGAAAAACTTTTACAAACTTTAAATATCGATGGCTATAATTTAAATGCAAAGAATTCATTATTACCAATTTTTAAGAATTTTCAGAACGTATTTCATCTTGACAAAGAACAATTAACAACAAATAATTTTTATACTCAATATATTAATACAGAAGACAACACACCCGTGTACATAAAGAATTACAGATTTCCTCATTCACAACTTGATGAAATAGATAATCAGGTACAAAAACTTTTGAACGATGACATAATAGAACACTCAATAAGTCCGTACAATTCACCACTTTTAATAGTGCCCAAAAAGAGTGAATCGAACGAAAGTAAATGGCGTTTGGTTGCAGATTTTAGACAACTCAATAAGAAAATAGTTAACGATAAATTTCCTTTAACAAGACTAGACGATGTTTTAGATAAGCTCGGCAGAGCAAAATATTTTTCGACGCTGGACATGACAAGTTCTTGTCACCAAATAGAGTTAGACAATAGTTCCAGACCATTAACAGCATTTTCAACACCAGATGGTCACTATCAGTTCAAAAGATTACCTTTTGGATTGAAAATTTCATCAAACAGTTTTCAAAGGATGTTGACCATTGCACTTAGTGGTATAGACGCTAATGCATTTTTATATGTTGATGACATTATTGTTTTTGGTTGTAGTTTAAACCATCACAACAGCAATCTTATTAAAGTTTTAAAAAGACTTGATAAATTTAACCTAAAGTTTAATGCAAGCAAACGTAATTTTCTAAAATCAGAAGTTGTCTATTGAGGACATTTGATCACGCAAGAGGGAATAAAAACCGATCCTGCAAAATATTGTATAATTGAACAATATCCAGTACCAACAAATGCTGATGAAGTGAGACGTTTCGTAGCATTTTGTAATTACTACAGGAGATTCATTCCAAACTTTGCAGATAAATCTAAGGTTCTAAATAATTTATTAAAAAAGAAGGAACCTTTTAACTGGACACAAGAATGTCAGAATTCATTTCTAAATTTAAAGCAAAAACTTATAAGTCCTCAAATTCTAAAATATCCTGATTTTGATAAACCTTTCATATTAACCACAGATGCTTCAGAGTATGCTCTAGGAGCAGTACTTTCACAAGGTGAAATTGGTGAAGATCTACCTATTTCATACGCTAGCAAATCCCTTTTAAAACACGATTTAAATAAAGCGGTGATAGAAAAGGAGCTTTTAGCGATACACTGGGGAATAAATTTCTTTAGACCTTACTTATATGGAAATAAATTTATTGTAGTAACAGACCATAGACCACTAGTATCTTAATTTTCACATAGGAACCCTTCCTCAAAAATGACTAGAATACGATTGGACTTAAGCGATTTGTCTGTTAAGCGGTTTGTAAGTTTGTATGGAAATTTATTTCCATATCCAAGCGATATCGAAATAGTCTACAAACAAGGTAAAATGAATACCAACGCGGACGCACTGTCACGTATAAAACTCGACTCTGACATTTTAAAAATGATTCCCAATGAAAGAAATATTGACGCCAAGAGAACACTAGTAATTACAAGTGGTATGAAAAATAATGAAAACACGCGCGAAAAACCTACTGAAAATGAGAACTGTAGTAACCTATCGGAGCCTGATCAACTTCATATATGGGACTGCACGTCCATTTCTGATATTAAGAACGTAGTAGGAATAGAATTTTTAATCGATACTAAGCATGCATGCAAGAAGAAATATACTTATATAGAAAAAATAAAGAATAAAGTAGTTGTGAGATGTAGCGAAAATCTAGCAAAATTAGTTTTGATTCTAGAGAAGTTAACGTCTAAAATGAACACAATGAAAATTTACGAGCTCGCGTTAAAGAATAACGATAACATATTTAGTTTGATACCAGAAGTTTTTAAAAATTTATATAATGAGCTGCAGCAGAAATATTTTAAAGACCATGGTAAGAGTATTAAAATATTAATATACGAACCCCCTAAACAAATTAGAGAAGAGTTAATTAAATATAAATTAATTGACGAATATCATAATTCAATTCACGGCGGTCATTTAGGGATAACAAAAGTAATAAACAAATTAAAGCAGAGGTACATTTAGAAAAATATGAGGCAAATGGTAAAATCATTTATAAACAAATGTGAAGTATGTCAAAAATGTGAACAAACGAAACATATTAAGGAACACTTAACAATTACAGACACACCAAACACAAGTTTTGAAAAAGTGTCAATTGATACTGTCGGACCATTGAGAATTTCGAATGGTTTTAGGTATATTCTAACGATGTAATGTGACCTAACAAAATTCGTTGTAGCACACTTAGTGCCGACAAAAGATGCAAGAACCATTGCAACAACGCTGGTCGAGCAACTCATATTAAAATATGGTTGTTTTAAAGTATTGAAATCTGATAGAGGGACGGAGTTTATAAATGAACTCATGAAAAAAGTATGTGAACTGTTACAAACTAAACAAATATTTTCAGCCCCGTATCATCATGAAACTATAGGAGCATTAGAAAGAAACCATAGGGTACTTAACGAATACCTTTGAACAATGACAAACGACTCTGAGACGGACAAATGGATTCCTTATTTTACATTTACGTATAATACAACCCCACATATTGACAACAATTATTAACCTTATGAGTTAGTATTTGGCAAATTACTTTATTTGCCAAGTGAGATAACAAATAGTAGAACCATAAATTATAACTTGGATGATTATGCAGTAGAGTTAAAAAATAGACTAAGAGTAGATATCACAGCAAAAAGCTAAAGAACTAATAGATATAGTGAAGAATAAGAGAAAATCAGTATTTGATAAGAATAGTAATCCTTCAAACTTTAATGTAGGAGATTTAGTTTTAGTAAAAGCAGAAAATAGAAAGAAAAATTTTTCACCATATATTGGCCCATTCAAAATAATTAAAAGATTAGGAGTTAATTCAATAATTGATAAGAATGGAAAACTTAAAGAATTACATAATAATAACTTAAAAAAGTTTAATACAGTTTAGAATTATTAATATTTGTATTTTAATTATTATCCACTGAACATAATCATAAATATATTAATTTTTAATACATATTAAGATAAATACTAAAACAGTAGATTTAATGAAAATCATTTATGTTCACTTAAACCATATTCATTTGTTTAACAAAAATTATTTCCATCTTAAGGGTAAGGGTGTAGTATACCACACTATGCTTAGTGTAGAGTATTTTCCGTTATTGTTATTCTTTCTATTACAACATTTGTTGTTTGAGTTACACATTCTTTCACAGCAAGCATGACTAAGATTTGTATACGAAAATAGAGCTGTGTAAAGTACTGAGTAAGCTTTTCTTACATTTGGAAAATATGTGACGCCCCAAAATATTTCATGTAACCAATAGAATGTAAGCACTCAATATCTTTAAGTTATTTTCTTTAGAACTAAATGTTTTGTAGAAAACTATTTTTGTAAAAAACTCAAAACTTTGGTCGCGAGCTCCTATAAAAGCATGTTCTTCTTCTTCTTAGTTGGCGCTACAACCGTATGTCGGTCTTGGCCTCATCTAAGAATTTGCGCCAACCATTTCTGTCTTTCGCTTGCTGGCGCCAGTTGGAAATTCCAAGCTTCGTCAGGTTGTCCTCTACTTGGTCTTTCCAACGAAGATGCGGTCGTCCTCTTCTGCGTTGACCGCCGCTGGGTACCGAATCGAATGTTTTCACATCACTGTAGCATCGTTTTCATGCGCTGAACATGACCAAGCCAGCGAAGCCGCTCGATTTTAATGCGCTTGACTATGTCGATGTCAGCGTACAGCTCATACAGTTCATCGTTCCACCTTATTCGGTACTCACCATTGACGCAGAATGGTCCGTAGATATTACGAAGAATCTTTCTCTCGAATGCTCCTAAAGTCTTTTCATCTGAACTGCTCAGCTTCCAGGTTTGTGATGCGTAAAGTAGGACGGGCATGATGATCGATTTATAGAGCGTGATTTTCGTTCGTCGAGAGAGGGCTCTGCTTCTCAATTGCCTACTGAGCCCAAAGTAACACCTGTTGGCAAGAGTTATTCTTCGTTTGATCTCAATGCTGATGACGTTGGTTGAATAAATGCTGGATCCTAGATAAACGAAGTTCTTCACAACCTCGAAGGAAGTATTGTCAACGGTAACGTGGGTTCCAAGACGCTGGGACTGTTTGTTTGTTGACACTAAGTATTTCGTCTTATCTGCATTCACTGCCAGACCCATTCGACTTGACTCTCTTTCTAATCTGGAAAATGCTGCACTGACTTCGCGCATATTATGGCCAATGATATCTATGTCATCAGCATACGCAAGCAGCATAACACTCTTGTAGAATATTGTGCCACTACGTCTCAGATCAGCAGCTCGGATGATCTTTTCCATCATTAGGTTGAAAAAGTCGCACGATTAGGAATCACCTTGTCTGAAACCTCGTTTGGTAATAAATGGTGGGGAGAGGTCCTTCCTGCGCTGCTGGTGTTGCTCAGTGTCATCCTGCAAAGTCGTATTAGTTTTGCAGGAATACCAAATTCAGACATGGTGGAGTACAGGTGCTTCCTTATTGGGCTGTCGAAGGAGGCTTTGTAGTCGACAAAAAGGTGGTGGGTGTCGACTTGTTTTTCTTGAGTCTTCTCCAAGATTTGTCGTAGAGTGAAAATCTGGTCGATGGTGGACTTTCCAGGTCTAAAGCCACACTGATAAGGTCCGATCAGTTTGTTTAGAATGGGCTTCAATCTTTCACATAAAACGCTCGACAGGACCTTATATGCGATATTAAGAGGGCTTATCCCACGGTAATTGGCACAGATAGTGGGATCGCCTTTCTTGTGGATTGGGCAGAGCACATTGAGATTCCAATCGTTCGGAATGCATTCTTCCAACCATATTCTGCATAGAAGCTCATGAATGCATTTAAGTAGAGCTTCGCTTCCGTTCTTAAACAGCTCAGCAGGTAAGCCATCAGCTCCCGCGGCTTTGTTATTTTTAAGCCGAGCTATAGCTGTCAGAACTTCATCATAGTCGGGCAGCGGAACTATAAAAGCATGTGCTCGCTAAATAAAGGGAAGAATTGAAGTTAAGCATACTTTTTTTCTTTCGGTTTTAAAGAGCGGCCTTGTGGTCTAATATTGTGGCGTGACTCGCCTTAAAATCACAAGTTAGGGAACTCTAATAAAGAAAGGACAATCTTTTACAATATATCTGATGCATCTGGTGATTTGTAAACACATTAATATAACAATCTAAATGGATAAATGGACCTAAGCGTAAAATGGAAAATTTTGGTGTATAAACATCTAAATAATCTGAATGGACCTAAACCTGGGATGTTCAGTTGCCTCATATCTTCATGATGATTGTAACTACATTTGTCGACGGTAACGTGCTGTCTTGGTGTCTTTTTACCTCTTGAAACACTACGTTAGATCGATTTGTCATATATGAATATGAGTGGCCGATAAGACCTAGTTTGTCTTGGTGCCTGCGTTCGCAACTGGTTTTCTTTGTTTTATGAAAATTGGTTTGGTGAAGTTGACCTAGTTTGTCGAGTAACCACCCTGTCAAGCCAGGATCTCACCGGCTTCAGCAAGACAGAACGATATATATTATATATATACTTATTAGAGCCCCTACTCCGAGTAACAATCTTGACGCGATGTAGGGGCTTAAGTTGCAATGACACAATACTGCCGGTTGGAGTAGTTCCTCCCTGTAGGGCATAACCCTACAGCTCAGCAGAGCCTGCATCTTTTGTGAAGCGACAACTAAAAGTTACTCCCCCCTAATCCAGGGTGTCATGCGCACCGTGCCCATTGGATGGTTTGCAGTCAGGGGGTATACCGACTGTATTGGAACGGAGCCTTCATGATAACAGGCCGCCTCATGAAGTAACTGTGGCCTTATCATGGTATGCGGGCTCTGGCATGGTCGACCACCCTTTCCCAGCCATAAAACATAGACTGCGACGCTTTTGTCCTCGGACACGAGCTACCGGTCGAACCCAAAATATGAGTACAACAAAAAAAACAAAACACAACAAACAGGAAGACTTACGGGGAGTCACCGCAAGCAGAGCAGCAGACCTCATGGAACAGAGATTCCAAGAGGAAGGTCAACGGCAAGGCACCAAACCTAGGAGAAATCCTCCTCCGCCAGCCAGAACACAAGTCAATAGGACTGTACGCAGCAATGATCAGGTGGAGCATAGAATCCATAATGATCACAGACACTGCAGCACACAGATGAGGAGGCACCAGTACGGCAACGATCGAGTGGAGCATACCATCCACAGCGGTCAAAGGCCTAGTACCAGCCACCAAAGAAAAACTGCGAGCCCCAGGAGATCACATCCTGTCAAAATTCCCCCGGAAGAACACCGGGATGATACGACGTCGGCTCCAAAAAGTATCCCAATCACGGAAATTGCGTCAACATCCAAGGATGCGGCACAGAAAAGGGAATTAGAAGAAGGGCAAAAACACAAGCCCTTCCACAGTAGACGTCGCCGTGTCCACCTCCCTCAGCGCGGGGAGCCAGGAGGGCTAGACGACCCACTAAGAGTCGGCCTTAGTGGAGCAGGCGTAAGATGGTATCTGCGCTATCTGGAACAGGGCATGGCACCCGAAGTAGCTCATGAAAGAGCGGTAGAGCATCGGGGTAAAGCTGGCGAAGCACCTGTACCAGAGGCAACGAAGAGGAGCTGCAGCGAGATAACGCCTCCTCAACGTCCAGAGAGCAAGAAGGCCAGAATAGCTCCTGGAAGCAACAGTAGGTCAGTGCCAGGGGCTAAGGTACCCGAGCCAGAACCGCAGAAAAATAGGAAAAGCTATGCAAGCATAACTAAAGGCATCCAAATAGCGGTTTTGCCCAAAGAATACCCCCGGCAAATGCTAAGTCCGGATGAGCTCTCGGAGCTAGAAGAAGCCATACTGAGCGAAGTAGTGAAGGGCTGGTCCACCAAGCTACAGTTTGAGGGAATTCACTTTCGTCTGGGCATGTTACTGGTCGACTGTTCGAATCCCTCAACAGCAGAATGGCTGCGAGCAGCAGCACCAAAGCTCGAGCAATGGAAAGGGCTAGAACTTATGGCTTGCCTAGGGGAGGAGGTCCCAAAAGGGCATACTGTTAGAATGTTCTTGCCAAGAAGTTCAAGCACGGAGATCAATAGATCGATGAGACTAATTGCCGCCCAGAACGATGGTCTCAATACAAAGTATTGGAAGATATTGAGCTCCAAGGATGAGGGAAGTGGGCATATGCTCACGTTCTCAATAGATAGGGAGTCACTTGAGACTATCAAGTCAAGGGGCTCCACTATCAGCTTCCGCTTTGGAACCATTCCGGTGTTGGGCACAAAATCGCCACCAACGACCAAACCGGTCAAAGCAGCAACATCCACAGCTGCAGCGCCCACAGCTGTAACGTCAACAGTGGTAACGTCCACAGAAGCCACATCTGCGACTCACAATGAAGGAAAAGACGCAACGCCACCATTAAAACTAACTGGTGAAGTTGTTACGGAGAAGTTCGCCTCCGTCTCGGTCATCACCGCAACACCTTCAATCGGAGATCAGGCAGAGGGCATGAACCTCGCCGCTCTCTCGATTGACGGTTGTAAAGAAGGTGCGATGCAGCTTTAATGCCGCAAAGCGCAACGGAGAATGGCACAACTACACGGCGACTCTGACGGAGTATAATAAAGAAATCAGGAAAGCCAAAAGACAAAGCTTTAAAACTTTCTGCGAAGACATTTCTTCCACGCCAGCAGCAGCCAGGATACACAAAGCAATGGCTAAAGGCAGAGTGGAGACAAGAATGTCACTTCTATTGCCAGACGGAAGCTATACGCTTAGAGAAGAGCAACGAGCCAGTCACCTTCTAGAAACTCATTTCCCGGGCAGTACACCGGTAACTGAGTATGAGACAGCAGACAGGCAGATTACTCCAAATCAAGAAGAATGGAAACTTGCAACGAGCATTTGTACTAAAGCTCGTCTAGATTGGGCACTCAGAACCTTTCAACCATTCAAATCAGCAGGTGTAGACGGCATCTTTCCTGCACTTCTACAAAAAGGTGCAGAAACTATATTGCCTCACCTAATCAAAATAACTAGAAGCAGCCTTGTGCTGGGCTATATCCCAAGGAAATGGAGAAGGGCGATAGTCACCTTCATACCAAAAGTAGGGAAAATAGACTACACGCTACCAAAGTCGTTTAGACCCATTAGCCTTACCTCATTTGTACTTAAAACAATGGAAAAGATAATAGATAACTATATAAGAACTGAGATTCTGGAGAAGGCACCAATGCACCCCTGTCAACACGCGTATAGGGCGGGCAGGTCTACAGAATCTGCGCTATACCAGTTGGCAAGCAACATCCAGTCAGCTTTCAAAAACAAAGAAACCGTACTCTGTGCCTTTCTAGACATAGAGGGAGCCTTTGATAATACTTCTCACGAGGCTGTGAAGAAGTCTTTACACAAAAAAGGAGTAAATGATATGCTCAGCAGATGGATATGCCAAATGCTTAGCACTAGAACTGCAGAAATAAAAGTGGGAAACACCACTATAAGAATCAAAACAACAAAAGGCTGCCCACAAGGCGGAGTCCTTTCTCCACTGCTGTGGAGTCTTGTTGTGGACGAATTATTAACGATGCTAACCGAGAATGGCATAAAATGTCAGGGTTACGCAGACGACATCGCCTTAATAGCGAGAGGGAAGTTCGAGGATACACTCTGTAACCTGATACAGAGAGGACTGTCAGTAACAAAGGAGTGGTGCAACACAGTGGGATTAAGTATCAACCCAGCGAAAACCACCATAGTACCTTTTACTAACAAAAGAAGCCTGCCAAACCTCCGAACAATGAGAATGGATGGCACTGAAATTCCCTTCAAAGGAGAAGTAAAGTACCTGGGACTTACACTAGATTCAAAGCTTCTCTGGAGAAGACATGCAGAGGTAACTATAAACAAAGCAACGCGCGCACTCATGGTATGTAGGAGCCTGGCGGGGAAAAGCTGGGGTTGTAACCCAACAATTCTCCGCTGGATGTATACCATGATGGTGAGACCCATCCTCACCTATGGTGCAATAGCATGGGCTGAGAGAACCAAGCTAACCACAATGAGGAATATGCTAACAAAGGTGCAGAGACTAGCCTGTGTATGCATCACAGGGGCCATGAGGACATGCCCTACAGCAGCACTAGAAGTAATTCTGGACCTAACACCCTTACACCTTGTCATAGAGGGAGTAGCCAAGCGAACTCTGTTTTGCATTGCAAAAGAGGGGACAGGTTTAGGTAAAACTATCAGCAGTAGAGAGAAGGAGGATATTGCAAAGCACACTCCCTACATCGATCTACCAAGAGACGATATAGTAAAAAGGTATAACTTCGAAAAACACTTCGGAATTAAGCTTAGTACCAAGAAAGAGTGGGACAGCGAGATGATATCGCAAGTCAAGAAACCACACAGTATAGCATGGTATACAGATGGGTCCAAGACATTGGAAGGTATAGGCGCAGGGGTGTACGGGCCAAGAACCAAGCACTTTGAACCTATGGGGACAACACCCAGTATCTTCCAAGCGGAAATCCTAGCAATACAGCTGTGTGCACAATTCAATCTGGATCTGGAAATACAAAGGTCAGGATATAGTTGTGATGTCAGGCGGCCAAGCAGCAATCAAAGCATTAGTTTCCTATGAGATATCATCGAGAATAACATGGGAATGCCTAACAAAACTCAACGAACTAGGCAAAAATAACAATGTTACTATACTTTGGGTCCCAGGACACAAAGGAATACAGGGTAACGAAGAAGCCGATGGTCTAGCGCGACAGGGTGCAGCCACAAAATTTATAGGACCAGAACCATTCTGCGGATTGGGCACACATTCTATAAAAGAAGAACTAAGAAGGGAGGAGAGGCATAAACGTTCAAACCTTTGGAAAAGCCTCCCAAAGCTAAGGCAATCCAAATTGCTCCTCAGAGATTTTAACACTCGGAGAGCAAAATTGTGCATAAGCTTAGGAAAACCGAATCTTAGGATTTTAACGGGGTTCCTTACAGGACACTGTAAACTCAAATACCACCTGATGAAATTGGGCATAGAGACCGATAGTAACTGCCGTTTCTGTGAAGAAGCAGAGGAGACTCCAATACACCTACTTACAAACTGCGACGCCGTGGCTCGCAGACGTAAACTAGCACTGGGGAATTATGAGCTGAGTCTAGAGCAGGTTTCATCCCTTGAACCTAAGAATATTCTCAAATTCATTAGAGAAATAGGGCTGGATGAAATTCTGAATCCGCAAACCCAGCGGAGCTTTGAGAAGGAGGTACAATAGATCTCATTTAGGTCGCAGTACGCATCTCCACCACACAACATTAACATAAACATTACTTATTAGAGTGGTGTTTTATTGGGTATGAGACCTTGTTTGTCACACAACTCCGCCGTTGTCCGGATACAAAAATTGTTGCTAACTTGACCTTGTTTGTCTTGAAATCGCAACCCTGATATGCTGTCTGATATTATCGATTTTGACTTAACTTTTTTTTTTTTATACTTTAATAAAAGTATATACTTTAAGCAATTTATTAAAACTTTTTAGTTTGTTAATAATACATGATTTCAATCAAAATCATACTTTATATTTTTGAATTGTATTAAATATCTTATTTTATAATTTTAAATTTGCTATAAAACCTGTTAAGGTTTAGCAATCAAGTAAATAAATAAATAAAATCTATGTTGTTTGACCGATTAAAGTTCGCAAAAATATGACTTTGATATATAATTTGGTTTAAAAAAAATATTTCAACGAAAATATTAAGGTAAAAAGTATGATTGTAGCAGGTTGGATATTTACGTATTTCGGTTTTAGTAAAAATACTCAAAATTACCTGCATCAAAGTCGACGTCGTGAGTTCGTACTAAACAAATTCTTCAGACTTTAAAAACCCAATTATCATATATTTAACTAAAGATTTTGTTTACAAACGATTTCCTTAGAGTTTTTAGCTAAATTTAAAAATCCCTAAACCGCAATTTTACGTTATAATAGGATTTGCAACACTGTAAACTCTTTGAAATTAGTAAAATAACAGAAATAACGTAAGCAAAGATACGTCAAAAATAAATCAAAACAAAACAACGAAATCTTCGCGCTGGTATAAATAACTAGCTGAAACACTGTGTGTTGCTGCCACGCCCCCGTTGCCAAACGCCCATAACATGCTATCAGTGAAACGTCACGAGTAAATTGTGGTCGAGTACCGAATTCTAAGGCTGTGCGGCCACCTATAACTCCAAAGCTATTCAATATCAAAAATTTCAGTTGTGTAGGAGGGGTAACGCCCATAAAATGTTATCAGTGAAACGTGTAAATTGTAGTCGAATACCGAATTCCGAAGCTATGCGGCCTATAACTCCAAAACAATTCGATACCGCAAATTTGGGTGGTGTAGGAGGTGCCACGCCCCCTTGCCCGACGCCTTTCCCATGTTATCAGGGAAACGCTACTTGTAAATTGTGGTCGAATACCGAATTCTGAGGCTTTTCGAAATATAATTATAAAGCTATCCGATATCGTTATTTTTCCTGTATAGGAGGTAATTTTGAGTATTAACCATATTTTTTAAACTCTTTCACAAATGTAGTATGTATTTAGAAAATGTATTCAAAAATCGTTAGATCAATACAAATGATAGCTTAAATGAAAGATATAAACGTCTAATTTGCAAAGACGTATAAATTTTGCAATACGAAAAAGTACTTTTGATCATAACTGGGGACATATTTTTCAAAACTTTAAAAAATCGAAAAAATCTTTGAAAATTCTTCAATTCTTTTAGAATTGCATTCGTTCTATAGTACTCATACAATTTAACACAAAGTCTACAATAATAAAACTTATTTTCTGGTTTGTTTGTTTAATTGACATTTATACAAATCTAAATGGCTTAACGGACTTCGCTCAATTTGAGTACACATATTGTGTGCATCCTAGATTAGATTGTAACATACTTAGTTTTGATCACGCTCATTCCACCCATTTTCACTTACGTAAATTTTTAAATTGAAAATCTTTCTTGAAAAAAATTTTTCGCAAGTTAAATTTAAAAAATTTCGGTAATTTTAATACCAAACACATTCACATATCTTTAGAATTTTAGAAAACGACATGAAAATCAAAACTTTGACTTTCGATGCAAATATATTCGCTATTTTTAAATATATTTAATTAAAATTTTTTTGATCAAAGTTTTAATAAAAGCACTTTACAAAAATAGTTTCAACTGTAGAGTCAGTGAATATATTCTTTTTTTCAAAAACGGTCCAAAATATTGAATTTTTATTCAGAAAATTATTAAAAATGTTTTTGTTGTATAAATAAGAACAATTGAAAATTGCATTTCTGAGTACTTTTTATATAGTAAAGCATGTATTTGCAATAATGTAATAAAAATATATTAAAGTAGTTAAATAAAAAATTTTTCCGCAAAAAAACAACTTTAAAAATAGTGTTTACAACATTATTCCCGGCTAAGCTTCAACTGATGGAATCGCTTTTACAATAATATAACACTAAAAATATCATGTGGCAAAATGGCAAAAAAAAAACCAAGTCAACACACAAAATATACCTAGATTATGTCGTCTTTATGATTTTATATTCTTGAAATTATATAACAAAAAGATTAGAGATAATGCAAAAAATATAACTTTACATTATATAATGTTCGTAGGGTAGTTTAGTTGAAAAATTTCCTACATTTTTTAAGTAAAACCTAATGAAATTCTGCTACATTTTGTTGGCAGCTACATCGTTTATTCAAATGTTTCGTGCATCAAATCTTAACATATAATTTCTATTGCTTTTCAATATTATGCTCACATTGTCGCTTACTTATTCTCTCGCTCTCAAAAGCTTTAAATCGTTCACGAGCTGAATCTCATAAAGTTTTTATGTGGATTTATGATAAATCCACATTAAAATTTTACTGTGCCACTTGCTTGTATGGCGGTGGCACATCTTTCTATTATATTATCTGTGGTATAGGTCTAGATTTTGGTGAGAGAGCGTTCTCTGCTATAAATGAAAATCATTGCAAAGCTGCAAATTTCATTAAATATTAATTTATTATTTATCCATTTTTAGCAATAAAATTTTTTTTTATATTTTTACCTTTTTTTTTCTTGCGATAACATTTTGAAATAACTAAGTTTGATAGTTTAAATATATGCATTTATGTATTTTATATATTTTATTTTATTTATATATATATTAGTGGGTCAAAAAAATCAATTAATTTTTTTTAAAAGTAACACGGAAAAATGGGTTGCTAGATTCCTTAAAAAAATTCTCACCAAATATGAGCTCTTTTTTTTCTCATTCCAATAGAAAAAATTCATACCTCATCATTAATTGATTGTACAGAAAAATGTTTTCCAAGAATTTTGTAGGAAATTTAATGCTTTACAAAAAAGGTATCTCATATTTTTTCCGTAAACCTCACCATTTGAATGATATTGAAGATTTAAGTTTGATTATTTTAAGACATATTTCATTTTGGTATGAATTTTTTTCTATTGGACTGAGAAAAAAAAACTGCGATGCGGAGCACCTTTCTATTAAAATAAAGAGTTCATATTTGGCGAGAATTTTTTAAGGTGTCACTTTAAAAAAAAATAATTGATATATTTGAATTGATTTGAGATGCCTTAGAATGTGAAATTCGAAAAAATTGTGATTCGATACGCCCTAATGTTCTTTCAGTTGCATTGCCTCTGTGTAAACTTCAAGCTCCAGCGGTTATTGTTGTTGCAAAAAAATATTAGGGACTTATTTTTAGACGCTAAGGAACAAAAAATCGGGTGCTCAATAATTTCTAAAATAAGGACCACCCTAATATATATATATATATATATATATATATTTAGTGTTGTTATAGGCTAGTAGCTAATTTATTAGATTTTTATTTTAACTTTTGGTTTAACTTTGTCTTAAAAGGAATATAATAGTTTTTTTTCAGTTTAGAAGTTATGCTGCACTTTGTTGTTATTGTTGTTAGAATGTAATTTTTAATAAATTTTTTTTGTTCGGGTATTTTTTGTTTAAATATGTTTTACACATACGTTTTTAAAGAGACTTAATTTTAGATAGTAGACAATAAAAAAATCTTTTTACATTTTTCATTTAAATTACAAGGTAAGCCTAAAAATTGTTTAAAAAATTATTTTTTGTCTGTGTAAAAAAAAGGAACGTTATAATAAAAAATAGGAGTAAGCACTCACCGGCAACGTTTGGAGGCTGAAGCTGTCGTGGTGCTTTTGCTGTTGTTGGTAGCACCGCTGTTGTTGGTGCAGAAAAAACGGGCGAGCTATGGAGCTCTAGTTTTTACGTGAGCAAAGTGGGTGCTGCTGTGTTCGAACCAGAGGTCTTAAAGAATGCATTCATTTGTATTTTGTAATTTGAATTTTATTACTTCTAACAAAATATTTTATATTAAATAAAAAAATAAACAAAAAATGATTTAAATGAATGAATGCATTCACTTGGGATTTTAAATCATTTAATCATTTGAAAAAGTGATTGCATTAATTTTTTCAAATCATTGATTGTGATTTAAAATTTAAAATTATTGGAAATTTCAAGTCCCAATCAATGATCGTTTGAAATTTCAAATCACAATCAATGATTTTAAAAAATGAATGCAATCACTTTTTCAAATCATTGATTTTGAATTAAATGATTTAAAATCCCAAGTGAATGCATTTATTCATTTAAATCATTTTTTGTTTATTTTTTTATTTAATACAAAATATTTTGTTAAAAGTAATAAAATTCAAATTTTTAAGACCTGCAAATTTTCACAACATTTTCGTCAGACCAGAACTCGGTTCCGCTGCGTGAAATTATCGCAAAATGTTTCTGAACAACATTTTTTCAGGACAATTTAATTGTACTGCCTGTTTATTACTACGTTAACCACTGGGTTATTGCGCAATACGAAACAAAAGAAATAAACATGCATATGAACCATTGGCGTCGGAAGCGGGGGGAAAGGGGGGCAGTTGCCCCCACTTTTTTAGCTAAATAAACAATTTAAAAAGAAAACTTACAAAGTTATTCAAAATGTCAGTTTTTTTTACAACGATAATATTTTTGTATTAGATATTTTCCTCTTCTTTCTCTCTTCTTTATAAGCATGCTTGCGGATAACCATTTTCTTTCTCTGTGTTTGCAAAAAAATAGAACAAAATGTAGATTTTCTACTGCAAACCCACCACTTCAGTTTAAAAGCACCCTTATGTATGTAGCTTAATACTGTAATATTGTAATCGAAGCCTTCAACGGAAAAGTGCCTTCTGAACAAAATCTAAAAACAAAACTAGATCTTTATGCAGATGACTTTGATGTGAGCGACCTCCACGCGCAACTTAAATTGCTGAAGCAATTGCCTGGCCAAACACATTCAAATTGTAGTGGCATTGTATCCCAATTTGCAAAAAATTTGGATACTGTAAAAAAAACTATTAAATGAAATTGAAAAACTTATTGCTTTGCTTTTGACTGTGCCTGCATCAGCAGCTTCATCTGAGCGTTTTTTGTGCACCAAGACGACTTAAAACGTATCTTCGAGCAACTATGACACACAAACGACTCACTCATGCGGCACTTATACACATTCACACAGATAAAACCGAAGAATTGAATTCGATGGAAGTGGTGAAAGAGTTTGTTTCTCGCAAGGACAGAAAGAAACATTTTAGAATAATTTAAATTGAAATAACTTTTTGTACCTTATTGCATTTAAACCATGTAAAGATATACCTAGTCTTGCTTTATAAAAGCAACCATTATTTCTTATATTTTCATATTACCATATGAAAGATCCTTTAAAGAATTATCTCTAATATTGAAATTGGAAGAACTTTTAAAAATAATGAAATTTTAATATTTTTTATATATTTTTATATTTTTTTATTTTAAACTAAAATAAAAAATTTGTGTATTCACATTCATGTTTCTTTGAAGAAATTTTTGTGAACTTTTTTTGGACCACCATTTGTACTGCCCCCTTCCCCCCAAATGAAATTCGTTTCCGACGCGCTTGATATGAACCGAATAGCCTAATATTGAGTTTCAGCATTGCAATATTTCTTTGGTTTAAATTGTAGTACAGAAAATTTTTAATTATGGGTTAGTATTTGTGAAAGTTTAAATTTTAAACCGCAAGGTTAAGAAATATGCAGTATACTTTTAGCTGTACTAAAATTTATTCCAAGATTTTTAACCGTCTATAAGGAGTTGAATATTAAAAGAGTAAGCTAAACGTGTGAAAGAGCGCGAGAGCGAACCGAAAAATAAATAACAAAATAAAGTTAAGAAAAGCTTATAAAAAATTAATTTGCTTGCAAGCAACAACGATAAAATGTTAAACAAATAATATTAGTCTATGAATTTCCAATACTTGTTCAACAGAGATATCGATACTTTTGATAATAAGATGGATAATAACAGGAAAACATGGACCCACCGCTATAAAATTTTTTCTCATCTTATCCCAAGGAATCAACCGCAGCTGGATTTAAGCATTGATCCAAACACACTGTTTTTTTTTTTTAAAGATCAAAGACCCAAGGCATGCGCCTTATACAAACAAGGTTTGGTCTTTGACCTGAAAGGAAAGGGATAGATTATTTAGAGGAATTGATTGGAAACCATACGTGAATTATTGATTAGGCGAAACAACCGCGAAAGACAATTTGAGTTGCTTTTTAACCGAGGCTAGTGTTATGCCTTAACCTCGGCAAGCATTTCAAGCCCTTAGTTGTTCCATTCCTTCACATTTTCCACAATTTAGTTGTGGATTTAGTTTTCCATAATTCTTTAATGAAGGACAAAGAAAGAACAAAGAATGTGAAAAGAACCATGCCCGAGCCCGGATTCGAACCAGGGACCTTTGGGTTGAGAGTCTAGCGCACTCTCCACTAGACTACAAAGGCCGACAAATAATAAAAAATATCTTACTTAATGCTCACTGATAGTTAAAACATTATATTATTGAGATTACAGTGACTGTTTTCAATAATTTGAATGAATGAATGAAATCACGTGAATGCAGTCAATAATTTCCAATCAAAGATTTGAAAAAATTATTGCATTCATTTTTCAAATCATCGATTGGGACTTGAAACTTTAAATCACAGTCAATAATTTGAATAATGAATGCAATCACTTTTTCAAATCATTGCATTGCAAATGATTGCATTCATTTTTTCAAATCATTGATTGTGATTTAAAATTTCTAGTCTCAATGATTTAAAAAAATGAATGCAATAATTTTTTCAAATCTTTGGTTGAAAATTATTGACTGCATTCACGTGTTTTCATTCATTAATTTAAATCATTGAAAACAGTCACTGTAATCTCAATAATTTAATGATTTAAAACATCAGTATGAATCAAGTAAGATGATTTGTATTAAACAGTGTGTTTGGATCAATTCTTCAATCTGTTTTCGGTTGATTCCTTGGGATAAGATGAGAAAAAAAATTGTATAGCGGGGGGTCCATGTTTTTCTGTAACATATCTTATTATCATAAGTATCGATATCTCTGTTGAACAAGAATTGGAAATTCATAGACTAATATTATTTGTTTAACATTTGTTTAGCATCAATTAGTGATTAATTGCAACCACCAAAAGCACTCGTCGGAGAAGCCGATCGAGCGACCCGTTCGTGTATCGAGAATCTTGCAGTATTACTTTAAGATTAATTAGAATATACTTAAAATATCTTCAATTCATTAAACATACTTAAAATATCTTAAAAATAGTAAAAAAGGTGTTGATTAATTCAAGTGTCTCATTTAAAAAATTTATAGTTTGTGCAGTGCTTTCTATAATATATATAAGTAAAGATAACCAGAGACGAAATAAAAAAGTCGGCATCAGAGTTTTCAAGCATCAGACTTGAGAAATGTGCTCGGTCACCTTGTGGGATGCCATGTGGAGGTTCAAAGTCACCTGGTGCAGACATGGCCACGGTGATGGCGAGGGCAGGCGCTGTATGTCACTATTCGAGCAGCGGTGAATTGGTCGTGTCCATCCTGGACCACGATTGCGACGCCCATCTTTGAATCGATCGTCTTTTTCTTCTCCAGATACAAGGTCCCCCTCAACGCTCAATTTGACCTGCGGCAAAAAAGGCCGGGCAGCAAAACTCTCCCCGGCACCCGTCCCTCCTTCACGGGAAGACACAGGCAATCTAGGCCTGGCTACGTGCTGAGGATCACGTTTCGACTTTTTCATGCATTTATACGGTTCAAAATGCAACCGAGTATGCAGTCCTTTTACCGTACGGTACCGTGGCGGTACCTCTTCAAGCTCCAAAAAAGACGTAAACAGCAAATTTTTACTAAAACATGAAACGACAGAGGCGGACGGAGTATTTTTCGATGCTGTGGAAGCGGAGCTGGTTTATATCCATCCAAAAATGGTTTCTTGAGCAATAAGTGACCCAAGAGTATTTCGACGGATACTATCAAGTAGAATTTGTGGGTATAAGTCACCACCCAGTATTACATCACCTTGGTCGCTGCAGTAAAAGCGCTTATCGGCTAATACAAGCTCTGGAAAAGCTTTCTGCAACAAAGAAGCTACTAAGCAGGTAGGAAGATTTCTTGTGATTTTCGAAAGTATTAGCGCGTTTGTAGTCAACCGAATGATTCGATCAATAGGTAATCCTATGACTAAAGTGCTAGCTTTTTGTACCTTTGCCGAAACTACATTGTTAAGTCCCAGACGTCAATTTGACAGCTGACAGATTTTTAAATTTGACAACTGACACAGTTTTAAATTTGACAGGTAACACTTTTTATTTTGACAGCTGACACATTTTCAAATTCGACAGCTGACACAATTTTAAACCTGACTGCTACCATTTACGTTTTAAATGTGACAGCTGACATTTCTTTTCATGTGACAGCTGACATATTTTCAAATGTGACAGCTGACATATTTTCAAATTCGACAGCTGATATACTTTTAATGTTTGACAGCTGACATTTCTTTTCAAATTTGACAGCTGACACAATTTTAAACCTGACTGCTACCATATACGTTTTAAATGTGACAGCTGACATTTCTTTTCATGTGACAGATGACATATTTTCAAATTCGACAGCTGATATACTTTTAATGTTTGACAGCTGACATTTCTTTTCAAATTTGACAGCTGACACAGTTTTAAATGTGACGGCCGTACCAAATATCGTACATTCGCACTTTAGTGGCACATTTCGGTGACACTATTTTATTTCCCAATTTAATCTGCCAACATTATCAGTCACACAAGTGTTTGACCATGTAAACGAGCACGCGTGAACCAACCCCAGGGGTCTTGTGGAACATACCTCATGATTGATTTGTCTTACGTATTAATTGAGAGACTGTTTGGAAATATGTTTAAAATCGCTATAATTGCGGCGTCCATGAGATGAATCGCTCCTTTCTCAATGCAAGAAAATCTAGTTAGATAAACTGAAGCAGGATCGACATTCATAAGCGAAAAAAATCTTATTGTAATTTTGAGAATACCTAGTTGAACAACAAAAACTACAGTACTATTTTCGCTTTTAGAGAATATTTAATGGGATAAAATATTATTTTATAATTCATTAAGAATTTTAGAGGTTGTTTCAATGAAGAATACTTCATGTAATTTATGAGAATATTTAATGAGAATATTTCTTATAATTTATTAACAGTTTTAGAGAGTATTTAATGATAGAACATTTCTGATAACTTCCTTAAGATTTTAGAGATAATTTATGAATGGAGAAAATATTTCGTATACGTTTGAGGATACGAATACCAATCTGTTGTTTTTGATAATAATAAGGATTAAAACTAAGGGAAGTTCAGCCCTTAAGGCGATGTTTAGTCTACATTTCCAATACAAGTTCGAAAAATCTATACAAGCATAAGGCTTAATACAAAAGGTAAGATTTGATAACAAAAAGTACATTAGGTAATTCATTTCAATCGGTAAGTTTACGTTAATTTTAGTACATAAGAAAAATGTAAATCAGCAAGAACGGAGTACGAACGATCGTGATGTCGACAAAATAAAAACGTGAAAGTAATCCGGACTTCCCAAATAATCATAATGGCAGATGAATCTTTCTATGGTGTAACCCTAACTAAACAAGAACAACGATAATAAAAGAACGGAGAAGATTTTTCGCAAGATATCAGCGCCAATGAGAATGCTGAAAATGGTGCCGGTACCAATGGAGGTCACCATTAATCAAATGGCCGCAATGATGACAGAAAACTATTTGTTGGCAGCTTGAGCTGGGAGACTACAGAAAAAGAGCTTCGTGAATACTTTGGTCAATATGGTGAACTTAAAAGCATCAATGTCAAGACCGATCCACAAACAAGACGCTACCGTGGGTTTGACTTCATTGTTTTTACCACCACCAATGCCAACAACACACTGCGGACCAAATCGCATCATGCATGCAAAATTATTGGAACCAAACATGCCGTGCCATGCTCTCGACAACATTGTGACTGCTTTAAATTCGCAAATTTCGTTACCTTTGCCAAAAATAAATGAACGTGAGATGGAGCGCGAGCGCCTGCGAAAAGAGACTCCACCTTCACGTGAACTCCTTAGTGCAATGCATGAGCGTCAGCGAGTTGAAGAAAAAAAAATGTAAACTCCATAAGACATCACTACAAGTGCCGATGCAAATGAAGAAATTAATGCTTCTTCTAAAAGCAATAGCACTGAACAAACAACAACTCCAAGCCAACAGTAACTTCTGAAACATTAACAGAAGCAACAACAAAAACAGCAAAGTCAAAATCATAGTCATCATATTCATCAGCCACAGCTAGAGAAACAGCAAACAACAACAAAGAGAAACCAGTGTTTTTTTTTATTCTTTATTTGTATTTTTACGTACTGCCTTTTGATTATTTTATCTGATTCATGTTCATAATTTTAAATTAATTTAATAAGGTGCACTACATTAACTAAACATAATTCATATGAAAACAAAAATTTAAGCCAAATATTAATTTAACAAAATGCAGCAGTTTTTGTGACAATAACATATTCAACATGACCTAAATGTCGCAATAACTTTTGCATCTCTAATAAAATTTAAGCATAAAAAAATCCTTCAAGTTTTAACATTTAATTGTAAATTTTTACTTTGTTGAAATTAATAACTAAATTTAAAATTTTTTATTTGATCTAGGGACTAGAAGGTTTTGCTTTGGGAGAGTTTTTAAAACTTTTTTAGCCCCTGAACCCTCACGGTAGAGTGGGAAATGTGTGGGCCGAGCTCGTCCACCTAAGCTCTGGAGTTTTTTTGTTGGTTGATTGGGCCAGGGGTGCCTAAACGATTTACCCTTTTGTTTTGTTTTTGGATTTTAATTTCCGTTACAGGTTTGGAATTCTTTTTTTATTTGGTTTGAATCATCGACGGCACGATGACGCATGCACGTGATAAATTGTTCGGCGAAGGTACACACGTGGACGGCCACAAGACCCCACCCCGCATCTCAAAAAATTGCTAGTGATGGCAAACCAGCACGTGCAGCCGTGGCCAACCTAGTGTCCGCGGGTCACTTTACCGGGGCGTTGGTACCACCTTGCTGACATCATCGGAAGCGCGATGAGTAGGTAGCTGAATAAGTCGCTGCAAGCTCTCAGAAATAAAAGAGCCGTCTGAACCGGAGTCAATAAGTGCTCTGGCTGTAAAACTAGATCTTCGGTAGCAAATATTTATCATCGTGGTTTCCAACAAAATACCTTTGCTGGTCGAGGCAAAGCACGTCTGATAATTCTCGCTAGAGCTTGCAGATGCCTGCAGTTGCCCAGCTCCTTGTTGAGTGGACTGTATAGTAAATATGTTCGAACCTCCCGCATTTTGATGATGATTTGCATTTCGAAAATCTCTGTGATACAACGAGTTATGTCGTTGTCCACACGGAGAGCAATTGTACCCGCTTTTACAATTTTTCGAAGTATGGCCAGTTGACAAACAGTTCAGGCAGCAATGAAAACGCCTCGCAACTGTTGATTTGTCATTTACGCTGATTGCCAAAAACTTCGGACAGAACTTAAAAGCATGATGATGGTTTTCGCACAATTTCTAATTGGTGTTCGTCTCTTTTGCCTGATTGGTGTTGACCTCATTCACATTTGGTGAAGAAGCGTCCGATTTTTGCCTTTTTGGCACCGCGCCTCTAAAGTCAGCCACCATTTCTAACGTCTGAAAAAGACTTGTGAGTAACTTATCCTAGGCAGCCCATTTAGGGATTTCTGCCTTGTTTGCTATTGATTGCTGCCATAAGGAGAGCGTTGTTTAAGGTAACTTAGTTGAACATAAGTATGTAAAAATATCATCCCAATTTCTAATGTCTACTTTGTGTATTGTGAGAGCGGAAATACAGTTCTTGATGTCTCTTTGTAGCTTTTTAATGCCTCTTCCAGACTTATTTGTTACAGCAGTCAGATAAAATAAAACCTTGAGTTGGCTATTTACTAAGATTCGCTTGTTCTCCGTCAAATTTTGCCAGGCTGTTGCAAACCCTTTATGCGTGCGAGGAGATTTTTGAACAATATCATTTGCTTCTCCGCGGGTTTTTTATTGAGATGGAAGAGCTTCTCAACAGGTGTTAGCCTATTATTTGAGATGAAATGGCTCTCTGAAGGAGAGCCATGTTAAATAATCACCGTGAAATAATTCGTTATCACACGGCGGAAAATTGATATTATGGCCAGACATTGGCCAGATATTAGCCATTCAACATAAACTTTACTGTGCTCTTTGGACATGGACAACTTATCGTTAAGTTCGTTCATCTTTGCAGGACACCGACATATGTCTGAAAACACGAGCGATATTTTACTTTTACGACGCTGACATCATAATTGTCGTTATTCGTTGCCACGATTCATATGAAGCCTTAACATTTGTCTGTTGTGACTTCAATTCCTCCTCTTGAATTTTAAGAGCTAAAATAGTGTGATCATTTTAAGGAATCGCATTAAGATCTCAAGCTCAAAAATAGTGTCAGTAGATTTTATAAAGGAGTTCATCTTTGCCATTATTTCTTTAAGAAACAAATATAAGTTTT
The DNA here is from genome assembly GCA_963920525.1 of Dichetophora obliterata. NCBI lineage: Eukaryota > Metazoa > Arthropoda > Insecta > Diptera > Sciomyzidae > Dichetophora > Dichetophora obliterata. The sequence continues at coordinate 66,822,370 of OY986438.1, read as the reverse complement.
GTTTATGAACAGAATTGAAGCTTAAATGACTTAAAAATATTTTTAATTGGTTTCTAACAAGTACAAACTTTAAAATTGTAGGTAATTGTAAGCTACAAACAGAATAAAATATTTTTTGGACCGAGTTTCACTACGTAGAAACTCTTGTTAGTAGGTACAAACTAAGCTTAATTTGCTTAAAATTTTTTAACCTCACTTCTAATACATAGACACTTTTAAAATTATATAATATTAAGCTAAAACAGCTTAATATATTTTTTTCCTAGTTTCTAGCATGTAGAAACTATCAGTTGTAGGTAAAAATAAAGCTTAAATTGCTTGAAAATATTTTTACCTCGTTTCTAATACGTAGAAACTGAAAAGATTAGATAAAACTGAGCTCATCCTGCTTAAAATATTTTTACCTTGGTTTCTAATAAGTAGAAACCCTTATTTGTCGATAAAAATTAAGCTTAACTTGCTTAAATTTTTTTTACCTAGTTTCTAATGCGTAGAAACTTACAAATATTAGGATCTTTTAAGCTAAGATTGCTTAAAATATTTCTATTTCTTACCTTTTTTTCTAATACGTGGAAACCTTCAAAGATTAGGTATTATTAAGCAGCGGAGCAAAGGCAGTGAAAAGAACGATGCGTCAGCAGAGGACCTTATTTATGGTTACTTGCTACATTTGCTGAGCACCTGGTAATCAAGATCCAAGAGCGTCATTTAAAAACCTATTCGCTGTCTGTATTGATGACGAGAGTTGCTCGCAAAATGACGATGACGATGACGCAAACCAAAGATTTACCCTCTACCAAAATCGTTCAACGCGCTTAAAGAAGTTTTCACTTTAAAAAAAGTCGCTTTAATCTTGTCCATTGTTTTGTTTCGCGATTCGTGCGTAAAAATTTGATATTTATAAAATTAAATATTAATAATATAATAATTAATATAATAAATAGTGCCATATCAATATAGTGAATATCGATCGAAGACAAAAAACGCGACGGCCGAATATAAACTAAGCTGTTGCAATGCTTTGATAAAAGAGATTGTGTAAGTGTTTATATGCACTATTAAAAATATATGCTTTTACGCAAAATTAAACTAATTAAAACTTGCAGGTCAATCAATATATGATTGATATATACATATATAATTGCTTAAGCAAGTAAGTTCATAGCACTGAAATACACAAAAGTGATAAAAAAATTAAAACAATATGAAATGGTAAAACAAAAAACTCAATACCGAAAACTAAACGGACGGACAGTTTTGTTTGTTTTCAAAGTTTTTCTTGCGTACGTTTGTGTGTTTTTATTTTGCAAATGCCGACAGCAAAACCCTTTTTCACATAACTCTTTATTATTTGTTTTAATTTAATTAAAAAAACTTGCACACCGCACTAATAAATTGAGACACTTAAAAAAGCAATCAACTTACCTTTTTTTAACTGGTGAAAGTTAGTGAGAAGATTTAATTTTTGATGCGGTATTCTTGTTAAATTCATATTATTACATGGCGATCTTGCAAACTGCGCATCAATTATTTTGCCGACGGCAAAACGCAGCGGACCGACAAATGCACAAATTGGAGCGTAGCACAAGAAAGCTGCAGCAGAACAAAAATATATAACAACAACTAAATTTTCTTTTACTTTTTTCAACTTTTCTTTAATTATTAACATTTTTAATAAACACAATTTGCAAGTTGCACAAATTATCCAATATTTTTATTATACGTTAAGATATTCAAAAATATATAAACAATGAATTAATAACTTTTAATTTTCACTTTCTAATACATCCTTTTTATTTTTCATACATATCAGTTTTACTCACTCGCGCACAAAACTTATTTAGCTTAAATATTTGCTTTTGAACAATACGAATTGCAACATTTATTTTTGTTATATTTTCACTTTTTTTCATGTAAACACTGTTATATTATATAATATATAATTATAATAATTACAATATTATTTTAAAAACTAACCACTTTGAATTTTAGCCGAAGCTGACATTTTTGCAATAACTTGTTTTTAGTTATCTGACTTTTTTTTCATGCTTATTCGCATTCAGCGACGAGCACTTGTTGCGCCACCTGCACATTCATTTTTTTAACGAAACCTAAATGTCAAGTTTGCTACTGGCACAGGGTGATATGAAATAATAACATTTTTAGATAATGAAAAATAAATATTAAGGGTATTCATATATGAATGGATACGCTTAAAAATAATATATTGTTGATTGAAAAACTTAAAATCAACTTAAAAAAGAGTAAACATAGAGAATTTTCAAAACAATATATAGAACTCAAATTGAAATACATTGAAAATCTAAAAATCGAAGTTGATAATATTTCAATTGAAGAAAATGAAAATTATGGAATTTTAAAAATAAAATTTAATAATCTTCACCTAGAATTATTAAAAACAATTGAAACATAACCATTAAAAGAAAAAATATTGAAGAAGTATTAAAAGAAAATAATTTGTTAAATATGGCCAATTTTTATATAAATACAGTAGGTAAAAACCTACAAATTTTTAAAGGAAATTTTACACATTTGGAAGATTTTATAGTACAAACAGAATTATTATATGATACGTTGAAAAATGAAGATAAAGAAATTTTCATAAAATATGTTTACAATTTTAAATTAACGGCACACGTACGAAGTATTTTAGGACGTTTAGGATAATAGGCCAACGACATTTGAAGAGTTGAGAAATTCATTAGAAAAAGCATATCCGGCATATTTCATATATCACAGCGATTCCGTAAAGGCTATGATTCCAACAAATACAGAAGATGCCAAAAATATATTACCTTATTACAAGAGGTATGATAAAAAATAAACATACGCAAAATACTGATTTTAACAAAACGCATTGTAATTCCCATAAAAATCATCACGAACTATTTGGTTGGGATTGTACATCCATAACAGACATTAAAAAAAATAAAAAAATTAAGGATCAATACAGATAAAAATTTTAAGGGTTCCCAATTTGAAATTACTGAAGAGGAAGTAATTATACGATGTAGTGATAATCCATTGTTCAAACCGCTGACTTTGGAGAAGCTATCATCAAAAATGTATAATTTAGGAATAGAAGAGCTAGCATTAAAGAGAAATGATGTTATATTTAAAACCATTGCAATGGATAAATTTAAAGAAATTTATAATAATTTAAAAAGTAAAAATGAAAAATTGAAAATTTAAATTTATAATGAACCGGAAAGAATAGTCAACAAAGTAAAACAACGACATCGACAATCAAATAATCGAAGAATACCACAATTCGACACACGGAGGTCACCTCGGTATAAGAAAAACACTAATGAAACTAAAACAAAAATACATATGGAAAAATATGAATAAAATGATAAAAAACTACATACTCAATTGCGATAAATGCAAATTAAACAAACAGAGTAAACATACAAAAGAAAATTTAACAATGACAGACACACCAAGTTCCATTTTTGAAGTCATTTCTATGGACACAGTAGGTCCCCTACGCTTATCCAACAATTACAGATATATACTAACGTGTCAGTGCGACTTAACAAAGTACGTTATAGCATGTCCAATGGAGACAAAAGACGCGAAAACTGTTGCTAAAACATTAATTGAAAATGTAATTTTAATATACGGTCACTTTAAAATTTTAAAATCAGCTAGAGGTACAGAATTTTTTAATGAATTAATGTCGGAAATATGCAGTATTTTGGACGTTAAGTATTTAGTACTCCATATCACCATGAGACTCTGGGCTCGATAGAGAGAAACCATCGCGTATTAAATAAATATTTGCTAAATTTTTGCAAAAATGAAGAATGGGATCAATGCATCCCATACTTCACTTTTTCATACAATACAACGCCTCATGTTGATACAAATTATACACCATTTGAGCTAATTTTTGGAAGACTAGCAAATCTTCCAAATGATAATCGTTTCGAATCAATAGTATATAATACAGACAACTGCGCTCAAGAATTAAAACATAAATTAAAATATTCTTTACAAAAAGCAAAAGAATTAATAAATATTGCAAAAATGAATAGAATTGAAAAAGATAAAAGCATAAACCCGTTAAATTTAAATAGTGGACACAAAGTTTTATTAAAAAGGATGAATGTAGAAAAAATCAATCTCCTTTTAATGGTCCATTCATAATTGTAAACAAAAAAGGAGTAAATTCAATAATTAATATCAATGGAAAGCTAAAAGAATACCAGAAAAATATGTTAAAAAAATATTTATAAACAATTTGTATCTTTTTATTTAAATTTTGAACACATAAATGAATTTTAAATTGAATTTTTAAATGAATATTAAAACATTGTATAAAACACAAAAAAATTATTTTTTATAAATTTCAAAATAATTTTTTATCTTAAGGGTGAGGGTATAATGTACAGTGTACATTGTACACACTTCTACATTATAAAATACTAAAACAAATAATTATAAAACATATTTAAAAGATACACACCTTTACGGTACGTATCCCCTTATTCTATTTTACTTCTTTATACTAAAATAATATTCTAACAATAAGAATATATGTTCATACTAAGCACTACTATCTATTTCATTCACACACATGTACTTATATTGCTGAATACAAAATATATGAAATTACATTTTTACTTTCACTCCTACAAAAATATATTAACATATGATTATGTTTACGTTTTCTAATAATTTAATGGCGTTTTCTTTTCTCGCCAAAAATTTCTGCCCTCTGAGAGCGCAGAACTTTTTAAATTTTGACCTAAACTCAAAAAATTTTGACCTGTTCTTAGTCGAGAAAAGAACATAAAAATGCAACTTCTTTTTCAATGTTGTGTTGGCCGCCCTGCTATATCGAGAAACATCAAATAAATTGCAGAAATTTTCCGTGAAATAGCAATCCAGCAATTAATTTTTAATAAAATAGACCACTGATGTGGCTATTTCGTTAATATCAGCTATTTTATGTTTACTTATAATAAATTTTTGTAAAGAAGAAGCTTACTCTTTAATAAAATGTCAATACAATGCTCAATATTTTCTTAACATGTCACTTTTTTGTTTCTTCAGTTGGTAGCATTTGAGGGCAGAACTCTGAAACCGTTAATCTTGAGAGTGCAAAAATTCTGCATTTTTTATACTTTTCAGGTCAAAATTTTCGAGAAAAGAACATGATTTATTTTTAGAGGTCAAAATTTTTTTGAGAAAAGAACACTAAAAGTGCAGAATTCTCATAGAGGGCAGAAAAAATGCAGAATTTTTTCGAGAAAAGAAAACGCCATAAGTCTAATCACTCAGACACATTATACTCATATTACTAAATTACAAATATGTATACGATATTCTACTATTACTTTTACACTAATTTAAGAACATATGATTCTGTTTACTTTTTAAATACAAAAACAATTGTTAACTAGTTTTAAGACAAAATATCGTTATACACACTATAAAAGAACGAGCAAAATTCAAATAAGCTGCAGACTTTTTAATTTTTAATCAGTTTTGAGCTTCAAATAAGCTGCCGACTTTTTCATTTTAATAAGTCTTGAGCTTTAATAGCTGCCGACTTAAACCCTTTTAGCCTCTGCACTTTTTTTAGTGAACGGCATAAAAAAGGATATTTTAAATAGCGCCAGTGGCGAAATTCGCCAGCAACCAATTAGGCGCGTACATGGCGATCCTGCGATATCGCCAAAAATATTATTACAATGGTAAATCTTCTTCTTTTTTTAATTCTACTGTAAATTGTATATTTTTGTTGTTATCGTTGAAGCATTTTTAAATATTATTTTAATAAAGTTTTTTCTAAATGACCTCTATATTAATTATGTTGACTTTATATGATTTAAATACAAATTCTAAATGTTTGATAGTTTAAATCATACTTGATTTTAAATACAAATTCTAGTTGTTTGATAGTTTAAAATCGTTTATTGAGCTTAAATCATATAAAGTCAACATAATTAATATAGAGGTCATTTAGAAAAAACTTTAATCAAATGGTAGAGCTCGACCAAACGGAAACAGCTGAAAACAAAATCAGCAAAAATTCTAAAAACAACTTCAGTAAACATGCTTTGTTAGTGCAGACTTCCAGCAGGCTGTTGGACTACATATAATAACATAAGCATAGAAACTAAAGTAAAACAGAAATACAACAACAAATGTGACATTATGAAATGGAGGAAAAACTGAGAAATTGACGCTTCAAATCTCATCGCCCCGATGGTGCAGTGCGTTAGCGCGCGCTTGCACGGGTATCACAAAGATTTCTGATGACGCTTTTAGCAGAGTAGAAATTGCAATCAGATCAGCTAGTGATTTTTTCCTTTTCATATTGAAAAAACTTTGTTGTTGTTGTTGTTTCTTTGGAAAAATTCGTTAGAACAATTAATTGTTCTAACTTTGACCTTAAGCTCAATAAACGATTTTAAACTATCAAACAACTAGAATTTGTATTTAAAATCAAGTATGATTTAAACTATCAAACATTTAGAATTTGTATTTAAATCATATAAAGTCAACATAATTAATATAGAGGTCATTTAGAAAAAACTTTAATCAAATGGTAGAGCTCGACCAAACGGAAACAGCTGAAAACAAAATCAGCAAAAATTCTAAAAACAACTTCAGTAAACATGCTTTGTTAGTGCAGACTTCCAGCAGGCTGTTGGACTACATATAATAACATAAGCATAGAAACTAAAGTAAAACAGAAATACAACAACAAATGTGACATTATGAAATGGAGGAAAAACTGAGAAATTGACGCTTCAAATCTCATCGCCCCGATGGTGCAGTGCGTTAGCGCGCGCTTGCACGGGTATCACAAAGATTTCTGATGACGCTTTTAGCAGAGTAGAAATTGCAATCAGATCAGCTAGTGATTTTTTCCTTTTCATATTGAAAAAACTTTGTTGTTGTTGTTGTTTCTTTGGAAAAATTCGTTAGAACAATTAATTGTTCTAACTTTGACCTTAAGCTCAATAAACGATTTTAAACTATCAAACAACTAGAATTTGTATTTAAAATCAAGTATGATTTAAACTATCAAACATTTAGAATTTGTATTTAAATCATATAAAGTCAACATAATTATTATTTTAATATTAATAAAATCTCCATACGGGCTGTCAAAAATTCCTCTATTTTAATATCTGCGATAATGGGTGACACTGGAGAGCCCATCGGCATGCCACTGCGTTGGTTGTAAATTTTACCAACATATCTAAAAAACTGATTCTCCTTCGTTATAAAGTTAAAAATTTGCATAAATATTTCCTGAGTCATATTTGTGTGCTCTTTAATAATGTCCCACTTATTAAGAATTTTTTATAGTGCTCAATTCTCCAGAATACTGGGAAATAGTGATACCACGTCGAACGAAATTAAAACTTCGTAAAAATAGGAACATTTTCTACTCTTTGTCGAAATTCCACTCCATCTTTGACATTAAAGTCAAAATTCGATTCTTTGATAAAATTGTTTAATATTTTTATAATTACCACATACTTAGGTAACTTATGACAAGGTGAGTTAACCAAAGAAGCTATTGGCCGCAGAGGGGTGTTAGGTTTGTGGATTTTTGGTAATCCAAATATTCTAGGACAAGTCGACGCATAATTGATTATTTTGAATTTTTCTTTTATCGTTATTATGTTGTTTGCATATAGTTTTTACACTAAAAGTTTATTTTTGTCTTGAGCTTGTCGGGTCCTTCCTTAAAACATTTTATATTTCTATTATTTAAAATAATTTGCATTTTCCTATCATATTCGCTTTTTTCTAAGGCTACGGTTACATTTCCTTTGTCCGAATTCAATATTTGTTTTTATGTAAAAATTTTTTGGCTTATCCTACTGTATCTAAAACCAGTTTGTCTCTGACGTTCCATTTTACTTTGTTTCTTAGTTTCTCAATCAGTTGAGTTAATTTTGTTCTCGCGATGTCTTGTCCCTACTGAGAAAAGAACCGGTACAGAACCTACCACGTGATAGGTTCCCAAGGGATAGGGACCTGTCTTAATTCTGCCACCAACATATTAAACCGTCCGGTCATTTCTGCATGGCGTTGTCATTAACAGGGGTCAATTGCCACCTGCTGCATCACCTTAAACCTGTCCAGTGACCGGCCTCTAGAAACAGAAAATTAAATTTGTCCCGTAATAGGGACAAGAAACCTGTTCCGTGACGAGCTATATCAGACCTGTCTTATGATTGCTGTTCATTTGAGCTCTCACGGGACCAGTCATTTAAGGACTATTGACTCTGCTCTCTCCGTAGGGGTACTTTTTTGTTTGTGTATGTTTGTATGCACTCTTCACCATCAACAATGCATTTAAAAATTGGAAATTATTTGTTCGTCATCAGCAAATTGAACTTTGGACCTAAGCTAATCTAAATAATTCTACAAAATCCATGTAATTCTGACGGCACCAATGTATGTAACAAGCTATACGTTGGAACAACTAAATCAAATTTAAGGAAGCGGATTTCATCCCATAAATCGGATATCAAAGCAGGCCACAATTATAACAGAAAAAAACAGGACTTGCTTTGCACTGTTTAAAAGGGGGTCACATTCCCAACTTCGATAAAGTAGAAATTTTACAACGAGAGAACAATTACTCTAAAAGACTCACTCTTGAGATGCTCCATATATCACATACTCCAAGCAACATATGCATCAATTACAAGATTTACACAGAGAACTGTGCTCACAGCTACAGACACATAATAAGTCATAAGGGGACAATTTGCATTAGTAGAATTTTTAGGATTTTGTTTTAAATACTCCGTAAGTGCAAGACGTTAATTTTCAAGTGTAAGAATTGTTCCATTTATCGTGTTTTTTTATATTTTGTAAATCTATGTAAATTTTTGTAACTTAAATATTTTTGTTGTGTTTTTTGTTTCTTCAGTTTTCCTGATGATAAATTGTAAAGTCAATCCGAAATATTGAAAATAAAAATCAAAAACAAAATTATATATAAAATAATGCTGTGTTTTATATTTTGAAGACCTAAAGCCAGTCAAAATAACTCCTGTTAACTAAAAAGGTCACTAAAACTTTTAACATAATTAATTGTATTTTAATTAATCAAATACTTACATCACTTAGAAGGTGCTCTGATCTCTCCAGTGTGTAAGACAAAAAACCCAGAACCATGAGGTATGTTGCCCAAGACCTAAGGGGGTGGTTCACACGTGCTCGTTTATACGGTTATCTTCAAATTTTCTCAGTTTGGAGTGTGACCGACCATTATCCATGAGACACCGAAATACACCAAATTTTATCTTAAAGGGGCACTCACGATGTTGCGTATTTGCGCTTACATTGTGTATTTAGGATAAAGCTGATTATTTTTCAAACATTTTCTTCTACAAAATGGCACAATAAACTTGTACTTTTTCCACATACAACTATGTAGCACAGAAAAAAACAAGATATTGAAGGTGCGTTCACAGTAGTTGTAAGCCGCGTAAATTTTAGACCAAAATTTATCACAAATTCGCTACATCGTGAACAACCCCAACAGCAAAAGCATCTTGCAGCGGTAAAATTTTGTGCCGTTACAGATTCTTAACAATGTGTTGAAGCTTATAGTGTTACAGGGTACGTAAAATTCACATGAACTCAGAGGGCCCGAAAAACACGTTTTTAACTGGCATTAAATGTAAACTCCTTTTTTCAATTCCCCGGGAAAAATTATTCAGAATTGGGCTGATTAGTAAAGTTTATTGTCTTATGATAAATTTAACTATGATGTTTTCATAACAAATTAATATACTATACACTAAAAACCTAAATATGAGTTCAAAAATAGATCAATTTATAAAGATTTTATGACCGCACAATTTTCTGAGAGCTCACAATTACGAGTCTTTTTTATGAAGATTTTATAAGCGCTCTAAATGATAAGTCCGAAAGAAGTCTAATTTAAATTAAATCTTAATGATTTAATTTACTTGTTAAGTTTTCTTTTTTTTTCAATTAAAGTTTTTCTTCTAAATAACCTTGTTATTTATTATGTTGATTTTATATGATTTAAATACAAATTCTAAATGTTTGATAGTTTAAATTATACTTGATTTTAAATACAAATTCTAGTTGTTTGATAGTTTAAAATCGTTTACTGAGCTTTAGGTCAAGGTTAGAACAATTAATTGTTTTAACAAATCTTTCCAAAGAAACAACAACAACAACTTTTTCAATATGAAAAGGAAAAAATCACCAGCTGATTTTATTGCAATTGCGGCCCTGCTAAAGGCTTCATCAGAAATCTTTGTGATACGCCGTGCAAACACGCATTAGCGCACTGCACCATAGAGGCGATGAGATTTTAACTTTAATCATTTGGTAGAGCACGATTAAACAGAAACAGGCTGAAAAATATATCAGCAAAATCTAAAAAAAACAACTTCAGTAACCATGCTTTGTTAGTGGAAGACTTCCAACAACCTGTTGGACTCCATAATAATAACATAAGCATAAAGACTAAAGTAAAACAAAAATACAACAACAAACATGAAAATATGAAATGGGAGAAAAACTGAGAAATTGACACTTAAACTCTCATCGCCTCTGTGGTGCAGTGCGCTAATGCGCGTTTGTACGGCTTATCACAAAGATTTCTGATGAAGCCTTTAGGAGGGCTGACATTGAAATAAAATCAGGTAGTTATTTTTTTCCTTTTCATATTAAAAAACGTTGTTGTTGTTTCTTTGCTGTTTCTCAATAAACGATTTTAAACTTTCAAACAACTAGAATTTGTATTTAAAATCAAGAATGATTTAAACTATCAAATATGCTTTAAACTATCAAATATTTAGAATTTGTATTTAAATTTTTTTTAAATTTTATGTGACCTCAAAAGAAGGTGTTTGAAAAGGTTTACTAATCAAGATTTTATCAGCGTCCGAAAAGAGTTCTTTAAATTTCCTCAATGATCAAAATGTAAGCGCTCCTGAAGTTCTCATGATTCAAACTCATCTTGGAGTCATAATTATGTTTACATCAATAATTCACATCCATATTATAAAAAGTAACTTTTTCGTCAATCAAACTCTATCTATCGAGAGCTTATATGACCTACCTATTTTTTTCCACGAAAATGAGTTTTTTATGGCAAAGAAATTGTTGACTCATCTGCCACCTGAGATTTATTTTAATACAAAAAAAGAGAGTTTAGCAAAGATTTCCCCCTTAAATTTTCGACTTATCTACAATCAACGCCATAAATAAGGGGGGATTAAGTGGGTTCAAACCCCCCCTTAGCAATCCATAATATTTTTGTATATTGAATAGAAACACACTCTTTCTAAATTATTTAATTTTGCCAAAACATGAAGACAAATTGAAAATTGTAAATGAGTGGTTTGGTTAGATATTAAGTTAAATATAATACAATATAAATATTTTATTTTTTGTTTGCCTTTTAATGCTAACGTACTAACGCACAATGGATTAGAAAGTACCGAAACCCAATATTAATTAAAAAAAAGCAAGCAAAGTTTTGACAATTTTGATATATGTCCGCATCACTAATGGCGTTTTCTTTTCTTGCTATAATGTTGCATTTATTCTGCCTTGCGCCGGGTCTGTCAAATTTTCGTGTTCTTTTCTCAGCATATTCATAGGGTTGCGTGTTCTTTGCTCAAAATGTTGCACTCTGATCCGGCAAAAGTGGACTTATATGAAAAATACAATATTTTCGCAGGGAGTATGGCAATATTTTCGTAATGTTGCCATATAATGAGGTGACATTTTGATCGAGAAAACGTTATAAGTAAATGTTTTTATTTTTTATTTGTTTATTAATGCAACTGCACGCTGTCAAAGTTCACAAATTGTTTGTATTTTTGAGCAAAGTGGTGAAAACTGATTTTTTTAATATTTTTAAACAAGTTGTTTTCGTAAAATAACAAAAAATACTATATTTTTTAAATAGAGCCTTCAACGTCAGGTATTTATCTATATACAATAACAAAAGAGTTCAGCTACTACAGCTTTTTCGCACTTTCCCCACATTAGACTATCTTAAGAACCAATTTAATATCATTGAAATATCTCAACGATATACATAGATAAAAGTGGTCCAAAACAATCCAAAGTGAGAAAAATTTACCCACCATAATATGGGTTGAGCTCAGGCACAACACAAGATATAACAACTAACCATGCGTTAACATAGATCTAATCATACAATAGTTTTCAATCTACTTTTGAGTTGACCTTTCGATAAGTTAACATCAAAAAAGCTACAGTTGTTAACAAAGGTACTAATGCGATTTCATGGAGCAGTAGCCATATAATTTGTGCTACTAAAAGGTAAGTAAATTAAATTGTTAGCATTTCTAATGTTTCTACGGTTAGTGTTAAAATTTAGAAGAGTTAGGAGTTCCGGTGAATCGAAAACACCAGTTATGAGTTGGTGTAAGTAGACGATATCAGCAGACTTCCTTCTCTCATTTAAGGATTGTATTTTTAATAGTTTTAAACGATCCTCATAAGGAGGAAGATTTAAAGTGTCAGTTCCACTTAAGCCCCTTAGAGCAAACCGAACAAAACGTTTTTGAATTCTCTCTATTCGTTCAACATGTACATTGTAACTTGGCGACCAAACTTGGCTTGCATACTCCAAGTGAGGACGGACAATTGAATAATACAGCGTTGTAGTTGTAATCATACTATTAAATTCTTCGGCCCAGCGTTTTATAAAACAGAGCATAGAAGACGCTTTTTTACAAATGCTATCAATATGAACGCTAAACGATAGCTTAGAATCCATGCATATACCAAGATCTTTGACAGAATCTACACGATTTAAAGCCGTATCTTTTATCTTATAATCAAAAATTAAATCATTACTTTTTCGCGAAAAGGTCATAGTTTGGCATTTATCTGGATTTAGAAACATATTATTTTTAGAACAACAAAATTCAAAGGATTTTAAATCAGACTGGAGTAGAACTGAATTGTCTTTAGAATCTACTGTTCTGTATATTTTCATATCATCTGCATAAATGAGCAGATGAGAGTATTTGATGATGTGGGTTACATCATTAATGGCTAAAATAAACAGAAGTGGACCAAGGTGGCTACCTTGAGGAACACCTGATGCAGCAATAAATTCAGCAGACAATACACCTCGAAATCGTATTTGATAAGATCGCTCTGTCAGATACGATTGAATCCAGCTTACAAAAAATTGTGGAAAACCCATTAACTTTAGTTTAAATATAATTAATTTGTGTGGTAGTTTATCAAATGCTTTACTAAAATCAGTGTAAATACAGTCGACCTGGTTACCAGAATAAACTGAATTTAAGCAGAATGTTTTAAAATCGAGGAGATAAGACACAGTGGATCTGCCAGTAACAAATCCATGCTGACGAGTTGTTATGACCCTCCCACGATGAATCTTCACTCTATCATACACGAGCCGCTCAAAAAGTTTTGGAATCGATGAGAGTTTATCGTTAGGTCTATAGTTGTTTACATCATTCCTACAACCTTTTTTATAAATATGACTTATAAAAGATTTTTTTTAATAAAGTGGAAAATTATATTCCCTTATTGATTTATTGAATCAGGTCCAGCATTAAAATCTTCTTCGATCGATCCAATATACTTTAAAATATCCTCTGAAATAAAAGATATAGGGTCCAACGAAACCCTGGGTGTAGAGTTCATATATTCAAAATAATCTTCATCAGGATTAAAAGAGTCTGAACAGAATGACTCTTTAAAGAGAGTGGCAAATAGGCCACAAATTATAACGGGATCGTCAGTAAATCCGTCAGAAGTCTTAAATGATGAAGGGAATCCATCAGATTTTTTTTTTCGTGTTTATGAAACCCCAGAATTTCTTTGGATCAGACAATATTCTCAGCTTAATGTTGTCTAAATAATTTTGATATAAGGTAGCTGAGCAACTTTCCAAATCCAGAAACAAACGCTTGTAGGTTTCTAGGTCACTTAAGTCTAAGCTACAGGCATATTTTTTCCATGCCCTATTCCTGTTATTGCGAAAAGTCTTTAATTCCCTTGTGTACCAGAGGTAAGCACAATTTTTCGCAAATTTGAGGCGAAAAAAACATATAAAAAACATTAATTGAATCTTCAAGATTATTACCATTAAAATATTCTAAAATTACATTAAGTTTACTATGAACTAAATGATTCAACCTCAGAAAGTCAGCTTTTTTGAAATTGAATTCATAAACTTTATCTATTGAATTGGAATTCACTATATTTTCCCTGTCGGACTTGTACCATATGCTCAGTGGTGGATGGTAGTCATCAACGGAAGTTAGAGCATGAAGGGCCCTCACGTTGTTACAGTCTGTAGTTAAGACCAGGTCAAGAAGTCTTTCACGACTATTATAAATACAACTTACTTGTTGTAAGTCAGAACATATATTATCAACAAATATATGCTCTTGGCGTGTCTTCGAATTAGATGCACAAAAATATGTATCATCGTCTGAAGATTCCCATTTCAAGTCAGGCAGATTAAAATCGCCCAACAATAAAATGTCGTCACTAACGTCAAGAATATTTATAACGTATTCTATGCAATCCGCAAGGCGTGCATAAGTTTCCACACTGCTCTTTGGAGGAACATAAGCATTAACTACATATACATTAGAAATACAATGTACAACCTTAATGCATATAAGTTCGATATTAGAAGAGCAGGGAATATCGATAATGGAACTAACGAAGGAGTTCCTAACAGCTAATAAGACACCACCACCGATAGCAGAAGTATTGCCAGCGTATCTGTCTTTTCTATATACTTCAAAACTATTATCAAACAATTTCAAGTCAGTAATGCTTCCATTTAACCACGTTTCAGTCAATACATATGATACATTAGAGTGGTCCTTAAAATCAACATCATGATGGATTGATTTAGATCGGCTCCAAATGTCAAAAAAAATTTTTTCGAATTTTTTCAGATTTTTAAATTGACTCTCTAGTCACCCTGTACGTTGATCTTTCTGTATTCTGTTCAAATTACGATTACGGCCAAACGGATACAGCTAGATAGATAAAATTTGGTACACACAATATTTAGAGTCATAGTCTGACTGGGGGAAAAAATGGGCACAATCGAATAATCATTTCTCCTATCTCCCATATAAGCATTTTTAAACATTGTATGGGAGGTAGGCGTTAACAATAATCACTTAGGCTCATTTTTCGTCCCAAACAGCTTAATTATATTTAAGTTATCTGTACCAAATTTCATGCACCTAGCTTTATCCGTTTGACCGTAATCGTTATTTTAACATACTACAGAAAAACGGACGAACAGGGTGACTCAGGGCTCAACATATTCAATAAGCAGATGGTCAGGCAGAGGAACAAATATACGAATACGACGTAGCTGACTTAGAAAGTGACGCTGATAAAAAAATATAACGGGACTGTGACGTCAACATGGAAAACATTTATTTTAAGTCCAACCGTCATTCTGTTGGCAAGTCGTTTTTTTCTTAATAAAAATAAGCTTTTTGTTTTAATTCATACGAGTTTTTAAATCTTTCTATTTATGTAAAATAACATCATGGCATCAAGCTCAGAAACGATTAAAAACATATTTTTAATAGGCGATATTAAATCTTCGATTGATGGGGATCAACTTCCTTCAAACGGGCAAGTTTTACAAGTGTTGTTTTATAACATTAAGATTATAAATCCTCGGAAAAAATTAAGAGTGAATTGTAAGTCTGTCATAGAACAAGTGAAAGTGTTTTGGGAAAGAGTTCGTTTGCCTGTTAAATATGAAGCAAGGTGCATTGACAAATTGTTAGACCTTCATTCACAGTGGTCGAACATACATAAAAATGCAGGAAAACCATATAATCTGGAGAAAGAACAAACGTTTTCTGCTGACCTTGAAAATTTATTTGATATTGCTGACAATTCTGCTATAGAGTCGACAACAATTGATAAAAGAAGCAAAGATTTTCTCATGAGTCAGCGAAGAGATGGTACCGTGGGTTCTATTATTCAGATCGAGAGATATTATGAACAAATCGATCGTGTAGAGAACAAAAAAAAAAGAGCTAATTGATCGAAGGATAAAAAAGAGCAATAAGGAAATCGATCAAACATTAGGTAAGATAATTTTCTATGTTATGAAACAAAACTAAATCTAAACTAAGTAAATTAAATTTTAAAATAATTTTTTTTTTCTAAGTTGAGACTGTGTTATGAATGAAAATTTCATTGATATAAAAATTCTTATGTCCGTTCCAGATGATTTAATAGAACTAGCATCTAGTGAGGACTCGTCTTTTCCACCATTCAGTCAGAGAAGCATCAGAAGTTTATCAGAAGTTACTTCAGAAAACGATAGTGAAGCAGGACCATCGGCTCCAAAAAAAACTCGAGGAATCATTAACATTTTCCGTAACCCTAAAGTTATTGCAGCTCTTGATAAGTGTAAAGTGAGTGACAGAGATGCTGTTCACCTTGTTGGTGCTATAGCAGAAGCACTGGATGTTGATCTGGATTCGCTTGTTCTTAATAGGTCATCCATTAAAATTCAACGACAGAAAATACGCGAAGAACAGGCAACGCAAATCAAAAAAGTTTTTAAGGAAACTGAACTAAAGGCCCTTGTTCTCCATTGGGATGGAAAACTTTTTTACGATTCGCTCAAAATGGAAATGCTTGATAGATTACCGGTCATCGTTTCAAATGGTAGGACTGAGAAACTTCTTGGGGTACCCGTGGCAGAAAATGGCAAAGGAGTTAGTCAAGCGAATGCAGTTTATGAAGTACTTTACAGTTGGGGTCTTCAAGATTCTGTCAAAGCTCTTTGCTGCGATACGACTACATCAAATTTAGGCATAAAAAATGGTGCTGTCGTTCTTTTAGAGCGACTGCTGGGAACAAATATTCTCTTCTTGCCCTGCAGGCATCATATTTTTGAATTAGTTCTTCGATGTGTATTTGAAAGGAAGATGCCTGCAATGACTGGACCTAATGTTCCACTTTTCCTGAAGTTCCGAAATTCTTGGAAAAATATTGATAAATCGAAGTATCAAACTGGATTAGAAGATGAAATAGTTCTACGTCATCTTTCATTGGAGAGAATCGAAGAATTAAGATAATTTGTACAAGATTCATTAGAATATCTCCAACCCAGAGCCGATTATAAAGAGTTTCTTAATCTCACTCTCATTTTTCTTGGTTCAGTTCAACCAAATAATATTTATTTTCACCAACCCGGAGCTTTTCATCATGCCCGATGGATGGCAAAAGCAATATATTGCTTAAAAATTTTTATTTTTCGATCTGAGTTTGAAATGACTAGTGACGAAATCGAGGCAATTCGTAGTACATCACTCTTCATCGTAATGCTCTATGTCAAGGCTTGGTTCACTTGCACAGTCACTACAAAAGCACCAAATCTCGATCTCAGCTTTCTAAAAAAGCTGCATGATTATCGTTTGATTGACGAAGAGGTTTCAACAGTTACCCTCCAGAAGTTCTGCAATCACTTATGGTATTTGAATCCAGAATGTGCTGCAATTTCGTTCTTCGACGAATCATTGCCGCTCGAAGTTAAGAGAAAAATGGTATTAAAATTGAGTCCTTTAGAAGATATTGATAGTTGCTATCCAAAACGTATACAAATAAGTGGGGACGATATTAGCAGTTTATGTGAAAAACAGATGGATTATTTTATTACCCCTCAATCAAGAAATTTGTTTCTCAGATTCGAGATTGATGACCAGTTTTTGAAGATAGATCCAGCTCTTTGGGATCAGAATAAAAATTATCAACGAGGCTTAAATATTATAAAAAATTTAAAGGTAGTAAATGACGTTGCAGAAAGAGGAGTTCATTTGTTTTCGGAATACAACGATATTTTGACGCGAAACGAAGAACAAAAAATATTTGTGTTGCAAATTGTCTCTGAATACAGAAAAATATTTCCTGATTTCAAAAAAGAGACGATCATGAAACAATATTTATTTTGAATGATCGACTTCCTGTTATACTTTGAACTAATACTAATAAAAGAAATAATACTTTAAAGATTGAATTGTGTGCACTATTCATTTACTAAATATTCGCTACAGCCTGACTTCAATTTAAAAAAATTAGTTACCAACAGGATGACTGAGGGCTCAGGGTGTTTTCGATTTGTCCATAAGTTTGTAACGCAGGGAAGGATCAGCCGTCACTTAAGCCGTATTCTTATATTTGTTCCTCTGCCTGACCATCTGCTTATTGAATATGCTGAGCCCTGAGTCACCCTGTTCGTCCGTTTTTCTGTAGTATGTTGAAATAACGATTACGGTCAAACGGATAAAGCTAGGTGCATGAAATTTGGTACAGATAACTTAAATATAATTAAGCTGTTTGGGACGAAAAATGAGCCTAAGTGATTATTGTTAACGCCTACCTCCCATACAATGTTTAAAAATGCTTATATGGGAGATAGGAGAAATGATTATTCGATTGTGCCCATTTTTTTCCCCCAGTCAGACTATGACTCTAAATATTGTGTGTACCAAATTTTATCTATCTAGCTGTATCCGTTTGGCCGTAATCGTAATTTGAACAGAATACAGAAAGATCAACGTACAGGGTGACTAGAGAGTCAATTTAAAAATCTGAAAAAATTCGAAAATTTTTTTTTGACATTTGGAGCCGATCTAAAACAATCCATCTTGGAAATTCCAAAAAAAGCCATATAAGGACCACTCTAATGATACATATACAATACATATGCAATACATATGCAATACATATAAATACAATACATATACAATACATATACAATATATATAAAAAAAGTGGTGTGAAAAAATATTGAAAGATATTTTGTATTTATTTTTTTTTAAATTTCTCATGCTACGGAATTTTTTATGTTTTAAATGTTATTTTTTACGGAGTTTTAAATGTGAACTAACTATAATTTATTAAAAGTGCTTATATATTAAAAAAAGACATGTCAACTTTCAGAATCAGAATTGAAATTTTGCGCATATTTGTGCGAACTCAAAAAAACTATTTCATGTGAAACAACTCTGCTAAAAACGTATTGTTGCTTTTCTAATACCATTGCATTTACTAAGCATACTCATTTTTTACAGTTTGCTTGTTTTGCCGACTGTTTTGTTTTGGCTGTTGCTGTTTTTTTTTTTAGAAGAAACGATAATAAATGTGTTTTTCTTGTACCTGTTTTTGTATTTTTTATTGTATTTTTTTGCTTAAGGTTTATCTGTCTTTAAAAGTATTGTAAATATTGTGAATATGTTACTTGGTATCTGGTTTAAGTGATCTGGTATAAGTGTTGCAAATATAGTGTAGTTTAAAAAAAAAATTGTTAGCTCAAACTTTCTAAGAACTGGTACGCTTTTCATTTAATGTTTCTTTTTAACATGAAAATTAGACTAAAATTAACAGAGTTATTATTTTTTACTTTTGGAAAAAATCTTATTTTTTCTTGTATTAAAAAAATCGAAAAAATCCAAATTTAAAAAAAAATAAGCGAAATGTCTTGGAAATATTTTCTAGAACTGTATTTAATACAGATACAAAAATTTGTGCGATTACGTTTAAAAATTCGATCGTTACGAAACTTTTTGATAGAAGTATTTCTTTTTATAAATTTCGAGTTTGAATATTCTACGCTCGGTATTTTGCTGTAAAATACTACTGGTTTAACATGCCTGCAACATTGCATAAGTTTTTTATACGCGGACCAGAAATTATAAAGCATGTACTGTTACTAATTACCTATTGTCGGGAGAAACACAAGAAGCCTGCACAGTAAAAAAATTTAAGGGTAAATTTTATCTTTTTTTATAACATTTGTGTGGTATAAACTTCTTTATTCCGAATAATTTATAAATTTTATACCAATCAATATTATAAAAATAATAAAACAAATATAATTTTAAAATTTGATATGGATATCATGTGTAAATCAAAATATATTCTGGTTCGAAAGAAAAAAATTCACCGAAATTGGAAAATTTAAAAATATAATGGTTTCGATTGGTCTGACGAGAAAAATGGTCTGGAAAAATTTATAAGAATTGATGGTATAACTTTTAAAACATTTTTGGTTTGGATTTATATGTATACCAAATAGTATAAAATTTATGCTTATATTTTTTACTGTGTGTAATAAAGACTTAAATAACTATAGAGAGCATTTCTCTCGTAAATGCAGTCGTTGTAGATGTATGAAGATGTATTTAGTAGACTCCTTTTAAGCTCTGATCCTGTTGTTTCAAGCAAAAGCAAAAGAAAATTATTAGCACTAAAATATTGTAAAATATATTTTTAAATTAGTTGTCCGTGCATAAATAAAAAATTCAAAATCAATAATTTATTGCTCGTGTGAATTAATCCTCGTTTTCGGGTCCATGCAACCCACTGTGTAACGTTTGCATAACGTATAAATATAATTTGAGCAAAATTATTCTGAGCCAGGCTGTGAAACAAAAATGATAATGAGCGTTGCTAAAATGATTCGATTACGACGCAGAGCAATGTTATGTTTAACATTTTTTAATGAAATTTCGAAAACATTAAAATATGACATTTGTTTGGAAACTTCAGTGTCTCTTTAAAAGAGGAATACTCGCTTATATCATAATTTTAAGTGATATTTGTGTAAGCTCATAAAATCAGTCTGGAATAATTCTAATATTTGTACCAAAAGCATAATAATTTTGTTATTTTTATAAATAAAATACTTTAAAGACTATCACAATTTTAACTCTTAGAATGCACTCGGAGTCGGTACTCAGTGTGTACTTTTTAAGTACATACACGCTCAGATCCTAGCGTTAAAAGAGGTCATTATGGTCGCTCAGGATTATAATTATATAAAATAGTCATAAAAAAACTCAAAATATTTCCTGGGATTCCTGAGTGCTGTAAACGAACTTTTTTTACATTAAAATGTGTATGAATGAATTAAAAAATTCGATGGGAAGCTAAATAACTCGAAAGATATAGCAAGAATTTAAAAAAAAAATTCAAAGCAAATATTTTTGTTTTTTTGAAATAATTAGTATAAGAATTTGTTTTTTTTTCCTGAAATTCGACTTCTCCTCCCTGCTGCTACTTTGCGGACGGTCTTGTTTATCCACTTATTTTGACTATAAAAATATTTTTCTTTTTTATTACAGAAAAATTCATTATTTGACACAAAGTTGTTAACGGCTATTCCTGGTTGTCATTTTCCTTTTCACTGGCCGAACTGTGACCAAGAACCACTTTTATGCGTAAGATTTCTAGATATTGAATATTGTCAATGGTCAAGTGGAATACCAATTAATGAAGTACAAAGTTTATACATAAATGTAAGAGATGAATTCGGAAATATGTTTTTTCTACGTCTGGAAGTTATTTCGCACGGAGCTTCGTACTTTTTATTATTTGGTGATGCACATTACCTTCCTCCACCAATTCGAATAGATAACTTTTCTGATGTTCAAGTAAACTTTTTTCAACAAGGATGTAAACCACAATGGATAACCTCTGTCCGCCCGCATTTTTCTCTTGCGTATGTTTTAGATGACCCTAAAGGCTATCAAACCTTAATAATAGAAGCTCCTGGAGGAAATACTATTGAATTTCCACTTCACAAACTCGAATTTTCCCGAAGTCTAACATACTCAAATTTTTTATACATTGGATTCAAGGAGACGTTTTTGCCGCCTATATCTCAAAGTAACAATAGTCATTCGGAAATTGATATTAAAAATCAGCATCTTGTACTAGGAGTTAAAGAAAAAAAAGTTATACTAATGAAAAAATGTGGAGGTGATCGTTCACAGTTATGGCTTATGAACTCCTTCGGACAATTGGAACATGAAGGCTCTTCTTCTCCAATTATTCCTGGAAAATATGTAACGACGGGTGAATCTCGAATGGTTCTCGACTTGGAAAAAGCTCCGAATCCGATGGATTATACGAATTTAGTGATACGCCCACCCAACATGCAACGAGAAACAACACAGTCTTGGCGTTTCGAGCACGGGAGATTGATGTGTCATGCGAATTTATGTGTTCAGGTATGCCATTTGACTTTTAACTATTTAATCTTTTATGTTGCATTTTGAATGTACCATGGTTAATTAAGGGGTATTCGTTTTAAGAATTGTAAAAAACCACCTATGTTTTGAATTTTTTTGTGAACTATATATCGCTCATTTACTTGAAGACAGTTATAACTCAAAAACGCGATTTTGCAGAAAATTCGTTTAAAGTTTTCAATTGCCTCGCGCCTTGTATGAAAAGAGAAAGGAATATTCTCTTCTCACACGGAAAGTATTCAAAATAATAACATGAAATTTTTACATAATATGAAGCATAATATAAAGACCAATTCTGCATCATTAACCAAAAAGTCATATTTTTGAGATATGACGTTCAAGTAAATGAGCGATATATTATTGCGTAGTGAAATATATGAGATGAAATTTTTATTATAAAGCGGGAGTGAAAAACTGAAAACTTACATCATTTTAAGTAACTTGGTCAAAATGTTTTGCTCTCCGGTAAATTTAAAACTGCTAAATCTTTAATAATAGCTTTTGATATGGATGTGTTTAACTCTAACTGGGCCTAACTAGGCCCATTTTGAGTTTTAACTTCTGTATTTAATGTTTTTTGACGCGTCGATCTTAAACTACATAACTTCTTGCGGCGATGCTTTATAAGCATAAAAACCAAAAATTGTGGCGACCAAAAAATTTTTTCCTTCTACTTTCTTAACATAGTAAGACCCCCAAAGTCCTCGCGCATGCAAGAAATTATTTTAATATATATAATAGCAGGTATTGTGTTGCGAGCTTACCATGTCAACAACGGTTATTGTGTAATATTTTCTTTTATCTTAATAATTATTGTTTGTGATCTCAGTGTTTTCAGAGTGCAAGTTGTACATAGGTTTTGCATTTTTATATGTTTATTGAGTGGGGAAAATGATGGGGAAACTACAAATGATCATCATACCTGCTAAAATCATACCTGCCATGAAAAAAGATGAAAGAACAGACCACATCTCCCGTTTTCTTTGCATTAGGCTCAGTAGGCAGTATCATTAGGCTACTTAGGCCCAGTAGGTAATATTACCGCCTCCCAGAATGTTGTCTATCCTAGGGTTAAGAAATATTGCTCAAAAGTGTTTCCTGCAGAGAACGATTGTTCTAGATCAGTGTTTTCCAACCTATATATAGTGCGACCCAAAAATAATTTGAATATTTATTGGCGACCCAAAGATGAATGCTTTAATTTTAAATATTACGTATATTTTAAGGGCTCGGAAATTTATGAACTTTAAAACCATAAAATATATTATTTAAAAGTTCATAGTGACCTATTAGTTTAAAAAATTCGTTAAAAGAGTGCACTTAAAAATAAAGAAAAAAAAGCTTTCTCACGTGTGATTCGTAACATGTGGCAAAGCCATAAATGCCCAGTAAGGTTTGCCATTTCACCTTACAGACGCTAACAAACGAACTTACAAATTAATTAGTTTTTATGATCTATTGAATAATTACATGAATTAAGATTGTGAGCTTTAGGTAAAGTGAGTTTTCAAGAAGGCAACAACAACAACAACAACTCTGTATAGAGTCAATCACTTAGCTGACTAGACAGTCTGTTTCGGAAATCGCTACATATTCCTCATCAGTAGTCTTTGAGTGATTAAGCTGTGATCAACTCACTGTTTAAACAAGCATATGAATGTGCAGATCCTCTAATTCATTCTTATGAATTGTATGGCTGCTAATCATATGACACTTCAAAGCAGGAGGCCATTTTAGATCACCGCCATCAACTCTATCAAGGGTTGCCATCTGTACAATTCGCTGTTGGAATTTCTAGATGCCGGTGCAAATAAGTTGCTGGAGTGCCTCTGTGGACGGACACAAAAGGTAAGCCTAGGTATATAAAATTCTGGCGCAATATGTGCTCACAGAATTTTATACGCAGGAATGGAGAACAAGAAGGTTAGTAAGTAAAAGAAATCAAAAGAGTTTGATTTATGTACATATATTCAGCTTTTAATATTAACAATTTCTTACTTTTATTCAGGATTTTCTTATATAATTTTGAGGAAATAAAAAATGGAGCTGCTTCGATGACAATGCCAATAAGAAGACGACGACCAGCATCACCTTCGTTCGGATAAGCCGAAACCAGCGAGACTCGAAGCAGTCGGCAAGGCAGTAATATAAAAAAGGTACTTAATAACTTTTAGTTTAGCTTAAGTAGTAGAAATACATAATTAGCAAGGGTTTAGGTATAAACATGCCGGCCCCCTTGCAGTATTACTGTAAAGTTCAAAAACAATCTTATATATGTTGTGTTAATAAGTAAATACAAAATTAATCGTAAAAATAAAAAAAAAAAAGATAAAAAGTGCGTTGATTATTTTTCTCAGGGTAATTCAATTTTCTTAAATTCATGTTAAATTCAATCTATTTAAATTCAAGTATTCAATTCAAGTATTATTAAGTTTAAGCAAATGAAGCAGGTATAAATGAAAATATATATATGTGGTGACTCAATAACTTTAAGTTGCATCACCACATTAGTTGAATTCCTAACTTCCATTTTACTTATCATGCCGATACAGAGTGAAGTTATTAATATTTAGCAGTGAGTCCTCTATATTATTTTCAAACCAAGTCTCTGTGATACAGAGTACGTCAACAGCAGAGTCTTCAAAAATATATTTCGCACAGTCTAATTTAAAGTCATTAAGTGCTATTTTCAAACCAGATTTCTGTTTACAGAGGATATCAATCATAGCCTACATATTTCCATTAGCGTCTAAATTGGAGTTATTCCGTGACACTATGGTTTTCCAAAACAACAACAAAACAATAAGCTGTAGAAAGTAGGAAATAAAGTATGGTAGAAGTTATGTAAATCAAAGAATAAGACGAGGCAGAATAGAGATAGAAAAAAAGTAAAGCTAGAAATTGAGACATCTTAAGATACCAACTTATACAACAAACTGACACAATAAAATGTTTTACAGACAGATGAGATATTAAAAGGAGACATAAACTATGTTGTAAGTATATCTGCATCCTCGGTAGCGTTGCGCACTGCATTGTGCAGTTCCTCCATACTGCAAATTCGAAGGCAATCTGAATTTCTCTCCAATCGAATATGAATAGCGTCTCGGTACGTAAACACATTAAAGATGCTTTTCTGGCGTTTGTAGATAATCGCTGCCTGCAATATTCTACGATTTTCAACACTCAGACTTTCGTGAATATAAACGTTATTGTCCGAGTCCAATCCAGCCGCGCGCAGATTAACTGCTGATCTCGTTCGTCTCCGGTAATCACCAAATGCTTTAAGAGTGCGGTTGCGATCGTACGGAGAGAAGAATTTAATTATTATGAGCGAGTTAGGGTTGCCCGGCTTCGGCTTGATACGGAAAATATCTCTTATAAGCGGTGGTTGAAATTCGATGAAATGGCAGATCCGATTGAAAATGCTTTTTAGATTCTCCTCTCCAGAGTAAGGCACTCCAAACACAACAGCATCCGACAGAATATCAGCGCTGCTTGAGTTGATGTTGTTGTTATTGTTTTCTGTTTTTATTTTTTCTAATTCGTCGCAGCGAGAAGTCAGAGCTTGCTGTTGATTCTCAATCAAGATAATTTTTTTATCGCAATCTCTTATGACAGATTTGAGTGCATTTATTTCAGACCCGATTTTAGCCGTAACCTTCTCTTCGATTCTAGCGATCTCTGCAGAAAGGCGAATGGAGGAGTTTTCGAACTGCTCAGAGAGGCGATCTTCCAATTTCTTTATCTCAGACTTAAAGTTGTTGCTTAAACGCTGTTCCATTTCCTGGAGCTGAGAGCGAAGCGACAGAGATATAGGAGCACTCTCAAGCTTAGGCGTACCATCATTGTTTTTGTTGCTCATGCGATTGCAATTCTGCTGAAGTTGTTGGCGCGTCAATCGGGGGGGGCGGTGTCATAGGTTTGCCGAGATTTACACTAACCACAAGCAAAGAGACAAGGCAGAAATGAATCAGAGCAAAAACGTAGCAGCAGGTTGTTGGTGGCCGCAGCGGGTTGATAATGTGACAGGGCACATGCAGAGACGAAGTAGCAGACAGAAAACAGTAGGTAGTAGGTAGCGTTAAGGTTGTACATTGCAATTCTAATGTATATGTTATTAATGCATACGTTCCTCCAAAGAGCAGTGTAGAGGTCTATGCAAGCCTTGCGGATTGCATAGAATTTATATTAAATTTACTTGACGTTAATGACGACATTTTATTGTTGGGCGATTTTAATTTGCCTGACTTAAAATGGCATTCTTCTGACGATGAAACACATTTTTGTGCATCTAATTCGAAGACACGCCAAGAACATATATTTGTTGACAATATATGTTCTGACTTACAACAAGTTAGTTGTATTTATAATAGTCTGGAAAGGCTGCTTGACCTAGTCTTAACTACAGACAGTAACAATGTCATTGTTCAGAAGGCACTTCATGCTTTGACTACTATTGATAATTACCATCCACCTTTGAGTATTTGGTATAAATCCGATAGGGAGAATATGGTAAATTCAAGCTCTGTTGACACAGTTTATGAATTCAATTTCAAAAAAGCTGACTTTTTGGGGTTGAATCATTTACTTAATAGTAAATTAAATATAATTACAGAATACATAAATAATAATAATCTTAACAGTTCAATAAATTATTTCTATACGGAGCTCTTTGCCATGTTTTCTCAGTCTGTACCATATAGTCTCAAATTTGCGAAAAATTCTGCGTACCCTTGGTACACAAAGGATTTAAAGACTCTTCGCAACAATAGGAATAGGGCATGGAAGAAATATGTTTGTAGTTTTGACTCAAATGACCTAGAAACATACAAACGTTTGTTTCTGGAATTTGAGAATTGCTCAGCTGCATTATATAATGAGTATTTGGATAATATGAAGCTGAGTATTTTGTCTGATCCAAGAAAATTTTGGGGATTTATTAATGTTAAGAAGAAGACTGATGGATTTCCTTCTTCTTTCAAATTTCAGGATGGATTTACTGACAATTCCACCATTATTTGTGGCTTATTTGCCAATCTTTTTAAAGAATCATTCTGTTCAGATTCTTTTAATCCTGATTTAGCGTATTTTGATTATATGAACAACGCATCCAGAGTTTCTTTGGGGCATATATCTTTTACCTCAGAGGATATTTTTAAGTATATTGAATCAATCGATGAGGATTTTAGCGCTGGACCAGATGGAATTCCTGCCGCAGTGTTAAAACTATGCGGCTCCGTTTTGTGTCAGCCTCTCTCGTTACTTTTTAATAAATCAATTAATGAAAGTAATTTTCCTCTTTTTTGGAAAAAATCTTATATCAGTCCTATTTACAAAAAAGGTTGCAGGAACGACGTCACTAATTATAGGCCTATCGCTAAATTGTCTTCGATTCCTAAACTTTTTGAGCGAATAGTGTACGATCGAGTGAAAATTCACTGTGGACAAGTCATGACAACTCGTCAGCATGGTTTTGTTACTGGCAGATCCACTGTGTCTAATCTCCTTGATTTCACTACATTCTGCTTAAAATCTATTGATTCTGGTAGCCAGGTCGATTGTATTTACACTGATTTTAGCAAAGCTTTTGATAAATTACCACATAATCTAATTTTATTTAAACTTAAATTAATGGGATTTCCACAATATTTTGTAAACTGGATCAAATCGTATTTGATGGAGCGATCTTATCAAATACGGTTCCGAGGCGTGTTGTCTTCTGAATTTGTTGCAGAATCGGGTGTTCCTCAAGGAAGCCACCTGGGCCCACTTCTGTTTATTTTGGCAATTAATGATGTTACCCACGTCATTAAACACTCTCATTTGCTTATTTATGCAGATGATATGAAAATATACAGAACAATTGATTCTAATGACAATTCAGACCTGCTCCAGTCAGACTTGAACTCCTTTGAGGTTTGGTGTTCTAAAAATTACATGTTTTTAAATCCAGATAAATGCCAAACTATGACCTTTTCGCGTAAAAGGAACAATTTTATTTTTGATTACAAAATTAAAGATACTGCTTTAAGTCGTGTAACTACCGTCAAAGACCTTGGTATATGCATGGATTCTAAATTGTCGTTTAACATGCATATTGATACAATTTGTAAAAAAGCGTCTTCTATGCTTGGTTTTATAAAACGGTGGGCCAAAGAGTTTGATAGCTTAATAACAACTACAACTCTGTATTATTCAATCGTGCGTCCTCACTTGGAGTACGCAAGTCAAGTATGGTCCCCACATTACAATGTGCATGTTGATCGTATAGAAAGAATTCAAAAACGTTTTGTTCGGTTTGCTCTAAGAGGCTTGAGTGGAACTGACACATTTAACCTTCCTCCATATGAGGATCGTTTGAAATTATTAAAAATGCAATCTTTAAGTGAGAGAAGAAAATCTGCTGATATCGTCTACTTACACCAACTCATTACTGGTGTATTCGACTCTCCAAAGCTTCTTTCTCTTATAAATTTTAACACTAACCGTAGAAGCAGTAGAAACTCTAACAACTTGATTTATTTACCATTTAGTAGAACAAATTATATGTTAACTGCTCCATTAAATCGCATGAGTACCTATGTTAACAACTGTAACGTGTTTGATGTTAACTTGTCGAAAGGTCAACTCAAAAGTAGATTGAAAACTAATGTATGATTAGATCTATGTAAACGCATGGTTAGTTGTTATGTCTTGTGTTGTCCCTGAGCCCAACCCATATTATGGTGGGTAAATTTTTCTCCCTTTTGGTTTTTTATTGGACCACTTTTATCGATATCTTTGAGTTATTTCAATGATATTGGATTGGTTCTTAAAATGATCTATTGCGGAGAAAGTGTGAAAAAGCTGTAGTAGCTGAACTCTATTGTTATTGCATGTTATGTAGTCGGCCGCAGCGAACGCGTGCACAGCGACAAAAGAAAAAAACACAGAGCACCGCACTATCGAAGTTTGCACAGACGAGCAGTGTGGGCGGCGAGCTCGTCGTTAATAAAGCGAATTCGGAATATATTTTGTGTTCTTCTTTTGTTTATTTCGCACTTTAATGCTTTTGTTTGAGTTTCTTGTTTTATTCAAGTGTTAATTGCAGTGTGATTTAAGTATTTGTTTGAGTTTTTCTTATATATGTTTATTGCTTCAAATTTTAGTTCAACATGAACATATTGCAATTAATCCAATTCACCAAACTAATTTAAGTGCTTAATTTTGCACAGTGATTTAATTGTAAATTCTATTGTAAATTCCTAACTTCCATTTTACTTATCATGCCGATACAGAGTGAAGTTATTAATATTTAGCAGTGAGTCCTCTATATTATTTTCAAACCAAGTCTCTGTGATACAGGGTACGTCAACAGCAGAGTCTTCAAAAATATATTTCGCACAGTCTAATTTGAAGTCATTAAGTGCTATTTTCAAACCAGATTTCTGTTTACAGAGGATATCAATCATAGCCTACATATTTCCATTAGCGTCTAAATTGGAGTTATTCCCTGACACTATGGTTTTCCAAAACAACAACAAAACAATAAGCTGTAGAAAGTAGGAAATAAAGTATGGTAGAAGTTATGTAAATCAAAGAATAAGACGAGGCAGAAAAGAGATAGAAAAAAGGTAAAGCTAGAAATTGAGACATCTTAAGATACCAACTTATACAACAAACTGACACAATAAAATGTTTTACAGACAGATGAGATATAAAAGGAGACATAAACTATGTTGTAAGTATATCTGCATCCTCGGTAGCGTTGCGCACTGCATTGTGCAGTTCCTCCATACTGCAAATTCGAAGGCAATCTGAATTTCTCTCCAATCGAATATGAATAGCGTCTCGGTACGTAAACACATTAAAGATGCTTTTCTGGCGTTTGTAGATAATCGCTGCCTGCAATATTCTACGATTTTCAACACTCAGACTTTCGTGAATATAAACGTTATTGTCCGAGTCCAATCCAGCCGCGCGCAGATTAACTGCTGATCTCGTTCGTCTCCGGTAATCACCAAATGCTTTAAGAGTGCGGTTGCGATCGTACGGAGAGAAGAATTTAATTATTATGAGCGAGTTAGGGTTGCCCGGCTTCGGCTTGATACGGAAAATATCTCTTATAAGCGGTGGTTGAAATTCGATGAAATGGCAGATCCGATTGAAAATGCTTTTTAGATTCTCCTCTCCAGAGTAAGGCACTCCAAACACAACAGCATCCGACAGAATATCAGCGCTGCTTGAGTTGATGTTGTTGTTATTGTTTTCTGTTTTTATTTTTTCTAATTCGTCGCAGCGAGAAGTCAGAGCTTGCTGTTGATTCTCAATCAAGATAATTTTTTTATCGCAATCTCTTATGACAGATTTGAGTGCATTTATTTCAGACTCGATTTTAGCCGTAACCTTCTCTTCGATTCTAGCGATCTCTGCAGAAAGGCAAATGGAGGAGTTTTCGAACTGCTCAGAGAGGCGATCTTCCAATTTCTTTATCTCAGACTTAAAGTTGTTGCTTAAACGCTGTTCCATTTCCTGGAGCTGAGAGCGAAGCGACAGAGATATAGGAGCACTCTCAAGCTTAGGCGTACCATCATTGTTTTTGTTGCTCATGCGATTGCAATTCTGCTGAAGTTGTTGGCGCGTCAATCGGGGGGGGCGGTGTCATAGGTTTGCCGAGATTTACACTAACCACAAGCAAAGAGACAAGGCAGAAATGAATCAGAGCAAAAACGTAGCAGCAGGTTGTTGGTGGCCGCAGCGGGTTGATAATGTGACAGGGCACATGCAGAGACGAAGTAGCAGACAGAAAACAGTAGGTAGTCGGCCGCAGCGAACGCGTGCACAGCGACAAAAGAAAAAAACACAGAGCACCGCACTATCGAAGTTTGCACAGACGAGCAGTGTGGGCGGCGAGCTCGTCGTTAATAAAGCGAATTCGGAATATATTTTGTGTTCTTCTTTTGTTTATTTCGCACTTTAATGCTTTTGTTTGAGTTTCTTGTTTTATTCAAGTGTTAATTGCAGTGTGATTTAAGTATTTGTTTGAGTTTTTCTTATATATGTTTATTGCTTCAAATTTTAGTTCAACATGAACATATTGCAATTAATCCAATTCACCAAACTAATTTAAGTGCTTAATTTTGCACAGTGATTTAATTGTAAATTCTTTAAATCTTTAGTTCAACATTTTAGGCATAAAATATAATTTAACTTCACCGTAATAAGTACCGAAAACAAAACTCTATTGCAGAGTGCACAAAAACACGTCCGTCCGTTGTGATGAACAGCAATTAATGCTGTCTTAAAAATGCAATTAATTAAATGCAATTAAAAAAATGCAATTAATTAAAAAAATAAAAATTATAAATCAAAATTAAAAAGTTTGTTGTGCACCAAATATATGTGTGGAGAGATGTAAATTATTTAGTTATCGGCTACAAGTGCCGGATAAAATCCATCCAAAAATGGTGTTTTGGGTCACAATGCCTTCCAAAGCGTTTGGAATAATACCCGGTTGAATAATTCGTGGGTACACGTATACCCCTAATACTAAGCTCACTGGGGCCGCTTTAAAGAAATTCGGGTCAGCTAGTACCAAGTTAGAAAAATTGGCCCTGATAGACGCGTCCAGTGTGGAAGCAGGGGTTGTCCGAGACAAGTGGCGCATAATCTTTGCCTGTGTCGTAATCGACAAGGCGCTTTCATGTGTCGACCGCAGAGTTATGGAGCATAACTCCACCGATCCCCACTTTATCCTTGGTAACCCCAACTGGCGCACTAACTGTTCGGACACTTCAGACATACTCGCACTCTGGTCGATCAGGGCCCTAACCGGACTTAACATCCCGTTCGCCTGTACCTTTACGACCGCCGTAGGGAGCAGCGGCAGTACTTCTTTCAGACAAGGTATAAAGGGCGAGGACTGGCTTCTAAAACCGCTATATGAGCGATTCTGATGGGCGGGTTTTTTGGTTTGACGTAGGTGGTGTTCTTGCTTGGCTCGCCGTTTAAGTTTAGAAGAGCTCCGGGTTGACGCTTGTGATCCGAGGGGCGGGCGGAAAGAGCGGAACTCTTTCGCACGCTGAGTTGCTGAAGCCATAGTGGTATCACTCTCCATCCGTTCTTCGCCATCAGGTGCCAATCTCCTCTCATCGCTCGCTGGTTGCGACAAACGAGGTCTCACAGCGACCTCCCTTTCGGCGGACGTAAAATCGCGACGGGAAGACCGAGGCAAACGAGGCCTGGCTACATCGCGAGAGGAGTTGCGTCTCGATACTTTAAATTTATCACGACGGGAAGACCGAGACAACCGAGGCCTGGCTACGTCGTGAGAGGAAGAGCGTCTCGAATTTAAGGCGGCATCACGGCAGGAAGTTCGAGACAAACTACGTCTGACTGTTTCGGAGCTTTCTGTACGCGATTCGGACAAACGAGGTCCTTCGCGTAATCGCGACCCCAGATGGAGCAAAGTACTATGCGATCCTTTGCAGTAGCGGCAGGAGCCATCGCTCGCGCATTCGTCGGTCCGGTGGTTTGGCGAGAGGCACTTCGAGCAATATCGGAAAAGCAACACCATTCGCAGGCGTCCAGCGATATTCTCGCGTAAAAAATCTGGGCAGGATCTGAGAGCATGGTGACCCTTGCACACGAGGCAGCTCGATGGTTTTGCCGACATTAGGAACCTTTCTGAAAGATATAAATTATTTAGTTCCCTAAGTTCGGAAAAGGACGTAAAGGACATTAAAATTCTAATTTTCGCGTTGTGGTAAGAGAATTAACTTAACCACCGGCCTACTAATGACCCCGCGTTCCGTTCGTAAATCTGCAACGCGTACGCGACCGTCGGTTCATAAATAGGTTTTTATAACTCTGCCTAATCGCCACTCATTTAAGGCAAGATTGTCTGATTTGATTACAACTAAGTCATCAATTTGTAAATTTTCGCGTGGATTTTTCCACTTATATCTATTTTGCAGTTCTTTTAAATAGTCTGATTTTCAGATTCGGCAGAACTTCTGGTTCAATGCCTTTAATTTTTGCCACCGATTGAAAATCGACATAGGACTCTCAGATATGTTTGGTTCAATAGGTGAAAGCAAAGGTCCACCAACCAAGAAATGCGCTGGAGTTAAGGACGCAAGACTATGAGGATCCGTTGACATCGGACTTATAGGGCGCGAATTTAAACATGCTTCGATACGCGAAAGCAATGTTGACAGCTCTTCAAACGTGTACTTCATGTCTGACGCGATTTTACGAAAATGTAACTTAAAACTCTTGACACCCGCTTCCCATAAACCTCCCATATGGGGAGCACCAGCTGGTATAAAATGCCAAGACAAGTTTTGGTGTGCGAACTTTGACACCACGTTCTCTTTCGTTTCATTCAGAAAAGCCTTAAAATCTTCTTTGAAAGCCCGTGAGGCTCCAACGAAGTTGGTTCCGTTGTCAGAGTACATTTTCTCAGGACATCCTCTTCGTGAAACAAAGCGAGAAAATGCCGCTAAGAAAGTGACCGTACTCAAATCACTGGTTGCCTCCAAGTGAATGGCCTTTGTCGAAAAACAGACAAAGACACAAATGTAGCCCTTCGTGATAAGACACGCTCTGCCCGTATAATTTTTAATATCGTATGGACCCGAAAAGTCCACACCAGTGCACGCAAAAGGACGTGTAAGGGAAGTTCGCTCAGGTGGCAAGGATGCCATTAGCTGCGTTTGCAGACGCTTTCGGTCGATAACACATACTTTGCAGTTGAGAATAATAGACTTAATCATGTTTTTTACCTTAGGAATCCAATATTGCATCCGAATAAGTCGCAACACAAGTTGGTTCCCTCCATGAATGGAAATTTCATGGGTAAACTGCACAAGTAGTTTTGGAAAGTGACAGTCATACGGTAAAATAATGGGATGCCGCTCGTTGTAGGGTATATGCTCAGACCCAGCCAACCTTCCACCTACTCTTATGATGTCTTGGCTGTCCAAAAATGGGTTAAGCGTTAAAATTGAACTTTTGGCATCAACTAAAATCTTTTTTTGTAAATTGTGGTATTCTGAAGAATAGCTCAATTTCTGGCACCATATAATGAGCCTGTTTGTCGTGTCCCTAATTTCTTGTGGGGTTATAGCCACCGACTGAAAAAGAAATTATTTTTAATTACATATAATGAGGCTTATGCGTCATTCGAAAGAATCGTAATACATACGATATAACCCGCAGAGCACGATGTAGTGAAGAGAAACGACTTAAAATGTCCGTATTCTCGGCACAAGCCACATGGGATTTGACTGGTTTACATTCAACCGTTGTATCGAACTGGTTTTCTTTACTTGGCCATAGAGATGGATCCTGCTTCAGCCACGCTGGTCCATGCCACCACAAGGTACTGTCTTTCAAACTTTGTGGGTCTGTTCCTCTGCTGGCAAGATCCGCTGGATTATCCTGGGAGTCCACATGGCTCCAGTTTTCAGTATCAATTTTTTCTTTAATTTTTGTGATACGGTTGGCCACGAACGTGGTCCAAGTGCAGGGTTGTTTACGCAGCCATGCTAAAACTATCGTCGAGTCAGTCCAAAGGTACAACTGGTGGTTGTACGCTTAGAACTTCGACAAAAAAGCATCCACCATTTCGGCTAGAATCACAGCTCCACACAATTCGAGCCTTGGTAAAGACACCGTTTTAACTGGTGCTACCTTAGTTTTGGCAACGATAAGGTAGGTGTCTACCTGGTGGTTATGTCTGACCCTAATGTATAACGCTGCACCATATGCTTTTTCCGAAGCATCACAAAAAACCGTGAAACTGTGTATCGGCGTCAGGAGAAAAATTAACCCAGCGTGGAATCTTAATGCTGCCGATGTGAGAATAAGTCTTCACAAAAGACAGCCAACGTTGGAGCGTGGAAGGTACCAATTGCTCATCCCAGTCGATCCCATCTTACCAAACTTGTTGCATTAAAATCTTTGCTACAACAACTACTGGGGCCAGCCATCCTGCAGGGTCAAAAAGTTTTGCTGGCGTAGATAGCACTTCCCTTTTAGAAAAACTTCCTCCTTGCTCAAGTGGACGGACGTCAAAATAAAAAATGTCCGAACGTGCATTCCAGCGGATGCCTAGCGTCTTCACCCGACTGCTGCCTTCGAATTGCAAGAAGTCTTCATTGAGCAAATGCCCTGAAATCCCTCGAAGAACTTCTTCGGAATTCGCCGTCCACTTACGCAAGGAAAACCCTGCAGATTCTACCGCCTTTTCAAGCTCCTTCCGTGCTTAAATTGAGGACTCTAGGCTATGTCCACCAGCCAAAGCATCATCTACGTACATATGGTTACGCAGTATACTTGACGCCAGCTGGAGAAGTGTTTGAATCGCTAAGAATGGAGCACAATTGACTCCAAAGGTCACTCTCTTTAACTGGAAATCTTGAAGCGAATTCTCCGACGACTCTCTAAAAATGATGCGCTGATAAGCCTGCTGGGTCTCGTCCACGATAATCTGGCGATACATCTTCTCGATGTCTCCATTAAAGACAAACCTAAAAAAGCGCCACTTAAGGATGAGCAGCGTTAAGTCGCTTTGCAGCACTATTCCCGCGTAGAGAACATCGTTCAGGCTGACTCCATTCGATGACGGACTCGATGCATTGAAGACCACTCGTACCTTCGTAGTGGTGCTATCGGGTTTCATAACGGCATGATGAGGTAGAAAATAATTGGACGCTTGTTCCTTTTCACAATTGCCAGGAACCTTTTGCATATGGCCGAGGTCCAAGTATTCCCTAAGCACCCTGTCATATTCCAGTTTTGAGGCCGGATTTTTCATCAGTCTGGCCTCATTTCGAAGAAATTGGCGTACTGCGATATAGCGTGAGTCACCTAAACCAATTTCTTCTGGATAACTTTGCTTAAATGGCAAGGTCACCACATATCGGCCCTCTGAATTCCGTCGCGTAGTTTTGACAAAGTTTTCTTCGCAAAATCTTTCTGCGTCTGTTAAAAACATCTTTTGTGGCACCTCCTCGAGTTCCCAAAATGATGCTAACTGGCGATCAAGGGAAACTTCACTGAAGTAGGACACCACAGACGAGGACGCGGGCTGACCATCACATGGAACGGATCCTATTAGGATCAATCCAAAGATGGTTTCTTGGGCAATAAGTGAACCCAACACATTCCGGCGGATACCGTCTAGTAAGATTTGCGAATACAAATCTCCCCCCAATAGAACATCTACCTGTTCGCTACAGAAAAATCGCTTATCTGCTAAAACGAGCTCCGGAAAAGCTTGTTGTAGCAATGGATCCACGGAACAGGCAGGAAGATTTCCAGTGATCTTTGATAAGATCAGGGCATCTGCAGAGATTTGTATTGTTGGATCAATAGGTGATCCAAGAACAAACGTGCATGCCTTTTGCACCTTTGCAGAGACTACATTGTTGAGGCCAGAGACCTGGGCGCTCACGCGGCGAGTAGGTAACTGTATGAGTCGTTGCAACCTTTCAGATATAAAGGATCCTTCTGAGCCAGAGTCAACAAGTGCTCTAGCGGAGAAGTATGTACCTTTATGGCAGATGTTAACCATCGCTGTGCCCAGTAAAATACGTTTACTGCTGGAGGCAAAGCACGATTGAATATTTCCTTGAGCGCTTGCAGATGCTTGCGGCTGCTCTGGACGTTGGTGAGTGGACTGTAGTACGTTGCTTGTGCTTGGACCTCCCCCTCCAAGCTGAATATTTGAGCTTGAATTGGTTCTATGCAACAGCGTATGATGTCGTTGAGAACATGTGAAACAGCTGTATGTGATCCTACAATCTTTAGAGACATGGCTATTTGAGAGGCAGTTAATGCAGTAGTGTAAGCGTCTCACTGCTGATGATCGAACATTAACATTCATCGACAAAAAATTTTTGGCAAAGTCTTAATGAATGCTGCTGACCTTTGCACAGCTTGCATTTAGTATTTGTGATCTTTGTCTGATAGGTGCTAACCCTTTTTTGTTGTTGAGGTGGTGCATTTGTTTTAGAAACTTTTGGCACAGCACCTCTAAAATCAGACACCGTTTCTAGCGTTTGAAAACGACTAGTGAGGAATTTGTCAAGGTCAGTCCACTTAGGAATTTCTGCCTTATCCCCAATTGATTGCTCCCATAAGGAGAGCGTGTTCTCAGGCAATTTCGTGGAGCACAAATAGGTGAATATTGCATCCCAGTTGCTTATATCAACTTTATGCATTGTAAGTGCCGAAATACAATTATTAATGTCTCTCTGAAGCTTTTTTCTCACTGACCACCGCAGGAAGATTGAATAAAACTTTCAATTGACTATTGACAAGGATCCTTTTATTCTCGTAACGATCCTTCAAATTCTCCCATGCTGTCGCAAAACCTTCATGAGTCCATGGAGATTTTTGGACAATCTCCTTGGCTTCACCACGAGTTTTCTGATTTAAGTGGAACAATCTCTCAACGGGCGTCAGTCGATTATTAGAAATATAAATCGCTGAAACATGTCACATGGAAAGCGACGGAATCTCCTTTACCCTTTTTGCTGCGGACAACTGATCGGACATTTCGGTCATTTTTGATAGACAGCGGACGAAGGCTTGATAGCAGCTACGATATCTGACCTTTACGACACTTACATTTTCATCATCGTCATTGTTGGACGTTGTCAATTTGAGAATGCAGGATTCATACGAGGCTTTCACACTCGCCCAATTTGATTTTAATTCATCCTCTTGAATTTTGAGCGAAAATACGGTGTGCTCATTTTGAGGAATTTCATTAAAATCTGCCTCCATGTCAAAAACTTGGTCAGTTTGACGCATGAAAGCATTTAATTTTGCCATTATAAAAAGCTTTATCTAAGCTGTAATACCAAAAAATCGAAACACGAAAA
The DNA here is from genome assembly GCA_963920525.1 of Dichetophora obliterata. Classification (NCBI taxonomy): domain Eukaryota; kingdom Metazoa; phylum Arthropoda; class Insecta; order Diptera; family Sciomyzidae; genus Dichetophora; species Dichetophora obliterata. Next base: position 66,784,389 of record OY986438.1, on the reverse strand, counting down.
AATAAAGGTAAGACAATATTTTTTTTTCAAAAAAGTTGCAAGTTTAAAATTCTTCTTGCGATCGGCGACAAAATCAAAAATAAAACACCAAAAAAAAATTGAAAAAAAAATTAAAACCGAAAGAAAAAAACTTTCAAAAGTTATAAAAGGCGTTGAATGATTTTAAATTAAAGATAACAAAAAATGTATCGCTTAAAAAAAAACGATTAAAAATAAATTTCATAAATCTTTGTCAAATACGTTGACCAAAGATCGAGGAACAAAGAACGCTGCAAAAGAGATACACTAATATTTAATTTAATGAACACTGACTGGTTCAGTTGACGTTTGTAAAAACTTCTCAAAAAAATAATTTTTTTTTGAGAAGTTAAAAAATTAGCTTTATAAAAATGCTTCAAAAACTTCCAAAATAGTTCAAATACGATTCTTTCACGTTGTATCTCAAAAACAATTGACGACTTATAATGATGTAATTTGACGTAGAATGTCAAAAAATTACATAAACACCACCAATAATTTAAATTAAAATTCACTTTGACGTTTAATAATATAAATTACTGATGTATGTTTTCATTCGCTTTGGTTTGTTTAAAATACAAAAACACCAAAAAAAAGAAAAGAATATTTTTTTTATATGAAAAATTTTCAAAAATTATTGAAACTTCCTTAAAATGGTTTAAAATTATTTGAATGACGATTAATCCGTAAAAAAACTACAATTTCCTTGCGACATGTAAACCATGTAAACTTTTGTCAAAAAAATCGACCTTGTGTAACCTATCCACTATTTTCTTATGTTATGCTGTGGTATGGCAACCCTTTTTCTTTGAGTTTTTTTGGTCTTGCCGAAATGTCAATAGCAAAACAATAATATTGTGTTCGCGAAATAAAACAAGTCGAATAACACGAAAATAGTAAAAAATCGCTATAAAATAATATATTTTATATAAATAAATAAAATAAATACGGGTTTGTGCTCGCGACGGGATGTGGTTTTTCAAGTGATTTGTTTTTAATCGCGGATAAGTGACCAATTTGTTGTGCCAAAAAATCTTGTCCGACGGACGGACGGCAAAGTTTGTTTACTTTGCCTATGCTTTCCACTCAAAAATTAACAACGTTGGTAGTGAAAAATATAAATTTATATAAATATATATAATAAATTTAACACCGCGAAGTGAACTAATCGTTTTTTAATGAATTTAACTTATCACACTTAATACGCGAGTGGTAAAATAAATTAAAAACCACAAGAACAAATATGCGCTACTATTTTAATAATTTTTTTTTATATTGTAAAACGAAACTCGCGAAGTTTAACGAAGAGCCTTTCTATTATGGCCGCCGCGATTTTTGTGTGTGTGAAAAAATATACTTTCTTTTAATTAAACACTTTTATTTTTTAGGAAATTTATAAGAATTCCACGCTGAGCACCACTGAGACGAAAAATAAATACAAAAAAATCAACGCACCTTATTTTCCTTGGTTTTATCTGGAAGCTGGTAAGTCGATTACCAGCTTCCAGACATTAATTAAACTTTATTTGGCCGTGCTCTGCCATAGTTAAGTTAATTAGTTTTTATGATCTATTGAATAATTAGTGATCACTCACTTGATCTAAAGCTCACAATCTTAATTCATCTCATTATTCAATAGATCATAAAAACTAATTAACTTAACTATGGCAGAGCACGGCCAAATAAAGTTTAATTAATGTCAAATTAATTAAATAATCTAATAATTGATCGATTTTTCGGTCAAAGTCATGTGTAATTGAACATTTGGTTGTGAAAATAGCCACCTTTCAGTTAGAACACTAGCTTCTGGCGAAGCAGAAACTCGTTTCATTTCTATGGTGCATTTCGACAAACAATCGAACACCAATGAATATTGAAATAAATGAAGATGCAACTAGAACAGATGGCAACCCTTGATAGAGTTGATGGCGGTGATCTAAAATGGCCTCCTGCTTTGAAGTGTCATATGATTAGCAGCCATACAATTCATAAGAATGAATTAGAGGATCTGCACATTCATATGCTAGTTTAAACAGTGAGTTGATCACAGCTTAATCACTCAAAGACTACTGATGAGGAATATGTAGCGATTTCCGAAACAGACTGTCTAGTCAGCTAAGTGATTGACTCTATACAGAGTTGTTGTTGTTGTTGTTGCCTTCTTAAAAACTCACTTGATCTAAAGCTCACAATCTTAACTTACGAATTATTGAATTTTATTATCAAAATTCCTGCTCTGTGAGAAATGTGTTTCGCAAATTACGTCCATTTTATGGTCGTCATCAGATTTCTGCAGTAATGCAGTGCAATTGCTTTTACACTCATATTATATGCCATCGAACTCACTTACAACATCAAGTATGTTGCAGTAGCCGATCTTACCAATGTTGAACATTGTGTGATGTGTGCTTCAATTTCAGCAGAACATATCAATGTTTGCATAAAAAAAGTATGTGTACAAACCAGTGCTATGGAGTCGGAGTCGGTAGGAATTTTTTGCACAAAGTAGTCGGAGTTGGGAAAAATGTCGGACTTTGACTAAGGCAAAACCATTCTGAAAAATAAATAATATTTTGCATAATTTGCAATTTTTGTTAAAAACAATAATTTTTTTGTAATTTGGATCACCCTGTGAAATTATTGACTACACGTTAAAAATTCAACACTACAGCTATCATGGCTGAAATGTCAGTGAAAGCTTGAAACCGGAATTTAAACATTGTATTGTATTAACGGTTTAGAAAATAGCAAAAAAAAATGTCGATAAAGTAAGCAGTTTTTGACTATTTTACAATTACATTCGACGAAAAACATTACTTCGTTCAGTGTGCACTTAAAGAAGAAGATGAAAAAACAAATTGTGATGCTAAAATTAATGATGTTAAAAACTAATGTTTAAAAGATATAGGTGATAGTATGCCACCTCATTTATATTGTCATATGTCGCCCTCTAGATGTATAATGCACTTTGCCCTAAAGCTTTTGATCGCTTACTACTGTTAGAATGTATGGTTTTGTTAGGGTAAGGTAGGGTTATACGACCACGAATATCTTTTAAAAATCACTATATATTAGTATTATGTGCAATATATGCAACAAAAAATAATTTGTGTATGTTGTTTATTTAATAGACAAAAAAAATTTAATAGTTTGTACATAACGATTTCAGGTGAGAATATTTTCTTGTTTCATACATTTCTCATTTTTAGAGAGCGCTTTTTAGTAGTCGGGTTTTAGTTTTTTGAACTTATTTGTTACATAAATTATTTTGGGGACACAATTTTAATGTAATCTAAAGTATTAACTACTAAATAACCCTATATCGCGCCGTGTTACAGATCTGCAACATTTAGAAATTTTTCTGGAAAAATAACTCAAAGAGAAAAAATTAATTCGAAATTCTTATAAATGACTCACTATCATTCCAAAAAACTCTAACTTTCCAATTAGAGAGTAAATCAATCAACAGTTCTTTTTTTTTAGCTGCAACAGTGAGGTTTTGCATTTGGCAGCGTTTTGCTAAATTTTTAATATCTTTTTAAATGTCTTAAATTTTAATATTGAGTTCATAATGAAAAAAAAAAATTAACATTTTTTTGTGAGTTATTAAATATCATGAATTTCTATATTAAAAGCAATGCTATATGCCCTGCAAAATGTTAATCTTTTTAACTGCAAAAAATATCTATTGCAAATATTTTTTACAAATAAAGTAAAAAACAAGTCGTTTTTATTTATTTTCCCGACTGTTTAAGAGATTTTAGGTAAAAAATTGAAATTGGCGTTATTGCGCGATAAAGGGTTAATTATTTGATGATCAATTTATAAACAAAGATGTTTATTATGGCACTTAAAAAATATTTAAGTGCATGACTTTATGTCCTATAGAAGGCGCCACATTTAATAAGCGGACTAAAAGAAAACTCTTCCAACGATACCTGATTTATCAAATGATGATAAGTAGCTTAGAAGATAGATAGGTTTAGTTCATTTTCTGTCCTCTAGAGGACGCTTTATTCTATTTAATGTGACATTACATAGCTTTTAACCAACGGACGTGGAAATCGCTTTCAGCTATACCCCATTTGTCAAAATATGAAAAATATTTGAGAAGTTAGTGGTTTAGTTCACTTTTTGTCCTCTAGAGGGCGCCATATTAAATTCAATTCTACGTCACATAGCCTTTAACTACCGGACGAGGAAAACTCTTCCAACGATAAATAATTTGTCAAAATATGATAAGTAGTTTAGAAGTTAGTTGCTTAGTTTACTTTATGTCCTCTAGAGCGCGCTATATTAAATTGTATTTGACGTTACATAGCCTATAAACAGCGGACGATCAAAACGTTTCCAACGATACTTCATTTGTTAAATTCTGATAAGTAGTTTATAAGTTAGGCGCTTAGTCGACTTTCTGCCCTCTAAAGGGTGCCATATTATATTGAATGTGACGTCATAACGAGCGGACGATCAAAACGCTTCCAACGATACCTCAATTGTTATATTCTGATAAGTAATTTAGAAGTTAGGGTTTTTTCTACTTTCTGTCCTCTTGAGGGCGCTTTATTCAATTGTATGTGAGGACACATAACCTATAACCCAGTGTTGCCAGGTGTCTACCACCATTTACTCCTAGGTTTGATTTCAAATCCCCCTAAAATTCCCTAAAAAAAACAAAGAACCTAGGTATGCGCCTTATACAAACAACGTTTAGTCGACCCGATAGGAAAGGGATATGTTATTTGAGGAAGAATTGATTGGAACCATACGTGAATTATCGATTAGGCGGAACAAACTTGAAAGACAATTTAAATTGCTTACAACAGAGGCTAGTCTTATGTCTTAACCTCGGCAAGTATTTCCAGTATCAGTTGCTCCTGTCCTTTTATTCAACATTTTCCACAATCTAGTTGTGGATTTTTTGTTTCAATAATTCTTAAATGTAGTAAAGAACAAAGAAAAGAACCATGCCTGAACCCGGATTCGAACCGGGGACTTCTGAGTTGATAGTCTAGCGCACTCTTTACCAGACTGCAAAGACCGACTTGCTTTGTTTTTAGTTTTTACACGACATCAATCAATTGCAAGTAAAGGGCGAAGCAAGTTTGAAGTGAAGTGGGAAATGATTGGTAATTAACTTTAAGTGCTGCCGAATCAGCTGTTTTTATAAATTGTACCTGAAATACCCAAGAAATCAAATATCTTCTTTTCTTTAATTTTTACATTATTTTAAGGAAAAGTAAGAAAACTTTTTCCAAAGGTCAACTTTTCAAATACCCTAAAAAACCTCTAAAAACATCAAATCTCGTCGATGGCATTTAGTCAGCGGTAGATCAAAACGGTTCCAACGATATCTCATTTGTCAAATTACGATGAGTAGTTCAGAAGTTAAGGTTTATTTTACTTTTTGTCCTCTAGAAGGCGCTATATTCAATTTTATGTGTCGTCACATATCCTATAACCAGCGCACGGTGAAAACGCTTCTAACGATTCCTCATTTGTCGAATTATGATTAGTAGTTTGGGGAGTTTATCAGTTAGGGGTTAAGTTGACTTTTTGTCCTCGAGAGGGCGCTGTATGAAACTTTATGTGATGTCACATAACTTTTCTTCCTCATTTGCTCATGTTACTAAAAAAATTTTTGTTGCTCATGCCTTATGTCCGCTGGAGGGCGTTATATTAAATTAAATGTTACGTCACATAGCCATTAACCAGAAGACTACCAAAGCGCTTCCAACGATACCTCATTTATCAAATTATGATAAGAACTGTAGAAGTGACAGTGAAACATATGAACATACATACAAACATACCATAGAGGTCAAATACATACCTCTTTTTTTGCTTCGCCGTAGTCGGGCGAAAAGACAATAATAGCACTCCAAGTAGTTTAGTAGCAAGAAAAAACCCGCTTTTAATTAAAAACCAATCTTCACTTGAAAAATTGCTTTGGTTTTTTTGTTTTAAACTGCTTATGTTAAAGAGTAATTTTTACAAAATTATTTATTAAAAATTATAATAAAAATGTTTTTTAATTATTTGGTCGCAGTTGGAGTCGGAGTCAGAGCTTCAATATTTTGAGGAGTCGGAGTACAGATTTTTTGGTCCGACTCCGCAACCGTGGTATAAACCACAGCGCACGAGCGGTATGCATTCTTTTGAGTAACTGCATCGTGTCAGGGTTGATATTTCCGGTAAAATTGTGCTTTTCAGTACAATTTTATATTTTTCCTACTTTCCTACTACCGAAGCATTTTCAGTATATTTTATTTCACCCTATAATAACCACAGAATTTAGAACTCTAAGTAGCAAAAGATTTAAAAGAATAAAAAATAATCATATAAAGTCAAAAGAATAAAAAATATTTATCTAGTTCTGAATTTTGGTACTCTGTAAAATACATAAAAAATTATTTTAAAGAGTTGATTTTCTCCAATTTATGTAAAATTGTTTAAGGAATTCTTTCAATTTCTCATTCGACAGAAAATGTTAAAAGAATATTTTATTTTCAAAGTTTAATAAAAAGCAATTACAGAAACAAACTGCAGATTGCAACAATTTATTTAAGGGTATGGTACTGTTTTAAAGCCGAAAGAAAAACATGTTTTCATGATTTTTTTTGAAACATGAATAATGTTGGGGTATTTATTTCATATGCATGTTATAATTTGACTTTTTAAGTATATTTGGAAAAAAAACTTAAAAATTATCTATTAATAGAAAAAAGTTGTTTTGCGGTGAACACGATTAGAGGTTAGCGGATCATCTGAAAAAAATTCAAAATCAGTTTAAAAGGTAATATGTTTCCCGAAGTAAGTTTCAGTCACTGCCTAGAGTCCGAGTCGTTGTGCCGAGAAAAACATTACTCTATCAATAACTACAGTTTTATCGCTGACTAAGATTTAGTGCGAAAGTGAGGCAATCGCGAGGCGTTAGCTGTGATCGTGTTTTGCTTGGACACTGTGCTTGTGCCGGCTTTCTAATAACAATGCCGTGTGTGTGTAATCAGAAAGTGGACCGTAGTCAACCAAAGGTTCAGTGCGCGGGGTGCAATGATCTGTTTCACCTACATTGCGCAAACATTACGCCTGCTGATCTTGATTATATGCAAGAATCGAATGGTAGTTATATCTGCTCGGCCTGTACTACAGCGCGCCGAGAATCCATTCGCTCGCCCCCTTTGGCACCTAATACTGCGACAAAAACAGCTAATGTTACTAACATTACCAACATAACAACAATATCAACAGCCTCGTCATCTTTGAAAGACGTTCAACATTCTCAACTGCAACAACAACAACAGCTATGTAATAAATTGATAAACATATGTGATGATGAACAACACTTATCTATGCGAGATGTGTTTAATGAGATCATGTCTCTTAGATCTCTAAATTAATGTGCGCTTTTTTTAATTAGCTCTTTGCAAGACGACAAACTGGTTATGGTTAGAAAAATAGAAGACTTGCAATTGAAATTGTCTTCGGTTAAAAGAGAGGTGAATGAAGAGGAGAATGAAAATGTTAAAAATCCCAATGTTAATGTTGTTGTTGGAATAAACGATAGCAACGAGCTCGATGTTGTGGTTCCAAGGAAATGGGTCCACCTCTCATCGTTTAAGCCGACAGTCACTAGCAAGCAAATAATCTCATATGTTCATAAACATGCAAACATCGACGAACATCAACTTCTGTGCTTCAGTCTTCTAAAGAAAGGTGCTAATACGGACAGCCTAAGAAGCGTTAACTTCAAACTAGGCATTGCTGCTGATCAATATTATAGGCTTTTCAACCCTTCGCTCTGGCCAACTAATATCAAAGTTCGGCCATTCGAAATGTTTACAAATGCAATGAACATACAACGAGATGCATGACCACATGCAATGACTGATGCCGCCGACGCTCTTCCTTCGTTCTTTTTGCCTAGTGACGCTTTCTCTTCGACTTCAATTAATCAACATAGTGTCGTCGCTTTGCCCGTTTTACAAAAAGATGATTTTTCTCAGCAAAGAAACTTTTCTGCTTACTTTCAAAATGCAGGAGGCCTACTCACAAAAACGAGCTCACTATTTAATGCTGCTTCTTCTCACGATTTTTATGGAATAACAATAGTTGAGACGTGGATGACATCGCACTTTTTATCATCTGAACTATTTGATAACCATTATGAAGTTCATCGTAAAGATCGTACCCTAACTTCTGGCATGTCTAAAGGTGGAGGTGTCTTGATCGCGGTTTCATCGAAATATGCCAGCAGGAAAATACCACTGCTTATAGATGATAGTAGAATTGAACAAATATATGTGGCCGTCCACTGCAACCTTACCGAAATTGTTATTATTTTAAGCTATATTCCTCCCAAGAGTAGTGTAGATTTATATTATTGTCATTTATCCAACATTGTTCCATTATTTCTCATATAGATCCTAATCAAATACCGTGCGTTCTAGGTGACTTCAACTTGGTGGGTATTGAATGGAGATATTGCTCGGATGATAAAATGTTGATTCCTTTCAATTTAAAAAATTCTATTGAGCACCTTTGCGATTCACTATATTCTCTCGGTCTTTTTCAGATTAACAATGTCAAAAACGACATTTATAACGACATGAAACATCATATCAGCAGATGTGATATGCCACTCACATGCGAATCAGTGCACCATAAGGCTCTATCCATACACTTCTCATTTTATTCATATCTAGATAAAATCCCCCATGCCAATGCTTTGTAATACGATTTTCGTAACGCGAACTACTCAGCTTTGGATAATTTTTATAACAGTATCGACTGGAAAGTTCTCTTGCATGGAGAGATATCTTTTCTACGCACTGCTGCTGTTTGAAAAAAGCACTTAGTGAAAGTTTTTATCTTTATGTACCCACCAAATGCAAATGGTGTAGATTTAACCTGCCTTGGTACAACCATAGTCTTTTGCGTTAAAAAAACCAACGAAACAAGGCGCACAGCAGATAAAAAAAAAACAAACTCGCCTGCAGATTAGTCAACTTTTGTGTTGCGAAGAATTTGACTTTTTATTTAAATTTCTCTGCAAAAAATATCTAGATACTATAGAGTCCAATATTAAATGTAACCCTAAAGAGTTTTGGGTATTCTACAACTCGAAGCGAAAAAGCTTAGGTACTCCAAAATCAATGGAAATTTCAAGGAACCCAAGCCAATAATACGCAAGATATATGTGAACTGTTTGCGAACTTTTTCGGTTCAGTTTTTGGTGATTTCGATCCTGTTATTAGCTCGTCAGATCTCTCCCATTTACAGCAAATTTTTTATGTCGGCAATATGTATATTTCTCAAGAAGAGCTGTATACCTCTTCTTCAGAAATATTCTCTCGTAAAAAAACTCTCGTAAATTTAGACATGAACAAGGGCGCAGTCTTTAACCTTATTCCACCGCTGCTTCTCAAACGTTGTGCATCTTCTCTGTACATCCTTTAACTATTATTTTTAACATGTCTCTCTCGAGCGGAATATTCCTAGACGATTGGAAAACGGCTTTTATCAAACCCCTTTTCAAAGCTGGTCAAAAAGGGTTAATTGAAAACTATAGACCAATTACAAAACTGTCACCAAAAATACTAGATGCTATTGTAAACAAACGTCTTTTTCACGAAGTTCAAATACACATTTCCAATCATCAACATGGTTTTTTACCGGGCGTTCGACGTCCGGCAATTTAGTAATTTTTTTAAATTATTGTATTAATGCGGTAGAGCATGGTCTACAAGTAGATGCACTTTACACTAATTTTGTGAAAGCATTCGATTGCCTTCCTCATAAAGTGCTCCTACTTAAATTGGAAACATTGGGTATTCACTCCAATTTTCTGATAGGATATCCTCGTGCCTTAGGGAAAGGAAATTAATTGTTAATGTTGATGGGTGTTACTCCCGCATCATTCATGCCAAGTCAGGAGTTCCGCAAGGTAGTCATCTGGGACCATTACTATTTAACATCTTTATAAATGATGTTGTTAAAGTTTTTAACTTTTGCGATGTCATTTTATATGCTGATGACTTGAAAATGTATTCAGCTATACATAAATTGTCTGACTGCTCGAGATTTCAGGACGACATAAACGCCTTAATATCCTGGTGTTCTACTAACGGTATGAAGCTTAATTTCACTAAATGCAAGCTTATGACGTTTTTTCGTAATTTTTCACCTTTAGTATTTAAGTACATGTACCAGGCACAAGAATTTCCAAGAGTATGATTAATAAAAGATCTTGGGGCTTACTTCGACTCGAAACTTTCTTTCAGCCCTCACAGAGATTACGTTGTTTCCAAAGCTAATTCGGTACTCGGTTTCGCCAAGCGAAACACTAAAGAATTTAATGATGTTTTTACGCATAGAACCACCTTTATTTCCCTGGTCAGATCAGTTCTTGAATACGCGGCTATAATTTGGTACCCAATTTATCAAAATGACGTTGATCGGATCGAGAGAGTTCGAAAAACTTTACAAGCTTTGCGCTTCGACGAACGTTTTCGCACGAAAGCATGCCACCGTATGAGAGGAGATGCCAATTGCTAAACTTGCAAAAATTTGCTGAGATTCAACCTATCTAGTATTCTTTTTATTAAAGATATATTGGACGGCAAAATTGACTCACCCGAGCTTTTATCTTTAATTCCATTCCATGCTCCTGCTAGACCGCTTAGAGAACACTGCACATTTTACGTCAAAGTTCATAGAACGAATTATGGTAATAGTGGCCCTAGGTAATAGATGTCTTAATATTTGTAACATTGTTACAATAAACTTAGATTTATCTAGACTAGCTTTAATAACACCGTGTTACACACATTCTGTCCTAAGAACCAAATTAACTTTTTCGGAAAGGGGATAAAAAATAAAAATACACGTGTATCGGCGATTTTCATGTACACGTCAGAATTTTTTTTTTTAAGTTTGAAGTATATATTTTTTTTTTAATGGTTATCGTTTTTTTTAAGGTTTCAGTTCGTTAAAAAACAATTTTTTTTATTACTTTTGTTTTATAAAAATAAAGAATTGTTACATTACAAATTTTAATGTTTTTAGAGAAATTTAGGCCTTTTATTTTTGCGGTTGTAAGCATTTGCTTCAGTATCGCGACAAATAGACCAACAGTATTCGCCAAGCATATGCGTAATGTCTTTTCCTTTAAAGCGCTTTTCAATAGCCGCAATGTCCTGATGGAACCTTTCGTCATGCTCATCGCTACAAGCTCCTAAATCATCAGGGAAAAAATCTAAATGATTGTGAAGAAAATGGATCTTTAGCGACATTAAAATGACCATTTCGCCATATGCCGAAATCATTTCTGCGACAATATTTTTATAATTGGCAGCTCGTTTGTTGCCAAGAAACTGCTCAATAACGGCAACTGTACCTTTCCATGCACGTTGTTCGATAGCATTTAATTTTGATGAAAATTCAGAACTTGCAATTATTTGTTTTATCTGCGGACCATTGACAACACCTTAAATCAAAAAAATCATTAAAAAACATAAAGTTACTGAATGACTTCTTAAAAAAAAAATACCTGCATGAATCTTTGCGCCGCTCAATTTCGGGAAAATGTTGCGCAAAGTTGCAATGGCCTCGCCATCACGATCCAGTTTTTTAACAAAATTTGATACGAGACCGAGCTTAATGTGTAATGGAGGCAAAATGATTTGAGACGGCTGCACCAATGGTAGATTCTCTATACTTTCTACGCCTACTTTGTAGCATGTTCGCGGCTTCCACTTAAATTCAGTGTAATGCTCATCTCTTTTTCGACCTTCCCATGTACACAAAAAGCACTGGTGGGCTGGAAATCCACGCTTAACACCCATGAGTAAACCGACCACTTTCAGATCGCAGCATATTTTCCAATTATGCTCTTTGTACTTTATCAACTGTAATATTAATTCCATGCCTTCGTATGTTTCCTTGAGGTTTGTGGCATATGCGATCGGGACAGATGGATGTGTGTTGCCGATATGAAGCAGCACGACTTTAAGGCTGTTGACCGATGCATCGATGAAAAGTCGCCACTCCTCTGAAATATGTGGGTAACCGATTTTTGCAAACAGCGAATCAATGTCACAACAATAAGCCAAGTTTTTTTCCCGATCTTCGTACAATCTAAAAAATTGGTCATATGGAATAGTGCTACCTCGATCACGAGCGGCTGTTATTTTAAAATCAGCCGCCACTATATTCCACTGCTTAAAGCGTGATGCAAAGAGTTCTGCTGTTCTCCTTGACAAATTTCCGTCTCGTACGAAGTCATTGAAGTCGGCTTGCGTTATAAAATGCGGCATTGCAGTCCCAATTTCACTGGGTTTGCCACAAATTCCGATACTTGTGGACTCTCGCATCTCGCATTCGATGGAAGAAAAATTGATAGCAGTTTTGGTACTGTTGACTCTGCATCGCTTATTTCGGGAACATTATCAAAAATCTCCACTGAAGTCGCTACACAGTCTTCTGGTGAGTATAGAACTGCTAGAATTACCGATTCCACATTAGCGTAGCGAATTTTGTTGCGATGAATGTATTGGTACCCTTTTGTTTGAGCAAAAGTTACACAAAAGTAGCACAATTCATTGCAGTGCTCCGTGCGTGGTAGCAAAATTGTTGGTACAGCGTACTTTATTGTTGACCTTCCATCAGTAAACTTGCACAAATTTGTGTAGCAATAGTCGCACACGACTTCCGGAGTATACCACAAGTAAGGAACATAAGCAGTCCTAAATATTTTCTGAAACGAATTCACCACTGTTTTAGTAATATTTTTGAAATTTTTACTTGGTACGAAGAAGCCACAAACGTAACAAAAGTTATTTCGCGTCGGAGACTGCATTTTTTCAGATGAAATATATAGAAATACGTTTTCGCACAACAGAACTTAAAACAATATTGCAATTCCTTATTTCATCTGTCAGAAGGGGCCCTCGAACGATACTACATGTCCATCCGACCTGCCAAGTCATCACACATGTAGTATCGTTCGTGTGCAAGAAATCAAGGCGGATGGACATGTCCGACATGTAGTATCGTTTGAGGGCCCCTAGAGTAGTTGTAAGTGTTGTAAAAGTCAAAAACTGTTTAGTGTTAGAAGGTTACTATTGATTAACTACAACTATATCGAGTAGGATGGGTCAAAAAACATTTTTTTTTCCTAACGCTTTAGTAGTTTAAAAATTTGGAGTCCCTTCAAGTTATGCTAAGAAAAGTGAAAAAAATATTTTTTTTTTAAAAAATAATAAAAATTGGGGAAAATCTGAGAATTGATAAAAATTGTTTTTAAAAAATTTGACGTGCTACAGACATTTCCACGAGTCTGCCTGCAAAAAATCAGCTCGAGTGATCTCACTGAAAAAGGGTTAAAAATCGGTCCAAAGGCTTCCACACAGGCCACTACGAGCTTTATACTTTAAACTTAAAAAAAAAAATTCTGACGTGTACATGAAAATCGACGATACACGTGTATTTTTATTTTTTCCCCTCTTTCCGAATACGTGCATTTGGTTCATAGGACAGAAAAAAATTTATTTTTTGTAACACCGTGTAAGAGATCTATGCGATAATTTTAATTTTATCCTGTAAATGTATTTCATGAGAATAATTTAATTAATTAATTTTCATTATTTTAAATACTCATGGCTAGTAAGTTAATCTTAGTTTTAAGTTATTTCCTAATCTGTAAGGGCTAAGCTCAGTAGATTGTATAAAAAAATAAATAAATAAATAATACCGAAGAGTTTTTTTTTAAATATTTTTTTTTGTTTGTTATCGTTTTTAAGTCAAAAACGCGTTTTCGCTGAAAACTTGAGGTTATTTCCTTATTTTTAAATAGGAAAAAAAAAATGTTAGGCAGTACCTGTTGATTTATGTGTAGAAAGGGTGTACAAAATTTCAAAACGATCGGTCAAGTAGATTTTACGGCATCGTGATCACCGACTTTAAAAATGTTGTTTTTCAGAAAATCGATTTAAAGCTGTTTTTTTATCTAAAATCATAAATAAAAAATCAATAAAAGGGTGTAATTTATTATTCTTACACAGAATCATCAATGCCAGCTCCGTACAGTAAAACGCTGTCAATTAGGATGTCTAATGCATATTTTTGCTCTTGCCTGCGCTGCATTCCACCCTCTTTACTTGTACTTGCAGCTTGTACATACTTGTACATTCCCGAATTCTTTCTCACAAAATTTGTATTTTTCGGCATATACTAGACTGGCCGCAATGTGTCATGGTGGAAACCTGGGTTGAGAGAAGGGCGATTCATAACTGACGTTGGCATTTTCGTCCCAAATTTGTTGGATTCTGCTTCTAGTAACCCTTAGATCCAAATGCGAAGCCCTTAGATCTTGATTATAGCATAGTTGCCAGGGTATTTTAAAAAATTTGTTGTGGTGTTTCGATGACGATTTGTCCTAGCAGCTATATCACCTACTTTTATACCGGATTTATTTAAGCCTTTTTTATATATCAACAATTTTCTTCAGATAAAGTGGTTCCACTTGGCATTTTTATTTGAAAAATAAAATAACTCTAAAATGTGCTCATATTTTGTTCCAAAAATGTATTACAGCTATGTTTATTTTCTTGCTAAAGTTATCAAAAAATGTCGTAATTTCTACGTTATAGCAGTTAAAACACAAAAACAGCAATTCTGCACATATAAATATTTTCTTTGCACAAGCGAGATTTCACACTATTTTCGACTAACGGTACTATGAATACGAGGATGAGATGAATTCTCATTAAATTTGACTCAAAGTGAAGAATTGCTAGACTTAAAGATTTCCTCATTAATTTTTTTCGATACCTGACTAACATTTAAAATTTTTTTCTTCGGTTGGATTGTGTCAGATTTCGGGTGGATGTGCGGTTGACTTAAAGGCATCAGCGAAGATCCTGATTTAAAAAAATGTTAGTAGCCTTTCTATATTAAGGTAGCGAAAGAAATTCGCACCTTTATAGAAATTTTTGTTTTTAGTTATAAAAAGACCTCTATACTTTATGTTTATATGATTTCTTTACAGATTTTATTGATCTCATTCTATGAATATTATAAGACCACTTGTGTTCATTTTGGTATTTATAAAAAATTTGTGATTAATTAAAAATAAATAAAAACCTTTGTAATTTTTTTATAAGGTTTATGAACTGAATTGTTAAAAACCAGGGACCGCAAATAATAATTATTTCTCATCGTTGATTTAAAAAAATTTTGGTTAACAAAATAAAACGCAAAATTTACCTATTACTTTCTGCCGTTTATTTTTGCTGACATGAACTTATTATTATTTGTTGCTATTTATTTTTGCTAGGAAAAATAAATATCAGTTGCTCTATTTTCGAAAAATATGAATGCTAGGATAATGAAATTCGATATATGAGGCCATAGCACAGGCGCATACCCAGGAAAAAATGTTGGGGTTTTTATCGGTTTTTTAGACTTATTCCAATGTTTTTTATACTATATAATAATATATAACAATAATATATATTTTTTTCGGGCTGGTGCATTTTCTTCTGTGGTCACTTCCACATCCCTCTGAACATTTAGAAGAGCTAGCTCATTGAGTCTTTCTTCTCCAGTTTAGCTTCTCATGCATGTTTTGAGTCTGCGAAGCGACGAAAACGAGGGTTCGCTTGAAGCGACTCAAACTGGCAACGTTGCACCAATCTTCAGGAATCGACTTATTGATGGATATATAACGTATTGGTACATAAACGTTACAGGTCAATTTGTCTGATTCAAGCAACGCCTATAAATATGGAGAAAAAAATATTTGTCAAAATCAATGTATACACTGAAAAAATTATTACGTTATTAAATTCAACCCAATGCCGTTAATAGCTATGTTTGGTGCGAAGGTTTTTTTAGCTTTTTATTTGAAAATTATTTTATTTAATGACAAATTATTTTTTATAACTCTTTATTTGAAAAATTTTTTTAAACTAAAATTTTCGGATGAGAATATTTTATACATAAAAATATGAATAATGATAAAAAAGTTTTTAATATACAAGTGTTTTTTAACTAAGTGTAGAACAAGGTAACAGATAATAACAACACACGAAACATATAAAGTAATTAATAAGTTAATACATTAAAAAAGGTAGGTAAGTTGTATGTTAAGATAGAGATCAACGTAACAAAAAGGTAAGTAAAATAGACGAAGTAAATATTTAACTGATGTGGTGTTAAAACAAGGCACCACATTATTCCCCCTCCTCAAATGAATTTTGTTGTATTTCGGAATAAATTAAAATGTACTTGTCATTTAGGTGTTGTGTCTGTATTTATCGATGCTGGTTTTAAACGATCTAAATTAATTGTAATGTGTGTAATATTCTTAAGCATTGTAAAATATTTTGGGTTGCGGTTAATTACCTCAAAAGGTCCGTCAAAGGGCTCCTTGAGCTTTCCATGTATAGTATAATTTCTAACAAAAACAAATTTACAGTTATCGATTTCTTTCGGTTTGTGTTGTTAGAATTTTGTGTTATGGTGTGAAATATGTGATTGTTTGTTTTCGACTACTTTTTTTATTACACTGAAAATAAAAACGTACTTAAAAAATTAAACAAAAAATTTAAAAATAGAAATTTAAAGTTTTTCCGTTTCTACAAAACAAAATTTAAAATAAGCGTATTCAATTTTCAACGATGAACTTATTTATTTTTTATAATTTTCTCTTATTATTTCTTTGCAATATTAAAAAACGTCGCTATCTGAGATTGAATTGAAAAATTATGTACAGTTAAATCTTTGACAATAATTGCCAGACAATTGAGACCAAGCTGAGAAAAACCCTGATTTTACATTTGATTGTGTGAAAATATTTTTTAAATTGGTTTTACAAATAATGAAATGAGCATTATATGAAATAAAAACAAATTTATTATTTTTGTATTTAAAATATTTTAATATTTTAAGCAGCAATAAAACTCAAACTTCATCGAGTGTAGTTAAAATATGGTATTCGAGAGGTTGCAGGGGTCGCTAATTACAAATTTCACTTCGAAATTGAACAAATGGCATAGAAAAAATGGCGGTTTAATTTTATAGTATTTAATTTAAAAACAATATTTTAAGATTATGTTTTTAAATATTTGTTATCAATATTAAATTTTTTGTTTTAAAGTTTTTTTTTTAAATTAAAGTTTTTTATAAATGACCTTGTTATGTATTATGTAGATTTTATATGATTTAAATACAAATCCTAAAAGTTTGATAGTTTAAATCATACTTGATTTTAAATAATAGAAACATTGTTTTGAAAAAACTTTCAATCCCCAAAACCCCCTGAGTACGCGCCTGTCATGGCATGATTACATATTACGATAATTTGAATGGGCCACGACCCTTTTTGAGAGAAATTACAATATCTCATGAATCAAACTGTTCTTAGAAAGTGGGTGGGCAACACCCCTATTTCAGGAAAATGACAATATCTCATGTACCAGACACGCAATGATGATGAACTTTAGTATATGGTGTCGTTGCATAGAAATCGAAGTGTTAGGAGGAATCGCGGAGCCACACCCCTTTTTGAGAAAAATTACAATTTCTCATGAACCTGACACGCAATAATGAAGCACTTTAGTATATGGTGTCGTTGCATAGAAATCGAAACGTAACAATGAATCGGAGAGCCACGCCCCTTTTTGAGGAAAATTACAATTTCTCATGAACCAGACACGCAATGATGATGAACTTTAGTATATGGTGTCGTTGCCTAGAAATCGAAATGTCAGGAGGAATCGGGCAGCTACGCCCCTTTTTGAAGAAAATTACAATTTCTCATGAACCAGACACGCAATGATGATGAACTGTAGTATATGGAGTTGCATGAAATCGAAATGTCAGGAGGAATTTGGGAGCCACGCCCCTGTTTAAGGAAAATTACAGTATTGTAATGTACCACACTTTTACGTAATTAGTTAGTGTAGAGTATTTTCAGCTCTTGTTTTTTTAATGTTACAGCATTTGTTGATTGAGTCACACATTCATTCACAGCAAGCATGACATAGATTTGTATACAAAATTGAGCTTGGTAATGTACAGTGTAAGCTTTTTCTTACATTTGCAAAATGTGTGACGACCCAAAATATTTCATATAACCAATAGAATATAAGCACTCAATACCTTAACATTGTTTTTTTTTAGAACATAATAAACTTTGTAGAAAACTATTTTGTAAAAACTCAAAACAATTTGGTAGCGAGCCCTTTAAAAGCGGGTGCTTGCCAAATAAATCATTATTATTATTTATTTCACTGTCTTTGGATTAAAATATCCTTACACTGAGAAAAAAAGATACTTTAAAATTAAACAAAAATTTTTAAAATTGAAATTTAACTCATTTGCGTTTCTACATAACAAAATTTAAAACAAGCGCGTTTAATTTTCAACTATAAACTTATTTCTGTTTTTGTATAATTTTCTCTTATTATTTCCTTCCATTAACAAAAAATACGTCGCTATCAGAGATTGAATTAAAAAATTATGTGCAGTAGAATCATTGAAAATTATTGCTAGACAACTGAGACCCCGATTTTAAATTTGATTGATCGAAAATATTTTTGAATTATTCTTACAAATATTGAACATAAGATGATATAAAAACTAATTATTTTGATATTTAAAATATTTCAAGCTGCAGCAAAACGCAAACTTCATCAAATAAAGTCAAAAAATTTGTTATTCGGAGGGTCCCAGGAGTCGCTGATCACGAATCTTACTGTGAATTCTCGAAAAAGTTAAAAAATGGGCATTGAAAAAATGGCATATTTGTTTTTAAAATAAAATAAAATAACAATATTTTCCAATTATGTTTTAAAATAGTTGTTTTAAATATTAAATTTTTTACATACAATTTTTCGTTTAAATAAAAGTGTTTAAACTTAAAATTTTTACAATGAAATTATATTTAAAAAAATTGTTTTGAAAACAAAAACTTTTGTTTTAAATTAAAATTTAAAAACATTTGTGTTTAACTTAAATGAAATTGTTTCAAGCTCTATTTTAAAAACAAATTCATTTAAAATGAACACAATTTCATTGAATTTTAACACACATTTCTCTCAGGTACAGACTGCTTAAATATAAGCATTTAACAAAAGAAAAATTCTATATTTTTTAGAAACTCAAAATTAGATCCGAAAACAGTTATTAAGTAATTTCTTAACTGATAATTTCAAAAAAGAACAATTTAAATTATTTTCAATAGATCTTTCATTATACAAAGATAAAGCACGAGTAATTGGCTCATTAAGTGCATAAAGAGTTCTACGAAATAACAATTTCTGAATGAAATAACGAGTAATGGCGTAATGTCCTTGCAGGAATATTAAAAGAAACAAATTGTAATAACTGGACACAGTCAATATGACCTGTGGTAACATGTTATGAATTCGAAAGTTTCGAATCTGTCGAAATTATCGAAAGTCGGTATGTTGTAACACTTTCGACAGGCGATATTTGCGATAAAATATTATTTTATTTTGGTGGCAATGATCGAGAAGCGAAGTAAATATAAACGGAAATATTTATCCATTTAAGCATGGTTTTATTTATTATACATTATTTATACAACATAGAAGAGTTAAATAATGATTTTAAGTTAGTGGAATAATAATAGTATTGGCTTTAATAAAAGTATATATATGGTTACCTTAGAACTATTTGTTCAAAATAAGTTATCCTTAGTTTTGCCAAACAATGTTATTTATAATTATAGTTATATTATAATTAATAAATAATCAATTTATAATTTTTAGTTTAAATGACATTTTTTATTAATAAAACAATTTTTTAAAATATTGATTCACGTTATTTAGCATGCCAAGTATCAGAAAAAAAGCTTGCGGGCAGCTGTTAAATGTTCGAACATAACTTCGAAACAAACCAATTCGCCTGTCGAACGAAAACATTACAACATACTGCCAGATCGAAAACTTCGCTTCGATGTTCGCTTCGATAATGAAGTTACAACAAGACGCCACTGGTATAAGATCATGGATAAATGTTAATGATTAAATCTTTCTTCTAGTTTCAAGTGTTTTCAAACCCAATAGCATAATTCGAATAGCAAACCGAGTAAACGATTTTTCCAATCGCGAGCAGTGAATTAAACGAGAACGAAAGCATATTCTAACCTTGACCTCACAAAAGAATTATATAGACAAATTAGAGTAAAAGGATCAGAAAACTCTGAACTATTCCTACGCACAAAAGCAAGTAATGCATATGATTTTGGAACCAGATAATTTATATGCTCAACAAAAGTAAACTTGGAGTCAAATACCACACCTAGATCTTTAATGGAATAAGCAATCAGTAAGGGAGGACCAGAGAGATAATATAAGAAAATTAACGTATTAATGGATTTTGAGTACGTCATTGAAAGACACTTAATAAAATTTAATGGAAAAAATTCATTAAAGACCAAGAAAGCAAATTATTAAGATCATTCTTTAACAGAAAAACATGATTCAAATAAGAAATTTTTGTGAATAACTTTAAATCGTCAGCATAAAGTAAAAATTTTGCTGAATGAAATGTAAAATAAACTGTAGCATTAAGTTAAGCATACTACGGCATAGTTGCCATTGTTTTTCTAGTGTTCAGCAAGAGCGGCCTTGTGGCCTAATATTGTGGCGTGACTCGCCTAAAGTCAAAATCAGGTAAATTAAAAGTAAAACTTAGGGCAATACCTTAAATGGCGATCCTGCCAAATCGTTCCGGGAATTTCGGAGCTTCTGCTGAAATGTCGAATTATTCCAAAGAAGAGCTGGACAGATTATTCGACGAATTGAACGCTTCAAGATTAAGCACAGAAGAGTACATCCCGTGGTTCGTGGAATACAGTGTGGTTCCAAAATGTACAAGCCAAAGAAACGAAGAAGTACGAAAGAAGATACAAAGAGCAGCGTGCCAAACTAAGAAGACTAGCTTGGTTAGCTACTGGTGAAAATAATAGATCACTTCAGTCGGAGATGGCGGTCACAAAAAGACAACTAGCAAATAAAAAGAAGAAATAAAACACGGGCTGGTGGTCCTGTGAAAAAGCAACTGTTAACAACACACAGTTAAAAATCTTAGACTAAATATTAAACTTTCATTTAGTTTAGGTGAATATTTAGTCCAAAAAAGTTTTAATTTAAAACTTCCCGAAAGTTTAAGTGAAATTTAAAACTTTTTTGTTTAAATCGTAGTCTTGAAAAGTTTTACTTACCCGAACCACTTGACTTTTTGTATGGATTGCCAAGTTGCATTTAGAACTTTTTTATTTAATGAAATCTTTTATAAATACCAGTTGTATTATTAACTGAAATCTAGAGAAGAAACTATCTAAATTACGCAACATCAATTTAAAAAATGTCACCAATTTTCCTCAAATAACATAACATTGACTGCAACGATATCCAATTTTTAAATTTTCAGATATTACATGAGCGTAGTAGAAAAAATCCTATTTATTTCGTTATTTGTAGATTTTCGTGATTTGCGTCTGATTTTGCTCATTCTAGAACTTGAACATATGAGAAGAGGCCGAAAATAATTCTTAGCACTTCTTTTTTTAATGTGTTTCTCACTATAAGCTCAGAATTTGAAAGATTCTCTCTCCGATTTATCCAAAGCTGCAAAATAATTTCAATCGATCGCTGTAAGTTATTGGATGTCATTAATTTGTGTTGGGAATGAATTTCGGCTAATTACTGAGAGAAAAATATAAAGGTTAAAAAATAGTTAAAGCTCTATTGTTGGTATTTGATGTTTATTTATTTTATGCAAAGTAAAATTATTTATATACTAGCAGGCCACAGTTGGAATTTTTTTTTACTAATCTCCTAAAGACATGTCAAACGAATAAAAAATTCTCCTATTTTTTGTGTTTTGTTTGCTGTAGCACATACAGTCATGTGAAAATTAATAGGGACACCTGTATTTTTATATTTAAAGCTGCATGAATTACATACAAGGTGCAACAGATATAGCATTAATTCCCTCGGGTGGTGGGTTCTCGTGATAAGGCGAGTATAAAACTTTATGGAGTTTCCTCCCACATTGTACAACTTTCAAGATACAGGGTGTTTTACGGTTTTCGTACGTGTTTAGTATTATTGATCTAGAATCTAAACTACTCACCATAAAATAAAAAATAATATTTTGTATTTTAGAAAAACTATCAACTTTTTCATCAGTATATCAATCATTTTCGTGTCATGTGCTGTAGCGAAGCAAAAATTTAGAGATTATGCAACGAAATATCAACAAATTTTCTATCTTTTGTTTTAGCGGAGCTGTTATTGTCCAATGTTAAAATTTAGAAAAATACTGTTGATTAAGTGTATTTTTACATGAAAAAAAGACATTTTAAATTTGGACGATTACAAAATTTGTTGAAAGTTTTATACTCGCCTTATCACGAGAACCCACCACCCGAGGGAATTAATGCTATATCTGTTGCACCTTGTATGTAATTCATGCAGCTTTAAATATAAAAATACAGGTGTCCATATTTATTTTCACATGACTGTATATGGTATTTTAATCAGTACTTTTAAATCAAAAATCAGCCCAGTACTTTTGGAGTTTATTGGCAACACAAAACGTGCACTTAAATTTTATATAATAGTTCTAGCTTTATACCCGGAGCGCTTCGCTGCGCTCCGCGCGTATATCCTGAATAATTGGCGTAACTGAATTGTTTCCACGCCTGTATGAAATGAATCACTAAATTACCTGCTACCCTAAAGTAACAGTTCGTATCAAAAGTGATTTTTCATTATGCCTAAAACCTTTCCGCAAGTGCAAACATTCAGTTATCTAAATGATGCCGATACAATAAAACGCTGATGTGTTTGTTTTCGTGAAATTCAATATGTCACTACTTCTATGCGCCACCTCAATCGATTCACTGGAAAAATGTAGGAATAATGTTTGCACTGAAAATATCTTAAATTATTGACCCATATAAATGTATTTAAGGAATAGTTTGTAAATTTTATTTTTATTTTTATGTGTTGAAAATGTAGCATCAAAACAGTCGCCGTACCTGAAAACCTCTATTAGTTAGTACTATTTAGCAAACCAGGTACACACTTCGTAGTGCAAAATAGAAAAATAAAAAAATCATTCATCGAATTCATTTAAATCAGTGATAGAGTTTTTATTGTAGTGCTCTGTGGTACACAACATTTGTAGGTTTTTCCATTTTCGGTGTAAATATACAAAGCCGATGGTTTGCCAACGCTCCAACAGGCTACATATAACTGTCCATGTGAGAAATCTGGATACTCTAAATGTACTCCACAAAATGATAACGATTGGCCTTGCGCCTTATTAATAGTAACCGCAAACGCAAGACGAATAGTAAACTGAAGTCGTTTAAATTCGAATGCCATATCAGATGTAATCAGTGGGATGCGTGGAATGAAAACATCTTCGCCTTTGAATTTTCCCGTTAAAATAGTTGCTTTAATAACATAAGCCATCAATCTTTTAACAGCAAGTCTTGTACCATTACACAAACGGGGTTGATTTTTATTGCGAAGCATAATGATAGTTACTCCCACTTTCAATAAATCCAACGAATTCAAAAATTCTGTTGAATAATTCACTATGTCTTTTTCACAGACTTGTACGAAACCAAGTCGCCAAGAGTCTTTGATTATATAGCCACGTTTAATTCACTAACATCTTTGTTCTTAGCCGCTAAAATTGCTCTATCACTCAACCATGCGTGGCATTTGTACTGTTGTGCTATATTAGGGAAAACACTTTCAATCAATTCCTCTTTTGACTGTACAAAACGGCAAAAATCATTTGGCAATGCTATCAATCCAGTTTCATCAACAGGCATCGCACCATTTCCAATTTTTAGCAATTGCTTAGAGAACTTATCAGCAGATGGATCATTCTGCAACTGAATACGAACGTTGGTAGTAAGTTTCAATGTTTTAACAAATCTTTATAAATAAGAAGAGTTCATTTCATCGGCAGGTGTCGATCTGAAATCGCCTGACAATAAAATCAATGCACCACTAAATAAGTTTGAATTATTGCGAACATCCTTAATTGTTCTTTCAAAAGCTTCAACAGATTCTTATTCGCCATAGTGCATTCATTCCAAATAATCATACAGCAACGTTTCAAAAATTTTGCCGTTCCAGATTTTTTTGAAATGTTGCATGTTGGAGTTTCGTTAACTTGGTAATTTAACGGTAATTTCAAAGCAGAATGTGCTGTCCGACCACCGTCTAACAAAGTGGCTGCAATGCCAGAAGACGCCAATGCCAGGCAATTCTATTGTGGGAACGTATCGTTGCCAACAGCAATGAAATTAAAAACTTTTTCCGGTGCCTCCAGGTGTTTCCAGAAAATAAAAACCACCGTTATCAGTATTGGCAGCTTGCATAATAGTATCTTAGGCTGTTTTTTGTTCCGCATTCGATGTCGTAAGAGTTGCTTGAACAAAAGCTTTCAATTCGTGGTGATCATATTGTTGTTCACGTTGCAGTCCTAGCTCGAAAATATCATGCATTGCCTGATTAGGTGATGGCATTCCCAACTGTAGTAATGCTTTATTAGCAATCGACAAACAGAAGTCTTCAATGCAAATCAATGCTTCATTGTAAATTTCTGGCGTGAAATTCATTGCAGGATTATGATTTGCTTGACGCACTCGAAACAGAATATCTTGCGATAGGTAGTATTGAAATTTTGTTCACAATTCAGATGGATTCGATGAAGAACAGGTAGACAAAATAATCGCAAATAGAGTTCTAATTTGATAAGGATGAGCGACAACTGCTGCATCTGCAAGTGTTTGTTCCCAATGAACATCATTTTCCAACAAATTGAGCTGTTGGCACGCTTGTGGAAACGTCGTACACAATACTCCATTGACTGTTCTTAACTGTCGAAATGATGTTGGTCCGCGAACATTTCTTAACAGCAAACGTAAATAAAAACACTCAGCATTATTTGGGTAAACAGTATAAATGCGTCCCAAAGCATAATTTGAATACAAATTTGGATGTCCATCAACATGTTTTTCTTGCTTACGCCGTTGGAACTCCTTTTTTCATACATACCACGTAAAATACATTGGCAATTCTGCAAACAATAACGTTCTGGCTAAAGCATCAACTTGACACAATTTAAAAAATGCAGTTAGAGTTGTATGAGGGGGTGATGCAGCTCTCTATGCAGCATTTTCGGTAGTGTAATACACACGTTGGCCATTTTCAAGATGAACACTTAAATGAATAACAGTTGGACGTCTCTCGGGAAACGAAAAAATACGCCAAAATGCTTAATTACTCCTAATGTAACTTCCCATTTGATACTGATGTATTTCATCGTTTCTGTTTGGATCAGTGGCTGCAACTATGACCATATCACTACCTTTATTGACATACTTGCAAATGTATTTAATACTCTTGACGGAATTGCATATTCGACATTAATATGAGCTTTGAATACTTTCGAAAGTAACGGTGAATAAGTTACAATCCAACGATTATCGACCTCAACGTGTTGATTTTGTACTGTTATGGTAACAGATCTACCATTATCTTCAGTTGATCGGTGACGATATAGTGGGTAACCATCATTTTCAGTGGCTCTTGGAAACCAAAGCTCTTGGATAACGTTTACTGCATTTACCATCAAGCATACATGGAGAGTTAATGTTGAGTTGTCCGCATGAACCATGTATCATATTTTGCACAACAACATCATATAATTCAGGATCACTTGTTGAGTGTAGAATTTCTGCACATTATCAACTTCATCTGGTGTGATTTTATTTACCAACCAAATTAAAATGTGAGCGTGTGGCAAACCATACTTTTGCCATTATGTGTGATACTCTTCCAAGTAAACCTTTTAAAAAAGAGTGCGGGATAATTAATCTCGATACATCAGAGGGTCCCGGTACACATTGGGTAGCATACTGGAAAAACAATAATCAAATTGAGTATTTTGACAGCTTTGGAAATTAACAACCGCCAAAAGAAATAATAAAATATTTAGGGAAAGATATAAACTATAATTATAATAGATATCAAAATTTTAACACAACAAATTGTGGACATTTATGTTTGGAATTTTTGTTTTCGAAAATAGGCTGAAAGAATAAAGAAAAAAAATAAAATACTTAAAATCCATTTTGTTTCATTGTAAGTCATCACAATCATCATCAACATCAGCTACTTACCCATACTAGAGATTATTATAAAATTCCAACAGCAGAGTAAAGTTTAAAAAATAAAATAAATATATTTTGTATAACGTTATAAAAATTTTATTTTTTTCTTCTTAATCATAATCTTTAACAATTTAAAATCTTAAAAATAAACATTTATTATTAAGTAGTACTATTCTACTCCATAATGCTGAAATGACCCCACGGTAATGTCTTATTACTATTTGCTACCAAAAATCGCTTATTATCATGAGGGCTTAATGCAATTTTTGTTTGTATGATCGAGCTTACTTCATGTTTCCGCGACTGAATCAAATTTTGCTGAACTGTCTTTTCGATGTTGTTTTCTAGGTAATCAACATAGTCACTAAACGTTATTTTAGTCTTGACTATGTTTCTTTTTACACCTTTTGATTTTTTTTGTTGAATCTTCACCCTCTACCCGTATCGCATACATTTTTGCACGGAGCCCTACAAATTCAGTCATAATACTGCAATTATTCTCATCTTTCATGAGACCCAAAACTTTTTTATTGACTTGAGGAATATCCCACACGTTTTCAATAGGATAGTCGCTTGTGTCAAAGTGTATAAAGCAATCGCGTTTGATGACCTCATACAAGTCTTTACAAGTCACCTCATTAAATTATCGGTATCGGTATAGCAAATGCTACAATCGGAACCAAATTGAGGAGCCATGTAACCATAATGGAAATCATAAATGGTTGTTTTAGCTTAATCAAGGATGCACATACCAACATAAATGGGTTTATTGAAGTATATTTCAGTTTTATTGAGTTCAATTGCCACCAAATTTTCACAAAATATTGTTGAGGCCTTAAACTTAGGCTTAGAAATAAGGGCTTCGGCACCATATCGACGACCTAGCCAACTCGTTACCAATTTAACAACACTGTGTTTATGTATGTTTTCCATAGTTTTTCTAAACAAAGCATTATTCATGAGTTTGAAAAGGTTCTTCTCAAATTCATTTATAGCCGCTGTTCGAAGACTCGTGTTTAGATCGATATATGGCTTCAACCATGCAGATTGTCTAAATTGTAAAATTTTATGAATTTTAGATAGCCTTAATCCATATTTCAAAGCCTGCTTTAGATTTCTGTAGTGAATAATATATCTCACGCTACCACCCAAAGTTGCCAACAGTTTTTTCTGCTTTGATCCTTGAGGCGTAATATGATCTGGGCAAAAGGGGAGATCCTTTTGGTAATCGTGGAGGTTAATTGGATACTCTAAATCTACCTCGAGAATATATCCTACATCTGAATCGTTAGCTATGGCTTCAACATTAAAATTTTGAGAATCTGACAGCCAATGAAACTCACTGTGGGGGAGAAATTGAGACATGGCCCAACCATACTTATTATTAATGTCATAATACTTTAAGAATTTGGATGGTTGAGCCTCATCGAAATCAGCCATGTACTTATTTATTTCTTTCGAGTAACGCTTAGTACACTGGCTAAGACCCCCACGAATACCTCGCTCTTCAAACATAAGCATATCAATATCCGTCAATAGCTCAAGGGTTATATCAGTATGCTTAAGCATTGCATCCCATGTATAACCAGGTAGAATGAAATAATGTGCAGGATCTAGACCATAAGTTTTATGGCAACTTGTGTGAAATTGTTCGAAAACATCGGATAATAGTAAAACGTCTGTTTTCAAATAAATATCTGAATATTCACCCACAATATTAATGTTTAATTTAGCCCAAACATTTTGTGCATGAGCATAATCCTCTGCGCTGATGTTTGTATCATTAAGTTGATTGTAGAAATGTGTAATATCGGGTAATGATGTTTCTGAAAATTTAACTACATCATCGCAGTACTCATACGGAAAGACACCCGTACGTGTCAGCAAATTTAATTGTTCATCATTTAAATTGTTAAACTCCGATTTTAGAATATTGAAATTTGGTAGATGTGAGGCTTAAGTATCTACTCGCCATGAATCTGAATGAGTCAATAAACCGATATTTTATCACGTATTCGTCCAGTCGTTTTGTAAATGAAATGTAACGTTTCCTGTTTATTGGTAGCAGGTCAATTCGCCCCTGTAAATCTGTAGCTAAATTTTTAAAAATGAAATGTGAGTCATAACCGGTGAGATTATGAAAAATTATGGGTATTGTGTGCGTGTCTTTGAAGTTTATGTTGCACACCTTATGCGCTGGGCCTCGATAAACACCGGTAAGATGACAATGATCGCGTACCTTGGCATCATCATTGGTGAAGGCTTTCTCACATATGTGACATGTGTTGGCGATCGCAAAACTTTGAACTTGCTCAACAGTCATGTCATCCATGGGTAGAGGGCAAAGAAAGACAGTTTCAACATTTTCGGCAAAATTATTTAGTTCCGAAACGAACCACTCAATACAATCTGCCCCATGATAGCTTTTATAAAACGATAACGTGGGGTCATACGCACACTTAACATAAAAACCCACACTATATGGTATATGCTTCTGGTACGCATTTCCAACAATGGACTTTGCCAAAATGCATTCCAAATCGGCATATACCACAAATGGGGTCATAATCTTATTTTTAAAATTTTTAAAACAAACTTCCTTCTCAGCTTCTGTCGGCATCCTTATTTTGCAATTGTTTAGTCTGCTGCAGTCCTCGGTGTGCTGCTCCAACTTGAGTGCTGAGTGGATGTTTGCACTATATCTATCGCAAAAATATTTAACATTTCTATTTCGCGACACTTGCCTGGATAAAAGTCACGAAAGACTTTTTATCCACACATAATGGTATGTGACTGGCACCATCTCCATTATCAGCGACATTGTTATTATTATCATCATCCTCATTCTGATATCTGCTCTGCACCATAAGCAGATTTATGTGGCATTCCATTTTAGTTTTCGTTAAATATGATGGTAGCACTGCAAATTTGTTTCTTTTTTTATGCAGAATGTATACATTAATTGAGATGTTGTTTTGCATCTCAAATCTAGGAATCTGTCTCATCGTCATTGGAAATACTATATTTGTCAAATAAAGTAAATCACGATAACTTGGATACATTGACATGCGATCCGTATGTATATTCGCTGGATGCAGAGCAGATATGATTGCCCAAGCAAAACATGCGTGGTCATAATTTTTCACATTAATGCATGCTTTCTTGCTTTAGATCTGTGGTGGTAGCGGGATATATGATGATCCTAGCTGTGGCGTGAATTTGTTAATGTTCACTGCCAAGTTAATGACTGCAGCCAACGCCCATCCACTATCCTGTTCTTGGAACTCTTCCAGCTTTTTCAAAATTGCATTTTGAACATGAAAAACCAAGCTTCCCATTGAATTCGAATAGATTCCCAGCTCGTCCTTTTGGCCGTTCGGAAAAGGCCTGCACCAGTGGTAGAGTTGAGTACCTTTAACTTGGCGCGGTAACCTTGAAGTACACCAAATCCACATGTAGCACTCTGTTTCACTCCAACATTTGTTACCCATCGTAAAATATCACGAAGGGTAATGAGATGTATAGAGCACTCTTTTATACACGACATAACTAGCTCACGATTCTTTTGCGCCTTCTCGTATAATGCTTTCGCGTTTTCTAAAATGTCCTTAAACGTACACTCATTTTAAATTATTCAAATAATCTTCAAGAAATAGGTTTAAATGCTTTATGATGCGGATCAAAACATTGAATGGATGAAATACTCTCGACTCAAGCATTTATATACGATCTTAAATAATAAATTATTCTTAAATCCTTATCTTCTTTGTATACATAAAAGAGGAAGGAAATACATTCGATCATTGCATATCGCTAATTTGAAAGTATATCTAAACTCTAATTTATATCCCTATGATGATTTGAATAGTGGCTTTGAAATGGGGCAGTATGCTGTTCTATATGATATGTATATGAAATTTCAACAAAGTTTTTATATGCGAGAACCTCAACCATTGCTAGATGTCGTTGAATTCAAGGCTATTGCTCCACTAATTATTGTTGATGTAACACATCAAAATGAAGCAGTTAAAACTGGGCCTATTGATATACGAATCGAATTTGATACCGAAGCGAACAAACCGATTCCAGATAAAACATCAGCCTATTGTATAGTAATCCATGATCGTTTAATTGAATGCTCACCTCTAACCAGCGAAATCAGAAGAATTATAACAAAATAACATGAATAGATTGAGAGGGTATCATAAATTAATTTATTGCTACTACTGCGGTAGCAACTCGCACTTAGAGGAGAAGTGTAAGAAGAAGAAGGATGACCAAAAGTTAGCAAAATGGGCAAAGGAGCAAAAAGACGCTAAAAATAAGATTGGAAAAGGAGTAAAAAGACTCAGAAACAGAAGAATAAGAAGATAGAACAAAATTATACTCGAAGCTGAATGTTTATATATATATATATAACAAATCAATAAAAGAACAGTAATGACTTATATATAAATCAAAGCGTTTTGTTTTATTTATATCAGCATAGTTGAGTGTGGTCATGGTTATGATGACGCTTTCAATCGCTAGCTTAATTTATTTTGCTGCTTTCATACTTTGTTTTAACATTAGTCAACCAACTCATATTAAATTTATTAAAATGCTTAAAAACTACACTCAATATAATCTTAAAGAAATAGGTTTAAATGATTTATGTTGCGGATTAAGGGCTTAGAATCTTTAAAATGAAATTTGTAGCGACTTAAATTCATAAACATATTAAACAAGCATGGAAAAATAAAACATATTTTACTTCTGTACTGTTTCCTTATCTTCAACTTGCGGTTTTGGGTCTGGGCTTATCACCTTAAACTTGAAATGTTGATTTGTAACAACAACAACACCGAAGTTTTTGTTGCGACTATAAACATTATGCTTGCTTTGAAGCTTGGGCTTATCACCTTAAACTTGAAATTTTGATTTATAACAACAACAGCACGCTTCAGCCATCCTACTTCAGCCAGCTTAATCAATCATAGCACATCTGGCTATCCGTCCGTCCGTTCATCTTGCATGCTTATCTCCAATTTATAACAACAGCACGCTTCAACCATCCTACTTCAGCCAGCTTGACCAATCATACCCTTCTAGCTATCCCTCCGTCCGTCCATCTTGCATGCTTATCTCCAATTTGCAACAACAACAACACGCTTCAACCACCCTACTATCGGCCAACTTGACCGATCGTACGAAGCCGACTGCGCAGTCGGGCACAATTTTGTGAATTTTGAGGCCCATAAGAAAATACACGCGTTTTTGATTTAGAACTGTCATAGTTACTCTACTGCAAACGTTTGTATGTTTCTAGGTCATTTAAGTCTGAACTACAAACATGTTTCTTCCATGCTCTGTTCCTATTGTTGCAAAGAGTCTTTAAATCCTTTTTGTACGCAGAATTTTTCGCAAATTTGAGACTATATGGTACAGACTGAGAAAACATGGCAAAAAGCTCCGTATAGAAAAATTTATTGAACCATTAAGACTATTCTTATTTATGTATTCTATAATTATATTTAATTTACTATAAAGTAAATGATTCAACCCCAAAAAGTCAGCTTTTTTTAAATTGAATTTCAAGTCAAGTCTGGGCAAACAAAATCCTCCTTAAAACCTCCGGTATAAAAATCTTCACTGATGGATCCAAACTTCGAGAACAAGTTGGGGGAGGTATTTACTCCCAGGATCTCGAAATCGAAGCGAAGAAATGATGGCTATTCACGAAACCACTAAGATTCTAGGTCAAGAAGACCTTGAAGGAAAGAGTATTTCCATCTTTTCAGATAGCGAAGCTGCACTGAACTCAAATATTGACAACTCTAAAACTCTCACTGAGTGCCGCAGATCTCTTAACGAGATGTCAAGTCTACTCAGGATTCACCTCATATGGGTACCCGGACACAGGGATATCGAGGGCAACAATTTGGCTGACTAATTGGAAAGGAAGGGTACGACCTCTAACACTCTCTTAAATGAGGACTTTATTGGTATACCCATTTCCTCCTATAAACTCCAGTACAAGAACAGATCCTTAGGTCTTGCACAAGAAGGCTGGGAACACCTTGATACATGTGGGATAACTAAGCTAACCTGGCCTACCTAAGACTTAAATCGCACCAACTCACTGCTTGAGTTAAGCAGGGTAAACCTGTCAAAAATAGTAAGAATCCTAACGGGTCACTGCCTGATCGGAGCGCATGCTCTTCGGTTGGGAGCTGCATCAAACGATTTTTGCAGAAGCTGCAGATGTGAGGAGGAGGTAGAAGAAGTTCAGCACCTCTTCTGCGAATGTCCGGCTCTAGCTAAAAGGAGAATGGCAACTCTGGGCCATCCCTTTTTAAATGGACTTGCCGAAGTCTCATGCCTGGAAAACAAGCATATCCCTAAGATCATTATCCTCTCGAACTGGTTTGAGGAGGGAAATCTCTACTAGGTTGTAAAGAGATTATATGGTATCACAACGGACCTGCACTGGCCTAAGTGTACGAGTCATTTATCGGCTCAGCCACCTTTACCTAACCTAACGTCAAATAAATTTAAGATAAATTCTATGCAATCCGCAATTCTTGCATAGACCTCTACACTGCTCTTGGGAGGAACATATGCATTAATAACATATACATTAGAATTGCAATGTACAACCTGAACGCATATAAGTTCGATATTATCAGAGCAGGAAATATCAATAAAGGAACTAACACAGGAGTTCCTTATAGCTAATAAGACACCACCACCAACTGCAGAATTTTTGTCAGCGTGTCTGTCCTTCCTATATAATATACTTGAAACTATTGCCAAACAGTTCTAAGTCAGTAATTCCTCCGTTCAACCAAGTTTCAGTTAACGCGATAATATCTTCAGAAAAATTCTGAGTTGACAAAAAATGTCGAGCGTCTTTGAACGCAATCCCCTTACATTTTGATAGTAAAGGTAAAGCCTATTAAGTTTTTTGGTTCTGAATGGCGATATTATTTGTCCTAGACCTGTGTTTAGGCTTAAACTCAGAAACAAAGATATTATCAGGCCACAGATTAGAGCTCAGAACAGTTGCAAACTCTTCAGCAGCTTCTGTGAGAATAAATGATGCGTGGGACGGTTTATTGTCAATTTTTCTTCATGAGCATGAGCATACATTTTCACTTGTTGCGTCGGGCTGAAGGCGTTAAATGAAAACTTTTTTCTCGACAACGCTCTTAAATTTAATGAACTATTGCGCTCATTAGTTATGTCATTTCTAGCCAGGGGAGAAACAGATGGAGGAGATGGAGTAACAACTATATTATCCATTCTCA
This sequence comes from Dichetophora obliterata, assembly GCA_963920525.1. NCBI lineage: Eukaryota > Metazoa > Arthropoda > Insecta > Diptera > Sciomyzidae > Dichetophora > Dichetophora obliterata. The sequence goes on along the minus strand of OY986438.1, from coordinate 66,750,843 downwards.
CTGGCGTAAACACTGGTTTAGCCGAGATCTGCTTCGTTTCTAAAGTTGCTGAAAGCGTCATGCGCCGCTTATTATTTTCATTTTTGGAATTATTTCTCTTTTTCTTTGAAATATTTAGGTCTTTTTTAGATAAAATTATTTGAGTCTCAGAAGAAGAGGCTGGAAGAGTCTGAGGCAATGCGGTCGAAATATTAACAGATGAAGACTTTTTATCATAAATGCAAGTACTGGATGAGGTGATTACTTCGTTAAAAAATGTAACAATTTCTTTAAAATTATTATTTAAAGCGTTAAGACTATCACCGATAAGCTTCATTTTTGAAAAAAAACTCATCTGGTGAAAGAACCCTACACGAAGCACAATACCAGCGAAAACCTGATCGTGGTGAGATTAAATCATCAAGACACGACTTAGAGATCCCAGCACATGAAGTATGGAACAAACGCCCACATGGGCCAGAATAACTGAACATACGGTTCAGAATTTTTGGACTTTTGCAAAGCTCGTCTAAAGAACAAGCAGCAAAATTTTCTACGGAAAAATATTCCATAGCAAATAAACAAAGTTAAATAATTTTATGTGAGCAAAAACAATGTCCACTTAGTGCTAATGGGTTAATATAATATGTTACAGTTTAAAAGCAACTGCAACAATTCTCTGTGCTTAGTTTATGCAAATAAACAAATATCGCACAGAAAGGAACGCAAAAAAGTGAAAGAAAAAGTATATAAGCAGCAGCTGAGCTATTAAACTATAAACGATAATTAAAACGATATATGTATGTACTACAATAAAACATTGAAAAATTCAACTACACAGCATGAAAATAGTAGACGTCACCTTCAAAAAAATTTTCAATCATAAATTAATAAAAATACAGCACATACTTAGATTAAATAAACACTGGTATAACACAAATTACAATAAAAAAACAACACAAGACAAACGACTGTCACCGGCTGACTGGCTGTCACCGGCAATAAGAAACATTGCATTTTTTCAGTTTTTTTAAAAAACTCTGCAAAGTGAAATTCACTCACATTACCCTGCGTTACAAGAGCATGAGGAAGAAGTTTTTCATTATGTAAATTTCGTATTTTTAGGAATTCAAAAGCAATTACTTTGATGTATAATTCGAAGAAACGGTTTTTTTCAAAAAAGCAACACAACTGCACAGTGAATTTTTTTCGAAAAATATTCAATTTTATTTTACAATAATTAAACGCAGCTTCATAAGTAGGTATGTAAAAGTTATACATATGTATATGATATTAGCTTTAATGACAAGATATTCAACTTTGTTTTTGTTATGTGCAATTATTTAAACGACTATTTCTGTGGTCACAAAAAATAATGAATGAATGACATTTTTCCCGAAATATATGAACCGTTACAAACGAAATATGTGCAGACAGAAGTGATACTCTATTATGTGTAAAAATGTTTTCCTGCATCATTCCAAAGATTGGCAATAAAGAAAATGGCGTATCGCTTTTTTACGATAGTTTGAGTTTAGTCATTCTTTCTTGTGACCACGGATTTTATGCTATTGATCTGCTATTGATCATTCTTCGAAACAACAACAATCTAACCAAAGCACGGACCTTAATGCTCTTGTTTTTTAGTAGGGCAATTCACAAACTCGTGTATTTTGGAAATTTGTACTTTTGTAAAAAATTTTAAAAATTTCCTATCAATAACCTTTTTGATATAATTAGCTACAGTTGTTGCAAAACATGAAATTCACAGCTTATAGATGAAAAGCAAAATTATTTTCCTTTGGAAATTTTGCTTAACTCAATTTCATGTTGAAAAAAATCTAATTGTTTTTTTTATTCGCTTATCGTATATATCAGTTTTTCTTGTTTACTTTTGTTATAATCAGCTGTCAGTTTGCAATTTAGTATTGAAATGTATAGTAAATCTTAGCTACGGATTTTAGTGTTGTATATATGCAATAGCGTAGTAAATGCATTCCTGTTTATTTTCTTAGTATAGAGTAAATATATATTTTACCATTTTGCAAATGATATGGTGCAAGACCATTTACACTGGATTTTGAATAACCATAGTATATTCTCAGCATTACGTTGCATTATATTGCCATAGATAACTTATCATATAGATGTTCATATTGGCACAAAAAACCGGCAGCAATTTCTTGAAGCTTGAGAAGGAGCTTTTTTTCAAAGCTCGATTGCAAACATGCACAAGCATTTTCTAAAATGCAAGAAGTAGCGCAGTTCTATTTATAGAATTTTTGTAATGATAACTGCTGGTTGTTGTACAACAAATCAAAACCTGTTTTGTACTTATCTGAAGTTCTTTTGATGTTGTGGCACTTCTTTGCAAGCATTTTATTTTATGTTCTAGGAGAGAATGTACAACAAATCAAAGGTGGTTTTGTACCTTTGACGTTCTTTTGATCTTGTGACACTTTATTTCAAGAATTTTATTTGATTTTAGTAGAGAAACAAAACTATTTTGTAATTCAATCAATTGTTGCATCAAATTTACTAATCAAGTCCGTAAGTCGAGTGGTAAACGTAGTTATGAAATTTGCGACAGAGCACTAAGTGGTATTTGATCCAAAAAGCTGGCCAAAAGTCCAATTCTTATTAAGTAATCTTTTATTAAATTGGTCAGAAATACTAGTAATGAAATATTTCTTCCAACCTGCATCAAAACATTTTTGTTTTTTGCATTCGGATTTAAGATAATGCTGTTTTTTGTGCATTATGTTGGATTTTTTAACTATTTTCACTCAAATTCAAAGAAACGTCATTATTTCTAATGCAATTCTCACTTTCAAGATGTCATTGGAAAGGTTTTGAGTGCTTGCATTGATTCCAAGACAGAATTGCTTAAATTGATATATATTGAAACCAAAATATTAATTATAAAATAATTATCACTGAAAAAATATTGCAAGAAACTGAAAAAAATAACAATTATGCAGTTATTTGAATTTTCTTTATTTGAAGTTTTTCAATGGAACCAAAATAAAAAAAAATATCAAAAATATGCACGAAAAACAGCATTATCTTTACTCCTATTGCAAAAATTTACAATTTTTAGATGTAGATTAAGCTTTTTTTCCTGCCTATAATTTTTGACAGTTTTGCAACTATTAACCAGCCAATATTTTTTAAAACAGACCATTTTTAGATGTTATTTCAAACAATACCATACTCCAAATATTTTAGGAATCATTTTAACATAAACCAAGGATTATTTTGACCCAAATTTGTACTTTTTTGTTCTTTCTAATATATTGTAATCATAATTTTTAAGAAATTATGGCCATCACAAATAGACACAAATAGCCATAGAGAGCACAATAGAAGCAACCGTCAAACATGCTCGTCAAACTAGTGCGAGGTCAACTAGTAAGGTGTAACGACACCCTCAAACCCATGAAGCTCCAGAAAGAGACATCAAGCATGCAATGCAGCCATCTTAACGAGCGATAATAAAGCTTTAAAATGGCCACGAAGAGCTTTTACGACGAAAAGCTTTGAGAATGACAAAGCATAAAAGGGAGTGCAGAACAGAAAATCGGTCTGTTTGCTGCAAGCCCGACAATCGTAAGTACGATAGAAAGTATCTAATAATCATAACGCATGGTTTGGCCTGGACCTTGATTATTAGAGAAGAGTACAACTAAAGAGATTTGCTAATAGCCAACGCATTTATGACCAAACGCTCGAGTACTTGGCGAGTTGCTCCGGCATAACGAGTTCCAGACAGTACGAGAACATTGGGTAAGATAGTCAGCGCAAGGTTACATTTGCGGCCCAGTGAGCACCGACGAACTTAGCGCTATAAGGACGACATAGCGTCTAGCGCCAAACGCCCCAAGAGCCGACGACTAAGAACATCGAGAGCATCCAGCACAGTGTACACGGTCTCGCTTCGGCAGCATCAAGACGGCACTCAGGAGCCCCAACCAGTAAAACTGATTGGTTTAACTTACTACCCAGACGTACGCTTTGTTTGTCACAACTTGGATAGGATATGACTGGACTACTGGTCCGGCGAATGATACCCCAGCGTAAAACGTACCGTTACAATATAAAAATGGCTTTGTTGTGTTTCCGCTAATTTTCGCGCATTTATTGCATCTTTTTATGAAAGAGTGATTATATTACTTCACAAATATGAAAGAAATAATTAACCAAAAACTACAATTTCTTTTATATAATTTCTAAGTATGTCATCCTTACATGAAAATATACGGCTACCTCTAGGTTTGGTTAAAGTGGCGGCCCACATAGACCAGTAGTGAAATTCTCAAACGCTTTAACGACGGTTTTTGATATCGTTAGTTAGTGAAAACTGTTATTTACTATGAATGTGGCACGCACAATGACCGATAACGACAACGATTATTATCGTTAAATTTTTGGGAATGCCACTACAGATATTTGTTACGTTCTGTTACCACAGGGGATCTACTCCTCTTCTCCTATGTACTGTCGTGAAACCACTCCGAACTTATAATAAAAAGCAGTAGACGCTTCGAGACGCTTCAAGATCATCAAAAAAGAGGCTTCCTAGATGTTTCTTTCTTCTTCGGACTAAAGCGGGGCATGAACAGAGGAGATGCGAGACCGACTCCTCCTCTTCCTCATCCCTGAAACTCTTGCAGAAGTCATTCGCATGAACCCCCATTCTAAGGGCATGCCTACCTTTAATACAGCGTCCTGTTATAAAGCCTACCAAAATAGAGAGATCTTTCAAAATAGTGCTGCTATGCTTCCACCTGAAATTAGTCATTTCTGTAACATGTTGGCTTAGAGCCAGCTAGCAGGACGCAAGTGGCATGCCTAATGTTTCCATGTCTGGCAGCAGCCTTGCCGCTGTACCTTCCCTAGCGAGCTAATCCGCTCTACGATTTCCCAGAATAACCCTATGCCGTGGTACCCAGACCAGATAAATATCGAACTTATCAGCCATCTCATTAAGAGACAAGCGATATTTAAGGGCTGTTGGTGATGTTAGGAACACATCTGCAAGGGATTTAATCGCTGCTTAGCTGTCTGTAAAAATGAAGATATCTTTAGTTGATATCTCACTACACCTCAGCCATTCGACAGCTCTATACATAGCCATTTTATCTGTTTGGAAGACGCTGCAATCATCTAGCAGTCAACATGAGGTTCTGATGTCCAGATCCGTTGATAAGACGCCTCCCCCAACTTTGCTGTCAAGTTTTGAGCCGTCAGTAAAAATATGCGCGCCAACTTGGTTTAGCGGCAGTAACCCATCCCATTCTACTCTGGTTGGGATAACTGTGTGAAAGCTATTCTCGAATTAATAAGTGGCAATAGTGTAATCGATGTTACTGAGAACTGCTCCTGAAAGATCGATAATGGAGGAATGACCTGTATGAGTGTTAGTCCACTGTCAGGTTGCTCTCAGGCGAATGGCTGTTTCCTGCGCCATCCTTTTTCCCATAATATCAAGCTGTATTAAGCAAAGAACCGCATTAAGCGCTTCCGATGAAGTGGACCTAAGCGCTGCGCTGATACATACGGCAGCGGTTCCTTGTACTTTCCCTAACAATTTTTCAATTATACTGTGTTTTACAATTTCACATACACATTACAACAAGATTGGCCTCACTATAGCTGTGTAAATCCAACGTGCAATGTTCGTGGTAAGCCCCAACACTGGCCTTCCTAGTTTACTCAAGAATATTCGGTTTCCAGCTTAACTTTCTATCCAAAATAAACCCTTAGTATTTTGACTTTTCCACGAAGTTTAGCAGCGTGCCATCCAAAAGTGGAGGAATTATACGCGGCATTTTATATTTCCTCGTAAAAAGGACCAGTTCAGTTTTTTTTGGATTTACCCCCATCCCACAACATTTGGCCTAAGTATTGAGATCGGAGAGCGCTGACCCAAGCATTTCCGAGAGAGTAATAGGAAACTTTCCCTGTGCAGCAATAGCTGCGTCATCCGCATAGGCAATCAACTTGCAACCCACCTTTTCCCATTAACTTAGAAGTACATTGACTACCAAGTTCCATAATAAAGTTGATAGAACACCCCCTGAGGAGTGCCTCTACTCACAAACCTCCTGGTCTTTGAGCATTGCTAAAGGCGCCTTCGATATCCAGAAAAGCTACCATTGTGTACGCCTTATGGAAAAAGGAATTTTCTATAAAGCCTACCAGGGAGTGCAAGGCAGTTTCTACAGACCTACCTTTCCTGTAAGCGTGCTGTGAGGTTGAAAGCAAATTTATGTCTATGCTACAACGAATATGAGCATCAATCAGTCTTTCGAGTGTTTTCAGCAGGAAAGATGAAAGACTAATGGGTCTGAGGTCCTTCGGACTCGTTTGCATTATTCTGCCCGCCTTAGGAATAAATACTACATTTACCTCCCTCCATTTTAATGGTATGTATGTCATTTCAAGACAATATTTGAAAATGACACGAAGCCATTGAAGGATAATGGACGACGTCTGCTGTAGAGCCGCTGGAACTATACCATCAGGCCCAGCAGACTTATATGGTTTGAAACTGAACAGAACCCATTTAATTCTGTTCTCTGATATGATTTTTTAAGAATTATTCATCGCCGGAGCCCTCTCACACCTTATGTGAGTGGAATCCACAGAGCAATCCGGGAAGTGGGTACTCAGAAGAAGATCTAGGGTCTCTTCGCTAGAGGATGTCCAAGTATTATCTGATTTCTTTAAGTAGCTGAACAACTAGGATTAGAAACGAGGATATTACGGAGTCTTCATGCTTCGGTTGATTCCTCTATTTTGCCGCAGAAAAGCCTCTAGGATTTGCGCTGAGCCTTTCGAAGTGCTTTCTTAAAAATTTTTAAACTAGATTTATACTCATCCCAGCATTGAGTTCTACACGATTTCTTACCTTTATTAAAAATCTTCCTGCACTGAGACCTTAGATTATTTCCCTTGACCACCCAGATGGTTTTGATTTGTCTCTTGGGGCACCCTTAGGGCATGAGAATTCTAAAGCCTCATTTGAAGTTCCCGTCAGCTGTTCGACAATTGGATCTAGTTCATGTGTCGTCGAAGGGGATAATCGGAGAGAGGGGATATCGATGCTACCACTACCTTCCTAAATTCACACTAATTTGTTTTCTTCAGATTCCTAAAGACAGCTTGATTATTGACGTGGCCCTTTAGACCGAATGTTATGTACCTGTGATCAGAGGAGTGCTCCTGAAGAACTTGCCAATCCGTGATCCGATCATAAAAGAAGTCAGAGACAAGGGTAACATCTAAGACTTCTCGCCTACTGCGAGTAACAAAAGTTGGCTCCTTCCCAACGTTACAAACATAGAAATTACTTTTAAGTAAATAGTCAAACAAGAACTCACCTCTTTCATTTACGTCGGTTCCCCAAACAGTATGATGCGCATTCGCGTCAGCACTGATGACCAGGCTATGCTTCTTCTTCTCCGCCTCGGTGACCAGACGCCGCAGATTACCCGCCGGCGGTGGCTCAGGATGGTCATTGGCTAGGTACGCCGACGCAACCCAGCAGCTGCTCAATCCAGACTGACTGCCACCAAGTCTTGATCACTGAAATTAAATAATAAAAATGAGTTAATACCATTTTTCGCTAGTATACACGATCTGGGAGTACCTGTGCAACTAGCGAAGAACAGCTTATAACCGTCCTTCTTGAAGCCACAAACCTTGCTTCTATGAGTCCAAGGCTCCCGAATCAGGACTACGTCTTCACCGCCTCTACTAAAACGGGTTACTAATTCGGCGCTGCCCGCCTTCGCATGGTGTAGGTTGATTTGCAGCAACCTAACCAGTTCGGAGTTTACTCTCCTCGACCTCCATTATGGTATTGTCTCCAATATCCGAATCAGATTCCAGAAGCTGCTTCTAGGAATCCTTATCAAATATATCCGGCGATCCTACCGACACCCGGTCGCTATCATCTACTGTATCACCATCTTTCAGAGGAGTGCTTGCTGATGCTCGATCCGCATCTATGGTCGCTCTAGCCGCAGACTCTACCACTGCATCCTCCCTTGGAGAAGTGCTTATCTCACCGCCTGCATTATCCGCTGGCTTATCCTTCTTATAAACCTTCACGAGTACCCTCGTGACCCCAAAGCGAACCCACCCATCGCATTTCCCTAGGACCAAAGATGCGTCATCCAAAGTAAGGACAACCTGCCTAGCGCCATCTTTGGGATCATCCATTTTGGCAACTTTTCTGAACTGGAAGGTAGGGGTTGGAATGTCTTAGAGTTTCCAGAATTTTCCTGGCTCTGTGGGCTCCAGAGGTAGCCAGACCCGAGCCCTTGGTCTGCTAGGGATTTCCACCTTTGAGACCACTTCCAACCGTGCGCCTGGCCACACTTCACCTACTTTGGCGATAGCCGCCTTATAAAACGTGACAGATCTGGCATCGGAACACTTTACCAATCCAAACCCCCGTTGCCAGCCCATCGCAAAACAGTCGGGAGGAGAACCCGGCATCTCAACCATGAGCCCGAAATAATTGGCGGCAAGCTTGGCTTCCACCAACCTCCAGTTCGCGGCCGAGACCCCATGGTCCTCCGCCCCCCATCTACGATAGCTAGCACCTTACCACTTCTAGCAACATCGCTGAAGAGTCGGCCAGAAAAACTACCAGCAGCCTTCAACTTTTTCGCATAACCTGCTGGTTTCTCATCCTCCGACCTCTGCAGCTTGACGGACAGATCTTTACCGGCTCCAGACAGTACTGCTCTGCCGCTGATGACACCGAACGCCCATTCACGGCTCTTAAGCTGCTTTTCCGATAGCACAGACTTTGCAGCGAGCATCTTCTCTAAGTGTGCGAGAAGAAAAGTCGCTGTGCGCAACTCACTAGCGCGACTAGATAAGCACTTATGGGCTGAAGAAGAGGCGAGTTGAGCTGCCGCTACCGCTCTGATCTGGCTTGGCCGGAATTTTTTCCGCAGCAGCAACTGCACTACTACAAGCCGATTTCTGAAGAAATCCGGACTCCTCGTTTTTAAAGTTTTTGTTTGAACAATTATGCATTCTAGGACCCACGATGAGCGGAGAAGGGGATGTCCGTCTATGCAGAGATCCGTATGCACAGATAGGGCTATATACATCCGGAGGTCGCCAGGTATCCGGATGGCTCCGTGAAGGACTGAACTAGTTTTTTAAAATGGGCCTCCAGCCTTGTCAATCCTCAGCACGGGTCGCATGACACCTTTATTCAGTCCATTACCTCACACCGATAGGAAGAACTTGCCCCAAACAGCACTAGGACTATTGAGAGTAGGAGCGCTGTAGATTGCGTCCACCCTTAGCTAACCGCCGTCCCACAGAGTAGCTTAAATACCCTAAATTGAGAACACTGCAGCAGTTATTTCCAGCCGGCACCCACTAGGAGGGTTAGGCGGAGGTTTTTTGCCAGCCTAACTAACGGTAAATAGTCGCGCAATCGGCTTAAAGGCTTTTTGGCTATAAATGCATTTCTTTCGAAAAAAAACAAGAAATTTCTTCTTCAGTATTTTGCATATAACAACAAAACTTATGAAAGAATTTTTATCAATTAATACTTATTTAAAAGCTAATATAATTTTCCATCTTATGCTATAAGAAAAATTGCATTTTGTTCAGTACATTTTTTTAAAAACTCTGCAAAGTGAAACTGCAAAGTGAAACTTTGATTAAAAGTTTTTCGAAAATATTATAACTTCAACTCACATTACCCCACGTTATAAGAACATGAGAAGAAGTTTTTGATTATGTAAATTTCGTATTTTGAGGAATTTTACAGCAAAAATTTTGATGTATTCGAAGATATATGATACGGTATTTTTACCAAAAAGCATCACACTGCACAGTGAATTTTTTCGAAAAAAATTCAATTTTATTTTTATTAAACGTAGCTACATAAGTATTTATGTAAGTAGCCATAAGAAAAAAATTATATGACATTAGTTTAAATTGCGAAGTATTGTACGTTTTCTGTTGTCCGAATGATTTTTATTACAATGCTCAATTACTTGAATAACACAATTTTGGTGTTCTGGATCCATTGTCCACGTATTATTTACAATATTTAGAAGCTCTATGCCCTTTCTGCTGGATCATTTAAAATAGTTAAATTTTTAACAATTTTTTAATGTCCAAAAAATTTTCATTCGAACTCCACAAGGAAGGATGCATCTTAATAAAGTTCTTACAAGAAAAAATATCGAAAATCTTTACAGTATAATAAAGCCAGCGAAGGTCTCAAAGGCCTCATAGCAGAAATGATGTATAACAACAAAAAAATAACAGTAGAATGCAATACCACAGATAATCATATACAGTTGCGGTCAAAATAATAGTAGCGCCCTTATATTCATACATGTTTGGATAAATAATACTAGTATACGAATTTCGGATCCGGTAAGTCCATTTTCATTCCTATATGTACTTTCAACACTCGTTCCAACTCCGTGCTCAGTTTCCTCCTATATTGTAAAACTTTCAAGATACAGGGTGTTTTACGGTATTGGTACGTGTTTAGTATTATTGATCTAGAATCTAAACTACTCACCATAAAATAAAAAATAATATTTTTTATTTTAAAAAAAATATCAACCTTTCCATCAATATATCAACCACTTTCGTGTCATGTGCTGCAGCTGAGCTAAAATTTTGTGATTACTCAACGAAATATCAACAAATTTTGTATCTTTTGTTTTAGCGGAGCTGTAATCGTCCAAATTTAAAATGTCTTTTTTTCATGCAAATCTACTAGGATCCTTTTTAATTTGTTTTCTATTTGTATTTAATATATCATAATCTTTTAATGGTTTGATTTGACATCTGAAATCTTCTAAAGTTACTATCTCATCTGTTGTGTTTAAGATTTTAATATGTGCTATACCTTTCTCTGGTATTAAGCTGGTATTTCCTTAAAAAATTCCTTCCTTTTTTCTTCATTCAGTACTATGCTGTCTTCTGTTCTTTTTAAGTCTATAGGTATAATGGTTTCAGTCCTTGCTGGTAAAATTATGTTTTTTCGTGCATTTTTCGAGATAATTGGAACAATAAACACTTTGCTGTTTTTAATGAATGATATTTTGTATGTTTCAAAGTTGATTTTTGTCATAAATTTTTCCAGTATGTCTCGTCCAATTATTCCGTCTGTGTTAATAGGAAAGTTATTATCTATAATATGAAAGGTATGATTTATTTCTTCTTCCTCTATGACTAAATTAAGATTAGTCGTACCTAAGCATTCTATGGATTCCGTAGTTATACCGTTTAGTTTTGAAATGTTTTCTGTGTTAATTTCTTTTGTGTTATTTATCTTGCAAATTGAGACATCTGCTCCTGTATCAATCAAAAAGCTTAAAATGTTATTACTTTTTGTACATTTTAATTTAATGCAGTTTTTTAAATTTTCTGAAATTTTGTATATTAGTTTTGGCCTCTTCGGATAGCAGTTTCTGCCATCCGGCCATTGTAGTTTCCCTATCTATTATAATTCCGTTTGTATTCGTTATTTTTTTATCTGTTCTGTTCTGTTCTGTTCTGTATCTGTTTATGTTGTTTTGACTAAAATTATTAAAGTTGTTAGGTCTGTAAGAATCGTTATTGTTTGTATTGTAATTTCTTTCTCTTTGGATGATATTGTTTCGGTTATAGTTGTTAAAATCATTATTGAAATAGTTGTTTCTGTAATATCTGTTTTCGTATCTGTTGTTCTGTCTAGAAAAATTATTGTCTCGCTGTCCTTGATTAATGTTGTTAGACCTGTAGTTTTGTCTAAAAGAATTGTTTTGTCTAAAATCTGTGTTGATATTTCTGTTTGTTCTATTGTGTATATGAAATATGTTTGTTTTATTTAAATTTCAGCTTTTTTCAGCTGTCATGCATGTTTCAATTGCTTCTTGAAATGTTTTTGGCGCATTAGATAATAAAATATGTTGGTACTCAATATTTACGTCTTTTATAAAAACATTTAAAGCCATGCTTTCGCTTATCTATATATATAAAAATGGATGTATGTATGTGGGTATGTGGGTATGTGGGTATGTGGGTATGTGGGTGGGTATGTTGGTGGGTATGTGGCTATATCACGTATAGACTCCAAAACCACTAAACTGATCTTTATGAAATTTTCAGGGAAAATAAAGCCACATCTTGAGAGTGTTCCTGTGAGGTTTCGTAACGATTGGAGAAGGGGGCGTGGTACCTCCCATACAAGCCAAATTTGCTCCATCGATCACAAACAAAAAAAAAGAAAAATATCTCACGGTTTCAATCGTAAAAAACTAAGATTTGGGGATTTTGTTCAGATGGTTACTGTCGGTAACTGTACAAAAAATGGGCGTGGTCGTTATATAAATACGCCCACTTTTTCGAAATCATGGCAATTCCGGAGCTCTACACATTTTTATACTGAAACTTGCTGTGTAGGTGCTCCAAGAGGCAGTCACGATACATAAATGTTTTCACGCCCAATCAATATCTGTACATATAAAAATGAATCGTGATTTGTTCGGATGCTTGAAACTTGAAAACGACTAGACCAAATAGGATACTTCCTTCTACTGGTTTGTTCGTAACTGCTATGCAAAGGTTTAGGAAAAAAGTAATGCCACACCCCTTTTATCGCCCACAAATCAATAAAAATGCTATATTTAAGAAGGTTTTGGTCGTATTAAATTAAAATTTGGTTAATAAGTTCTTATGATGATTGTCACTAACTTTAATAAAAACGGGCGTTGTCACACTTCATCTACGCCTACTTTTGGAAATATCACAATACTCCGAAACTATTGGTCCGATTGAGCTCAAATTTTGTAAGTGGCTTTGCTTTGAGTACGAGATGGTTTAAAAAGAAATGCCACACCTTCTTTTACTTCCCATTAATATAAAAACGATTTGTGTTATCGAATAGCGTTATGGGTTGCACAGCTTAGAAATTCGGTATTCGACCACAATTTAGACGTACCGTTTCAGTGATGAAATTTTATGGGAGTTGGACAAGGGGGAGGGACACCTCTCATACAACCCAAATTGGTGATATCGAATAGCTTTGAATTTATAGGAATTCAGCTTTGGAATTCAGTTTTTGACCTCAATTTACACATGCAGTTTCAATGATTTTTTTTTATGGGCGTTGGACAGGGAGGCCTGACATCTCCCTTACATCCCAAATTTGCAATATCGAATTGCTTTGAAGTTATAGGTTGACAGCGTAAGAAATCGGTATTCGACCTAAATTTATACATGCACTTTCATTTCTTACATTTTATGGGCGTAGGGAAAAGGAGAGTGACACTTCCCATACAACCCAACTTTGTGCTATCAAATAGCTTTAGAGTTATAGGTCGCACAGCATCGGAATTCAGTATTTGACCAAAATTTACGCATGCAGATTTACTGATGAAATTTTTTAGAGTTTGTCGGGGGGCGTGGCACCTCCAACTTAACCCAAATTTGCGATATCGAATAGCTTTGGAGTTATAGGTAACTCAGCCTCGGAATTCAGTATTCGACCTCAATTTACACATGCAGTTTCATTGGTTAAATTTTATGGGCGTAAGGAAAAGGGCAGTGGCACCTCCCATACAACCTAAATTTGTGCTATCGAATAGTTTTGGAGATATATGTCGCACAGTTTTGGAATTCGGTATTCAACCTCCATGTACACATGCAGTTTAATTGATTACATTCTATGAGCGGTGATCAAGAGGGCGTGGCACTTCCTATACAACCCTAATTTATTATATCGAATGGCTTTGTGGATATAGGTCGCACAGTCTCGGAATTCAGTATTCTACCTCAATTTAGACATGCTGTTTAACTGATAACATTTTATGGGCGTTTGAATAGGGAGAGTGGCAGCAACGCGCCGGGTTTCAGCTAGTTTTATATACAACTTCTTTTGCTTCCTGTGTTTGATTTGTAAGTGATTTTATTTCAAAGTTACTAAGCTGGTCGCAAAGTTCAGGTATTTTTTCCCTGTGCTCTGCTATGTTTAAATTGTTTTGTTTAGTTGTACCTAACTCCGTTAAAACTTGCTGAATAGTTTTTGGGTTCGGATACGCGTTTTCTAGCAATGTTTTTAGTTCGGCAAAAGTGTGTGGTTTATCCTAAACTTCAGCACGTCCTAAAATACCACGAACTTGTGCTGAAAGTTTAAAATTATATACATATTTTATGAATATTTCACGATCTTAATTTTTTGTTAAGTCGTGTAAAAGTTGTGTTTAAACGACAAAATCTTCTAAATTATTAAAATTACCTTTAAATATTTGTAGATTTGTGTTAATGTCAAAACTAGCCATTTTTGGAGAGTTTTCTTCTTCCCAAAAGTTTGTCCCAAATCTAAATTAATTTCTAATTCTTCAGAAAATATTTTCGCATTTGATTTTATATTCAAATTACCAAGTATTTTAAAAATTTCATCAAGAATTAATTCAATTCGTAATTTAATATCATTAAATTCTGTTGAATTTTTAAATGTTTCTATAGCGTTTTTAATGAATTCAAGTCTGTGTAATTTATTTTTTATATATTGCTTGCTATATGATCGATTTTTATTTTTTTAGATTTAATTTAAATTTTTCTAATTCTTCTAAGTATTCATTAATGGTTTCCATTTAAAATTTCCATTTCATTAGCAGCATTCATTAGCTTAAAAATTTCAGTGAAAAAGTAGTGTTTGTAAAAAAGTAGTATTAAAAGTGGTTAACTGGCAACCCCGTTTTCTATGTTCTGAACGCTTCCTTTCTTTTGGTATTTGTCTGTAATCTAATACAATTACGAACAGAGCACAAAGGAAAATGTCAGGCCAGAATGAAAAAGTATAAAATAATTGAAAAAAGAAGATTTGTTAAAAAAATATGCTTGATTATTTCATTTTAATGAGAAAAATATTAAATAATAAAAAAAACGAATAAAATCAAAAGTGAATAAAATAATGTGTAAAATAATGTTCATTTGTTTTTGTTGGTGCGACTCGCAATGTCTTTTTCAATGGCATCGACTTTTGCCCACAAGTGACCAGATACCTCGAACGGTGGTGGTGGATCAGCATGTATCATGCGCTTAATGGTGCCAAGCTCTTGCCGCAAGCGCACTAGCTGTCCGGAACGTTGGTGGCGTTTTGGCAGTTGCTGTTGATGTTGCTGCTGTTGTGGAGGACCGGCATGAACGTGACGTTTTTCACTGGCTTGTTGCCTGCGTGAGCGCACAATTCTTCCGGCACGTCGGTGTTTCGGCTTTTCTTTTTCTGGAATCGCGGTAAGCAGTGCTTCTTTCCTTTTTTGTTGTCGTCTGTTATAATCCTCGACCGTTAGTGATTGTGGTTGCTGCGTCGTTATTTGGCGACTGCGGTACTCCTCTAGCGTAATTTTCTGCCTGTTTACCTTGCTGGAAATGTAAGGTGGTGCCTCTTCTGTGGTTGCTCCACTTGGGACGTACTCCTCCGTCGTTTGATGGTTTGATTATTGCATGAAGTTCGTTTTATTTTTCTTCTTCTATGTAAGTTAACCACGTCCTGTAGGTATTAATAAATTGTTCTGCGTGTTCTTCAAATATGTCCCGTTGTCCTTCCAGAATAAATTTCGAATCTGACAGGATCGCCATGTAGTGTAGGTCCTGTAGCTAAGCGGTAGGCCCTGCCTAGCTTCAGTTGCTGGTGCTTAAAAACGCCACTGGCAGAAAAGTAAAAACAAAGCCGGCACTTAAGAGCGCCAGATGATTTTAATTAATAAGGCAGCTAATTAAATTCAGCTTTGAATCTTCATTAACATGTTAACATGAGCAATACAAAAGTACTGAAGCAAGTGTTATGCCTTTACTTCAGCACAATTTAACCCACTGTTTACAGGGAGAGGATATCGGAAAAGACGGAAACGAAAACAACGACAATAACTTTGTAGTGTAGGTCCTGTAGCTAAGCGGTAGGCCCTGCCTAGCTTCAGTTGCCGGCGTTTATTTTGGGAAGCAATTCCCTCTTTTATATTATCCTTAAATGTATTGAAATATTAAAATTATAATTAGTCTAAGTAGAGGCATATAATAAATTAATTAGTGTAAGTAGTGTAGCAATCTTTTTAGTACTTAACTAACATTAGTTTTTAATTTGTATTAGTTGCTTTAAATTAAAATTGATTGATTTGTTGTAACGTTAATTTTTCAGTGTTGGTGATCGTTAAATTTAGTGTCGTTAATTAACTAGCGTAAGTAGTATAGCAATAGTTTTATAACATTAATTTTTAATTACAATTGTTGTTTTAGCTTAAATGAGTAACTTATAATAACGTTAATTTTTAGTGTTGGTGAACGTAAGTTTAATTTAAAGTGAACGTTGATAGTGTTTGAATTTTAACTGCAGTAAGATATCTTAGTTACATTTTATATATATTCACTACAACTTACACAGCGAGGAGCATAGAAAAGCCCCTCGCATGGTCAGCTAAAAACAAACTGCGATGCAGTCCAACGATGATGATGCTGCAAATAGCGGCTCTCTGTGTAACAGGTTTTGCTGCTGTGCTGTTGATGATGTTCTTGTTGGAGCTGCTGTTATGTTGTTTCTGTTGAATTTGTTGTTTATTTTTTTTCTTTTAAACATCATTGTTTTTTTTTAATTAAATTGTTGCTAAACATAAAACATTTAGTTTAAACACGTTGCCGGACAACAACAAAAAATAAAACCCACACGACGAAATATTTGAAACAGATAGTTTACTTTTAAAACTTAATTTAATTAAAATGAAAGGCCCGGACAGACGCACGTCAATACCCCTTAAGATCACGACAGCAACTCTAGTAGATAGCATTTTTCGGAGTAGATTGGTCTTTTAATTCGAAAGTCCCAAGTAAATGAACAAATCCAAAGTTTCCTCAGCGGCATATCTTAAGGGATATCTTAAGCGGCATATCGGTGGAGTAGGAATGCTGTCCTTAATCCTCTCCAATCAGATAGGACTAGCAACAAAAGCTACCTTTGTTATATCGCCTCTTGTTTTTTCTTTATCTCTGTTGTATTTAACAGTTAATGCTGTTGCCAGTTGTCTGGTAGAAATGGCTTTTGTAGCTTCCATAAGTTTCTTTTTTTTTGTGAATGTTGTCTAATGATTTCCTTGGCCTTCCTTTTTCAGATTTTGAAGTACTTGGCAATTCATGGGATATGCCTTTCACTTCCTCTTAGTGGATATTGGTACTTTTCTGTAGAAAATTTTTATATTTGCAATTTAATGTTTTATCTGAACTACATACACTTATTCTATTTAACTTTTACTCTATTGATTCTGCAAGCATTTTTTTCCGGTTTTTCAGGAATTCAGGTTTTTCGAATTTTTCATCAGTGATGTTAAGAAGTTTTTTAATGCTGCTCCGAAATCTAATTCAGTTGATGAACTTTTGAATATTTCATATTTGATTTATCTTTATTTTATTTATTTGTTTAATTAATTAATATTTGTACAATAAGACCTGGTCTTCAATAGTGCATCAATTGAGGTGAATCACATTTATATATGATTTTAAATAGACATTTTACAGGTGCTTATCTATAGAATAAAGTGAAACGCTCTGTTTTCAGCTTTTTAAAGAACTGATAGAAAAACTTATACAATATTACCATCCAATTTAATATATTTATTTTCATTTTCCTTGAAATAAGTTGAAAGAAAGCATAACATTTTTAGTACCCCACATATAACTTTTAACTATAAACTACCTTTCTTATGTAATCAAATTCTTTAAGCTTTTCTAAATGTTAAAGAAAGCATAATATTCTTATTGCCCTGAATACGAACTACGTACGCACTCATTCGGTGTCGAGTTTTTAAATTTTGTTTACCTGTGGAATTATAGCCTGTATAAAAAGAAGAAAAACTCCTTTACCTTTCTTTTTTACGTGCTGTATATATCATTATTAGAATATCTTCACTTATTGCCTAATAAAAAATGTGAACTTCAAGAATATATTCGTGGCACCCAATAAATTGACATTGGCATTACAAGAAAAAAAATTACAATGTTGATTGCTATATTATTTGTGTGTTTGCCATAAAAATAATAATCCAAATATTTCAATCCGTTCGGTTATTATGAACTATATTATAAAAAATGTCAGAACACGCGCAATGCAAGTTCAACTGAAAGAGCATGCAAAAAGTCACAGGTTTCCTGATAAAAATTTTTATAGCTCATTATCCCGACATTTCCCAACAAACAATTTTTTTGCATTATGCTTAGAATTGTTCAAAAAATTTAATTTTTGTAGTCAGAACTTAAACTTTTTTTAAAGTCCATTCAAAGTTGAAAAAATGGGTAAAAATAGTGTTTCGGAAAAGTAGAGTCACCTCCTTTATTAAAAAAATTCACTGTATTTTTAGTGTTAGTTGTTAGTACAAAGACGGCTTATGTCATATATGCAAAAAACAACAGATGCGTCGCTGGACACACAAGAGAAGCGAAGCTTTTTCGCTGTTTCATAAGTTTAATAATTTAATGGTTTTCTTAATAAAAAAATTTTAAATTAAAAAATTTTAAATACCATAATGTTAACTAAAAACAATAATATTCCCACCAGTAAATTTTATTACCTTACATTATTATTTGACATTAATTTTTAATTCTTTTTGTAAATGTTAATGAAATTATTATTATATAACATACAACTAATAATGGTATCAATATTTCTAGCAAATATTACATCAATAGCTGTCCTAATCGTGTTGTGCAAATATTTGGATCGCTTATCATTCGCAAATTGTATTTATCAAAACGACCTTTTTAAGGCTTACAATTTGTATAAAATTGATTTTTTTATATTTCAAGAGACTACTGACGTTATTTTCACTTCTACAGCCGTTTTAGTAGGTGTCGAGCCACAGTGTTTCGTTTAGATTCATTCTCTTTATACTACTTTTTTGGCATGGTGTTGTAGAAAAAACAAAAACTATTCAGCCGAATCATCTGAAATTTAAATATGCTATTCATAACATCGTGGCGACCGTAGCCTAGTGGGTAGAGTGCGTGGCCCCTAAGCTAAAGAACCGCGGTAGCCCGGGTTCAATTCCAGCTCAGACAGAAAAGTTTTTTCAATTGAATTAATTTTTCTGTTCGGTCGTCACCTCTCTACAGACAATGGCAAACCTCAGAGAGTAAAAATTGCCATGTAAAGCTGCTTGAGAATATAAGCCGTTCGGAGTCGGCATAAAACACGTAGGTCCAGCTCTCGGTCATTTGTGATCAAACATTTAATAACACGCACAACACATTTGATCAATAGAAGCCAGGTCAAAGTCCTTCCAAGGGCTGAAATGGCCAGTTTATTTTTTTTTATTTTTTTTACTAGCCTCAAAGTTTTATTTAAAAAGCATATTATATTTTACATTTATTAACCGGTAGAAAACAACTTATTTTTTTAAAGCGAGTCATGCTGTTAAAAGCGTGGACGGTGCAACTGCTTTTAATTGAGTTTGATTTTGTCCTACGGTGTCCAATGGTGGACCGGAAAAAATTGTCACGGTCGGTCGCTTACTTGCTGCTTGTCTGCTAGCTGTATGCCCGGTTTTACGTGGTGGTCGGCAAAAGTGATGTAAGACACTAAGGCATCATAATAGCTCTGCTTATTGCCAGCCGATCCCCCGCTGTTCCTCTGCGTGCCGGAAAAAGCTGTGACGGCCGCATCAGTTGACGGACGCCTAGGCACGGTATTCACTTCGAACTCTTCACTTCGGATTGAAATCTTAGTTGACTTGCCCCTCGTGGTTATCGTGAAATATTTATCTGTCCTTTCAAGTACCTTCAAGCAGAAGCTCGAATAAATCCAAGTTGATGTGCTTAAACCGTTTACTCGGTTTGTCGAAAAATGTGACGCGTTTTATTGTGGCGCTGAACTTTGGAATGACTTCGTCCCAGCGTCGATTGCCTGCTCCTTAGCCGTCTATTTGAAATTGATTTCGTCTTTTGTCGGAAACCTAGATCGACACGAAACGTGCGGCATTATCCGCCCCTGGGATGTGCACAATGTTCGACGTAGTCTAAGTGGCGAGCCTGCCTTGGCGATGCTTTGTCGAGATTTTGCTTGAACGCAAAAGATAAAGGATTGTAATCCGTAAAAATCGTAAAAACTCGCCCTTCTACCATAAATTTGAAAAAATGTAAAGACTGATATATGGCCAAATTTCAATTTTCAATGATAACTTCATCATGATTAATTTTTCTGACTCGGTTGACGTCTTAAAACGGAAAATTATATTCATTTAAATAATTAAATCAATTTCTTTTTCAATCTGTGTTTCCATCAAATATGAATCGTTTTCAAAACTTGCTTTTTAATTATTCAATATTTAATTTTAAATCGAATTGTGATTTACGTGCTCACGTGGCTTCCTGATTTGAAATTAGACTGAACTCACACTATCACCTGAATTGATATGCCAGAGTTTATTTCTTTTCCACACAAGTTTATGCCTGCGTTGGCCCAAATGCATATCCAACTAATTGGAATCTTGATTTGGCGGATATGAGATTTATCTCATTTCCACGTAGGTCCTTGGGTTGGACAATGGCCGCAAACCAGTTAAAATGAGTACAATGTTTTGGATTGTCTTCGAACTCAGGATTGTTATTTCGAGTACCTTCAATAAATAAATACTATCATTTCATTCGATGTTGCTTATTTATATAGAATCAAATATATTTAGATACGCGTTTATATATATGTATGTATTCAATTTTTAAATTCCGCTGAAAAGCCAATTAATGTGCTTAGTGAAAAATCCTAATTGCCAATAAGGGGAATGTTTTATTACGTACAGTGGCGGGCAAAACTGGCTAGATAATTCATATAAAATGCGATTAGCTTTTTCTCCTTATGTATTTTTCAAAACGAAAATAATGTACATATCAAAGAATAACATAAATTATACTTCATAATTAAAAACAAAATAAAACATTTCAACTCATTGTTGATAAAAAATAATTAAAAATGCAGACAAGAGTGATTTAGCCACTTTTGCACGTTTTAGAAAAATGTAACTTTCAGGTATTTTTCAATACTTGGTCCACAGTTCTTTGTTTCTGATTACAATTTTTATATGATTTGGCATACTCTCCACCAATCGATGAATTGTTCCATCAGAAATTTTCCCCCATTCTGCCAATATTCTTTCCCAGAGCTCGTTAACATTTTTTGGCGGATTGTCGTATTGGGCCAAATTTCTTTTTACTATAGCCCACAGATTTTCTATGGGGTTCAAATCTGGGCTTTGCGCTGGCCAACTTAAAGTTTTAAAACAATGTTCTTCAAGCTATTTTTTCACAATTTTCGCCGTGTGCTTAGGATCCCCGTCTTGTTGAAAAATAATTTCATCAATAGGATATGAACACTTTTCCACAAAATCAGTCAAATTTGTCTGCAAAATGCTTAAATTATCTTCCTTCCTCATTATTTCATTGGTTTTTACTAATGGACCGACTTGCCACCACGTAAAACAGCCCCACACCATAACGCTGCCCTCGCCGTGTTTCATTGTTTGCTTGACTTGGTTCAATTGGAGTCTTTCGTTCTGCCGATGCCAATAATAATCTTCCCGATCAGACTGATAACGGTTGAACTTGGACTCGTCGGACCATATCACTCGTTTCCAGTCATCCACAGATCATTTTTTTGCGTTCTTTGCAGAACCATAATCTTGTCTTGATATTATTGGATACCGCTGGTTTTTTTGGTTTAACGTTTGAAGCCAAGCCAATTTTTCTGAGCGCACGAAGTGCAGTCCATTCGCTTACATCTTTTTTTATCTCTTTAGCAGCGGCTTTAGGTGTTTTTATGGTTTTATTTCGCAACAGCCGTTCCATTACGCGAGCATCACCATCAGTTAAACATCTTGGGCGACCTCCAACGTTCATTTTTTGCTTCAGGTTTTATCTTTTTTTGACTGAAAGAACAGTTTGATGGCAGACTCCAACTTTGCTAGCAATTTCACTTGAAGAAAAGCCTTTTTCAACCAAACACGCAATCCTATTTTCCAAATCCACTGAGAGTTTCTTCATATTCACTGCACTCTTAAAAATTATACATTTTTAGTAAAAAAAGTAAATAAATAGCTTCAACTTACTTACGAAAACAAACGAGCAAAAGTGGACTACGGACTACTTAGAGTGATGCTACATTTTCGATTATCACTTCTTATCGAATGAAGTTAATATAAATATCGACATGCCATAAGCTGTTGCAGATAATTTATATTATAGAAGAAAATTATTTCTTTTATTAATATTCGCGTTTTATGTATACTCATGAAATTAAAAGATTTGTAACATTATCTAGCAGGTTTTGCTCGCCACTGTAGGTGCATTTTGTCTGTCCAGGCTGATCCGTGCAGGATCTAGAATGTACAGGGTTGTCCATATTCGAAGCGCCCATCTGGCAACACTGTAACTTTCCGCAGTGATGCCAAATCGACTAATGACATACCGCGTTTGAAGCGTCATTCCAAGCAAATGTTTACAATGGAACAGTACACGCCACGCGAACGCTCTAAAATTGTTGAAATTTACATTCAACAAAACAAGTCAATAGTGAAAACTCAACGTGCTTTCAAAAAATGAGCGATGAAGCTCATTTTCAGTTGAACGGAACGGTAAACAAACAAAATTGCCGTATTTATGCCACTGAAAATCCACAAGAGATTCAAGAGGTACCTCTTCACGATGCAAAAGTCACTGTTTGGTGCGGCGTTTGTGCTAAAATGCTCATTGGGCCGTTCTTTTTCGAAGATGATAATGGCCACAGAGTTACTGTCAATCAGGAGCGTTATCGCGATATGATAAACAATTTTTTCATGCCAATCGTTCGTCGAAAGCGTATCAGGCACTACTGGTTTCAACAAGACGGCGCGCCACCACACACAAGCCGCACTACAATCGATTTTTTGAAGCAATTGTTCCCTGGGCGTTTGATCACCAAGATCACCAGATTTAACGCCTCCAGACTTCTTTTTTTGGGGTTATTTGAAATCAAAGGTTTACGTCAATAAGCGAAAGACGCTAGAAGAGCTGAAAACCAACATCCTCCAAGAAATAACCGCCATTCCCATCGAAATGTTGAAGAAAACCATGGAAAATGCTGCAAAACGGGCACAATATGTCGTAGAGGCCAATGGTGACCATTTACGAGATATCATATTCAAGAAATAATGTAAGCAAATCTACTTGAACCCAATTAAATGATATTCATGACGAACAGACAAAAAATTGTGGTTTCTTTGATTTATTTAAAAATAAAATGGGCGCTTCGAATATGGACAACCCTGTAAATCGTGCATGCTTATAGGTCGGGTATACGTATCTTTGGAAGATTTCATACCTCCGGGAGAATCTAAAAAAAAGGTCTCTGTTGTATGTGCAGTATATACGCTGCGCTTCCGACAACTTTTTGGAATAACAACCCAATGGTTGAAGATTACCGTTGACCATTTGGTGTTCGCTGCATGTGGTACAAAGCGCCAGTATAAATTGACCATTCCTAAAAATTGCTTCATATCCTTCGCCATCTTTGGTTTTGGGAAGTCACTCACCGCCTGCACCTTCTCTTCACTTGGTCTTATTCTCTTCCCGTTTACCGTGTGTTTCAATATTCTGACCTCTGGTTTGCCGATTACGCATTTTGACTCATTGATCGCCAGGCCATTTTCTCGCTAAAGTTGTAGTATGTGTCTGACATGCTTCTCGTGCTGGTCTCTTTTTACCGAAGCTATGTTTTGTATAATGTTTTTTATATAGACAAAAGCATTCTCCGACTCTGACGCCAACAAACTATTTATGTGACGCTGGAACGTTTGCGCTGAATTCCGAAAGTTATGCATTTGAGGTAGAAAAGCCCAAAAGGTTTCTTAATCGCAGCCAATTCGTAACTTGTTTTGTGCTTGATGTTGGGGGGGTGAAGCAGCTCATAGAGCTGGTTTTCTACCTGACACAGCCGTTTATGGTCGCCCAACAACAGCCTCATCGTTTTGCTTGGCCCTGGCGTTCTTACCTCCGGCCTATTTATCGGCGAAGCGCTTATGGCCGCAATCTCGATGCACACTCGATAACAGGCGCAACAACCAAATATCCTCAAGCATCATCGGGGTCACGTTACGGCCCCCCAATTCACGCATCTCGCACAGGAGCTGGGACGGGCGTTTATCGCTCAGCTCCAAATCCATCATTAACTATCGGAGCTTCTCCGAATCGCTCAAGCTGAAGGCGTTCATCAACGATACTTTCAGATTATCATACTTGTTCTTCTCCGACCTTCATTCCTTCTTTCAACATTGCCTGGTCTTGCCGCCGTGTGAAACTTAATTGTGTCTAACCTCGTCCCAGTCAGCGCAAATTGTTGGTCCAACGACAGGAACCACATGTCCGGAGCGTGGTGCTAGAACTTGGGCGCCTAAACTGTGTTCCCTGTGACTCTATTTACCTCACCCGTTGACCCTGCGTCTCCGAGGTTTAACCCGCTCAATTCTGTCACGATGGCTTCGGTACTGCCGAACGCACCCTCAAATTCGATAACACCGTTGAGGTCGTCCCCCGAATCTTTAACATTGTCACTTTTGCTCATTTTAATAAGTTCACTTTTTTATCGCAAAAAAAACTTTACTCAAAAACTTTCGCACTTTACTTTGGGGTCACCAATGTAGCTTATAAATAAAAAATACACTTGAAAATCTTACAGTTTATTCATTTACACTCTCTTAACTTTAATTGATAAATTCTAACATTCAATTTACTAATATCATAATTTAGGCGGAGCACTTTGTGGTTCGGAATCGGTGCGTCGCGATAACATACTGACTATGGCAAAATGATCCAGAGACAATGCCACTATAGAGCATTGAAAATATAATTTAACGACATATATGTGAGCGCAGCAGCACATATACACAGCCCGACAAAAACCGATTATGCTACTTCCATTTTTCTTAGCATTTATCAGCGCTAATAATAGGTCTTGAAAGCGGACGCGGTGGGAGCTAAAGTAGCGTAAGCCAATCTACGTATTGGCAGCGCAACCGCATAGATGCTGGGTAGCTAAGCCAGCGTTCATGCAACGAGAGCGTACTGAGTTAATCCTTAGTGTGGTTGTTGTGCAACACAAACGAACAACAACAACAACTACAATACATTAGCTTAAAACATTTCAGCATTTGTCATAACGGCAAGCCGTTGTTGATCAGGTAGTCTACCGCTTGAAGATGCTGATGACGAACTTGACATACGAAACCGTTGCTGGCTATTACCGTGATGACGTTCTGTCAATGCGGCGAGACAGAGCGTTAGTTCAACCGAGCGTCAGTCCCACACTTAACTCACAAATTACCACTGTGCCATAACAGAGGCGATGATGACCTTGTCACAGCGGAATGTGCTTAGGCTAGCAAACGCGCGATAAGCCAGTCTACACTTTGTTTATCAAGTTGCGTCAAATAAAATTAATGGGACCGCACAGAAACACGATCACCATTAGGGTAAAGCAGAAACATTTGGCCACTGCCCAATAGGGTAAGCAATATAATTTACGACCACGCCACATTTCGATGAATAAAAAAGCTCTTAGTCATTTTTGATGGAAATTTTTGTAAATTTATACAAAATATAGGAATACAATATATATTACAGTTTTTATGCTGCATATTATTAAAAAAATATGCCTCTCCGACAGAAAAATGTTCCAAAGTGGAATATTATATTCCACTCTGGTCACACTGGAACCAACATGATAAAAATAAATTTAGAAAGATATTTGACATTAAAGTCAGTTTTAGTTTCGATTTTGTGTCGAAGAAAAACAACAAATTTTTTTTGCCTATTTTATAAGAAAAAGTCAATCGGGCAAAAATTTATCTTTTTATTTTTAATGAAAGTATTTAGAGGGTTTAAAAAATAAAAATCTGAAGGGTTGAAAAATCTTCAAGGGATTAAAACAATTTTTGTGTCGAACAGGAGCAAAAATTTTTTCTTTTTACAAGCTTTCAAAACGTAAGTAGTGCAGGTAAAAATCAAAGTTATGTTTTTTCATCATTTTAGGACCTAAATGATAGGAATATTACCTCAAACAAATTATTTTATTCTTAGTTTAGCCTAGCCTAGCCTAGCCTAGCCTAGCCTAGCCATTGAAAGAGTTAAACTTAAAAAATGTAAAAGTTTTGTAGTCTACTCTTAGAAGTCACTATTACCACCAACTAAAACAAGTTACTCTTTAACTAAATTCTTTCTTTTTGAAAAAACATAGTACAATATTACAAGACAAAAATCTAAACCACCAACTAAAAACTATAAAATCAATAATTTATTGCCACATAAAAACCCAAAATTTTCCAATGAATTTTAAAGTAAACAATTATATTCTTAAAAGCCAAGAATCTCAAATTCATGTTCAATGCACTTGGCACCACCTTTCGATTCTTTCGCTACTTGCTGCATAAGCATGAACTCGACTGCGAGCATTAAGTTACACACTTATTGCAGGAAAACATAATGCAACAACAAGCGTTAAATTGAACTAATGCCGTTGACTCTTCAAAGTCAAGGCTATGAATTTTGTGCATCGATTTTATTGGCTATTGAAAATTAATATTTTGAGGGGAAGAAAGAACGAGATAATACAAAGTAAAATGTGATTGGTTATTTTTATTATATCGAGAACCAAAATAAAATATTGGAATTTAAGGAGGAGTATTGGAAAAAGTGATTAAATATCTTTAAGAAAAATACTGGTTAAATTACTTTATTAATAAATGTGCTTAAGCAGAACATTTTTCAAAATTAATCAAATTTATGATCAGAACTACAACAGCGAAAGCCAAAGTTAGTTTTATTTATCTCAAAGAAAACAGTGCAGCATTCTTGCCAACACCCACAGCAGCACTGTGCACAGTCTTCGAAAATGATAATTTACGAGCTAATTTATTTACTAAATAAATAATCTAATTTACTAGACTGCTTTAAGACACTTTAACTTGGTAAATAATCAGCCCTATCAAGAAACCTTTTTCCTGGGAGTTGTAAAAGTGAGTTTCCCTTTTTAAGATAAAGTTTAAAAACTTTTGAACAAAATTTTTAATGCAATTTTGTTAATCAACTGCGTAAAATAATATCATTAGCGTAAAATAAAAAATGATATGTCTCTTTCTGCAATCTTAAAACCGGAAACTCCTTTTTACAACTCCTGGGAGAAAATGTTTCATGATTGGGCTGATTGATATTAGGATGTAAAAATTTTGCACATGAGTTTGCATTGTCTTTTGCAAACAGGGTGCAAAAGTGGGCGTGATTTAAAAAGGGGCTTTTCTCTTTAGAAAAGGCTATAAACTTGTCAATATCACCTCAAGTGTAATGAATTACATATTAATTTGCATTTGCATGCACTGAAATATAAAATATATCGACAAAAATGGTCGATACCAGTATCTATTACCAGTTTTAAGTTAAATATATTTACAAAAAAAAAAAAAAAATTTTATAGTTCAAAATGGTTCATTCTACTTCTACTCCAAAAATTCTTACTAATATTACTATAAAATGTTTTCTCATACTTAAAAGCTGAGGCGGTGACAAAAATAATAAAAAAAAGTTATAGTTCAAAATGGTCATTCTACTTGTACTCCAACAAATTCTTACTAATATTAGTATAAAACGTTTTTTCATACTTAAAAGCAGTGGCGTCATTTCACCAAAACCTTAGGGGGGGGGGGGCGAAAATTTAAATGACATAAAAAGATTTTTTTTCATAAAACATAACATTTAATAAAACTATGAATTTAATACATATTACAATACACACACAGAAACCTTTAAATCAGCGCTGGGCGCCTGTGTTGCCGCGACTATTCTAAAAAAGTATCCATTAAAAGGTTAAAAAAGTATCCAAAAGTATCCACTTTTGAAAAAAATAGTATCCACGTATCAAAATCCAAAAACCAATTATTTATTAGTTTTTTAACACAAATACTTCTGTCTATTATATGTGTTGCTATTGACCTTAAATTAAATTTATTTTTTAAGTATAATATTTAGCAATATATATTTGCAAAAAAAAAAAATTATGTTTTTTAGTTTAGTGTGAAATATATAATTTGGGTTGCTATTGACTTTTAATTTTATTAAGCTAACATTGCACGTTGAAAAAAATATTAATTAAAGGCATTTACCTTAAAAACTTGAAATTTTATTTACGTAAATAATACAAAAACAATATTCCAAATAAGTTTTTTTATGCATCTTATTCTCGCTAGGTGGCGTAAAAACAAGTAGTCGTTTTCAGACAGGGTCAAGATATTTTGTTTCCAATTTGTCGGAAACAAAAAAATCAAAGTGCACATTAATGAGGGTATTTTACGATACAACCTTTATTAAGTCTCGTTACAATTTGCAATCGCTACGAGAATCTTAAGGGTTAAAAATTACAGATTTTTTTAAAAAGTCACTTAGCTTTGCCAGACTTAAATTATTTTTCACAACATTTATAAGTTCTTCGTAAATAGATTTATTTTTTTGAATTTTTTGATAAAAAAATATTGCCCAAAATTGGTTCAATGTCATCATTTATCTTTACGTGTTTGTCGAGAGTCCTTTAATTCTTTTTTATATTTTGCAAACAAAAACATATGTATTCTTATTAAAAGATTTCTTAAAAAAAATATCCAAACTTACACTGAGCTTAAAAAAAAGTATCCCCCAATTTTTGAAGGAAAAAGTATCCAAATGGATCCAATTGGATCCAAACGGCAACACTGCTGGGTGCCCCATAGCTCACTGAGCGCTCTCTGGGCGTAACTTTTCACATGTACACAAAACTCACAACAGTAGAGAATATAATTTAGTCGTTCGCTGAACGGTGATGCTGCGAAGACCTATGTCGGAAGCTTTATGTGCACTCTTAAAAAAACCACACTTTGATTTGTAGATTCATAATTCTTATGCATATATTTTTTATTTCGTAGAATTTCATATTGCCTATTACGATTCTTTGCATTATTTTTTTATATTATTTGTATTAATAATTTTCTTTATGCTTAATTTTTTAAAGATTTGATTATAATTTTGATTATTCGTATGAAATAAAATTTTATAATATTGAAATAAAAACAAAACAACTAAAAACTATGTTTGAATCTGAATTGGAATGTGATTTCTGTTCCGCAGAAAACCTTTCTGGAGAGGCAGAATGTTTAGTTTGCCACTGAAAGCAAACTAATATAATTTATTATCTTAGAATAAAATGCTGGAGCAATAATGACAAAGAAGAAATAATAAACAATACCGATGACTAAAAAAAAAACAAAATAAAAAATAAATTCAAAAAACAGTTTGTGTAGGGATATAAACATGCAAACTTGCAAATCTAGATAATTGTGACAACAATTTCGCTCAGTGTTCGCTATTCGACAGCGCACCAATACTAACAAGACAAAATAAAATGTGCCTGCGCTAGAATGCCATGGACTTAAAAATAAAAATAAAATATTTAATCCTTTAACGGGAAAAATATATATTGGATTTATTTCAGTGGATAACGACGTTGACGCTTGAGGGCAAACTCGTTAACGAGATCTTCCATGTTGAACTTTTTTACCATTTCTGGTTCCACAGCCATCAGCATGAAGTGACTTAAACGGTCATCTCCCATTGTTGTACGAAGATACGACTTCACTCTCTTTAAAGTGTAGAAAAATCTTTCGTTGGATGCGGTAGTCACTGGCAGTGTTAAAACAATTCTGTAAATTGTACAATTCTAAACTCTGTTCCATATCTTTAATTGATTTTGTTTTATTTTGTTTCAAATATTCTCTCGCCACACTCAATTGGTTCCTGAGAACAATTTCATCAACGTGGGTGGAATACAGTTTAAAAAATTCTATTATTGAATCTTCGGACAAAAATGTTTCCGAATCCGGATTAAATGTTTCTAATATATTCATAAGCTCTATGTTGTCTTGAACAGAAAAGTTTGAGTACACAATTGTTGCTTTTTTGCTAAATTTGAATGTTAAATACTGCACTGTGAACTCTCGAGGAACTCTATAATAATGAAATCGTTAGTTTCCTCTGGCTCAGACACAAATGCCTAATAAACAAAACACAATCGTTCTTCTAAAAGCGGTGATGCCACGCAGCTTATAGTACGATAGAATTTTGTCAAAATACGCGGCAACGGTGCTTTTGGAAGAACAATCGTCTTTTGTTTGTAAAATTGATTTAATCAGAAGATTAGAAGAAATACCATCGCCTTTCGTATCGGTGGCGCTCTAGTCCATGACACAAAGAACGATAACGGTTTGAATATTGTGGTGAACTGTCTTTAGTCGGGCCAAAATAATATATAACGATAAAATTATATAATCAGATATATTTTAATTAATGGTATTCGATAAAATTGGTATATTAGTTAAAAAAGTCTTGTAAAAAATTAGACGAATTTACAAAATAACAGTGAAACCACGATTAGATGGTTTTATTGAATCGATTTATTGAATAACAGTATCAGATCCTTGAAGGGGCCAATGCCCCCCAGCCCTACCCAATTGACGCCGCTGCTTAAAAGTAAACTAAGTTTATAAAAATACCCATCTACATCAATAAGAAGAACATTTATGATTTACTTACTTGAAGAATCAACTGTCATGATTAAAAAAACATTTGGCATTTCAAACACTTTCACTATTTTCACAATAAAACATCCTTATTAAAATACCTAGATATTTAATATTATTTTCAATATAAAAACCTTTCTGAGATTGTTTTATAAATTTTAAGATCTCAACATTAGTAAACCTGCAATCTTCACATGACTAGCGAAGTCCCTTACTTTCGTTGAGTGCATCGAAGATCCTCGCAGTCAACGCTGCAAACTTGATGTGAGAAAATGAATCACACAACAAGCAAGTAACCAGCTGATTTACCTTTTACAGAGCAGTTTCGGAAATTGCAGTATATATATCTTCATTACCGAATGTGAACTTACAGCTTGATGAGCAATCAATTGGAGCTGTCAATATTTATAAAATGACTGATAATATCGCACCAACTAAGGTCGCTGATCAAAATTCTCCTTTTTTTGAAGCAATACCAATCATGGAGGTAAATGCTGATTCTCCTCGCGTTTTTGTCACAAAAAAACTTACGCTGAAACTTGTATGTCTCGAATGTGGTCCCAGCACCTTCTTAAACTAATTCGGTTTTTACAGGAGCCATTCTGAAACAAATATTGAACAGCAGTATTAAAGCCCTTCATAAAGAACTTGTGTTTATTCAGCCTACAGAATCTATATTTGTTTCTCGTTTTGCTGATACATCCGATGATGACGTGTTATTCTATATAAGCTCTAAGCTGAATCTTGTAAATAAAAATATCTCTGTTTACAAATTCAATTTTTCATACGAGCGCGTTACGTCCTCTTTTAAAATATCTTTGCCTGGTGATCTTTTTAACAAGGTATTGGATCAAAAGTTTTGGCCTGACAATACGATGGGGCATGAATTTATTTCTAGACCTCGGCCTTCAACTTCCTTGGCTACTTTACCGATTCTTAACAAGAATCAAAAAAACTATATCGTTGCTTTCAGTCCTTTACCAAAACGTTCGTGGCACTAACACCAAACTTAATAATTTATTAATTTTAAGTCACCTTCACTTTAATATAATTGCTTTTAGTGAGACTTGGCTAAAACCTAACTTTCTAAATACTGAAATTCTGTGCAACAAATTTAACATATACCGCAAAGATAGAAACTCCATTCCTGGTATTTGCTCTAATGGCGGGTGTGTGTTGATTGCAATCAAAGCGACGCATTTCTCTCAAGAGTTATTAATTTCAAAATACTTGGACATTGAATTATGTTGTGTTCATGTAAAATTTGGTTCCTTGAGCCTCTTTCTCATACATTCCTCCCCTTTTTGCCTTAAAAGTTTATAGCAAACATTTGGCTTCTATTAGTAAAGTTTGCTAAAAACAGCATTCTATTGATAATATTTTAATAACTGGTGATTTTAACCTGCCAAACGTTTCTTGGAACTGCTGTTCTGAAATTCCTGGAATATTTTTACCTACGTCTGAAAGTTCATCTGATAATTATTTTTTAAACGAGCTCTCAATCCAAGGCCTATTCCAACTAAACTGCATCTTTAACAAAAATAATCGTTTGCTTGATCTGGTGTTTTTTGATGAAAGCAATATCGCTTCTGTGTCTAAATCAGATCCTCTGGTTACATCCGAAGATTCTCACCATCTGTGCAGTACTATGGTTCTCAACCGCCTATTGAGTTTTACTTTTAAAAAACAAACTACGTGATTTTGAAAAATAAGTTTTCCAATATCAACTGAGATTCTATTCTAAATATTAATACAAAAAGTTTATCATCTCAGCGTCTTGATGATGCGGTATATGCGTTTAATACAACGCAAAGGAAAGCCTCTTTGACATCTGGTTCGGTATGGTATACAAATGGTTAAAATTAGGCACTTGAAATCCAAATACTATAAAAAATATAAAAAAATGTGATTTTGAATGCTATACCTCAATTAAATACAGTTACTAAAAGTTGTGCAAACAGTCCTACTTAACAAAAGTGAAATTAAACATCAAATTTGAGGTTAAATCCTTCTGGAACTTTGTTAACACAAAACGTAAGATTGATTCCTATCCTTCTTTTATGAAGTTTAATTCTGTTGAGTCCGACAATTATAATAGTATTTGCAATCTTTTCGCTGACTTTTTCAAGACGACTTATTCATCATCGTCCTATGATTATTTAAGTTAACCCTTTAATATTCATATGGGGATATTTTTTCCCAATAATTGATACAAACACAGTCTTATCATATTTAAAAAATATTAAAACATATAAAAGTGGTCCTTATAACATACCTTCATATATATTAAAATACTGCTGTGAAGAATTAGTAACTCCAATCTCTTTACTATTTCCTTCTTCATTAAAATCCTGCTATTTTCCTGCAGCCTGGAAACATTTATATATTATTCCATTGTGTGAAGCCGGAAATAGGTCTTTAATTGATAACTACCGTGGCATCGCAAAATTAAGCGCTTTGCCTAAACTTTTAGAGGCAATTCTTACATCACGACTAAAGTATAATGTTGTCTTTAATTTTGCCTTTCCAAAATTGTTTTCTTTCTGGAAAATCCACTGTTACTAACCTACTTGAATAAACTATAGATTTTCACGGATTTAAGCAAAGCTTTTGTCATTGTAAATAACAAACTATTGATCTTAAAATAACATCTTGTTGGATTTCCTATACCGTTGGTAAATTGGATTGAAAATTATTTAAGCAATAGTATACAATCTGTTTTTTTAAGCTCAAGAAATCACATGAGTTTCCTGTTACTTCCGGAGTAGCTCAAGGAAGTCATCTTGGGCGCCTTCTGTTTCAACTTTATATAAACGATTTGCCATCTGTCATAATGCATTCTAGCATCTTAATGTTTGCTGACGACGTCAAATTCTTCCTTTATTTTAAAAATGATAATTACGCAGTATTTTTGCAAGCCGACATTGATCATCTTTATAACTGGTGCAAAACGAACCGCATGAACTTAAACATGAAGAAATGCAAGCATATGTCATTCTCGCGCAAACCACCAATTAAATGTACTTTCAAAATTTGTGATTATCCATTGGAGTCTTTAGATATTTTTAATGATCTTGGAGTTGATAATAGATCCTAAACTACGCTTTAATATTCATGTAAATAAAATAATAAATAGAGCAAATAGTACTTTAGGTTTTATCAAACGTTGGGCAAAAGAGTTTAATGATCCATTCATAACGAAAACCTTATTCACTTCCCTAGTGCGGCCTATCTTAGAATACGCTTCAGTTGTATAATGTCCACGATACGGTTGTTACATAGACGACATTGAATCAGTGCAGAAACAATTTCTTTTGTTTTGCTTAAGCTATCTTTATTGTAATACTGATTTTCACTTACCACCTTATGAATATCGGTTACAACTCTTAAATATTTCTTCGGAGAAAATCGGAGAATTATGATAAATGCTTGTTGGATTATTAAACTTTTACATGGATATGTCAACAGTCCATATTTATAGAGTAAAATATACTTTAATATTTCTCTTCATCCTAGAAAATCTTTTGAGTTACTCCACATGAACTTTATGTAGAACTATTACTTGCAAAATGAACCACTTAGAAGGCCTTGCGGTGATTTTAATTTTGTATCTGATGTTATATCCTTAAGTGAATCCATGGACTCAATCAAACA
Source organism: Dichetophora obliterata (assembly GCA_963920525.1). Classification (NCBI taxonomy): domain Eukaryota; kingdom Metazoa; phylum Arthropoda; class Insecta; order Diptera; family Sciomyzidae; genus Dichetophora; species Dichetophora obliterata. The sequence goes on along the minus strand of OY986438.1, from coordinate 66,716,566 downwards.
TAAAATTATAGATTACCTGCAGTACCGTCGTTGATTATGATCACGTTCTCTCAAACACATATCTGATGAACACTGTAAAAAATATATCTTATTATTAGGTGAAAAACTGTCTTAAAGTAAGCTGCAACAGCTTCAAGGCAGCTTTCGCTGAAATTACACTTGCTTTTATTTGTTGCAAGCCAGCATCCAATACTGTCTTATTTTAAGGCAGTTAAGTTTTAAAAGCAGCAGTAGCTTCGCTGATTAGTAAAAACGATGAAATTAAGGCTATTGATGATTTTAAGGCAGTGTTTAAAATAACACTTAGTTTTTACAGTGAAGTTTGTAAACACCTGGTGATGTTTGTAAACACATTAATAGAATATTCTAAATGGATAAATGGACCAAAGACTGAAATGGATAAATTCTGGTGTATGCACATCTAAATAATCTGAATGGACCTAAGCCTGCGGATCTTCAATTGCCGTATATCGTCATGATGAATGTGACTACATTTGTCGGCGGTATCGTTGTATCTTGGTTTTTACCTCTTGAAACACTACTTTAGATCAATTTGTAATATATTAACATGAGTGGCCGATAAGACCTAGTTTGTCTTGATGCCTGCGTTTGCAACGGGTTTTTTTGTTTTACGAAAATTGGTTTGGTGAAGATGATCTAGTTTGTCTAGTAACCATCCTGTCAAGCCAGGATCCCACCGGCTTCAGGAAGACAGAATGATATATATAATATATGTACTTATTGAAGTGGTGTTATATTGGGTATGAGACCTTGTTTGTCACACGACTCCGCCGATGTCAGATACAAAAATGTATGCTAAATGGACTTTGTTTGTCTGAATAATGCGATATATGTTGCTCACTTGACCTTGTTTGTCTTGAAAACACAACCCTGCTATGCTGTTTGGTATTATCGTTTTGACTTAGCTTTTTTATTTATACAACTCTTTAATTTGTTTATAATACTTCATTTCAATCAAAATCGTATTTTATATTTTTGAATTGTAATCAATATCATATTTTAGAATTTTAATTTGCTATAAAACTTGTTACGGTTAAGCAACCAAATAAAAAGATAAATAAAAAAAAAATATAACAATACGTTTTCTACTTTCTACAAAATTAAACATGTATACAATATCGGATAACATGACCAATTATAAATTGTAATAACTTGAAAATAAATGTTAAATATTTAAAAGACACAGAACTTATAACAGAAAAAAGATGTAAACTATCAGGAATAACAGACGAGGAAACTTTTACTTTAAATACAGTTACTAAAAGTTGTGCAAACAGTCCTACTTAACAAAAGTGAAATTAAACATAAAATCTGAGGTTAAATCCTTCTGGAACTTTGTTAACACAAAACGTTAGATTGATTCCTACCCTTCTTTTATGAAGTTTAATTCTGTTGAGTCCGACAATTATAATAGTATTTGCAATCTTTTCGCTGACTTTTTCAAGACGACTTATTCATCATCGTCCTATGATTATTTAAGTTATCCCTTTAATAATTAAGTTATCCCAATAATTGATACAGTCTTATAGACGAGGAAACTAAATTTTAACTCATACACTTTACCTCACATTTTTCAAGCAGTAGATAACGATTTTCCTAAACACAAGACGGTATATTAGGTAGGGATTTTCTATCAAAACACATGTGCAAGATAGACTACGAAACACAAACTTTGACACTTACATTAAAAGACACAGGCATATTTGAATGCTGTGCGGTCAAACTGTTCTCATGTTATGCTGAGTTTTGAAAATTAAGAAGCAATATGCAAAAATCGCTAAAAATATCGTATTTTGAAGTATTAACATGCTGCGTGAGGCCAAAATTATATTTCAGCATTTTATAGTTAATGAAATCCCAAGCTGATTTTGACACCTGCGATCATTTTGAACTCTTCTAATGCTTATTTCTTACAGCCAAAAAATGGACTTTTTGGACTTGTCGAAGGTACTGAAGCTGTTTTGGGTCGGATGGAGTCGGAAAGTAGGACATTAAGTAAGAACAGAGTTCCAATCGAACAATGTATTGAACGACAAAAACTCAGACCAGGTTCTGGACACTTGCAAGTTATGAGCAAAATGGATGGACCAATTCTTACAATTCAGATAAGAGACATTAAGACCAAAGTTATTGATGAGTGTTTATCTCCGGATCCTCTATGGAAACATACTTCAACGGTTGTTAGAAAAAAAAATAACGGCCCAAATAAAATAATTCACGAGTTTTCGGTAAGTGCACTTTCTATTTGTATATTTAAATTACACACAAAGTTTTGCAAAAATGATTTATAGACAAAACAAAATGTCATGTTCCATGTTGAAAAGAGTGTAATAGTAAAGAAAATATGCTTAAAAGTTTCAAATACAACAAAAAATGTTTAAGTTGAGATTGCACTTTGAGAAAAGAAAAGTATTTTAAGACTATAACACATAGAAATTTTAGGTCAAGATTTTTTGGTCCCAATTTATCGGAAACAAAAAAATCAAGGTGCCTAAGGGCCAACAGACATTCTGCGCAAACACATGTTTTCCCAGACTGTCGAACAGTATATTTGGCTTTTTTAGGTTTGTGCAGATGTATCCGCAAAAATTAAAATATTTTAATTTTCGGTTTTGTTTGAAATTCACACCGACTTGCCATAAGCCCGAAAGTTTTATACAGTGAAGACATTCATGAAGGAAAAAATATTATTATATATTTATTTTTACAAAAGTTAGTGTATAGTCGTCGCTATGACGAGAAAAAAGTCTTGTTTGCGCAAACAGTCTGTGCAGTCTATTTGGCCATTTATACATAAGAGGACTGACTTGTCGCAAAAACAAGAAAATTATTAAGTTCTGTTACAATTTGCCCCAATCGGTGATCGAAAGAGTTGCAAGTGACAGCATTTTTTAAAAAGCTATATTTTTACAATTGGGCCGAACTTAATACAAGTTTGAATTAAAAATAAAAATGGGCTTGTTCGAAACACTCAATAATTGCTGCAGTTCTGCAACACTGTCGCTCATTTGCAGCTCTTTTGCAGATGTTGATTATATTTCTCTTTCTTCTTGTTGGTGAGTGGTACTTTCACTGTTCGTTGTTGATATTAGCAGCTTTTGTTTTGTGTTGATTGTTGTGACTCGTTGCAATACTTGTTGGTTTGTAGTTTGATATTGTAGAGCATATTTGTGGTCTTCTCTTATGGATTGTTGATCATAATTTTTATGTGAATTTTTGAATGGGTGAGTCTCTGTCTTCTTCGATGTTCTAAAAACGAATGACGAATATCACGACGATGGCGCAATGTTGATGTTGCCGAACGAAAACATCTGCTGTCGTGCCACTTGTAGCAAGTAGGTCAAGCGTACGTTTTTAATACACACTGCGTTGACGTTTTTCGTACACAACGTTATTTGATTAAAATTTACCCATTTTTCACTAATCGATCATTTTAGTGTAGCTTACACCTTTAAACAGTAACTCATATGAGAGAACCCTAGCTGGATTTTGGAAAGTTATTGGCGTACATTTTTGCTGGACATTTAAAATTTGGGTGTAACTAAGGATTTCTTGAAGATTGGCGTATATATTTGTGATCCATATATATTTTTATCCGAAACTTTGTTGTTAATATAATTTTTTTGAACTTTGTACAATAAAAATTCATACCAGTTAAATATGAATACGAAATATTTAAAAAATTAGAATATCCTGATTTTTTTACCATAGAGTGAAAAGTAATTTTCGGTGATTAAAAAAAATTGTATTGTAGGTAGGTTTGCCAGGTCCCAATCTCTACGCGGGTTGTACCGATTTTAAGCCTTAAAATTCGAAGACCTTACGCGGGAGTCCAAATGTCCCAATTTTCGAAAATACAATTTAATTTTTTATTATTTTCTGAACATTTCAAGAGCAGCTACAACTTGAACATTTTTTTCTGTTTGTATGGGTTAAATCTATCCAAAAATTTCAGGCAATGTCGCAATTGATTTAGGAGTTAAAGACCTCTTGTAAAATCTTGTATAAAATTAAAAATTCGAGTTGCCGCTATTCTTGAAATGTTCCGAAATTAATAAAAATTTTCGAAGCAATAAAGCAATTTTAAGGCCAATTCTTCCAACTTTGAAGGCCTATAACTTTTAAACCAATTTCGACTGACCTGAAATTTAGGTGGTCAAAATTAATATAATCCTCAAAAAAATATTGACAAGGAGAGTTATCTCTATTCTTGATTTAGTCCTTATTTTTATTATATTTTAAATATATTTTCTATTTTTTTTTATTAAATCACATCACATAACAACTTATGATTTAAATACAAATTCTAAATGTTTGATAGTTTAAATCATACTTGATTTTAAGTACAAATTATAAATATTTGATAGTTTAAAATCGTTTATTTAGCTTTAGGTCAAAGTTAGAACAATTAATTGTTCTAACGAATGTTTTCAAAAGAACAACAACAACAACAACAACAAAGTTTTTTCAATATGAAAAGGAAAAAATCACTAGCTGATTTTATTGCACAATTTCTGCCCTGCTAAAAGCGTCATCAGAAATCTTTGTGATACCCGTGCAAGCGCGCATTAACGCACTGCACCACCGGGGCGATGAGATTTGAAGTGTCAATTTCTCAGTTTTTCTCAATTTCAAAATTTCACATATGTTGTTGTATTTCTGTTTTACTTTAGTCTCTATGCTTATGTTATTATATGTAGTCCAACAGCCTGCTGGAAGTCTGCACTAACAAAGCATGTTTACTGAAGTTGTTTTTAGAATTTTTGCTGAATTCGTTTTCAGCTGTTTCCGTTTGGTCGAGCTATAACATTTGATAAAAGTTTTTTTCTAAATGACCTTGTTATTTATTATGTTGATTTTATATGATTTAAATACAAATTCTTAATGTTTGATAGTTATTTAAATATATTTAATTTAAATTATACTTGATTTTAAATACAAATTCTAGTTGTTGATAGTTTAAAATTGTTTATTGAGCCAAGGTAAGTCAAGGTTAGAACTGTTGTGAAAAGAACAAGCAATGTAACATGCATACATTAATCCTTTTTTGTTGTTTAAATGAAACCATGCAACTGAATATACTCATAATGAATTGTCAATAATGTATAATTTTTTAGTCTACATGAATAAAAGGTTATAGGCTACATGACACGCGTAGAATTAAAATATACAGTTTTTTTTTTACTCGCAATAAAAAGTTTAAAATAATGCAAAATTTGGTATCGTCCGGTTCGGGATAATTTCCTATAAAAAGATTACGCGGCCGTGAAAACTTTGATGTATGGAAAAGGCAGGCTAAGTCCTACCTGGTCATCGTGGAATATCGTAAGCAAAGGAATCGTCAATATCGAAAAAGATGCTGCAAACGACGAACACTAGTGGATGACGAGCAAGTAGCATCTTTAATGCTCGCTGGACTCCCTGACGACTATCAGCCTATGGTTATGGCAGTGGAAAATTCAAAAGAAACGTTAACTGCTGATATGTTCAAGAACTTAATTTTGATAGATGCAAAGTTCGACAGTAACAACGATCACGAAACAGCTATGTATACTTATAAAAACAACACAAAAAACCTTCAAGTGCCACACGTGTAAAAGCATTTAACATTTTTCTAAAAATTGTCCGAAAAAAGGCACGCACAATAAAATCAACAACAGCAAACAGCACAGTGAAAAAAAGTCACGCGATGCAGTTTTATTTGCTAGAAAAGTATGCGCGAAAGTCATAAGAAGAGAATCAAAGCAAACCGCCGAAAATTGGTATATCGACTTCGGCGCAACAAATAGCAAAAACAATTAACATTGCATAAAAGAAATCGAAGAAAAAACGATAACTGTAGCAAATAATAGCGAAATGACTGTTCAATGTGCTGGCGAAATTGATTTAACTCTTTTGTGCAAGAACGGCAATATAAATGCAACGGTACAAAACGTTGAATATGTGCCAGATTTGTGTGCGAATCTCTTGTCAGTGCGTCAAATGACAAAAAGCGGGACAAAACTAATATTTGAAGGAAATCTATGCAAACAGTTACTGACGACGGCAGTTGCTGAAAATGATTTATATAAATTGCAGTTCAAAATAAAAAAACAACAAGCTCTAGTAGCAAAAGGCAATTTTAATCTTTGGCATCGCAGAATGGGCCATGTGTGTGATAAAAGTTTGCTAGACATAAATAAATTTTTCGCAATTGGTGCTCCAAACAAAGACTCAAAATGTGTTACGTGCATTAAAGCAAAACAAATCCGAAACGTAAGCAAAGGCAGTGGCACGCGAGCAAGCAAATTGTTGGAGTTAGTACACTTTGATGTACTTGAACCACTAAGAAGGAAATCTTTTTCTGGTGCTAAATTTTTGTTGTCATTTGTCGATGACTATTCTCGAAAAGTGTTCGTTTACCCGATTAAACACGAATCTGAAGTTTTCGACAAGTTTAAAAACTTTAAAAATATGGTCGAAAATCAATGCTCGGCAAAAATTAAAACACTACGCACTGACAACGGCAAAGAATACGTCATCAAAAAATTTGAACGTTTCGTGAACGAAAGTGGCATCGTACATCAAAAAACGACGCCGTATACTCCTGAGCAGAACGGTGTGGCGGAGAGTATGAACCGCACACTTGTGGAGCGCATTCGTTGTATGCTGATCGATAGCGCCCTAGATGATCGTTTTTGGGCTGAAGCTTCTGCAACTGCGGCATACATAACAAACCGTATCCCATGCAGAGGAAGAGAGATCTGCCCTGAAGAAATTTTGGACTGGCAAAATACCCAACTTAAAATTTATGCGTGTTTTTGGCTGCACTGCGATGGTGCACATTCCAAAGGAAGAGAGACACAAACTGGCTGCAAAGTCTATCAAATGTATCATGGTCGGATACAGTGCTGAAAGCAAAGCGTATCGATTGTTTAATCTTGTGAACATAATAAGTAGGGACGTTGTGTTCCTTGAAAACAAGACCCAAAATTTAGAGCCCGTTACTAATAATCTCTATTTTCTAGACTTGATCACTTCTAATGCTGTCAATTCAGGGGAAGATTTACACAACATTGAATTGACGTCTGAAGAATCAAATATACAAACAGACGATTCCCAAGAAGAATTTGAAGATACCGTAGAGTTACTTACTTCAAGTTCTGATGCTACCGCAGTTGGCGTTAACGATTCTGCTATTGCAAGCTTATCTGATATTGAGACTGACATGGAAGTCCGCCGATCTGAGCACATCGCTAGCAAACAGATGCCATCTTACAACTTCTGTGCAATGCAATTTATCTGTAATGATCATAAGTCATACATAGAAGCAACAGGCTCAGCAAATAACCTGGAATGGGATGCTGCTATGAAAACTGAAATCGAAAGTTTGACCACCAACGCTACATGGTCGTTAGCAAATTTGCCATTCGGCAAATTTTAAATCTAAATGGGTGTACAAGACGAAAGTCGACGCTGAGGGTCACACCATATGCAGAAAGGCCAGACTTGTTGCCAAAGGCTATTCTCAACAAAAAGGCGTTGACTATGCAGAAACTTTTGCACCTGTGATAAGATACGAGTCACTAAGTGCTCTTGGAACTCGCAACAAAACACGACATAAAATTTATCAAATGGACACCGTATCCGCATATTTAAACGGTACTCTGAAAGAAGAAGTGTACATGGAGCAACCCGAAGGTTTCAGTGATGGCTCTGGTAAAGTTTGCAAGCTGCTAGAATTCATATATGGCCTAAAACAATCGGGCCGAGTTTGGTCGAAATTTATGTGGATGATGTCCTGCTTTTTTCGAACGACGTGACTGTGATCGAGCGCAAAAAAGAAAAGCTTGCAGAAAAATTCGAAATGAAGGATATGGGCGTGGCATCATCTGTACTTGGCATCCGAGTAATCTACAATGAAGGTGAAATCAAAATCGATTAATCACAGTATGTTTCTTCTGTACTTGAACGTTTTGGAATGATCGATTGTAACCCGGTCGCAACACCAGTTGATTGTAACCAAAAGCTGTCCAGTGACATGTCACCAAACAGATGAGGCAGAGAGGCAACATATGATAAATGTGCCATATATGCAAGCAATCGGCAGCCTATTATTTGCCGCTCAAATCTCCAGGCCGGATATATGCTATGCAGTAAACGTCTTAAGCAGATTCAGTACGAATCCAGGGAAGGCGCACTGGGAAGCGGTGATACTTATAATACGCAACTTAAAGGGAACCCTACATAATGGTATCACGTATACGAAAAACGCTAAAGGAATTATCCTAGGATATTGTGATGCCGACTGGGTCGGTAACGTAGATGATCGACGCTCTACAACCGGCTACATATTTACGTTTCAATCTGGTGCTGAATCGTGCCTTGTCAACAGAAGCTGAGTTTATGTCAGTCGTTGCTGCACTTCAATCATCAATATGGCTAAAACGCTTGGAAAATGAGCTTGTTCCGAGAGAAGCGAGTACCACAACACTATTTTGCAATAATAAAGGCGCAATACAAATTTCTACGAACAACTCATTTTCCGCACGGACAAAACACGTCGACATCAAAGCAAAACTTATCCATCAAAAAATTGATGACAAGGAAATAGAGCTAAAGTATTTACCGACCAATGGGATGATCGCTGACATGTTTACCAAGGAGGTTACTTCTGAGAAATTACTTGTCTTTACTCAAAAATTTGGTCTAAATTGAATTGCTGCACATTTTGAGTTTGAAATTGAAGTTTTATAATGTTTTTTATTTTTTATTTACTGTAACGATATAGTTGTTCAGGGAAGGTGTGAAAAGAACACCCAATGTAACATGTATTCATTACTTTTTTTTATTATTTAAATGCAACCATGCAACTGAATACACTCATAATGAATTGCCAATACCATTGGCGTCGGAAACGGGGGGCAAGGGGGCTGTTGCCCCCCACTTTTTTAGCTAGATAAACAATTTAAAAAGAAAACTTCGAAAGTTATTCAAAAAATCAGTTTTTTTTACAACGATAATATTTTTGTATTATATATTTTCCTCTTCTTTCTCTCTTCTTCATAAGCATTTTTGCGGATAACAATTTTCTTTCTCTGTGTTTGCAAAAAGATAGAACAAAATGTAGAGTTTCTACTGCAAGCCCACCACATCAGTTAAAGCACCCTTAAGTATGTAGCTTAATGCTTGTTAATTTTGCAACTCTGGTAAGAAAAAATTTGACATGTTCTTACTGGCTTTCCATATTGGACCACATGTTGTACGATAAGTTAGATGGAAAACTAATGGGACTATTTGATTGAGCGTTCGAACGATCCAACTTGTAAAGCAACATCATTAATTGCAAGCTCTCAAGCAGAACACATCCGGCTTATAACTAAGCAACTTTTAGATACCCTGCAAGAGCAGTAATTTTACATAGTTGTACAATATTGTACAATCGGCAAAAAAAACCAAAAATTTCGACTAACGTTTTAGCTTACGCATGGTACTACATGTTGTACAATCTGCCATGTTGGTCCAATGTTTTGGACCATGCGAAAGCTCCTACTGTGAATTAGCTGATGAAAATCCACCTCGACGCTTTGAAGAAACATCAAATCCGGTTCCTTCAATACAGTTGCCATTATATGATCGGCTACGAAAAGATTATTTCGAAATTTTAGATCTTCTCTCAAATGAGATAACGGCTAGATTCGATCAAACAGGTTGATATTTGACTTTTTTTTTATTTTTGCATGTTTACACCAGCTTCACTCAACCGACTAACTTTGATTTAACATTCGGTGAGTCGGTTGAGTGAAGCTAGTGTAAACTGGCACTTTGTAAATCTTATTGTACATTTAAACAGATCTTGACACTCTGGAATCGTTGGAAAATATTGTAATCGAAGCCTTCAATGGAAAAGTGCCTTCTGAAAAAAATCTAAAAACAAAACTAGATCTTTATGCAGATGACTTTGTGAGGGACCTCCACCCGCAACTTAAATTGCTGAAGCAATTGCCTGGACAAATACCTTCAAATTGTAGTGGCATTGTATCCCAATTTGCAAAAAATTCGGATACTTTAAAATAAATATTAAATGAAGTTGAAAAACTTAGTGCTGTGCTTTTGACTGTGCCTGCATCATTAGCTTCATCTGAGCGTTTTTTAGTGCACTAAGACGACTTAAAACGTATCTTCGAGCAACTGTGACACAGAAACGACTCACTCATGCGGCACTTATACACATTCACAAAGATAAAACCGAAGAATTGAATTTGATGGAGGTGGTGAAAGAGTTTGTTTCTCGCAAGGACAGAAAGAAACATTTTGGAATAATTTAAATTGATATAACTTTTTGTACATTATTGCATTTAAACCATGTAAAGATATACCTAGTCTTGCTTTATAAAAGCAACCATTATTTCTTATATTTTCATATTACCATATGAAAGATCCTTTAAAGAATGATCTCTAATATTGAAATTGGAAGAACTTTTAAACTAATGAAATTTTAATATTTTTTATATATTTTTTTATTTTAAAATAAAATAAAAAATTTGTGTATTCACATTCATGTTTCTTTGAAGAAATTTTGGTGAACTTTTTTTGCACCACCATTTGTACTGCCCCCCCAGATGAAATTAGCTTCCGACGCGCTTGGTCAATACTGTATACTTTTTTAGTCTTAATAAAGAACTCTTCTTAACAAGAACAATTAATTGTTATAACGAATCTTTCCAAAGAAACAACAACAACAATGTTTTTGAATATGAAAAGGAAAAAATTCACTAGCTGATTTTATATTCATATTAAAAAACATTGTTGTTGTTGTTTCTTTGGAAATATTCGTTAGAACAATTTTTTTTTTAGACTGAACCAACGCTCAGGGGATGCCCCCTATAAATGCGTAAGCATTGTGTTGATTCGGAAGATGGGTGATAGTTAGTTGGAGGGTGGATAGATGGAGTAGTGTCGGTGAAGATTTGTTTTGAATTTGCAAAGCTCAAAACTGCCGGGAAACACGCTCGCAGGGAGACTATTCCACAACTTAACCGCGCGACTAAAGAACGAATTATCGCGGTAATGCGAGGTTCTATTAGGCATCGATGCAATCGTAAAGAGATGAGCTTGGACAGCTGCCCGAGTGGACCTGGCAAACACACGAGCTGGTGGCGTCAGGCCATGTATCTCAGTTGAACACTTCCCATGGTAATACCTATACAGAAGGCTTAGGCAACCTACATTACGTCGATGCTCAAGAGAGTTGAGAGAGGATGAAATACTTTCATCTCCTATCAAATATATCGCACGACGTTGAATTCGGTCCAGAAGCTCCAAATAATATCTTGAAGCCCCTGCCCAAATGTGCGAATTGTACTCCATTTTCGGCCTAATATATGAGGTGTAGATCATGCGAAGATCAGCTGAAGTGAAATATTTTTTGCACCGTTTTAGAAAACCTAGGCACTTGCCCGCTTCTTTCGACACATCGAAAATATGATCATTCCAACGAAGATCAGATTGGATCGATATGCCCAGAACGTCAAGAGCGGCTGATTCCACAAGATCCACACCATTCATACTGAGAGGAGCTAAAGGGCAATTCACTCGCTTGTGGGTTAACAGACAACACTGGGTCTTGCTTGCATTGAACTCTAATCTATTAGCAAGACACCACTCGGAGATTTTTTGTAGATCATTAAGGAGTGTGTCATTCATAGTTTGCCTTTTTCTCTCAATCTCGATAGAGCTTGGGCGTTTTTTTAATGAATATGAATGACAAATGCTGCTGTCGTCCGCAAACGAATGAATTGGGTTATGCGTCAACGACAAAAGGGCGTTGATAAAAACCAGAAACAAGGTGGGCGATAGAACTGAACCCTGCGTTGATGGCGTGCTTCTCGGACGAAATACCGTCAACTACGACTCGAATCGTTCTGTCCTTGAGAAAACACGTGATCCATCGAGCAAAATGACCACCAAAACCATATGCAGCAAGTTTTGACACGAGCGCTTTATGCCACACTCGGTAGAACGCTTTTGAAATATCCAGAGCAACAACCCTGCTCTCGCCGAAAAAGTGAACGCATTTATTCCATTCTTCGGTTAAGAACGCCATAAGATCACCAGTAGAGCGAGCCCTACGGAAACCATATTGACGGTCACTGAGCAGTTGGTTGTGCTCCAGATAGTGCATAACGTTGAAGTTTATTACGCTCCCCATAACTTTGGAAAGCGTAGAGCATATTGCAATGGATCGATAGTTTGCAGGGTTCGTGGCATCACCCTTTTTAGGTACCGGCTGGACATTTGCCACCTTCCAACAAGATGGAAATATTCCTGTTCTGTAGGAGATGTTGAAAAGGTTGCGCAAAGGCCGAGCCAGCGAAGAAGCACACATTTTAAGCACAATTGGTGGTATGCCATCAGGACCAGAGGATTTGTTTACGTTGTGATTTGAAAGGACCCTTTTAACTGCTCTCGTTCGAAAGTATATCTCCTGCATTGCAGAAAATCCATTCTCAACAAAGGGCAGTGGCTGATTCCTATCCGAGAGAGTGGAATTTTGTGCAAACAATCTAGCCAATAGGTTCGCTTTATCAGCCGAGTCAGTGAAGATTTGGTCATCCTTTAGAAGAGCTATTAATTGTTCTTGTTAAGAAGAGTTAGAACAACCTTGACCTAAAGCTCAATAAACGATTTTAAACTATCAAACAACTAGAATTTTTATTTAAAGTCAAGTATGATTTAAACTATCAAACATTTAGAATTTGTATTTAAATCATATAAATCAACATAAGAAATAAATAACAAGGTCATTTAGAAAAAACTTTAATTTTGACCTAAGGTCAAAAAAATGTCTTAAGGAAATTTGCTTAGAAATCATATTTTCTTCTACGAAATCAATACAATCAAAATTGGCGCATGCAATGTTGAAAGTTGAAAAATCTTGATTTTAAGGCTTACCGACCAACAAGAAAAATAATAGCAATATATTAAAACTGAAATAAAACTTTTGTATTTTGTATTTGTATTTCGCCCAATTTCTTATATTTCTTATATTTAAAAACAAAAAAATTATAACATAACATTTATATATAACATATAACATTTTGATGTGTTACCATCTATGCAATAAATTAAACTTTACATTAAAGGTTAAATTTATTGGCAATAGATATTCAAAGAAAAAATTGTAGTAACTGATAATTAATATCTCACAAAATATGTGCGTCTAAGAATATGGCCAGGGACTGTAGGTCTAATTTCAATTTAAAACTTGCTTTAAAAGCAATACCAACTTTTACAGAAAGTTACAACGATTAAGAGTTATTTTTAAAAATAACAGGACTGTTATGCAATACCTACAGTGTAGACGAAGAAAATTCTTTTGAATTCGTAAAAAGCGTAAAATTGAGTGCAACAGTAAAAACAACATTAGGGTATGCATGTGATAACACTTCATTTGTGCTAAAACAAAAATTATAAGACAAATTCAAAAGCAACCATACTACACAGATCTGCACACAGCTGTCATCATTTCAACAAAGAAATTTATCTGTCTCAGGTTACAGAGACAAAACACTGAAACTCATTTCGGATTTGACCAGATTACAAATTATAGAATTAGGTACGGTTGCAACAGCTGAACAAAAAACTGTTATGGCTAAGGTGAACGCAAAATATTCATTAACCATATTTAAAAACGGCATTGACGACATACTAATACAAACAATTTTTGCAGTACAACCAACTGACCTGGGTAGCGCCGTTAATTTATCTTTAGAACTAGAAAAAACATTAACCTGAATAGTGGTCGAATCTTAAATTACAGCACACAAAAAACCTTCAACCGCAATAATATGATTAATTTCAATAATAACAATCGTGTAGTGTACTCTTAAAAGTCACTATTACCACCAACTAAAAGAAGTCGATATTTAACTTCATTCTTTCTTATTAATAAAGTACAAGATAAGTAAACAAAACAAAAACCTAACCCCCAACTAAACAATAAAATCAATAATTTATTGCCAAATAAAAACCTAAAAATTTTCCATTGAATTTTAAGGTAAACAATTATATTCTTAATACCCACGAATTTCAAATTCATGTTCAATGCACTTAGCACCCCTTTTCGTTTTCTTCCGCTAGTTGCTGCATAAGCATGAACTCGACAGCGAGCATTAAGTTACACACTTATTGCACGAAAACATAACGCAACAACAACAAGCGTTAAATTTAACTTAGCCGTTGACTCTTTTAAAGTCAAGGCTATGAATTTTATCCATCGATTATATAAGCTATTTCAAATAAATATTTTGAGGGAAAGAAAGAATGCGACAATACAAAGTAAAATATGATTGGTTAATTTTATTATATTGAAAAACAAAATTAAATATTGGAATTTAAGGAGGAGTGTTGGAAATAGTGTTAAAACATTTTTAAGAAAAATACTGGTAAAATTACTTTATTAATAAGAAAATTTTTAAAATAAAGCAGATTCTTAATCACGACTACAGCGGCGAAAGTCAGAGTTTTAATTAAGAATTTCAACAGTTCGGCATTCTTGCCATCCCTTACAGCAGCACGGTATGCTCTAACACACGAAAGTTGATTTCGATGCAGTCATCGAAATAACTCATAAAATACTTAGGAAATTAAAAATATTTAAAGTAGAAGTAGTATATCCTTTCTTAACACCACATGGCGATCCTGCTCACCACTTAACTGGAATTTTCTTAAGAGCTTTGCAGAAATTAAAGATTATTTTCATGGACAGCATTTTCAACTCCATTTTCCAACGTGTTGTGGAATAATTGAATAGCGAAGCATTCACATTCATTAAACTTAAAGAAGCACTTACCAATTCATACAAAAGTAACTTAACTACTTCACAAATACACACACAATAACAAATTGTAAAGACAAACTATTAAATTTAACTTCTGAACTAAATAATTTACACTGATCTGTAAAACCTGAAGCTAGTGATGAACATAGAAATTTGATCATGAAGATGAAGGAATCTTATGCACTTACAATCTTTAAGAATGGACTAAATGACGACATTAAAAATACAATATTTGCAGCACAACCAAAGACGTTAACAGAAGCAACAAATGTAGTTTTAGAATTAAAAAAAACGTAAAAACAAGCAACCATTTAATGTATTTAAAAACAAACAACAATTCATACAACAGACGACCAATAAACAGCAATTACAACAATCAGTATAGAAGACAGCAAGACAACAGAAACAATAAGATAAGGCAACAGAACTCAAATTTTATGGAACGAACAACTTACAACAGCGGAAACAGACAAAACCACAACATGTTTAGCAATTACAATAATAACAGAATAATAACAGAAACATTAACAACGACAATAATAGAAGAAATAATAATTTCAATAACAACCAAAACGCACAACGACGTTTTACTAACAATAACAATCAATACAGAAATTTCAGCAATAGAAAACAAAATAATAGCAGAATGTACAGAATGTACTGGGACAGCGAAATTAAACATATATACAATATCAGATAACTCGACCAATTGCATAATTGTAAAATGTAATAACTTGAAAAGAAATTTTAAATTTTTAATAGCAGCAACATAAGAACTAAATTTTAACTCATTCACTTTACCTCACACTTTTCAAGCAGTAGATAACGATTTTCCTATACACACTGACGGTATTTTAGGTAGGGATTTTCTATCAAAACACATGTGCAAAATTGACTACGAAACACAAACTTTGACACTTACATTAAAAGACACAGACATAATTCCACCACTATATTTCAATAAAAACGCATACGACATAATCAAACATAAATCAAGTTAGCGTAGTATTAAAAGAAGAAATGCAAAAAGGAGTCTTTTTAGATAATTCAATAATACCAGCCAACGGAAAATGTCACGTCAGAATTTTAAACTCAAATGATACAGAAGTAAAAATAAAGAAGCTAACACCAAAAATAGAACCACTTTCAAATTATTTCTATATTAAACATTATCACGAGACCGATAAACAAAGATTTAAAAAACTTTTAAAAGAACTAAACATAAACCAAAATCATCCATTAATAAACATTTTTGAGAAATCTCAAAATATTTTTCATTTGGAAGAAGAACAGTTTACAGTCAACAATTTTTACACGCAAAATCTTTCAACAATAGACAACACACCTACTTACATTAAAAATTATAGATTACCTCACGTACATAATACGAAAATTCACACACAAGTAGAACAATTATTACAAAACGACATAATTGAACCATCAGTAAGCCCGTAAAAAATAATAAACGATAAATTCCCATTGACTAGAATAGAGGACGTTTTGGACAAATTAAGCAGAGCAAAGTATTTTTCGACACTTGACATGACATGCTCTTTCCATCAAATTCCATTAGATAAAAATGCAAGACCTTTGACTGCCTTCTCGACAAATGATGGCCATTACCATTTTAAAAGATTACCCTTTGGATTAACTATATCCTCAAACAGTTTTCAAAGAATGCTAACTTTGGCACTTACAGGCTTAAACTCTGAAGCATTCTTGTATGTCGATGACATAATAGTATTTGGATGCAGCCTTTAACACCACAATAACAACTGAATAAAAGTTTTTGAAAGACTATCTAAATACAAACTCAAATTAATTGCAGCCAAACGTAAATTTTTAAGACCAGAAGTAGTTTCTTTGGGACATTTAATTACACAACAAGGTATAAAAACAGACCCTGCCAAATTTGAATCAATTAAAAATTATGTAGCTTTTTGTAACTACTATAGACGATTTATACAAGACTTTGCAAAAACCGCACAATGTTTAAATACATTACTTAAGAAAAATCAAATTTTCAAGTGGACGGAAGACTGTCAATCTTCTCTTGAAGCTTTAAAACAGAACTTAATAGAACCACCTATCCTACAGTACCCCGACTTTTCAAAACCATTTATCTTAACGACAGATGCTTCGAATTTTGCCCTTGGAGCAGTATTATCTCAAGGTGAAATAGAACAAGATCTACCGATATCATACGCAAGTAAATCTCTACAAAAACATGATATCAATAAACCGATAATAGAGAAAGAACTTCTAGCAATACATTAGGTAATAAATTTTTTTAAACCCTATCTTTACGGACAGAAATTTATTGTGGTACAGATCATTGACCCCTAGTTTCACTTTTTTCACACAAAAACCCGTCATCAAAAATGACAAGAATCAGACTAGACTTATCTGATTATAATTTCCCTATAGTTTTCAAACAAGGAAAAATTATTACAAATGCAGATGCTTTATCACGAATAAAGATAGATTCGGATATTTTAAAAACTATGATACTGAAGAAACAAGCAGTCAAAAAAAAAAAGCCATGGTAATAACACGGGGAAATATTAAAAAGCAAGAAGAACTTGCAAAGGAGAAATTCATATCTCAACAGTAGCCTCGCGAACTCTTTATTTGTGATTGCACATCCATTACTGACGTCAAAAGTATAAAAAGATTAAAATTTGAACTAACAGTCAAACCTAAATCAGAGCGGAAGCGTTTTTTATCTGTCAAAAATTTCTCATGCCCATACGATTTATATGAAGCAAACCATAAAAACGCGGCGGCAACGCTCAGCGGTTAGAAAATCCAATTTTGACAGAGCGTTAGAAAGTAAAGTTGGCTGCAGAAAACGATGAAATTTTAATTTCTGCGAAAAATTTGTCATTCATCACCATGCCCGCATTCAGCGGAGTCAACAGCTGACAACTGTTGTGTTAAAATTTACTGAGGGCCGCTTTCTCAATGTCCGGTTAAGCACTAATCAGAACTTTAACCAGCAGTTAGCAAAAAAGCCCTTTCTCAATGTTCGGTTAAGGTTGAACTGTCAGTTAAGTGCTGATTAAGTTAACGGCAAGTTGTGTCACAGTTTTAAAATTTAAGATGGAGGTTAGGGTTGCCACCTAAATTTTTACCACAGTATTGCCACCTAATAATATGCCTTTTTAAGAGTTTTAAACGTCATTCATCAGTGTTAAGGGGTCGCTGATTTCGAATCTAAAGTCAGAATTTTAAAATTTGCCAGCCCCGAATTTATAAAACTAAAAAAATTAAGGTGGCAACCCTATCCACCATCTTGAATTTTAAAATTCTGACCTTAGATTCGAAATCAGCGACCCCTTAACACTGATAAATGACGTTTAAAACTATTGAAAAGACATATAGTAAGGTGGCAACCCTATTATTTCAAAATTTTATAATTTTGAAATTCTGACAAAGGATTCGGATTCAGCGACCCATTTTTGGTGTATAATTTTTTTTTTGACAGCCCCAAATTTATAAAACTAAAAAAAATTAAGGTGGGAACCCTATCCACCATCTTGAATTTTAAAATTCTGACTTTAGATTCGAAATCAGCGACCCTTTAACACTGATGAACGACGTTTAAAACTCTTAAAAAGGCATATTATTAGGTGGCAATACTGTGGTAAAAATTTAGGTGGCAGCCCTAACCTCCATCTTAAATTTTAAAACTGTGACATTATATTCGAAATTAAATCCGTTGTCAGAATTTCAAAATTACAAATATTCGCAAAAATAAAAAAAAATCTAGGTGGCAACTCTATCCGCCATCTTAAATTCTAAAGTTTGACAGCATCTTCGAAATCATTTACCCTAAAATGGAGCTAACCGAAACCACAACTTGCCGTTAACTTAATCAGCACTTAACTGACAGTTCAACCTTAACCGAACATTGAGAAAGGGCTTTTTTGCTAACTGCTGGTTAAAGTTCTGATTAGTGCTTAACCGGACATTGAGAAAGCGGCCCTAAGAGTAATAACATATTAAGAAAAAAACATCGCTCACTAAGGTATCGCCACCATAACAGCTCACAAGTGTTGACTCCGCTGAATGCAGCTTGTATGCCAAACACTATTTGACAACATCTGACGTAAGGCCACCGCTCTTATTTAGGGATGAAAATTCAGCGTTAGCGGAAAGCGGCTGGCAACGCACCGCTTAACGCTCTTATTTAGGTTTCACAGTAAGCGATATAAACATAAATGATACTAGTATCCTGATTATAAATAATATTCTGCACGTGCGATGTAAAACAGGGACCGCTTAGAATTTCAAACGGTTACCGATACATGCTCACAATGCAATGTGATCTGAGTAAATTTGTCATTGCTTGCCCAATTGAAACAAAAGACGCAAAGTCGATTGCAACAACATTGGTGGAGCAATGAATCTTAAAATACAGTTGTTTTAAAGTCTGATAGAGGAACCGAGTTTACAAACGAGCTATTAAGGAATGTATACAACTTGTTAAAAATAGAACAAATCTTTTCAGCACCTTACCATCACGAAACAATAGGAGTACTTGAGAGAAACCACAGAGTTCTCGATGAGTATCTTCTTTCTTTCGCAGATGGTGGGGAATGGGATAAATAGATTTCGTACTACACATTTGCATATAACACGACTCCACATATAGACACTGGTTACTCACCTTTTAAATTAGTTTTTGGTAAATTACCAACTCTGCCAGGCGTTTTAACAGAAGATTAAAGAAAAGAGCAAACGAATTAAAAGTTAGATTAAAAATCTCTAGTAACAAAGCAAAGAATATTATTAAAATGGTAAAAGAAAAAAGAAAAATTAATTATGACAAGAATGTAAATATATCCAATTTCAAAGAAGGAGATAGTATTAGTTAAACTTGAAAGTAGAAAGTAGTACAGAAAAGTCAAAGTCCATATCACGGACCATACAAAATAATACTTAGAGAAGGAGTGAACTCCATTACTGATGTAAATAATAAACATAAGAAATTTAATAATAATATGTTAAAAAAGTTTATAAACACATAACTAAAATTAAAAATATGTAAATATTTTATGTGCAAATAATACAAATTATTTCAAAATATTAAGACTCTATAAATAACTTAACTGAATTTTTTTAGAACTACTAATATAAATATTAAAAACAAAATGTTAGCATTAAATTCCTATCATGATAAGCATTAATATCATGATTTAGAACATTGGCCATATTCGTATAAGTTTTTCGTATTAGTATTAATATTACCATTATTTACCACCAAACAAATAATTTAAACATAAATAATCTTAAGACTAAATATTTCCTATTATTATAAAATAATAACTTTTTAAAGATACTACAAAAATTATCATATTATATTACGTAAACATAACCTTTTTCCAACTCCGACATCTTAGAAATTAACTTTTGTAATAAAAAAGAACATAACAAAAACTCAAAAAAAAAAACAATTTAATTATATAATAAATCCATTTTTGTAAAAAGGTGAAAATGACGAGTCATTAATTGAGAAAGACGTAGGTGGCGTAGACTAAACAGGCGTTCGACGTAAGTATCTGGTAGCTTTGGGGTGATTTTATAAAATGGACAGTAAGATCACCAAGGTTGGCATTTAGCCGTTCGTGGGCGGGCAGTCAGAGCCGATGGAACAACACCATCACACCGGCTCGCAAAAACGACCAGGAGCTGACGGTCATTCCGCTCTAGGTAACTAACCAGGAGCCGTGAAGGTTTTCTTCGGGTTTTTTTTAGTTTTATTATTTTTCTCGTTGTCTGGTTTTGACTAATTATTAGTCGCGGGCAGTTCTTGGGTATTAAGACTGGTACGATTATTATTTATGTCGTTCACTGCTGCTAGTTTTCGCTTGGCAAGAACCACCCCATATCCGACGAGTAATAGCCGCGCATACGCAAGCGTACCAGCGCAGCCAGCAAGCTAGCAGGAAGTTGATCAGTGTCCGAAGCACTGATTACTTTGCAGGTGAACATGACAGAATTGGCGCCCAACGTGGGGCCACTCAAATTATTTTTAAATATTTTCCAGCTCGATTCAAATCGAACAGAGTCGATGAGAGGCAGACAGGTCCCTGTAGTCCAAGATAGCGTGTGCGAATATTGCAGGATGATCTTCTTATGAAACTTACTGCACGGACACATTTTGTCGATAATTATTTAAAAAAAAAAAAGGTTATCGTGTTTGTATTCACGAAAAAGCAAAGCAAGTTTTTAATTAGTGCACGAATGTTGAACTTTAATAAGAGAGTGTCGTCAATGGGAAGGTATGACCGAAGCAGCATGTTTCGTCAAGGAAAAATCGTGCATGATTCGTTCACGATTTCTTGAAGACTTGGTCTGCAGGAATGCTGTATTTGTGGAAGCGCATAAAGTAATTTGAGGCCCCAAAAATGAAGTAAAGATATGAGTTGAAGCATAATTAAAATTTTTTTAGGATTTAGTGCAGATTTTGAAGCAGGGTCCTTTCATTCAAAGGTACACGTAAGTCCTGTAGCAATTGGGTCACTGAACCCGGACTACTGTCGCGACGTGACTTTTTGAAGGGGAGGACAACGTTTCGAGTTTTATAACGTAGTTTCAGAATTTTCAAAATTATTTAAGGTTAATTTTTTTGCGCTTCAATAAAAGGTTAAAGAAGAGGGGAGGATGCGTAAGTCCTGTAGCAATTGGGTCACAGAACCCTGACTACTGTTGCGACGTGTCGTTCAATCGGAATTGATTTTTTTTTGAAACTTGGTATTTTTTTGTGGGAGTAGTCCTAAGGGGTTAAATCATATGGAAGGAAACGTAAGTCCTGTAGCGATTGGGTCACAGAACCCTGACTACTGTTGCGACGTGCCGTTCATTTGGCGATTAACTGCCTTAGGTGCAACTGTAGATTTTTTTTAACCATTGAGTTTTTTACTGGGAATCCAGCACGCGTATGTCCGGCAGCAAAATGGTCGTAGAACCATGACTGACGTTGCGACGGGTGGCTGAATGCCCATTCGTTCCAAATACAAATAATAATAATTTTTTTTATAAACTAAGTTTTGCTTCATGGCCGCACGGGCATCTTGAAGTTTTTTTTTTAGGATGACGGGATTAACGACCCCGCGCACCCGAGTGAATCCAAGGCGCGTCTGATCCATAGTGGGCGGCGTCGTGGTCAGCGTCTGTTCCAGATTGGGCGGCTGAAAATTTAACACCGTTGGTGTCGGTTTACGCTGGCCTCAGTCGGCCGACTCACCGTGACACGACGCAGTAGAGGGATTCACCCCACAAAACTTGACTCACTTTGAGTCTGAAGTTTTGTTGTTGCTACTTTAATCGAGAACATTTTAAAGCAATTAAAATAGTGTTAGCTTGAAGGTGTGTTTCGTAGCCGCACACAGCACCACCATTTGGCGGCGGTAGACATTTTGAAAAAAAAACACTCAAGATAACGAGGTTCAGAGCAAAGTGAATCACTAAATGGTCGAAGTTTTTGATCTTGAGCAGTACTGTAATTACAGTCACACTTCATTATCTCTGCTGTTAACGTCGGGGAGGGTCGGTCGAGTGAGACGGGTGTAAATAGACACTGTGGTGGACCCAATAAATGTCTGCAATTCCGACAGAGTTGCCAGACTTGGGTTAAATTAAAATTAAAAATTGAATTGTGTTTTTTGAATTTAAATAGAAGTTACCTTGAGAAGTACCTCAGTTCTTGGTATTTTGCTAAAGATACGCCAGCTTTTTCAGTTCTACGCCACCAGTTAATATCATCGAATCAGTCTATAGTTGTGAAGCGATAACCAACGTTTAGTTAGCGATATATATATTGCCTTTAGTTAGTTTATGTCGTTAAATCAATGAGGTCTATTTTGCCATATATTTATTGCTTATTTTGGTATAGTATAAGTATATTTTTACTACATTTTGGTATAATTTATTTCTGATTTTTGGTATATTATATGTTTTGCGTTAGAAGCATAATATTTTTCTTATTTTATGCGTCTTTCTTAGACCTTGGTCGATACATATATTACTATTACCTTTAAATATTTGCTATAATTCCTTAATTATTTCATAAATCTTTTTTGTTTCGGACCTCGGCCGGTATATATTACTGTTGTTTACTGCTTTTGGTATATTTTCTCTATTTCATACAGGTTTTTGATAAAGTTTTTGAGTAAAGTTGTTGGCGCATGGACGCAAACTAAGAAAAAAACTGGGTGGGAATTTAATTTCAGCTCGGTTGAAGTAGCGAAAAAAAAAAATCTTTTCGTAGTGAACATTTTTGGTATTATATTTTGACATTCGTAGAAAAAATTTTTGGTTTTACTTCGGATCTTTAACGATACGAACTCTATTTGGCGAGTATGGTTGTCATGGTGTTGACGCGACAAAATAGTAAAGTATTAGAAAATCCCAATATGTCGACAGGGGCAAAACCGAAGAGCAGCAACGCTCTGGTAGCAGCGGAAGCCACCACGGCAAAAGCTTTGGACAGGTCAAACACCACTCATGACCTGAGTAGAGGATCACGAACGGACAACAGCTCGTTGACTTCGCCTGAGTATAGTAGTATCACCGCGAAGGGGGTACGTCAGGAATTTAGGATGCAGAAACCAGTCAGGGTAGAAAAAGGTACATTGGATTTTGGACAAAGAGATGTGAGAGACTCTTGGAGAGAAGAGGTACAGTCGGCGGTTGGGTTGGCGCAGGTAGAGATGATGCGTGGGATGGAGCAGAGACTGAAGCTTTTAGTGCCACAAATCGTGCAAGACAGCATTCGATCAGTAGTGCCAGGGCCACAGACAAATGAAGCACCTGCACTGGCGAAAGTAGCCTATCCTTTTCCACCACCATCGAGACCTGCGTCAGCTAATCCGAACCTAGGACATCTACCACCACTTGCCGAACGCCCACCAACGAGACCTACTTCTTTGAATCCAAATTTTGGAGAACCACCACCACCCTTGTACAGGCAGCCACCGGCGACTCAATTTCATCACGTACGCGAGAGCTACACATCGGCTGAAGAAAAACCGGCAGGGCCGTCATATGGCCATAATTTGGTAAACCAACCTGTCCATCAGCATCACTATGCGACACCACCCGAACGAAGGGCATCTGAAGGGCACCGCAGAGTTGAGGTGGATAAATGGGGCTTAAAGTTTGACGGAAACCCAAGATCTATGAGTGTCGAGGATTTTGTATTTCGTGTAGAAATGTTGTGCATCGATTTTAACTGTTCTTGGTCTGACCTAGTGAGAAGTTTTCATCAGTTGCTAAGTGGCAGTGCTCTGGAGTGGTTCTGGATGCGTCGACGTCTCGGCTGTAGTCAATCCTGGCCAAATTTAAGAGAGGCTCTAGTGACTCAGTTTCGTAGATACGAAAGTGACTTTGACATTCAACGTCAGATCATGGATTGAAGACAACAACCACAGGAACCATTTGAAGATTTTTATAATGCAGTTTTGAGACTTAGAAACCAGCAACGGGTACCATTAGTCGAAGAAAATTTAATCGAAATAATGAAGGGAAATCTCAAGGCGCAAATGGCACAACTGGTCTTTCCAATCCGGATTTCTAGCTTCGCGCAATTCTGGAGCGAATGCAAAAGGGCGGAAACCCTGTTGGCAAATCAACGACAAGTATACCAACATCAACGTCAGTTTGCGACGGCAAGAGTAAACGAGTTGTCTTTTGAAGAGAGAAGGAGTGAACCGAGTTTTGATTTAGAGGCTTTCAGTGGCACTAGAGAGGCACAGTGCTGGAACTGTAAACAAATGGGGCACGGTTTTGCAGACTGTCCTTCGCCCAATAGGCGCATATTTTGTTTTAGATGCGGCCGTGATGGTGTAGTTACGCCAAAATGCCCAAGGTGTCAGGGAAACCGGTTTCCGAACACGTCCACAACTGGGGTGACGAGTTCGACTCAAACAGACGCCCAGTAAAAGCCGTACAAACCGAAGAACGCGACCTAAAAGTTGACTTAGGCAGTAATCAGGTTAAGTTATTAGTTAGAAAAGAAGAGGCGAAAATTTCTTCAAACCTTGAATCACCGTCACGAGCACCTATAAAACCATTACATCAAAGAATTGTAGAGTACGAACAGGCTAAACATAGAATTTTTGCAGAAAAAGCATCGAAAATTGATAAAACTAGAGCTAGGTACAGAGTAAGAAAGGCAAAAAGAGAAGAAATTGCTGAGGCTAAGTTGTATGAAGGAGAAGACACGAGGTTCTACACTAAAATTGAGCTCAACGGACACAGTATTGAAGGTTTGCTCGACAGTGGAGCGACCGTGACATGCTTAGGAAAAGACTGTCTAGAATTTGCGAAAAAGGCAGGGCTAGACATACATCCATACCGCGCAGGGATACAGACGGCTGATGGTCGCAAACACGACATCATAGGCGTAAGTAAGATATGTGTTCAGTTTAAAAATAAATCAGAATTAATCAGTTTTTATTTGGTTCCATCTCTAAAGCGAGAATTATTTTTGGGTGTTGACTTCATGAAGGCTTTTGGTTTAATAGCGTGTATTGATTCCTTAACTACAAACAATATTCCCTTGATCGAGGAAGAAGATATGTTAGCGACAGATCCGAATAGTCACTCGTTGTCCGTAGAGCAGCGAGAAACCTTAACTGCAGTCATAAACAAGTTTCCGGGTTTTGCAGAAAAAGGCTTAGGGAAAACTACTCTGGAGGAGCACTCGATAGATACGGGTAGCGCTGTTCCGGTCAAAGAGAGGCATTATCCTGTATCTCCGGCGGTACAGAAGCTGATGTATGCGGAGCTGGATAGGATGATTTCACTGGGAGTCATTGAACGTAGCGAGAGTCCCTGGAATAACCGAGTGGCCTTCGTCAGAAAAGGCGAAAAATGTAGGCTTTGCTTAGACGCACGTAAGCTGAATGATCTCACAGTGAAAGACGCCTACCCACTTCCGCATATTGAAGGGCTCCTTAGTAGGCTTGGTGATACCCATTATATTTCTAGTGTTGACTTAAAGGATGCGTTTTGGCAAATACCGCTGGAGAACAGTAGCCGAGCAAAAACTGCATTCACTATACCGGGCCGACCACTTTATCAATTCACCGTCATGCCTTTTGGGTTGTGTAACGCGGCCCAAAGGTTATGTCGGCTGATGGATAAAGTGATCCCGGCACATCTTCGGGACCGAGTATTCGTATACTTAGACGATCTGTTGGTAGTCTCACCAGATTTTGGGACACATGTTCAAGTACTAGAAAGTGTGGCCGAGGCCATCAATAGGGCAAATCTAACAATTAATATTGCGAAGTCAAAATTTTGTTTTCGTGAAATAAAGTATCTAGGGTATATAGTCGGCGGTGGTAAATTGAAGGTAGACCTCGGTAAAATTGAAGCGATTCAGCGTTTCACGTACCCGAAAACGGCTAGGCAAGTCAGGAGTTTTATGGGAGTTACCGGTTGGTATAGGCGGTTCATTAAAGATTTTGCTACTATTGCCGCTCCGATCTTTGATACCTTGAAAAAAAGAAAAGAATTTAGTTTTACGGTAGAAGCTAAAGAAGCATTCGATAAGCTGAAGCAGGCTCTCGTATCTAGTCCCGTTTTAAGAAACCCAGATTTTGAAAAACCGTTTTTCGTGCAGTGTGATGCCTCAGACGTAGGAATCGGGGGAGTTTTATTTCAGACAGACGATGTAGAGGGTGAACACCCTATCGCATATTTTTCGCAAAAGTTGTCGTCGGCACAGAAAAATTATTCGGTCACCGAGCGAGAGTGTCTAGCGGTGGTTGCGTCCATAAAGAAATTTCGAGGGTATATTGAGCTGATGCCGTTTTCCGTGATAACTGACCATTCAAGTTTGCAGTGGCTGATGTCACACAAAGAGTTAAGTGGCAGGCTTGCTCGATGGAGCTTACTTCTGCAGGGCTTTAGTTTTAGTATACAACACCGAAAAGGTACGAAAAACATTGTCCCAGACACTTTGTCCAGATATGACATGGACGCGGTAAGTTTGACGGTGAAATCACTCCTGGATCTAGACTCTGAGGCTTTCGAAAATGAAGAATACAGAGATTTGTTAGAATGTGTAGAAAAGAATAAAGACCAACTTCCAGATATCAGGATTATAGAAGGCAGAATATATAAACGCACGATTCCGTACGACGGGGAACCCCTGAGCGAAGATTTCGCTTGGAAACTTTGGGTCCCAGCCGTTTTGACTGACGAGATCATTAAGAACTCTCACGAACCCTCAGAAGCTTCGCATGGGGGATTCGCGAAAACGCTAAAAAGGGTAAAAGAATATTTTTACTGGCCTAATATAAATGTTCAAGTCAGGCAATTCGTTCAAAACTGTAAGGTATGTAAGGAAAGTAAGCCAGCAAACAATGTACTTAGACCCCCAATGGGTAAAGAAGCGTTCACACTGCGACCATTTCAGATAATTTATATCGACTTTCTGGGGCCCTATGTGAGGTCGAAAAGGGGAAATTCCTTCATTTTCATAGTTTTAGACCATTTTTCAAAATATGTCCTTCTGAAAGCGATGGCGAAAGCATCAGCGAAAAGGGTAGTTGAGTTCTTAGTGACAGAAGTTTTCCACAAGTTTGGAACACCGGAGTCGATATGGTCAGACAATGGCAAACAGTTCATTGCCAAAGAATTTGCAGACATGACTGCTGCGTTTGGTATTCAGCACACAAGAACAGGGAATTACGCACCCCAAGCAAACGCTTCAGAGCGAGTTAACCAGTCGATACTGGCAGCCATTAGGTCTTACTTAGATACAGATCAGAGCGAGTGGGACGCAAATCTCTCAGGGATTGAGTGCGCGTTGCGATCATCTGTGCATTCAGCCATTGGTATGACACCGTATTTTGCTTTATTTGGAACTAACATGATAGAACTAACTTACAAGACCTCGTAAGGGACAAAGTCAGAAAATATCTACATAAGAGTTATAAACAGAACGCAACGAAGTACAACACTCGGTGTCGTAATGTAAAATATTATCCAGGACAAGAAGTTTTCAGACGGAATTTTCAATTAAGTGACTTTTCGAAGCAAATTAGCGCGAAGTTAAGCAAAAAATTCATTAAATGTAGAATTCTGAGAGTGGTAGGTAGTAGCTTGTATGAGTTAGAAGACTGTAACGGAAAACCCATTGGAATCTTCCACGCTAAGGATCTCAAACAATAACCGCGAGAATTTTTGGAATTTTAATTTTTTTATTCTGTATAGCGTATATAATTAAACAAGTAAGAGGGCACCAGTTTTCCCATTTATCCCTCAAACAGGGATGTTCTCGCGATAACTGGGTTTGTCAGGTGCGCCTGAACCAGCACCAAGAACAAACGGACGCACATTTTGGGTTCCCGTTCAAAAATGAATTTGAATTTAAATTCAAATTTTAACAGGAAACCAAAAATGTTATCGGCCTATTCACTCGGCTCAGTTTTAGGTTATTTTTTTTTCCTCTTGTCTATCTTAGTCGTCATCGTGTTGGTTTCCGAAACCTTCTGCAAGAAAACGTCTTAATCTCGCGCAGTGACTCCAACGCGTATTTTACTTTGAACATGCAGTTGGACGGCGGTCGCCAACCGATAGTATATTTACTATAATTGATCCTTTTTAGTCCGTCCTTACGCAGTAGATGTCACCGTAAATAGTCTGTCTATTTTAAAGCGGTTAGGTTTTTTTCTTGCAGTTAGATAAATCAAGCTTATAGAATTTTGTAATTAAATTTAAACTGAACGGTCAGTAAATTTGTATTAGAGCCTCTAGTTTTCGGCCCGAACATGATAAAAGCTTTAAGAACAAACAAACTTAAGCTTTTGTGACGGTTACTCGACTCGCCAATCGTGGCTTAACTTCTAAAAGTTAATGCTCCAGCAGGTGGCTCTCGACCAATCACGGCCGAGCTTCTAAAACTCGATGAGTTTTTGCACATCACGCGAGATCCAAAACGGGATCAAAAGCTCAGCAAGTTGCATTGTAGGATAGCTTCGAGCATACCGCGACGAAAAAGTCAGTTGCTCGGAAGTGGAAAAAGCGATAAGTAATGGCACTGCGGCCGGTCGCGCTAGTCTTGTTTAAAATAAAATAAAAGAAAAAAAACAAATATAGGAGATATCTGCTGAACACGAATGGCGTTCAAACAATTAGACAAAACAGAAATGTGCAAAATAAATTAAATATAATCAATGCCTGTGAAATTACAAAATAATCACAAATGCATAATACCTTAGTTAAGAAATGTGCTAACAAAATTATGTTTTGCTGCATATACCTTACGTTTATTTTTTTCTATTCAACTTTGTATAATGTTGCAATTGAAATCATTTAAATGACAAAAAATTCACATTATTAAAAATCAGTGAAATTTCTAGACAACTATCAAAATCATCTTAAGCAATGTTGTTCGCTCTACTTTCAGAAAGTATTTTTTTTTTTTTATATATCTAACCTAAACCGAATTGGCTTTAAATGTAATTCTAGAATTTACTACCTTAAATATAGGTAGTAGAATATGATGGTATACAATTTATAAAAGTATGTAATAAATATGTATGCATGTATGTCTTAATATTTAAGAACAATAAAAAATTTAAGAAAATAATATTAAAACACTAATGATGTGGTGGTCTTAAAACCATTATTTTTGTTTCTTTACTTGATACAAACATGTGATAACACTGTGCAACAAAAGGTTAAAAAGGTCAATGGTTTCAAAAAAAACCCACCAAAGGATTAATCTGAGTTTCCTCATATAAGAGATTTTTTTTTTTTTTCTCTAGGTCAAAGGTACTATCAATACAATTTTAACAAAGTTTAACTAATGTATTTCCTTTTACCTTATTATCCAAGCACAATTTGGATTTAAGACTTTCAGCAAAGTTGTTGCACAATGTTTAGCCCACAAAAATTTGTTTACTTAAATTGCCGGCTTTTTAATTTAAATCAATCAATTAATCAAACTAACAAAATTAAATACCTTAAAAAAAATCCACCGTGAAACTAAAAGTAAGGTTATTAAGCCAACACTAAGAGAAAATTCATATATGTACTATATAGCTGATTATGCTAAAAACTTCTTAGTTGATGGTTTAACATTTTTTTTTTTTTTAAACATTGCCTATCTTTAGTAATAAAAATAATTAATTTTATGTTAAAATTGTACAATATAAAGATTATTGCAGTTTTAAAATATGTATGTTATCAAACTTTGTGTTGCCTTATTTTTTTCTTTCAACTCTGCATTTGATTACGTGCAGCATCAGAAAAGTTAGGAAAAGAATAGATTTAATCAAAAAATTAATTCAGATCAATTAAATACCTAAAGTTTTGTTAAGGTAAAAACGTCAGCCTACTATAGAATTTATATTATTTTAGTTTCGAATTATATTTATTTCGTTTTAGATTGGTTTTGAATTATTTTGGTTTAATTTTAGATGAGTTTTGAACTATATTCCTATTATTTTATTTTAGTTTCCGATTTATGTTGATTTTCTTTTATCTTAGTTTAGATTTATGTTGATTTTATTTTATCTTAGTTTAGATTTATGTTGATTTTATTTTATCTTAGTTTAGATTTATGTTGGTTTTATTTTATCTTAGTTTAGATTTATGTTGGTTTTATTTTATCTTAGTCTCCGAATTATCTTGAGTTTTAGTATTTATGCAACGTTCTTTTTGTTTTGTTTTTTTTCTAATTTTTTTTTTTAAAAAAAAAAATTTTTTTTTTTTAATTTTGTTGTGGGAAAACTCTCTTCTTTCTTATTTGCCCAAATACAAATGTTTGTTGTTTTAACGTTAATAAAACAATTATAAAATAAAACGTTAATAAAACAAAGTAGATCGGTTTCTTTTAACCACGTTACAATTGCATTAATTGTAATAAAACACTATTTAAAAACTTTTCTTATGCTGACAAAACTTAAAACTAAAAACAAACGTGATTTTAAATGATACTAAATTAAAATCAAACGTTTGGTTGTTACATTTTTGCAATGCTGAACTTAAGACTTATTTTAAAAAATATATAAATTGTATAGAAATATTTTGAAAACTTTAAACTAGCTGCTCGCTATAATAACTACTCTTCAGCTTCCTTCCCCCCTTTTTTTTATGTTTAATAGCAAAACGCTTACCAATCCCAGGTGGATTTTTTTCAAACCTGGCTGGATCTTGTGCGTTGATGCTGCCGTTATTGGAGTCGATGTAGCTGGTGATGGAGTTGTTGAGTCGGGTGTGACTCCTGCTGTGGTTGTGGCTATTGTTGAAACTGGTGTTATGGTGTTGAATTTCCGTCGGAGCTGATGTTGTTGTCCGGTGTTGTGTTGTTTTTGTATTCTGTTTTTTTTTCTTTTTATTAGTAATTCAAATCTTATATATTTTTTTCTCTCATTTTCTCGTGCATTAATGTTTTTTTTTTAATATTCACTTGGTTTTCTTTTGGATTTTCCTTACTTGTCTCATTGTTTTTTTTTCACCTTTAACTTTTTCAGTTTATTTTTTTTTTTTTTTTTTTTTTTTTTTTACTTATTGTTTTGTTTTTTTTTTCTTCGTTCTTATTGTTTATATTATTTTCTTTTTAGTTTGTTTCATCTTTTTGTTTTTCAATTTACACTTCTCTTATTTGTTTTCTTTGCAATGTATTTAGTTTCTTTTAGTTTTATTTTACCATTTACTTCGTTTACACTTCCTTTTCTCTTTTCACCTTTTAGTTTTCTTATTTTTCTTATCTTTCGAATATCATGTTTTTTTCTTTTAACCTGTCACCTCTTTTCTCTTACTTACACCCTTTTTTTTTTTTAGTTTTCTGTATTCGATTATTATTTTCAAGTTTAAAGTTTTCTTTGACACTTTCAAACCTTTTCACCTCTTCGTTCTTTCCATTTTTCTATTTTTTTTACTTTATTAATTCCTTGTTATTTTCGATTTTTTCGACTGGTTACACTGATTTTTTAGTTT
This sequence comes from Dichetophora obliterata, assembly GCA_963920525.1. Lineage (NCBI taxonomy): Eukaryota > Metazoa > Arthropoda > Insecta > Diptera > Sciomyzidae > Dichetophora > Dichetophora obliterata. The sequence continues at coordinate 66,684,759 of OY986438.1, read as the reverse complement.
AGATCTTTTCGATTTCTTTAGTTTTGCTACTTTCAAAGTTTTACACTCCTTTTTTTTTTACATACTTTTAAAATTTTTTGATTTCTTATTTTTTCCACTTCTATTTTATGTTTTTGTTTAAGTTTTCAACTTTTTGTCTACGTTTTCATCTATTTCCTCAACTTATACTTTTCTTTCGTGGTTTTTCCTTCACTTTTACTTTTTGTTATTTTTAATTTCTTTTAGTTGTTTCCTATTTGTTTTGTTTTACTTTTACACCTTTTTATTAGTCTAATTTTCAACATTTTGCTTTTCTTTCTTTTAGTTTCTCTCTCACTTTTCTTATATTGTTTCTTTCACTTTGATTTTTGGCTAATTTTAATTTCTATATTTTTGCTTTCTATTTTAGTTTGTTTCACTTTTCTACAATTTTCTTCATTTCTTTCGATCTTTAATCTACACTTTTCCCTTTTTTTTTCTGTCACTCACTTCTATGTTTCTTCAATAGTTTTTTTTCCAATTTTCACTTTATATTTTTTTTCAATGTATATTTGTTTTTTTTTTCCATGGTTCTTTAATTCTTTCTATCTTTAATCTACACCATTTCCTTTTTTTTTCTTTATTGTTACATTTGTCTTTGAAATTTTCCACTGTTAAATTTTATGTTTTTAAATTTTCATTTCTCATATTATTTGGTTTACATATTTTCTTTTGGTTTATCAATATTTTACTCTTTTCAAAATCTTTGCTTGTTTTTCTATCTTTAAATTTTTCAGTCCTTCACTCTTTTATTTTCACAGTTTATACTATTATTTTTTCCTGGGTGTTTCATTTCGAGTAAATTTTTCTTACTGTTTAATTTTCTCATCGTTGGTTTTTTTTTTCTCTTTTTTGGTTCACTTGATTTAAGTTTGGTTCTCACTGTTTATTTTTGTCTATATGATTAAGTTACTTTAAGTGTTGTTTTAACTATCTGCTTTTGTTTCTATTTATATTTATTTGTTATTTTAAGTCTGCTTTTCACTGTTTATTTGTTTTGGATTTATTTCACTAATTCCAAGTGTTGTTTTCACTGCTTGTTTTTGTTTCTTATTTATGCTTGGTTAAGTTCTTCGAAATTTTCTACTCACTGTTTCTTAGTTTCCTATATAATTAAGTTACTTTAAGTTTTGTTTTTACTGTCTGCTTTGGTTTGTATTTGTTTGTTTAGTTATTTTAAGTTTAGTTTTCACTGTTCTATTATTTTCTTTATTTTAGTTACTTTAAGCTTTATTTTCACTTTTGGGTCTGTCTGTTTTAGTTATTTGAAGTTAGGTTTTCACTGTTTATTTGTTTTGAATTTATTTCACTAATTTCAAGTGTTGTTTTCACTGGAAAACGTTTCGTTTTGTTTTTTGTTTCTTTTTCTATATGTTTAAGCTATTTAAATTTTCTTTTCACTGTTTATTTGTTTCCTATATAATTAAGTTACTTTAAGTTTTGTTTTCACTGTCTGCTTTGGTTTGTATTTATGTTTGTTTAGTTATTTTAAGTTTAGTTTTCACTGTTCTATTATTTTCTTTATTTTAGTTACTTTAAGCTTTATTTTCACTTTTGGGTCTGTCTGTTTTAGTTATTTGAAGTTAGGTTTTCACTGTTTTCACTTTTGTTTAAGCGCCGTTGTTTACTCTTAAATGACAAAAAAAAGGTTTCTTCTATAAACTGCTGCTCATCCAGGGGAAAATTAATTAAAGTTGTTGTTGTCGTTGTCGCTTTGGTTTTGGGCTACGTTTGTAGCACAACTGAGTGCGAGATGTTGTCGCGATGGCCGTTTATCTGTTGCCTCTTTGGTTGTGCGCTGTCTCCTTGCCTCGCTTTACATTGGCTCTTGGCATCGGCTAGTTGGTGTGTTCATGCGTGAGTGGTTGTTGCTTTTGTTTTTTTTTTTTCTAGTTGTGTCCCGTTTCTTTCCGACGGTGATTTTTGAGCCAAGGGAAGCACAAACATACGCACGCACATAGGCAGCGGTATCAACCGAAAACAATGCAAAACGAAGGGAGGGCAGAGACGAGCACGGTGACGTAATACGCAAAAGTCAGCAACGCTGCTGCTGCAGCGATGTTGTTCGTCGCGTTGTATGTTCGTTCGTTCCACCGTCTGAACGACAAACCGACCAACCGACAGACGAACTAAACAGACGACGTACCATACATATATATTTTCCTAGTTGTTGTTTCTTAACGCGTTTCACATGTAGATATATACTTGTGTATATATTTTTTTTCCTGCGGCCGCGGTTTAGATTTCTTTGAAGGGTATTATTTTCTTTTTTCTCACTAAACGCTTTCAATTAATTCTCGGCTAGCGCCGGTTAATTTGCTTCATGCGCTTACCCGCTCGTTAAATGTACACCATTTTATAGTTTTTATTTATTTAATATATCTTTGTTTCACAGGCATTGATTATATTTAATTTATTTTGCACATTTCTGTTTTGTCTAATTGTTTGAACGCCATTCGTGTTCAGCAGATATCTCCTTTATTTGTTTTTTTTCTTTTATTTTATTTTAAACAAGACTAGCGCGACCGGCCGCAGTGCCATAACTTATCGCTTTTTCCACTTCCGAGCAACTGACTTTTTCGTCGCGGTATGCTCGAAGCTATCCTACAATGCAACTTGCTGAGCTTTTGATCCCGTTTTGGATCTCGCGTGATGTGCAAAAACTCATCGAGTTTTAGAAGCTCGGCCGTGATTGGTCGAGAGCCACCTGCTGGAGCATTAACTTTTAGAAGTTAAGCCACGATTGGCGAGTCGAGTAACCGTCACAAAAGCTTAAGTTTGTTTGTTCTTAAAGCTTTTATCATGTTCGGGCCGAAAACTAGAGGCGCTAATACAAATTTACTGACCGTTCAGTTTAAATTTAATTACAAAATTCTATAAGCTTGATTTATCTAACTGCAAGAAAAAAACCCAACCGCTTTAAAATAGACAGACTATTTACGGTGACATCTACTGCGTAAGGACGGACTAAAAAGGATCAATTATAGTAAATATACTATCGGTTGGCGACCGCCGTCCAACTGCATGTTCAAAGTAAAATACGCGTTGGAGTCACTGCGCGAGATTAAGACGTTTTCTTGCAGAAGGTTTCGGAAACCAACACGATGACGACTAAGATAGACAAGAGGAAAAAAAAATAACCTAAAACTGAGCCGAGTGAATAGGCCGATAACATTTTTGGTTTCCTGTTAAAATTTGAATTTAAATTCAAATTCATTTTTGAACGGGAACCCAAAATGTGCGTCCGTTTGTTCTTGGTGGTGGTTCAGGCGCACCTGACAATTTTTCTGCTCATCTCTTTCACGACATTCAGCCTTCGTTTCTTTATTCATAAAGAAGCAGTTGATATTAAAGATTATGCTTAAGCTGCTTAAGCATAAAATTTGAAAAAATAGATTTTTCTATTTTCACTTCATAAGTTATTACTTTTGAATTTTGTGACAGATTTTTTAGAGTTGTATGCTATTTCTTCGTAATAGAACATACTTGAAAATAAAATTATGAAACCATATAATTTCTGTTATTTTGATAAGTTTGAAAGCAAATTTATGTTGAATTTTATGAAAGTTTTAAATAAAAAATTAAAATGTTCTAACTAATAGCGCACAATATAATGGTCTAATTGAAATATAATGTGGTAACAACTTAAAGGTATTTCAATTACCTTTAATTATATATACTATTTATTTAAATAAATTCATAAAAACGTATCTTATTTGCAATAATGTAGGAACACTTTTTCGAAATTCACTAAAAAGAATAACCTATCGATAACTACGAAACGGTTTTATAAAATAATTTGTAAAGCTAATATTTGAAATAAGAGTTCCTATTTACATCTAATTGACTGTTCAAACTTTTTGTGGAATTTTGTGGAGTAATGTTATTACTGTATTAATGTTATTATGTCATAAAAAGGACAAAAAAACAATAAATTTTTTGCGAGCTTTATAATGATAACAGAAATAATTTGAGTTAGTTTGGATACCTCAATACAATATTTATTCAAGTTCTCGGGCTCAAGGTCTTATTAATAAAAAAAATAATTAAAAACTTTTAATTCTGTTTTTTTATTAATTTATTTTGTTTCCAATATTTCGACTTCCATCAGGGAAAACTGATTAAGTACACATATATACATTAGAAAAGATGCAATATTTCACAATAAAGTTTATCTTACATAGAATGCGGTTAAGTGAAGCGTTTTGTTTTTTTCAGGCTCACAGCACCCCCAAAACTTATAATTTTTTAATGGTTTTTGGCTTAAATCGCAATTTTCTTAATTTCTATGTGCTCGGATTTTAACATTTTTGATTTCGGCAAAAAATTATGGGGAAACTTCGAAAATATTCGTTTTTCGATTTTTGAAAAATGGTGGGGTGAAGCGTTTCACCAAAAAACTTTCCGTTTTCATGTATAAACATCATTATAAATCTGTTTGATGGTCTCGGGCAGGTTCCATAGTCAGCAAGAAACTAAAATACTGAATAAAAGTCATCGAATGCAATGCAAAATTCTTTTATTTGCGGCTCAAAAATGAATGAAAAAATATAATGATAAATGAGTATAAAAATACTATAAAATTATTATTAATCGCTAATATCGAGGTCAGAGTCGCAGTATCGACAGGTATAACAGCCGCGGTTGCCCATGTCGATGCATTTCAAGTGATATGGCCGATCGGATTTGTTGCAATGAATTGAATTGTTCTAATCCAATTTTTTTTGCATCAATTCCGAACACAACAAGGTTCCTGACGACGACGCTGTTTCTTGCCTTTTTTGCATGTTAGTATTTGCGATGTGCTTCTCTTCTTCCTCTCAGCACTTTTCTTTGCTGCTTCAAAAAGCTCCGAACGTTTTTGAGGGGAAGTTAAGATGACTGACTTTATTGTCTTTCTACCACGATTTCACTTCGACTTTGCTGCAGCCAATTTGATCAGGCCAATATCTACCAAAGTTGAACGAAGAAAAGGTGTGGAAGCATAGGCGGATGTAGAAGCCTGATCTGATATGCCGTATATACTAGCATATTCTGATGTAGACACCTCCTTGTTCGAGCCAACGTCCGTATTATCAAGAAGGACGAGCATATTTGGCACATCCTTAGCCGTTGGCGGATCTTCGGCCATTAAACTTTCGCCGCTAATGTTTGCCGCAAGAAAGTCATCATCGCTGAATATGGTCGCGTTCAGAGGGTAGATGCCAGTAGCTTTGAAACCAGATCTGATATTCCGCTGAGTGAGTGCATCATTCCCTTATCAGCAAGGCCCGGCATATGGTGTATTTTGAGTACACGGCCAACATGCGACTGACACCAGTCCATACAATTCTGCGTGAACGCGCACTTTAAGGGTCCGAAGACCGAAACATCTAAAGTCTGCATTTGCCGGCTGCAATGTGGTGGAAGAGTTACAACCTTGATACCGTTGGCTATGCACAAGTCATCAACTTCAATGGACATGTGTGATATGTGGTTGTCCATTATCAGTAGCAATGGATTGGTCTTGGTGGCAGACGTATGTTTGATGAAATTTTTAAGGTATATAATGAAATAATCAGTGTCCATCCAGCCTGAAACATTGGCGTAACCTATGGAACCCGGCGGTGTGTTATCGGCGGAATGGTGTTTCCAGCCGCGCTGACTGCAACTGCCATAGTTACATTGGTTCCTCTTTTCGTTGAGGAGAACTAGCCCATAACGGAAAAAATGCTTACTACTGTTTTGGAAAAACAACACAATGTACGTCTGAACGCTTCGCTGTATCATAAAAAAACTGTGTGGCAATGAAAGCAATACTTGACGGTGTTGTTTATATGTATTGTCCGACCGAATATTCTGTTTCCGCTTCGGTTACAGCCAGTTTTGGCCCTTTTGGTCAGTTTCGGCTAGTTTCGGCTATTCGGCCTCAATATAGCCGAACACCGAAACCGAAACTTTTGGTAAAAAATTCTTGCATCAGTCATTTAATTCAAATATATAAGTTTGGTTTAATCAAAATATTATCAACGCAAAATGAATAAACATTTTGATTAATTTTATGCGTTCGATACTATAATTTTCAATTTTATCATCTGCGCTGAATCCAAAAAGTGATAATTATACTTCAAAACGAATTATGTGTGTGTGGAATTACGTAAAGAAAACGAAATATTTCTTTTCTTATAATACTTAACCATAAAAAAACAAAGATACTATATTTTGTAGTTCTATAAAAATGTGCATTGTAGGTACATACTATTTTGAGTGTATACGGAATAAAATTAAAAAAGTTTCTCTTTCATTCTTATTCTCTTTCAAAATAAACTTCAATTAATTATTGTAAACTTCAATATTCAAAGAATACTTTTTATGTTAAATTTTTTTCTTATATAGGGTGTTTTGTAGATGCATGAGAACTTTAAATAATAATACAAGACAAAAATATTGTTGGACTGCATTTTTTATTGTTATAATCTGGTAGATAATATCATGGCATTTATTTTTTAAATATCATTTCTTTAAAAATGTGCAAGTTAGACCACATTTTGCTTCACTAGCAAGTGTTAAACACTTGCTCGTGAAGTGTTTAACACTTGCTAGTCAAGAAAATTTCGTTTCAATTCTATGGTGCACTTCAGCAGACTCGTCGAACTCCAATGAATATCGAAAAAATAAGAGCAACTAGAACAGATGGCAACCCTGGTAGAGTTAAGGGCTTGATCTAAAAAAAGTTACTACTTTAATGTCATATGATTTAATGGCTGATGAGAACGTTAAACTTAATTTGGATTTGTTCGAACAATCGTCAAACCATATAAGACATTAACAGTGGTTGGTCACAGCTGAATATCAGCTGAAAATCACTACTGAAGAAGAGAGAAAGACTACTGAAGAGGAAATGTAGGAATTTCCAAAACAGGCTATCTAGTCTACTGTGTGGCTCTATGCAAAGTTGTTGTTGTTGTTGCGTTCTTCAAAACTTACTTGATAACAATTAAATTCATGTAATAATTTTTTTTTTTTTTGTAAAATTTTAAATTTGAAATGAAAAGTTTGTTACTCTTCAAGAGTCTAAAATAAAAATAAATTTTATATAAATTACTTATAAAATGTTTATTTTCATTTCTTTACAGATAAAACTTGAACTCAACAAGGGTGTCGGCATATCAATTATATCGAGGCAACCATGTGAAGAACTGATATATATAACTTTACAGAATTTAATGTTCGAATACATTATTACTTCAGTAGCTAAGTCGATAGATTTCAAAGTATTTGATATACAAATTGATAACCAACTCTTAGATACTTCTTGTCCTGTTCTATTGTACACATTAAAACCAAGTAATGAAGAGTGTCTGTCAAACGCTTTGGTTCTTAATGCTAAAATGCTGGAAAGCTTAAATCAAAATGCTGTTATTATTGAAAATATAGCACTGAGCTTTAAGCCATACATTGTGATTTTAGATGAACGATTGTTTTTAAAAATGGCATTATTTATGGGTTATGGAAAGGAGAATCATTTAAAAAAAAATATTCAATCTGAATATGAAGCATATTACTTTGAAAAACATATTCTTAATTCCAATTCGAAAAGATACTATTTTGAAAATATGTATATAGGACCCTGTCAGGTGAGCAAATATATTAAAATTACTGATTATTGAAAATATCTGTACAATTTTCTGAGTAAAAGAATGAAAAAAAATGATACTTATGACGGTATTGCTTTAATAATTTAAAAACATTCTTTGTTTTTTTACATTAAGTTTAGAATTTTTTGAGATCGCCAAGAGTATGCAAGTTTTATAGAGGTGACTAGCTGAAACCCGGCGCGTTGCTCCTACTCTCCCTTGCATGTGTAAATTGAGGTAGAATACTGAATTCCAAAGATGTGCGACCCATAACTACAAAGCTATACGATAGCCATGGTGTCCACATGGGGGGCGAGCGCGGTGAACATTTTTTATATATCTTCATATTAAATCAAAAAAGCCGTAATTTTAAATTTAAAAATTTTAAGAGAGAAGCAAAAACCTTTCTAAATTGTAAGTTGCGCTTAAACTTAGGGCTTTGAAAACTTTGTGAATAAAAACGTCGTTTTAAGTTGTAGAAGTGTAAAATTTTGCAAAACATGTATTTTGATAAGGTCATAATCAGTCAAAAAGTCAATTTTGAATTTTTTGTAACCTACAGCTTGTTTTATTTCATATGAATATATGTTTGTTATGTAATTACAAAAGAGAATACAAAAATACATTTTTTAATTTTTAAATTTTAATTTAATTTATAAATAAAGCAGAGCTAAACCATTCATTTTTAAATAGTATGTTGTACCCCTTGCTCTAAGGCCGAGTTCATATTACTCGTTTTTGTCGCGATTGCTGAAATTTTTATTTATTTATTTAATATTCAGTATTTTTCAGCCGCGTTTGCGAAAAATAACGTACGAGCAGTGTCGCAATCACGGCAAAAACGCGTCCTAATAAGTAACGATACCATTTCATTTACCCATGTTTCACAAGCACTTTTCAATACGTATTCTTAAATTAAAAAATTTTTTCTACGAATTTTACTCGTAATTTTCAGCCACGAATAGAATTCGTAGAAATTTTCTTTGCGAAATTTAGTCTTTACAATGCGTCACGGGTTACGTAGGTGTTAGTTGGATTTACATTTAATTTTTCATATTCATTGTATTCTTTATCAATAATAGGCTAAAGCTATGACCCTGCTTTAACCAATTCAAGTTTATTTAAATCTTCTTCACAAACTCTCACAATATTATTAATTTTGGGTTATCTTAAGAGTAGATAGTCGGAATCCAAGGACCGTGACAAATACCGAAAAAGCATCCAATGCGAACCTTTACAAGGCAATCAAGCGCGCTAAGGTTTTAAGTTTTTGGTCAAAAAATTAGATTAATGTCATATGAGTTATATGAAAGATGGTTTTGTTTATGTGTCATAACTTTGGCTAAGGTCATTCTAGAAGCTACAAATTGTGTTTGTTTATAGTTCTTTATATGTGGAATTCAGCTACATTAACAACTCAGTTCTGTCTTAAGTGGACTTAGCGATTATTCCTATTCTTTTGGCAACTCTTTTGACGAAGGAACGTGCCATGTTTTTTATAGTTTTGGTTGTTGCAGCTTTCATTTCACTATTATTTTAATGAGAATGGAATCGCAACAATATCTGAAATTTTTCAAAAGCAATTAAATGAAAGCTGTTATTTGCGTTACTCACTGATACAAAAAAAATTGTTTCCATATCGCGAGCAAAGCCGCGGAGGGTTACTAGTCTATATAAATAAAAATTAAATGTCGTTCGTTGGTAATTGCATCAGTTGAGAACGGCTGAACCGATTTGGATAATTTTTTTTTTAAATGTTCGTAATAGTCCAACTTAGGTTTTTACGGAAAGAAAAATTGACCACGCCCACTTTGCGCCCACTTTTTTTGATTTATCTAAAATCGGAAAACGGCTGGACCGATTTGGATAATTTTTTTTTAATGTTCATAGTAATCCAATTTAAGTTTTGTCGAAAAGAAAAATTGACCACGCCCACTTTTGCGCCCACTTTTTTCAATTTATCTAAAATCGGAAAACGGCTGGACCGATTTGGATAATTTTTTTTTTCAAATGTTCGTAGTAATCCAATTTAAGTGTTTACTGAAAGAAAAATTGACCACGCCCACTTTTGAGCCCACTGTTTTGATATCTATATATATAAAATTAAGTGGCAAAACTTCCTGTTCGCATACTCCTTCTAGACGGCTTGCCCGATTTCAATGAAATTTTCAGGGGTGATTGGGGTCTGTGTGGAGGGTGCACATAAGAAATTGCATGTGTGTATCTTTGCAGGTTTTGTACCACACCCCCTTTTGTCGCCCACAAATCAATAAAAATGCTGTATTTAAGACGGTTTTGGTCGTATGAAATTAAAATTTGGTAAATAAGTTCGTATGATAACTATAATTAACTTTGAAAAAATGGGCGTGGTCACAATTCATCTACGCCTACTTTAAAGAAAATATCAAAATACTTCGAAACCATTGGTCCGATTGAGCTCAAATTTTGTAAGTACGCTTTGCTTTGAGTACGAGATGGTTTAAGGGGCAATGCCACACCCCCTTTTACCTCCCACATAAAAAATTGTTGTTATCGAATAGCTTTAGTTAGAGTTATGGGTCGCACAGCTTAGAAATTCGGTATTCGACCACAATTTAGACGTACCGTTTCTGTGATGAAATTTTATGGGAGTGGACAAGGGGGAGGGGCACCTCCGATACAACCCAAATTTGTGATATCGAATAGCTTTGAAGTTATAGGAATTCATCTTTGGAATTCAGTTTTTGACCTCAATTTACACATGCAGTTTCAATGGTTTTATTTTATGGGCGTTCGACAGGGAGGCGTGACATCTCCCTTACAACCCAAATTTGCGATATCGTATTGCTTTGAAGTTATAGGTTGACAGTGTAAGAATTCGGTATTCGACCTAAATTTATACATGCATTTTCAATACTTACATTTTGTCGTCGTAGGGCAAAGGGGAGTGGCACTTCCCATACAACCCAACTTTGTGCTATCAAATAGTTTTAGAGTTATAAGTCGTACAACGCCGAAATTCAGTATTCGACCTCAATATACACATGCAGTTTCATTGATTCAATCTATGTTCATTGGTAAGAGGGGCGTGGCACCTCCCATTTAACGTAAATTTGCGATATTGAATATCAGCGTCAGAATTCAGTATTCGGCCCCAATTTATACATGCAGTTTCATTAATTACATTTTATGGGCGTACGACAAGGGGGCGTGAAACCTCCTATTTAACCCAAATTAGAGATATCAAATAGCATTGGGGTTATAGGTCTCACAGCTTTGGAATTCAGTATTGGACCTCAATGTACACATGCAGTTTCATTGATTACATTTTATGAGCGTTGATCAAGGGGGAGTGGCACCTCCCATTCAACGAAAATTTGTGATATCGAATAGCTTTGTAGTTCAAGGTCGCACAGCGTCGGAACTCAGTATTCGACCAAAATTTACGCTTGCAGATTTACTGATAAAATTTTTTAGAGTTTGTCGGGGGGGCGTGACACCTCCAATTTAACCCAAATTTGCGATATCGAATAGATTTGGAGTTATAGGGAACTCAGCCTCAAAATTCAGTATTCGACCTCAATGTACTCATGCAGTTTCATTGCTAAAATTTTATGGGCGTAGGGAAAAGGAGAGTGGCACCTCCCATACAATCAAAATTTGTGCTATCGAATAGTTTTGGAGTTATATGTCGCACAGTTTTGGAATTCGGTATTCGACCTCCATGTAGACATCCAGTTTAATTGATTACATTCTATTAGCGGTGATGAAGAGAGAGTGGCACTTCCTATACAACCCAAATTTGTTATATCGAATAGCTTTGTGGATATAGGTCGCACAGTCTCAGAATTCAGTATTTGACCTCAATTTAGACATGCTGTTTAACTGATAACATTTTATGGGCGTTTGAATAGGGAGAGTGGCAGCAACGCGCCGGGTTTCAGCTAGTTATATATAAAAATATGTTGTCTAATGTACCTCCTTAAAAACAACTTATGTTTAAATTTTTCTTTCCAGATACGTCTAAGCGTTTGTACGGCAGCAAAATTATCCCCCCAACTACAAGAAATTAAAAAATCTATTGGATTATCTCTAATCAAATTCGAAGATGCTTTAATTGAACTAGATAAATTTACTGAAAGGCATCATTTTGAAACTATTGATGTCTACCTTGCAGTTATAAAAAAGCACTATAAAAATCAAATAAAATGGCATGCTGCTTCAATTTTAGGAAGTGTGGACTTTTTAGGTAATCCATTGGGTTTTGCAAACGACTTGTCTGAAGGAGTTTCTGGGTTGATATTTGAAGGTTCAGTTAAAAGTCTTGTTAGGAATGTTACGCATGGTATTTCAAATTCAACTGCCAAATTGACTGAAACATTATCAGATAGCCTTGGTAGAGTTGTTTTAGATGATTCTGACACTGAAACTCGACAAAAAATTCTTGAAATATCATCCGGACTTGGATCTTCAACAGGACATCTTGCTGCTGGGCTGAAAGGATTTGGATTTGGTTTACTAGGCGGAGTTACAAGCATTGTAAGACATACATATGTAGGTGCTCAGACAGACGGACTTCATGGATTTATAAGTGGCTTTGGAAAAGGGCTGGTTGGAACTGTAACTAAGCCTATAATTGGAGTATTGGACTTAGCTTCAGAAACAGCTACTGCTGTAAGAGAAACCAGTAAAGGATCAAACCGTTTTTTACCCGCCAGAAAGAGATGGCCACGATGCGTTACTGGTGCTCCTGGAGGTCTGTTACCACCGTATTCATACCGCCAAAGCAAAGGTCAACAATACCTTTACATGATTAACAGAAGAAATTTATCAGAACACCTCATATCTTACGAACCAAATCTATGTAATGAAAGAGATTCAAAGTTGCGATTGTTAGTCTCAACAGAATACGTTCGAATATTTTCTCGATGCGAAGAAGACCCATCTATTGTTCTTGATTGCCATTTAAGTGAAGTTTTATCTTGTCACCCACTCACTGCAGGAACTGGAAATTTAGATGGATCGATGAATCCAAACCCTTTATATTATATTGAAATATCTACAAATTTGCCAAAAATCACGAGACCGAGAATAAGATGTCAAAATATAGAAACTGCAGAAAGGGCTTCAAGATACGTAAGTATATTTTAAAATGCTCCAAAAAATACAAAAACCCGACTCTTAGTATCAACTTCTAGTTATAACTTTCTATATTTTCTTGCTTGCTTAAATCGTATATAAATGTTTTATCGTCGAAGAAATTGAGCATGGAAAGTTTTAGTTACGGATCTAAAAAATAGGAGCCTATATCTTGTGCTGCTAATTAATGTAATAATTTATCGAGCTTACAAAATAGATTGTAATTATCATGTTGCTTATCATGATATTGCAATAAATTTACTATGTTTAACTGCGATGTCGTATTACAGATCGATTCTGTCGCGGTAACGTTAATATTGTTACCGGAGAAATTCACCTTATGATTACTTTTACAACCTTTTGGTATTCTGCAACCAAGCGTTATCGGTGAATATTGTTACCATCTATTTAGGGGGGGGGGGGGGGGGGTAACAAGAAAAACAGCTGACATTTGCATAGCTTGCAATTGGCGATGTGGGACAATTTTTTCCTTGCAGCAGCTTTGGTTGGCTGCGAATAAAATTAACATAAAACCGCAGCTGCTCCGGCGTGGTGCGTGCATATTTTCTGCTAAGGAAAGCAAATATTATTTTAAAATTTAACAAAATTCAATTAATTCCTTGTACATACTTCTCTTTTTACATTTTTTGTTTCACCACACTTACACAGAATAAGGTGAGCTTACAACGTTTGACAGCATTACCGAGTGCACAGAATATCGATTGCTAAGATTGGCAACGAATTTCGGTAACAAGATTACTATTACCGAAAAGTTGAAGTTAGATTCATATAAAGCACTTCATACGAATGCGCGTAACATTTGCTCTAGCATCATGATTAATGTGTGATCTGGCATCTCTGTCTTTCAGCCATGTTTTACCTATAAAAAAAGTATAACTGAACAACGCTGTAGGTAGGTATTTAGGGGGGAGGTTTACTGAAGGAAAAAAATATTATTTTTTTTATTTCCATAAGCATTTCTGAAGGCCTAGGATATTTCCAAATATCTTAGCCGATTTCAAGAGCCTAAGCGAAAAGTGAAATTTTATTTTATTTATTTTAATTAAAGTTTTTTCTAAATGACCCTATTATATATATTATGTTGATTTTATATAATTTAAATACAAATTCTAAATGTTCGATAGTTTAAATCATACTTGATTTTAAATACAAATTCTAGTTGTTTGATAGTTTAAAATCGTTTATTGAGCTTAAGGTCAAAGTTAGAACAATTAATTGTACTAACGAATCTTTCCAAAGAAACAACAACAACAACAAAGTTTTTTTGATATGAAAAGGAAAAATCACTAGCTGATTTAATTGCAATTTTGGCCGTGCTAAAGGCTTCATCAGAAATCTTTGTGATACCCATGCAAGCGCGCACTAGCGCACTGCACCACAGAGACGATGAGATTTGAAGTATGCATTTTGTGCCTTTAATAGAAATTTTTCAAACGTAAACGGAAATACTAATTTTGGTTTTAATTTTTGAACAAAAAATAAAACTCAATATTTACAAGTTATTTTGTGCTCCATAATATGTTGGACATATATTGCTTTAAAAAATAAAAATTAAAACTTGCTAGTTATTTTTTGCTCAAAAAAATATCGGGCAAACTTCATTTTTGCTTTAAAAAATATAAAAATCAAAACATGCCAGTTATTTTGTGCTCAAAAAAATATCGGGCAAACTTTACTTTTTATATTTGCTTTAAAAAAATAAAAATCAAAACATTCCAGTTATTTTGCACTCAAAAAAAATCGGGCAACATACCAGTTATTTTGTGACCAAATAAATATCGGACAAATTTTGATTTTTATTTTTGCCTTAAAAAAATAAAAAGCAGAAATAATTATTATTTTTTGCTCAAAATTTTAAAAGTCACAAGATAATTATTTTTTGCTTTTTATTACAAAATGCATACTAAGTACTTAGCACTTTCTGAACCAACGAAAAATTGAATATGTTTCTGCCATTCAAGTAAGCGTAGAGCGTAGAGCGTGTATTTTCTGCTTTAAAATTAGTCATGGGGTATCAGAGATACAACCTTAGCTAGGAAAATTTACACTCCATATTAATGGTTAAATTAAACGCTTACTTAATTTGATAACGACTTTATGCAATTTTGTAATAATTTTAATAATTCATAATAAATATGTTGATGGTTTTAATTCACAGACTAGGGTTACGAGCTTACGAAGCACTTACGAAATGATATGAATCGCCTTATTAAAAATTTTGCAATTTTGGTTCAACCGTAAACTAAAATTCTAGTTCTGCATTTCATTTTTGCCTTAAAAAATAAAAATTAAAATTATTATTTTGTGCTCAAAAAAATATCCAGCAAGTTTAGCTCTTTATTTTTGCCTAAAAAAATAAAAATCAAAATTACTGGTTATTTTTTTATTAAAAAATATTATGCAAATTTTTCTTTTTATTTTTGGCTGAAAAAAAAAAATAAAAAGAAATAATTAATATTTATTGCTCAAAATTTTAATAGTCAAAATTTTAAAAATCAATAGGAAATCAAGTTCTACAATGTGAGAGGATTCTAATGGTACCTTCTAATGGTGCGACACTTTTTTCACGATGCTTTTTTGGTTTAAAAATCTAAAAATAATTATGATTTGCAGTCTCTGGATTGAAAAGATTTAATATTTAAATTATTTATTTTTGATTGACTTATGTTTTCAAAATTTGCAATTATTTTAAATTGCTTTGAAAATCGAAATTTAATTTGATTAAAATACTGATATACTGAAGGAATGAAAAGCTTAACTCGATAAAAATCCTTTGCGGAGAAATTCACGGAGAATTATTGTATCAAATTATTGTTCCATTGAATTTGATAAACGAGGTTTCCTTATTTCCATTACAAGTTAATAAAAGCATATGTCAGTTTTATTAAAAATATGCTTACATGCTTCTTTATTGTTGTTCCGAAAATTTTGAAATATTTCGACTGCAAGATTTATATGTTTGCAGCATTCTATTAGACCTCTTTGTCAATTTTATTAAGATTTTGTCACGTAAATAAAAATATTTTATGTATTATTTTATTTTTAGAAGTTAGTGAATTTTTTAATTTCCCGCGTAGTAACTTTAAATGCAACACTGATCCTGTCAACTAAAATTTTTTTTTAAATGCGTTTAGAAATAATAAATAAGATACTACAAACTGTTGTTTTAAAGAAAACAAATGGCGAAAGTAGTTTAACATGGAAAATAGCAAGTTAAATATTATTTAAGTATGATAGTGGGGTCAACAAATAAAGAAAGGCTAATAAATATAACAAAAATAAAAACAAAAAACTTATAAAACTAATCAGATAAAAGAGAATCAATATCATTCAAATTAAAGTTAAAGAACATGATTTCACTACTTTAAGAAAAACATTATTGTTACGAATATTGCGAACATTGAAAGGTAAACAATTAAAAAGCCTAGGAGCAATGCAGGAAAATAAATTATAAAAGTGATTTAAGGTGTGTGGAGGAACAAATACAAGGTTTTGGTTATTTACCCTTAGATTATAAATGGAACAGCTTCTGTTATCCAAATACCCGGATCTAATGAAAAATACTTTTAATACTCTATAATAAAGAAATGTTTTATGGGTAAAACGTTTAAGTTCTTGGACAATGGAAAGCTGCTGACTAAATTTTTTTATTGCAGACAATTCGAATAGCATGTTTTTGGGCAATGAGAAGTTTTTTAATTCAGCCATTGACAGAAGACGATCTTGTGAATTTTGGCGAAAATGGAAAAAGTGAATTTGGCGTGCTCATTAAGCATTAATTTTTTCGCAAAAAAAACCATCAAGGAAAGGCTTAATAAATACTATGGGAACTCTGCACTATCGATTGGAATGATTCACAAGTAGTTTCCTGAATTCCGATGCTGTCGTACAAGCACAAATGACGCCGAACGTTCTGGATGCCCCAATGAGGTCATCACACCAGAAATGGTCACTAAAATTCACGATATCGTGTTGGCCGAGCGCAGAGTTAAAGTGCGTGAGATTCTTGAGGCCGTAGGAATTTCAAACGAACAGGTGTAGAACATTTTGCGAAATCATTTGGATAAGAAAAAATTATCCGCAAGATGGGTTCTGCGTTTGCTCTTTCTCGACCATAACCGCGATCATGTGACTGATTCAAAGGTGTGCTTGGCGATTTTGAACAAAATAAGAAGATTGAGATCGGGTGACTGGGGTGGTCCTTTAAATACGATTTTTTTAAGCCTTTTTTAAGTTATTTTGGTAGTGTGATTGGGATCATTGTCATGTCGAAACTTATTATCTGAGGTCTATACATTAATTTTTGTCAAGTAGCAGCGAGATTCGATGACAAAATGTCAACGTATTACTTGGCAGTCATCTTGCCAACTATTCGCAGTACAGTGCCAACCTCCATCCCTGACATTATACAACCACACAACAATACTACCGCCACCAAACGTCAAACGTGCCGTGGCTTTAGAGTGCTTCCTAGTTTTCGCCAAGTCCACTACCTTCCATCGGATCCCATCCAATTAATTTTAATTTAATCTGACAATATGACCTTCTTCCAGTCCTCTATAGTCCAATGTGACTAGTCTCAGCTAAATTTATGCGAAGCTTTTGATGACAATTTGTGAGTAGAGTCTCTTCACTCTTGCTCGACCTCTCAAACCAATAGATCGCACTTAGCAATCGAATTACATTTTTGCAGATTTGCATTGCCGTCTCCACTTTGTATTGAAGCAGGTCTCGAAGTATACACTGCTCTGGTTCTATGCTTAAATTTTTCTTCTATCCACTTGCACAAATTGGAGGCGGTGTGGCCATATTTTTGCGCATTTTTATAAGGACGCTTTTGCTGTCGTTGAGTTTTGCTGCTATTTCACGACATATTTTACTTTCCATTAAAAGCTCGTGAATGCACTCCACAGTATTCTTCGGTAACAGACGAACAATTTTTTTCTTAAAAAATTATTAAAAATTAATTGAAAATTTATAAAAACCGTTAAAAATTAAATTACCAGCTCCAAAATATTCATAATACCAAAAAATTTTTAACAATTCTCTCTTTGTTTGCTTTGAACTGCATTCACTGATGTCAAATGAACACAAAAACACAAAAAATTAACACAAAACATTGACCTCATACACTTTTTGTACTTATTTAACAATAAAAAAATAACGGGTTATTAATTGATATTCAAATGAATTCACTTTAAAGAAAACACAAAAACAATGAAACAAGTCCTTGATAAACAAGATCGGAAAAGTAGTTTTGTTGTTGTAAGCATTTGAATACAGAGTAAGCAAACACGTGGTCAGTTGTTTGAGTCACGAATCAGAACTTTTTTATTAAATAATTTGACATGCAATAACAATAGAGTTCAGCTACTACAGCTTTTTCACACTTTCTCCGCAATAAATCATTTTAAGAACCAACCCAAATATCATTGAAATATCTCAAAGATATCGAATAAAAGTGGTCCCGAAAAAACCAAAAGGGAGAAAAATTTACCCACCATAATATGGGTTGGGCTCAGGGACAACACAAGACATAACAACTAACCATGCGTTTACATAGATCTTATCCTTCATTCGTTTTCAATCTACTTTTGAGTTGAGCTTTCGACAAGTTAACATCAAACACGCTACAGTTGTTAACAAAGGCACTCATGCGATTTAATGGAGCAGTCAACATATAATTTGTTCTACTAAATGGTAATTAAATCAAGTTATTAGAGTTTCTACTGCTTCTACGGTTAATGTTAAAATTTATAAGAGAAAGAAGTTCTGGAGAATCGAATACACCAGTTATAAGTTGGTGTAAGTAGACGATATCAGAAGATTTCTTTCTCTCTTTTAAAGATTGCAACTTTAATAATTTTAAACGATCCTCATATGGAGGAAGATTAAATGTGTCAGTTCCACTCGAGCCTCTCAGAGCAAACCGAACAAAACGTTTTTGAATTTTTTCTATACGATCAACATGCACATTGTAATGTGGGGACCATACATGACTTGCGTACTCCAGGTGAGGACGCACGATTGAATAATACAGAGTTGTAGTTGTTATTAAGCTACGAAACTCTTTGGCCCATCGTTTTATAAAACCAAGCATAGAAGACGCTTTTTTACAAATTCATCTAATTTGATGATGTGCGTAACATCATTAATTGCCAAAAGGAACAGAAGTGCACCCAGGTGGCTTCCTTGAGGAACTCCCGATTCTGCAACAAATTCCGAAGACTACACACCTCGGAACCGTATTTGATAAGATCTCTCCATCAAATACGATTTGATCCAGTTTACAAAATATTGTGGAAATCCCATTAATTTAAGTTTAAATAAAATTAGATTATGTAGTAATTTATCAAAAGCTTTGCTTAAGTCAGTGTAGATACAATCAACCTGGCTACCAGAATCAATAGATTTTAAGCAGAATGTAGTGAAATCGAGGAGATTAGACACAGTGGACCTGCCTGTAATAAAACCATGCTGACGAGTTGTCATGACTTGCCCACAGTGAATTTTCACTCGATCGTACACTATTCGCTCAAAAAGTTTAGGAATCGAAGACAATTTAGCGATAGGCCTATAATTAGTGACGTCATTCCTGCAACCTTTTTTGTAAATAGGACTGATATAAGATTTTTTCCAAAAAAGAGGAAAATTACTTTCATTAATTGATTTATTAAAAAGTAACGAAAGTGGCTGACATAAAATGGAGCCGCATTGTTTTAATACTGCGGCAGGAATCCCATCTGGTCCAGCGCTAAAATCTTCATCGATTGATACAATGTACTTGAAAATATCTTCTGAGGTAAAAGATATATTTTCCAAAGAAACCTTGGGTGCACTGTTCATATAATCAAAATACGCTAAATCAGGATTAAAAGAATCTGAACAAAATGATTCTTCAAAAATAATTAGCAAATAAGCCACAAATAATGGTGGAATCGTCAGTAAATCTATCCTGAAATTTGAAAGAAGAAGGAAATCCATCAGTCTTCTTCTTAACATTAATAAATCCCCAAAATTTTCTTGGATCAGACAAAATACTCAGCTTCATATTATCCAAATACTCATTATATAATGCAGCTGAGCGATTCTCAAATTCCAGAAACAAACGTTTGTATATTTCTAGGTCGTTTGAGTCATAACTATAAACATATTTCTTCCATGCCCTATTCCTATTGTTGCGAAGAGTCTTTAAATCCTTTGTGTACCAAAGTATATGGTACAGACTGAGAAAACATGGCAAAGAGCTCCGTATAGAAAAAATGTATTGAACTATTAAGACTATTATTATTTATGTATTCTGTAATTATATTTAATTTACTATAAAGTAAATGATTCAACTTCAAAAAGTCAGCTTTTTTGAAATTGAATTCATAAACTGTGTCAACAGAGCTTGAATTTACCATATTCTCCCTATCAGATTTATACGAAATACCCAAAGGTGGATGGTAATTATCAATAGTTGTCAAAGCATGAAGTGCCTTCTGAACAATGACATTGTTACTGTCTGTAGTTAAGACTAGGTCAAGCAGCCTTTCCAGACTATTATACAACTATTATACAAATACAACTAACTTGTTGTAAGTCAGAACATATATTGTCAACAAATATATGTTCTTGGCGTGTCTTCGAATTAGATGCACAAAAATGTGTTTCATCGTCAGAAGAATGCCATTTTAAGTCATTCAAATTAAAATCGCCCAACAATAAAATGTCGTCATTAACGTCAAGTAAATTTAATATAAATTCTATGCAATCCGCAAGGCTTGCATAGACCTCTACACTGCTCTTGGGAGGAACGTATTAGAGGTGGGTAACTCAGTGCTGTGCTATGGCACTGTGTTGACTCTCTGCAGTGTGCCATGTGTGCTAGCACACTACGCTGACTCACATAGTGGCACAATAGCACGCAAAGAGCAGAGCAGCTGTCTCTTTTAACATACCTAAATGCCATTATTTTTATATTTTGGGATCCCGAAATGCCAAAATATTAAAATAATGGCACCAAAACCCCTCGGGATTGAAAACTACACACCAGAGACAAAGGAACAGTCGAAACACTGAACTTCACCGACCGAACGTGGTCCAAAGAACGTCGCCAAAGAACCTTCTACCGGCCGGAAAGGTTATGGCGACAGTATTTTTGGATAAACGCTGTATAATCTACATCGATTTCCTTCCACCGAAAATAACGATCAATGGCGAATAGTATACAGCCGAATTGGACTGTTTGAACGACGCTTTGAAAGAGAAACGTCCCCATTTGGCTAGAAAATGTGCTCTTTCATCAAGACCATGTGCGCGTTCACATATGCCCTGCTCCCATGGCAAAATTTCATAAAATCAAGTACTGCTTCCTCTTCCAACATATTCTCCAGATTTGGCCCTCTGCGACTATTTTCTGTTTCCAAACATGAAGAAATTACTCGGCGGAAAGAGATTCACCCCCAGAGAGGAGCTCATCGCCGAAACAGAGTCCTATTTTGAGGGCTTCCGAAAACTTATTTTTCGGATGGGATCAAAAACCTGAAGGAAGGTTGGACGAAGTATATCAAGCTTAAAGGAGACTATATTGAGAAATAAAACGTTTTTTGCCGTAAAAATCACTCCTTGGTTTATTTTTCAAGGAACTATCAACGGTCCTCGTACAGCTTAAGAAATCATACAATTGACAAATGTGCCCGTAAAATTAATTTTTACGTTAAGTTAATAACTTAATGAACAAGGTAGCAACGCTCATTATCATTTTAATTTCACAGCCGAGTTCAGAATAATTTTGTTCAATTTATATGCATCTATGCATCAAACGTAATTACTGGGGAGTCCAATTCAGGAAGCTTTTCTCGATCCCATGATTATCGGCATTGGAAATCTCAAACCCGGGATAAGTTCGGGATTGAAACCTTTAAGAAGTAAATGAAGACGAGTGGATGAAGGTGATATGTCGTATTTTCGGATTTTCTCTGTTCAATGCATGGATGAAGATGTAATGTTCACACGAACAAGTTTAAACTTTAAAACAACCTTGCTTGTGGCTATTTTAGAAAATAACTTCTTCACAAAGTTTGATTTAGTATAGATTTCAGTATAAATACGAAACTTTGAAATCAATTTTTTTAAAATTAAAATTTTGCGACATATCATTCATCTCCATCCACTCATTTCTTCAAATAGTTCAAAACGTTTTGCATACAATTTTTTATTATTTATTACTTGAAAATAAAAAAATGTAAATGAATTAATTTATAAAGTAACAAAACACATTAAGGGTATTCACAATTGCGTTGTTTTCAGTGTAGTTAAAAAAATCCCGTGGTATTGATACCACACTTTACCGAGCGGTTTTTATATTTTTTCTTGTTTTACATGAAATCTCTAAAAACAGAATGTGTGGTGGCTAAAATTTGTATACCATATATTAATAAAATATATCAAATTGGATAGTTAATGTATTTGCAAAGTACAAAAAGCTATAGTGGTAGGTTCTCAATAATAAATTCGATTTTAAAGGGTGTTTTACAATGGCAAAAAAACCACAATACTACGATACGACACAATCGTTAATACCCTTACTGTTAATAAATAAAAAAAAAACTTAAATGATATTAATGACTAAAAAATTGAATTAATTTAAAAAACAAAAAATATTGAAAAATAAAATACAGAACAGTTTAAGGTATAATTTTTTTAGACATCGTCTTCAGGTTTTTTTGTGTTTAAGGCAAATTACTTTGCAAAATTAAATTTTTTGTTTTAATTATTTTTAAAGTAATACAATAAGTTGATCAACGCGTCTTATTTTTCATTAGATAGTTTTGTTCAGATATTACAAATATAAACCGCTGATAAGAAGCACCGTTCTGATTCTATGATAGTTGTAGAAATAGTTGTACGATAACCATAAGCAATTTGTAAATTTTGATCACGATTGCCTTCACCACAAAACAAAATTTTTTCCTAAGTACGAATATCTAATAACTTGTAAATACATAGCTGACTTCCCGATATTGCAAATGCTTTAAAAACTTCTTTAAAGTCTTTGCTCCAGTGATTCACACTGATCGTCCTAACAATATTTTTCAGCCTCAATAAAAGTTATTTCTAATTCTATATTCATATCAACTCAAATTCTAATTCTATATTCATTGAAATGGCTGCATTTACATGAATATTTGTAATAGAATTTTTTATTTAAAAATCCCGGGACTTAAAGGGACTTAAATCGTCGGGATCCCGGGATTGTCTTCCCTAGTAAGTACATTAGCAACAGTACATAGGCAAAAATAAAGTTAAACGTAATATCTAACCAAACAAGTCATATACAATTTTATCTTCATGTTTTGGCAAAGTTAAATAATTTGAAATATATGTGTTTTTATTCAATATATCAAAATATTCTGAATTTCTAAGGGGGTTTGAACTCTCTAACTCCCCTTATCTACGGCGTTGTATCTGTACTACTCACACCAATAAGAAGTTCAGTTGTGCCCACTTCTAAGTATTATCATGCCCACCCCCTAACCCATCGGTTAAAATTTTGACCTGTTATTTCTTAATTTCAATACAAAATTTGTGAATAAATTTATTTTATTTTGCACTGAATAACTTTAGATTAATGCTTAAAAATTATTTTTAGATTATGGCTTTAAATGTTTTAATTCTTATAAAAATACATGTGTTTCTCATAAACATCAACAATGACATCAGCGACAGCAGCAGTTTTTGAAAATATTCATAGTTGAAATCGTTGGTAATCTGAAAACCAAAATGCTTCCCGGGAAACTATTTGGTTTTGTGAGAAAAATTTAATATATATTAATTGAGATTTATATTAATTGTCTGCTAATTTTGATTAGGTAAGGTTAGGTTGAGACGTCAGCCGCTGTACGTGCTGAAACTAAAACGCATGCACCACAGGTACTTTATGCCCAGGTACCCATATTAAGCTTATGTCAAAAAAGTTTCGCCTAATGCAGCACAGCATTCTTTGACTACTTTAGAGTTGATGGATACTTGCTCCATCGATTTGATCGCTGCTTGGCTGTCCAAAAAATATATATTTCTCGTTTAGAGATGACATTCTCTGAGACCCATATTGCAACTTTCTTTATTGCCATCAATTCGACTTGATAAACACTACAGTGATCCGGTAGTCTACGAACCAAGGATACCTCTAATTCTTTTGAGTGGACCCCATACCTGACATTTAATTTTGACCCGTCTTTACAGAAGCGAATACACCCTAGCTTCCACAGCTCAACCTTTATTCCAGTATGTTCTAGGTGGAATGAGAGTGCCGTAGTTTCCATCAAAGGAGAGCAGTGACTTACAGAAATTAGTCCTTGGTAGAATAAAGTTGAATTTGTAGAGTATGGATACGTGTCCTGAGCCAAAGTGTTTCCATACTCCAGTTTCTCTTAGTCTGACCGCCGAACAAGCTGCATGTTGCATAGCAACCAAGTCGAACAGTAGAAGGTGGAGTAAGGTCTCTAAAGCCACAGTCGGTGTTGTTCTCAGAGCACCGCTGATGCAAATAGATGCCATTCTTTGGACATTTTGGAGCTGGTTCAAATACGTGACCTTGTCTAAGGCTGGCCACCACGTTGTTGCTCCATATAGAAGTATTGGTCTGATGGCCCTAGTATACAGTCAGTGAACGATATTGGGGGGAAAATCCCATCTTGTTCCTATATCTTTTTTACAAGTGTACAGTGCAACTGTCGCTTTCTTTGTACGCTTAAAAATATTAAGTTTTCAGCTAAGCTTCTTATCAAGAATGAGTCCTAGATATGTTGCATTTTCCGACAAGGACAATGCAGGCCCATTTAGCATGATTGGTATAAGGGACGGAATTCTAATTTCCTTGTGAAAAGGACCAGTTCTGTTTTGGCCGTATTTACTCCAAGACCACAAGGTTCGTCCCATTGGCCGAGTTTGCAAAGAGGTCTTTGCATAACGTCACGTAGAGTAGTGGGAAATTTGCCTCTGACTGAGATTGCTAGGTCATCGGCGTATGCTGCCACTAAACAGCCCTCCCTCTCTAGAGACAGCAGTGTGTATTCATTACCAGATTCCAGAGGAGTTGAGATAGCACACCACGGTAGTGGCGTACCTCTTGTCACCGATCATACAGCGCTGTACGTACCTAGAAGCTTATCTAATAGATCAGATCATTATGTTATTCACACCTAACCCAACTCTAGTCGTATAGATTGTAGCGTGACATTATTAATTGCGTCCTCTTTATCTAGGAAAGTAACTTAAGTGAATTCATTATGCAGGAAGGATCTTTCGATGGTCCCGACCAGTGAGTGTAAAGCCGTTTCCATGGACCTTCCCTTGATATATACATGCTGTGATGCCGATAAGAGAGCAGAGTCGATACTGCTTCGAAGATACAGATCTAGTAGCCGTTCTTACGTCTTCAAGAGGAATGACGTCAGACTTATACGCCTGAAATATTTAGAAATAGTATGTGATGTCTTTCCTGTGTTACGTTAAATTAATACATTCAACGATTGGATTACTAAACAAGGATTTTTATCGTCGTTTTGGCTTTAAGCGTGCCACGCTTATATCACGGTAAATACCACAAGGCCAATTTTATATAAATGATAAAAGGAAGGCAATGCTGCTAGCAGGCGCGTACCAAGATAAAAATTTGAGGGGAGTTTTTTAATTTTTTTTAATTTATATGAAATAATCTTTATATCATAATGTCTAGTCTTCTTTTATTTCGGACTTGTAAATTTAAAATTATGTCCGTGGTCACTTCCACATCCTAGTGAACATTTAGAAGAGCTAACTCATTACGCCTTTCTTCTCCAGTTTTACTTCTCATGCTTTTTTTTTATTCTTCGAAGCAATGAAAACGAGAGTTCGCTTGAAGAGACTGAAACCGGCAACTTTGCACCAATCTTAAGGAATCGTCGTCTTATTGATGGAAATACCATTACATCGCAAAAATTAATTGATTCGCTAAACGTTACAGGTAGATTTGTTTGATTTTAGAAGTGCCTACAAATATGGGTTACAAAATATTGGTCACAATCAATATATGTGTAGACTGAAAAAATCATGATGTTTAAAAATTCAACAAAATGACAGTAACAATCAACAAAATTCAACTAATAACAATATTTTTTTTGGTTTTCAAAATGACCTGATAATAATAAATAAAGAATGGTTTAACCTAAAATCAGCGCATTTTAAATGTTTATGTTTGCATTGCCATATAGCAACCACAGGGTGATTCGGGTTAAACCAATTTCGTCAAAGTAGAAACAAATTATTTGCAGTATGTCGCCCATTTAACATTGAAGTGCAATATCAGTTGCCGATTTGGCTCAAATTTTCTTCTTAGAATGGCTTATTGTTAAGAAAACTAAGTCCGGAGTTTTAGATTTTTTTTTCGTAAACCAACAGCCATTCGAAAATGTCATGCATAGCTCAGTCAATTTAAATACGGGTTTTCGTAAATAGGTAAAGGTTATTTGGTCTTTTTTAAGGGAAAAATATGAAACTTTTGAAAAAAATTGCTAATTTTGACGTTTCACATTTCGGTTGTGTTTTATCGCAAATATTTTATTTAATTTGCATTTTATTCAATTTGTGACATATTTAATTCGAGTGCTTGTACTTGCAAATTATTTCGTAAACTTTTAATATTGTTAACTTAAAAAACTTAAAAACTAACAAAATAATAAAAAAAAAACGAAAGTGCATCAGCAAGTGTAGCAAAGTTAAATTGACTTTCTTTGCTGGCGAACGTCCTCCAAGTGCCATCACCAGCAGCACAAGCAAGTGGTGCCGTGAATTAAATAAATTGAAAGCGGAGAATTTGCGCTTCATTTGCTTGTGCTACTGGTGGTGGCACTTGAATTACGTTCGCCAGCAAAGAAAGCCAATTTAACTTTGCTGGACTTGCTGATGTACCCTGAGATCAAACACAAACTCAAGCACTTTAGTTTTTTTTATTTTAATTATTTTGTTATTTTTTAAGTTTTTTAAGTTTACAATATTACAAGTTTACGAAATAAGTTGCAAGTACAAGCACTCGAATTAAATACGTCGCGGAAATTGATTTTGACAATTATATTCTCCTCACAAATGCCAAAAATTGCTCTACTAACTGTCAAAATTTGATCATCCAACTGAAAATTTCCGATTGACACACAGCCTAAGATTAAATCAAAAAATTATGTGCAGTAGAACAGTGTCGAGCAAAATTATACATTCACATGCATACTTGTGTGTGTTTTCAAGAGAGATGCACAAACTAGGAACCACTACTCAAGGGGAATCGTCTTACTGGCGACCCTAGATGTAAGAAACGCCTTTAATAGCGTCAGCTGGAAAAATATAATTTACGCTCTGGAAAATCGCTTCCAAATCCCGTCATATCTAATGAGAATGATGCGAAACTATCTTAAGGATCGCAAACTTACTTACGAAACCACAAGCGGTCCCAGACAAAAACAGATAACGTCAGGGGCTGCACAAGGGTCAATTCTCGGCCCAGATCTTTGGAACGTAAGTTACGACGAAATCCTTCGTACGGATATGCCCGATGCAGGCCCGTAGCCAGAAAATAAGAGCCGGGCAGGCTGAGCCTCCAGTAAAAAAATACAAATTTTTTTTCATACATTTGTATATAAATATATATATATGCATATTAACATATTTTCAAATGAATTTTTTATATAATTACATGTTATTTAATGAGTTTATTGTTCAAATGTATATTTAAGTAAAAAAAAAAGTTAAGTATATTAACATATAAAGCCTAGTACTCTGTTCGCTTGCGTGAAACTTCGCTGGCAACATCTATTTCTTTGTTGCGTGAAATTTCTGACTGAAAGTTTGTTGCGAGGAATTTCTATGGCAACGTTTCTCAGAGAGACTCAGAAAATAAGTTGGAAGATTAATTATGATATCTCTCTTTTCACTTCAAAATAAATAGGCAGTACAATTAAATTGTCGTGAAAAAATGTTGCTCAGAAACATGTTGCGATAATTTCACGCAGCGGAACAGAGTACTGCTCTGACGAACATTCTGTTGAAATTTCCACACTTGTTTAGCAGCTGTCACTTTTTGTATGGAGATTTGAGTGGAATTTCACATGAAACTGAACAGAGTACTATGCTTTAAATATAACATAAATGAGTTCAATGTTTGAAAGCGTTTCTAATGTATTATATTGAGCAATTCTAATGTATTATATTGATTTCCATTACAGTCACAGCTCTGCTGTTTAATACAAAGGCAATCGTCTTAGTTTCTCATTAAATTTGCGAAGATAATCTTTGAACTCTGTTGATTTGGTTAACACGGGAAAATGATGCTTCCGCCGTACCGTCGGAATACCGCCGCAATACCGCCGTACTGTTACCGAATGTTTCGATTGCACAAAACAAATTATAAGTATCAGGAAACGCATCGCGCATTAGACACAATTCATTCAACGTATCAAAACTGATTGAATTTGGTGATGTTTTCTGATGCTCATCCCATTTTTGTCCAGATATTTCTTTGCGACAGACATCTCGGCATCAGAGGGTATTTTTAAGCCTACAGATCATAATATTTTCAAACTAACCGGCTTCATTTCGTAAGCTTATGACAATGCCAACAATATACGATCATTTTTGGTGAAACGCTTTTTTAATTTGAATATAATATTATTAACGATATCAAAGTAAGCCGGCTTAATTTCAATAGAATATTCACTTCTCTCACCAAGTGATTGTTCTATTACTGAGTTTCGCGTGATATAAAACCTTTTTATTTTAATTGTTTTTGAGCAAAAGTACCTCATTCAATCGCAAGCTATGTCTGCAACATCCATTATTTTCCTTTCAGCCTTTCCAAATTTTTATGCTCCCAATTAGTAGTTTTAGTTAGACTAATTAGACTAATTATTATTAGTAGATTGGGGAAAGTATGTATAACTATTTGAGACTGAATGCAAAGTATTTAGATTACAGGAATAAGTGAAGACTGCTGACCTGGTACAGCCGCTTAAAGTTGAAAAATCCGAAATGCAGTCAGCTGGCGCTTGAATCATTATATAATTTCGAAATCCTCCCCATTAATCCTCAAGTAGTTGCAAGTGTTTTTCCTAATCAGAACAGCAAACTGGGAGACACAAAAGCTGGAAAAACGACTGCACCAACTTCAATTTTTTTTGTGTATATTTAGTTTAAAACACTTAAAATAATAAATTATCTAAAAAACTTTCTTGAAAAATCTTGAAAACAATTAAAGTAACAACATTCTATAAATTTTCACCAAAAAATAACTTTCTTTACAAATTTTTGACAGCTGTTATTGGCAATGACTGACAAAAGATGGCAGTTGTAAAAGCATACGGAAATTTGGCTAGGGCAGGCTGCCCTAGCCTGCCCTAGCACCATACTAGCTACGGGCCTGGCCCGATGATACATATCTTGTCGGGTACGCAGATGATATCGCAGCTATTATCACCGCACGAGACACCACAGACGCACAAAGAAAGCTCCATCAAGTCATGCTTAGAACAAAAGCGTGGCTGGACTCTCACGGCCTCCAACTGGCTACAGAAAAAACTGAGCTCCTTCTTCTCACAAGAAAGCATATCCCACTAGAAGTAGAGCTGAGGGTATGCGCGAACACTATCACTACCCAGAAGGTGGTAAACTACCTAGGGATAAGGCTTGATAACAATCTATCCTACTGGGCGCAGATACAATATGCAGCGACGAAAGCAGCCCAAATAACAGCATGGCTTAGCCACTTAATGGCAAACATAGGCGGTCCTATGCAGAGTAAGAGAAAGTTGTTAATGTCGACAACACACTCCATACTCCTGTATGGAAGTGAGCTGTGGGCTGATGTTCTGAAAACGACACGCAAAAGAAAGCCCCTATCGGCAGTACAGAGAACGGCAGCCCTACGGGTAGCTTCAGCGTACCGCACGGTTTCTGAAGCAGGCGGTTCAGCTACTGACCCTGCGACGGTGGCAAGACCGATGGGACACTGACACCAAAGGCAGGTGGACAGCAAAATTAGTCCCCCACCTAGATAGATGGTATAATCGAGAATTCGGTGAGGTAAACTTTTACGTCACGCAGTTCCTGTCAGGCCACGGGTACTTTCGAAAGTACCTTCACAAAATGGGAAAAGTAGAAAGTCCCGATTGTATCTATGGCGACGGACAGCTAGATGACACAGAGCACACCTTCTTCCAATGTGCGCGGTGGCAAGCGGAGCGTAACGCACTTATATTAATAGTAGGCGTTTTCAACGTATATCGCGTGCTTGATATTATGGTCAGCAGCGCAGAAAACTGGAAATGCGTAGCCAGATGCGTTGAAAATATTCTACGAAAAAAGAAACGCGATCTGGA
Source organism: Dichetophora obliterata (assembly GCA_963920525.1). Taxonomy (NCBI): domain Eukaryota; kingdom Metazoa; phylum Arthropoda; class Insecta; order Diptera; family Sciomyzidae; genus Dichetophora; species Dichetophora obliterata. Next base: position 66,654,599 of record OY986438.1, on the reverse strand, counting down.
AGCTGCCGAGCTACCGGTGGAAAGTAAATAGTGGTGGCTTGGCTAGCTGTGGCGAAATAAAGCGCTGCAGGCAGCTGATCTTGACCTATAACTTGAATGAGGAAATGTGAACCTCGAAGGCAAGAAAGGCAGAAGCGGAGGCCCGGACGCGGGTTTTTACAGATGCTGGCTCACACAGCCAAATACAGGGACCACCCCGAAGTAATGCGAAAGCGGTTCCGGGGTGGGAAAAACTCCCGTATAAGAAGGAGGTGGTTTAGTCGGTAGGCGCTAGCAATAGATCCGACAGCGGATCCCGACACACCGGTCAAGGGACGAACTTGGCTGACGGTGCGTAACAGGCATTCCACCTGACCTTTTCCGCAAAAAAAAATTATTATTATTATTATTATTTTTATTATTATTATTATTATTATTATTATTATTATTATTATTATTATTATTATTATTATTATTATTATTATTATCATTATTATTATTATTATTATTATTATTATTATTATTATTATTATTATCATTATTATTATTATTATTATTATTATTATTATTATTATTATTATTATTATTATTATTATTATTATTATTATTATTATTATTATTATTATTATTATTATTATTATTATTATTATTATTATTATTATTATTATTATTATTATTATTATTATTATTATTATTATTATTATTATTATTATTATTATTATTATTATTATTATTATTATTATTATTATTATTATTATTATTATTATTATTATTATTATTATTATTATTATTATTATTATTATTATTATTATTATTATTATTATTATTATTATTATTATTATTATTATTATTATTATTATTATTATTATTATTATTATTATTATTATTATTATTATTATTATTATTATTATTATTATTATTATTATTATTATTATTATTATTATTATTATTATTATTATTATTATTATTATTATTATTATTATTATTATTATTATTATTATTATTATTATTATTATTATTATTATTATTATTATTATTATTATTATTATTATTATTATTATTATTATTATTATTATTATTATTATTATTATTATTATTATTATTATTATTATTATTATTATTATTATTATTATTATTATTATTATTATTATTATTATTATTATTATTATTATTATTATTATTATTATTATTATCATTATTATTATTATTATTATTATTATTATTATTATTATTATTATTATTATTATTATTATTATTATTATTATTATTATTATTATCATTATTATTATTATTATTATTATTATTATTATTATTATTATTATTATTATTATTATTATTATTATTATTATTATTATTATTATTATTATTATTATTATTATTATTATTATTATTATTATTATTATTATTATTATTATTATTATTATTATTATTATTATTATTATTATTATTATTATTATTATTATTATTATTATTATTATTATTATTATTATTATTATTATTATTATTATTATTATTATTATTATTATTATTATTATTATTATTATTATTATTATTATTATTATTATTATTATTATTATTATTATTATTATTATTATTATTATTATTATTATTATTATTATTATTATTATTATTATTATTATTATTATTATTATTATTATTATTATTATTATTATTATTATTATTATTATTATTATTATTATTATTATTATTATTATTATTATTATTATTATTATTATTATTATTATTATTATTATTATTATTATTATTATTATTATTATTATTATTATTATTATTATTATTATTATTATTATTATTATTATTATTATTATTATTATTATTATTATTATTATTATTATTATTATTATTATTATTATTATTATTATTATTATTATTATTATTATTATTATTATTATTATTATTATTATTATTATTATTATTATTATTATTATTATTATTATTATTATTATTATTATTATTATTATTATTATTATTATTATTATTATTATTATTATTATTATTATTATTATTATTATTATTATTATTATTATTATTATTATTATTATTATTATTATTATTATTATTATTATTATTATTATTATTATTATTATTATTATTATTATTATTATTATTATTATTATTATTATTATTATTATTATTATTATTATTATTATTATTATTATTATTATTATTATTATTATTATTATTATTATTATTATTATTATTATTATTATTATTATTATTATTATTATTATTATTATTATTATTATTATTATTATTATTATTATTATTATTATTATTATTATTATTATTATTATTATTATTATTATTATTATTATTATTATTATTATTATTATTATTATTATTATTATTATTATTATTATTATTATTATTATTATTATTATTATTATTATTATTATTATTATTATTATTATTATTATTATTATTATTATTATTATTATTATTATTATTATTATTATTATTATTATTATTATTATTATTATTATTATTATTATTATTATTATTATTATTATTATTATTATTATTATTATTATTATTATTATTATTATTATTATTATTATTATTATTATTATTATTATTATTATTATTATTATTATTATTATTATTATTATTATTATTATTATTATTATTATTATTATTATTATTATTATTATTATTATTATTATTATTATTATTATTATTATTATTATTATTATTATTATTATTATTATTATTATTATTATTATTATTATTATTATTATTATTATTATTATTATTATTATTATTATTATTATTATTATTATTATTATTATTATTATTATTATTATTATTATTATTATTATTATTATTATTATTATTATTATTATTATTATTATTATTATTATTATTATTATTATTATTATTATTATTATTATTATTATTATTATTATTATTATTATTATTATTATTATTATTATTATTATTATTATTATTATTATTATTATTATTATTATTATTATTATTATTATTATTATTATTATTATTATTATTATTATTATTATTATTATTATTATTATTATTATTATTATTATTATTATTATTATTATTATTATTATTATTATTATTATTATTATTATTATTATTATTATTATTATTATTATTATTATTATTATTATTATTATTATTATTATTATTATTATTATTATTATTATTATTATTATTATTATTATTATTATTATTATTATTATTATTATTATTATTATTATTATTATTATTATTATTATTATTATTATTATTATTATTATTATTATTATTATTATTATTATTATTATTATTATTATTATTATTATTATTATTATTATTATTATTATTATTATTATTATTATTATTATTATTATTATTATTATTATTATTATTATTATTATTATTATTATTATTATTATTATTATTATTATTATTATTATTATTATTATTATTATTATTATTATTATTATTATTATTATTATTATTATTATTATTATTATTATTATTATTATTATTATTATTATTATTATTATTATTATTATTATTATTATTATTATTATTATTATTATTATTATTATTATTATTATTATTATTATTATTATTATTATTATTATTATTATTATTATTATTATTATTATTATTATTATTATTATTATTATTATTATTATTATTATTATTATTATTATTATTATTATTATTATTATTATTATTATTATTATTATTATTATTATTATTATTATTATTATTATTATTATTATTATTATTATTATTATTATTATTATTATTATTATTATTATTATTATTATTATTATTATTATTATTATTATTATTATTATTATTATTATTATTATTATTATTATTATTATTATTATTATTATTATTATTATTATTATTATTATTATTATTATTATTATTATTATTATTATTATTATTATTATTATTATTATTATTATTATTATTATTATTATTATTATTATTATTATTATTATTATTATTATTATTATTATTATTATTATTATTATTATTATTATTATTATTATTATTATTATTATTATTATTATATTATTATTATTATTATTATTATTATTATTATTATTATTATTATTATTATTATTATTATTATTATATTATTATTATTATTATTATTATTATTATTATTATTATTATTATTATTATTATTATTATTATTATTATTATTATTATTATTATTATTATTATTATTATTATTATTATTATTATTATTATTATTATTATTATTATTATTATTATTATTATTATTATTATTATTATTATTATTATTATTATTATTATTATTATTATTATTATTATTATTATTATTATTATTATTATTATTATTATTATTATTATTATTATTATTATTATTATTATTATTATTATTATTATTATTATTATTATTATTATTATTATTATTATTATTATTATTATTATTATTATTATTATTATTATTATTATTATTATTATTATTATTATTATTATTATTATTATTATTATTATTATTATTATTATTATTATTATTATTATTATTATTATTATTATTATTATTATTATTATTATTATTATTATTATTATTATTATTATTATTATTATTATTATTATTATTATTATTATTATTATTATTATTATTATTATTATTATTATTATTATTATTATTATTATTATTATATTATTATTATTATTATTATTATTATTATTATTATTATTATTATTATTATTATTATTATTATTATTATTATTATTATTATTATTATTATTATTATTATTATTATTATTATTATTATTATTATTATTATTATTATTATTATTATTATTATTATTATTATTATTATTATTATTATTATTATTATTATTATTATTATTATTATTATTATTATTATTATTATTATTATTATTATTATTATTATTATTATTATTATTATTATTATTATTATTATTATTATTATTATTATTATTATTATTATTATTATTATTATTATTATTATTATTATTATTATTATTATTATTATTATTATTATTATTATTATTATTATTATTATTATTATTATTATTATTATTATTATTATTATTATTATTATTATTATTATTATTATTATTATTATTATTATTATTATTATTATTATTATTATTATTATTATTATTATTATTATTATTATTATTATTATTATTATTATTATTATTATTATTATTATTATTATTATTATTATTATTATTATTATTATTATTATTATTATTATTATTATTATTATTATTATTATTATTATTATTATTATTATTATTATTATTATTATTATTATTATTATTATTATTATTATTATTATTATTATTATTATTATTATTATTATTATTATTATTATTATTATTATTATTATTATTATTATTTATTATTATTATTATTATTATTATTATTATTATTATTATTATTATTATTATTATTATTATTATTATTATTATTATTATTATTATTATTATTATTATTATTATTATTATTATTATTATTATTATTATTATTATTATTATTATTATTATTATTATTATTATTATTATTATTATTATTATTATTATTATTATTATTATTATTATTATTATTATATTATTATTATTATTATTATTATTATTATTATTATTATTATTATTATTATTATTATTATTATTATTATTATTATTATTATTATTATTATTATTATTATTATTATTATTATTATTATTATTATTATTATTATTATTATTATTATTATTATTATTATTATTATTATTATTATTATTATTATTATTATTATTATTATTATTATTATTATTATTATTATTATTATTATTATTATTATTATTATTATTATTATTATTATTATTATTATTATTATTATTATTATTATTATTATTATTATTATTATTATTATTATTATATTATTATTATTATTATTATTATTATTATTATTATTATTATTATTATTATTATTATTATTATTATTATTATTATTATTATTATTATTATTATTATTATTATTATTATTATTATTATTATTATTATTATTATTATTATTATATTATTATTATTATTATTATTATTATTATTATTATTATTATTATTATTATTATTATTATTATTATTATTATTATTATTATTATTATTATTATTATTATTATTATTATTATTATTATTATTATTATTATTATTATTATTATTATTATTATTATTATTATTATTATTATTATTATTATTATTATTATTATTATTATTATTATTATTATTATTATTATTATTATTATTATTATTATTATTATTATTATTATATTATTATTATTATTATTATTATTATTATTATTATTATTATTATTATTATTATTATTATTATTATTATTATTATTATTATTATTATTATTATTATTATTATTATTATTATTATTATTATTATTATTATTATTATTATTATTATTATTATTATTATTATTATTATTATTATTATTATTATTATTATTATTATTATTATTATTATTATTATTATTATTATTATTATTATTATTATTATTATTATTATTATTATTATTATTATTATTATTATTATTATTATTATTATTATTATTATTATTATTATTATTATTATTATTATTATTATTATTATTATTATTATTATTATTATTATTATTATTATTATTATTATTATTATTATTATTATTATTATTATTATTATTATTATTATTATTATTATTATTATTATTATTATTATTATTATTATTATTATTATTATTATTATTATTATTATTATTATTATTATTATTATTATTATTATTATTATTATTATTATTATTATTATTATTATTATTATTATTATTATTATTATTATTATTATTATTATTATTATTATTATTATTATTATTATTATTATTATTATTATTATTATTATTATTATTATTATTATTATTATTATTATTATTATTATTATTATTATTATTATTATTATTATTATTATTATTAATTATTATTATTATTATTATTATTATTATTATTATATTATTATTATTATTATTATTATTATTATTATTATTATTATTATTATTATTATTATTATTATTATTATTATTATTATTATTATTATTATTATTATTATTATTATTATTATTATTATTATTATTATTATTATTATTATTATTATTATTATTATTATTATTATTATTATTATTATTATTATTATTATTATTATTATTATTATTATTATTATTATTATTATTATTATTATTATTATTATTATTATTATTATTATTATTATTATTATTATTATTATTATTATTATTATTATTATTATTATTATTATTATTATTATTATTATTATTATTATTATTATTATTATTATTATTATTATTATTATTATTATTATTATTATTATATTATTATTATTATTATTATTATTATTATTATTATTATTATTATTATTATTATTATTATTATTATTATTATTATTATTATTATTATTATTATTATTATTATTATTATTATTATTATTATTATTATTATTATTATTATTATTATTATTATTATTATTATTATTATTATTATTATTATTATTATTATTATTATTATTATTATTATTATTATTATTATTATTATTATTATTATTATTATTATTATTATTATTATTATTATTATTATTATTATTATTATTATTATTATTATTATTATTATTATTATTATTATTATTATTATTATTATTATTATTATTATTATTATTATTATTATTATTATTATTATTATTATTATTATTATTATTATTATTATTATTATTATTATTATTATTATTATTATTATTATTATTATTATTATTATTATTATTATTATTATTATTATTATTATTATTATTATTATTATTATTATTATTATTATTATTATTATTATTATTATTATTATTATTATTATTATTATTATTATTATTATTATTATTATTATTATTATTATTATTATTATTATTATTATTATTATTATTATTATTATTATTATTATTATTATTATTATTATTATTATTATTATTATTATTATTATTATATTATTATTATTATTATTATTATTATTATTATTATTATTATTATTATTATTATTATTATTATTATTATTATTATTATTATTATTATTATTATTATTATTATTATTATTATTATTATTATTATTATTATTATTATTATTATTATTATTATTATTATTATTATTATTATTATTATTATTATTATTATTATTATTATTATTATTATTATTATTATTATTATTATTATTATTATTATTATTATTATTATTATTATTATTATTATTATTATTATTATTATTATTATTATTATTATTATTATTATTATTATTATTATTATTATTATTATTATTATTATTATTATTATTATTATTATTATTATTATTATTATTATTATTATTATTATTATTATTATTATTATTATTATTATTATTATTATTATTATTATTATTATTATTATTATTATTATTATTATTATTATTATTATTATTATTATTATTATTATTATTATTATTATTATTATTATTATTATTATTATTATTATTATTATTATTATTATTATTATTATTATTATTATTATTATTATTATTATTATTATTATTATTATTATTATTATTATTATTATTATTATTATTATTATTATTATTATTATTATTATTATTATTATTATTATTATTATTATTATTATTATTATTATTATTATTATTATTATTATTATTATTATTATTATTATTATTATTATTATTATTATTATTATTATTATTATTATTATTATTATTATTATTATTATTATATTATTATTATTATTATTATTATTATTATTATTATTATTATTATTATTATTATTATTATTATTATTATTATTATTATTATTATTATTATTATTATTATTATTATTATTATTATTATTATTATTATTATATTATTATTATTATTATTATTATTATTATTATTATTATTATTATTATTATTATTATTATTATTATTATTATTATTATTATTATTATTATTATTATTATTATTATTATTATTATTATTATTATTATTATTATTATTATTATTATTATTATTATTATTATTATTATTATATTATTATTATTATTATTATTATTATTATTATTATTATTATTATTATTATTATTATTATTATTATATTATTATTATTATTATTATTATTATTATTATTATTATTATTATTATTATTATTATTATTATTATTATTATTATTATTATTATTATTATTATTATTATTATTATTATTATTATTATTATTATTATTATTATTATATTATTATTATTATTATTATTATTATTATTATTATTATTATTATTATTATTATTATTATTATTATTATTATTATTATTATTATTATTATTATTATTATTATTATTATTATTATTATTATTATTATTATTATTATTATTATTATTATTATTATTATTATTATTATTATTATTATTATTATTATTATTATTATTATTATTATTATTATTATTATTATTATTATTATTATTATTATTATTATTATTATTATTATTATTATTATTATTATTATTATTATTATTATTATTATTATTATTATTATTATTATTATTATTATTATTATTATTATTATTATTATTATTGTTATTATTATTATTATTATTATTATTATTATTATTATTATTATTATTATTATTATTATTATTATTATTATTATTATTATTATTATTATTATTATTATTATTATTATTATTATTATTATTATTATTATTATTATTATTATTATTATTATTATTATTATTATTATTATTATTATTATTATTATTATTATTATTATTATTATTATTATTATTATTATTATTATTATTATTATTATTATTATTATTATTATTATTATTATTATTATTATTATTATTATTATTATTATTATTATTATTATTATTATTATTATTATTATTATTATTATTATTATTATTATTATTATTATTATTATTATTATTATTATTATTATTATTATTATTATTATTATTATTATTATTATTATTATTATTATTATTATTATTATTATTATTATTATTATTATTATTATTATTATTATTATTATTATTATTATTATTATTATTATTATTATTATTATTATTATTATTATTATTATTATTATTATTATTATTATTATTATATTATTATTATTATTATTATTATTATTATTATTATTATTATTATTATTATTATTATTATTATTATTATTATTATTATTATTATTATTATTATTATTATTATTATTATTATTATTATTATTATTATTATTATTATTATTATTATTATTATTATTATTATTATTATTATTATTATTATTATTATTATTATTATTATTATTATTATTATTATTATTATTATTATTATTATTATTATTATTATTATTATTATTATTATTATTATTATTATTATTATTATTATTATTATTATTATTATTATTATTATTATTATTATTATTATTATTATTATTATTATTATTATTATTATTATTATTATTATTATTATTATTATTATTATTATATTATTATTATTATTATTATTATTATTATTATTATTATTATTATTATTATTATTATTATTATTATTATTATTATTATTATATTATTATTATTATTATTATTATTATTATTATTATTATTATTATTATTATTATTATTATTATTATTATTATTATATTATTATTATTATTATTATTATTATTATTATTATTATTATTATTATTATTATTATTATTATTATTATTATTATTATTATTATTATTATTATTATTATTATTATTATTATTATTATTATTATTATTATTATTATTATTATTATTATTATTATTATTATTATTATTATTATTATTATTATTATTATTATTATTATTATTATTATTATTATTATTATTATTATTATTATTATTATTATTATTATTATTATTATTATTATTATTATTATTATTATTATTATTATTATTATTATTATTATTATTATTATTATTATTATTATTATTATTATTATTATTATTATTATTATTATTATTATTATTATTATTATTATTATTATTATTATTATTATTATTATTATTATTATTATTATTATTATTATTATTATTATTATTATTATTATTATTATTATTATTATTATTATTATTATTATTATTATTATTATTATTATTATTATTATTATTATTATTATTATTATTATTATTATTATTATTATTATTATTATTATTATTATTATTATTATTATTATTATTATTATTATTATTATTATTATTATTATTATTATTATTATTATTATTATTATTATTATTATTATTATTATTATTATTATTATTATTATTATTATTATTATTATTATTATTATTATTATTATTATTATTATTATTATTATTATTATTATTATTATTATTATTATTATTATTATTATTATTATTATTATTATTATTATTATTATTATTATTATTATTATTATTATTATTATTATTATTATTATTATTATTATTATTATTATTATTATTATTATTATTATTATTATTATTATTATTATTATTATTATTATTATTATTATTATATTATTATTATTATTATTATTATTATTATTATTATTATTATTATTATTATTATTATTATTATTATTATTATTATTATTATTATTATTATTATTATTATTATTATTATTATTATTATTATTATTATTATTATTATTATTATTATTATTATTATTATTATTATTATTATTATTATTATTATTATTATTATTATTATTATTATTATTATTATTATTATTATTATTATTATTATTATTATTATTATTATTATTATTATTATTATTATTATTATTATTATTATTATTATTATTATTATTATTATTATTATTATTATTATTATTATTATTATTATTATTATTATTATTATTATTATTATTATTATTATTATTATTATTATTATTATTATTATTATTATTATTATTATTATTATTATTATTATTATTATTATTATTATTATTATTATTATTATTATTATTATTATTATTATTATTATTATTATTATTATTATTATTATTATTATTATTATTATTATTATTATTATTATTATTATTATTATTATTATTATTATTATTATTATTATTATTATTATTATTATTATTATTATTATTATTATTATTATTATTATTATTATTATTATTATTATTATTATTATTATTATTATTATTATTATTATTATTATTATTATTATTATTATTATTATTATTATTATTAT